>OY998145.1:20025469-20690296 GCA_963921925.1 Sphagnum tenellum
CCACTCATCAAGGATGGGCTTTCCAATTTCCCTAATTTCTTTAGTTTTGATTTTGTTGAATTTTCTTTGACAAATATTGTTCAATATTCAAATAACACTTATAGCATAGGTCTAAACATCACATAACCACCTCAAATGCACCCCTACTCATTGAGGGCTTTCCAAGCGTATCACCACGAGTGCAACATTGTGGGGTGCCATGGTTTCTCGAGATCTCAACATGACAAACAACACAAAACAAAACAAAACAAAACAAACAAACAAACTTCCCTAATAGATACATTTTGGAGGTGGTCTACCCACCAAATAACAAGGTCTAATATATTCATTGGTTACAAAGGAATATTCCCCAAATGCTCGGGGATCTCTTATCCGTTACCAAAAGAATATTCACTCAAGCCCAAAACTATGTAACCCCTAGGAATGGAATATTCTCATTACCAAGGGTCTAAGACCAGTTGTCTAATGAGAATATTCCTTACCAAGGGTTATGGCCAGTGGTAATATAGCCTATATCATTAATGCTCTTCCTTGTCTGGTTGCTATCTATTTGGTTGTTGGGTCCCAAGCAATAATATATTGTGTGTGTGTGTGTTTTTATATATATTTTATTATAAATATATTTATTTGATTTTATTGGTATTAAAGTGAAGCAGAAAAGATCCAGTCCAAAAATACATTTTTAAATTTGATATTTGTCAAAATTGTTGTACATTGAAGAATACCATTAATTGGGTTCTTATTATTATTACAAATGTACAACACAAAATGCATCTTGCATTTACCTTGTTCCTCAAGTATGGAAATTCTGAATTTTTTAAATTTGGAACTTGCCAAAATGAAAACCTCATTTTTTTAGAATAAATAAAATACATATTTTTAAAAAATCGACAAAGTGCCAAACATCAGTTGTAGGTAGGTAGGTAGGTAGGTACTAGGTATGGTATGCACATGAGTTCAAGTGAGTATTTGTAACTACTAAGGGTTAGGTGATTTGTAGGGGAACTTCATATTGCTTGTGGTTAGTTGTGATGAATTAAGCCATGCAATAGTCATGTATGATGGGAGTTTTAAGATGGGTTTTGAGTCAATTTATTGGCAACTAATTTATTAATAATTTATTAGCAGTTGCCAATAAATTACTAACCCTAAACCAACTGCTAAGTTAGTTGGAGCTATATCGCGGTTTGATCAAGCTAACTTGTTTTAACTCATCTCAAAATGAAAAGATTGATCATAGTGATCACCAACAAATCGACTAGTTGGCTTCTCTTACACAATCGACATGAGGACACATACTAGTAACTTACTCATTCTTACGGGCGGGTTGGAGATGTTAAGTATTTATGGCAAAACATTAATTTGATGTTGGAATCGGTGATTTTTTTGGTGGCAATTTAGTTTTTGTGCCATCTTTTTGAATTTTCTTTTTAAATGGTGAAAATTTAATGTTTTTTTTGGATTCTCTTTCTAGTTGCCAATTTTTGAAAAACCCAATTTAATAAAGAAAAGTTTCCAAAAGTTCCATGTTCTATATTAAGTTTCAGAAATATAACGGCTATCTAACGCCCGGGCATTGGAGTAGGTGCAATGGAGATTGATCGATCATGTGGTGATCACCTGCAAAATCCAATAGTTTGGTTTTATAGGTGGGTTGATGATGATTACATATTTCAGAAATTAAGTGCCAAAATATTATTATTATTATTATTATTATTAAGAAAAAAGAGTGAATGACAGTTGTAGAATAGTTGCTGCGACCTTTTCATTCAAAAAAAAATTAAAATCATGAATGGATGAATTAATGAATACATACCTATTTCCATGATTTTCTTAAATTATGGCAATTTCTTTTGTGTTCCTTTCATTTGGTGCTTTGCAATTTGGTGGGGGGTACAAAGACCCTATAATTGGTCACCATTTATTTCCCCATGATATAATGGGCTAAAGAATATTAGTAAGTTGGCTTGGATTGTTTCATCTGGACTCTTGTTGTAAGATACCATAGTACCATGGCAAGTTCAACATTTTTTGTGTTGAATTATTATTATTATTATTATTATTATTATTATTATGTTTTGAAGATTCCATGCCAAAAATAAAGACATTTCCTAAATATTCTAAAACATTCTTTATTTTCCTTCACAAAAAAAAGGGAAATTATATATATATATACATACATACATATATATATATATGTGTGTGCTCGACCTTGCGAGGTCATTAAAAACATGCTAGTTGTGCATGTTAGTTGCGCAATCGTGGCCTCCATGCATACATGCAATACAATTATACGAGTGTTGAACTGGTATTATATATAGACCTCCACCTGGTATCACCAGGGGTATCAAGGGCCCTACTAGACTGGGTATGAGCTAACACATTACAAATTTATATACTACCAGTACCAGCTTGGTAGGGTTTAGGGTTTAGGGTTGAGGGTAATAATACCCAGTGTATTATACCTATCTTGGTATATAACCGATTTCAATACCACATTTATACCTGCCTCATACCCGGCAAAAATTGTACAAGTCCATCCTGGTATACAACGACCCAATACTAGGACCAGACTTGTATGAAAGTTTTCAAAAGGACCCAATACTAGGACCGGGCTTGTATGATAGTTTTGAAAAAGGACCCAATACTAGGACCAGGCTTGTATGATAGCCTGGACCAGCCCATCAAAAGTTTTTGAACCTGCCCCTCTTCGTACCCTTAATGATCCATGCCTTAGTTGCCCAATGCCTTCAAACAACATAACCCTAAACCCTAAACCCTAAACAACATAACCCCCCCTAAACCTCCCCTTCCTTCCCTTGCTACACCCTTTGTCTTCAAAACCATGTGTTTTCTCCACTCATCCACCATGATGACTACACAATCAAGAGGTTAGCTACACTATAGACCTTATGATCCATCTATAGAGACAAAGATCTCTGGGATAATAGCACCAGATTGAAGCAGAGGTGGTGCCCCACAACACTTAAAAAGACAAATTGCTTGAGTTGATGCTCCTTCTTATATGAAATAGGCATGCACTGGGTTGTTTCAATATCATTTCAATATCATGTACTATTTATTGCTTTACAACTAGGTCACTCAAAAATCTTAGCAAATTAAAAGCAATGAATTTATTTGAAAAGGTTGAATATAATTACCTTGTCAAAATGACGGATTTGCAAGGCAACATGAGTTTTTATGCCACCATGTTAGTTAAAGTTAATATGAAGATGCCTATGAGATATTGCGGCGGAAATGTTCTACCAACACTCGCTTTAACTTAAAAATACATTGACCAATAAACTCTATGAATTATGAGGCAATGTATTATATCAGCTTTTGGCACAAAATTTAGGGTTAGTGAGTTGTATTACATAAGGATAATGCTTCATCAATCACAATGAACTCCCTTCAATTTTGATAATTTGATTCATAAGCTCATCAGAGAATTGCAAAGCTATAATTGCAATGTCACCATTAATCACATGACAAATTTTGAAGGCCATTGCAATTTTTCCTAAGGTTAAGTTCCCAAAGTTTTCAAGTGTGTCCATGAATTCACCCCATTGTTGCTTTGAATATTCCTAATGAGGATGTAAATAATATTCCCTTTTTTCTTAAGTAAATGTGTCAAGGAAAAGTGGTTGTGAGAAGAAAAAACTTGATTTCTAAAAGACATCTATAAATCCAAATCATGATTTTAATCCTTAAGAGCCAAAACCCCTTTCTACACTCATTGTCCTTATACTCAAAGCCTCAGTTTGAAATATGATTCAATATACTCATCCATGAATTGGATTACAAAACTAGCCATTGGATTCTAATATACAAGTTTAGTAATCCATGGTAAAAAACTTCAACCAAAATCAAAGCAATTATTTACCTACTATTGAGATGTTATCCCAACTACCTTTAGTGGTGCATTCCTAATTGCAAGCAATCATGTTTAACTATTGGAGAAGCCAATGCTAGCCCTTATTTAATCAAAACCTCACCCAAGTCAACATGGCAATGCTTAATCGCAAGACCATTCAAAAGCTCTCAAAAACCCCTACACAACTAAATAAAGAATTTAAAAAAAACAATTCCCATTATAAGGGGAGCTTTGAGGGTGTTAGCAATATTCACATATATACCCCTTTATTTATGTAGTGTTATTAGGTTCTTGCCCATCACCATTATCTCAAATACAACGTACTCAAAATAAATAAAACAATAGGCATTATTTTCAGAAAACCTATGAATCACATTTATTTTTGCAATTTTATTACATATACCATTAGTTTAATTTTTACATTACACTTCCTCGAGTAAATCATTCTTTCATTTGATACAAACATATATGCTTTTCTACTAGTTCATGCACATAAACAAATTGCCAACACACCCACCATCTTCATAAACATGAATAAGTAAATGTATTTCCTTAGGAAGCTTTACAATATTGTGTGATGTTCAAGAATTTCCCCATACTTCCTCTGTCCAATTCCTTCTCCTAGCTTCCCATCATCACTATCTACTATTTTGAACCTTGTTAATCTCAAAAACATTGTTCTTCAAATGTCAATGGTGGTTATAGTAATTGTTTTTCTATCAAGTTGGTGTCACATTGACTTACCACAATCATTTCGTTTGCCATTTGTTGAAATGTTATCCAATCGATTGGCCAAAAGTTGACTTGATCACATGAATCAATTTGTTCCTTATTGACTTCCTAACAATTGAAGACCTTCAATTTGATAATTGTCAACTATCAATTTACCTATGAACTTACAAATGCCAATTTGGCTACTAGATTGGTACCAATGTAACTATCACCTTTTTTGTCATGGAAATATTTGAGTCAAGGGTTGTGTATTGTCCCAACCATTCATTGTAGATAACACCATTGTACATGTGTTTTTACCAACATTTTTGCAAACTCTAACACATCCAAAGGTGATTATTTGTTTTGAAAAGGTGTAAGGTTATACTTTTTTTTAAACCAAACATTCTATATAGAATAAATGTGTTCACCTTACCATGCAATTAAGTAGTTAGTTACACATTTGAGTTAGAATTAGAATTTAAACAATAACAATGTTCAATGATATTTTCAAAATAGGACCAAGAAATTCTATAACCATATAAGGTTTTGATTTGGACTATTTAATCTTATTTGACATTCATTTTCAAATTTTTGCTAGAAAATATAAATAGTTATATAGAATAAGTTTCAAATAAAATGATTCACATATTATCATGCAATGACACATACTATCAACCAATTCCTAGACCATGAATTATCAATTTATAACAACTGTGCAAGATCTAATTTTTTGTTTTTGTGTCCACAATTTTCACAACTTTAATTTTTTTTGGTTAAGCAAAATGAAAAAAATGCATGCTTAAACATATGTGAAATTGCAATTCAAGATGAAAAGTTGAATTATGTGTTTAAACCTTAAATATGTCGTTTAATGCCACTTTTACAAAATAACTTACCTAGCAACCAAATGCATTTGTTTATTGGACACATAATTTTTTTAATTTTTATTAAAAAAAAAGATATATTTTCATCTTCATTTTTTCACAAAATTCACAAACACCACAATGTTCAACAAATATTGTGGTCATGCACAAATACAAAATTTAATCAAAACTTCAAGAGCTTCTAACCTAATTTATCCAAGGTCTTTTTGCGATCACACACCTCCTTAAACTAATCTTGACCACCTTTTGGTTCAAATTTTAAGCATGTTGATCGCAAGGGCCAAGGTTTGGAAAACTTAAATCCAAAAAAAACATATAAAGTTACCTAACTATTGCAAATGGAATAAAAAATTGGGCTTTTGGTACCAACCCCTTGCTAAAACTAAACTATAATTACAATTTTTTTGGTACAAGCTTTGGTTTCCAATTTTGTTGTTATGTTGTTATGCAAGCGTGAATTTATTACTTGTCTTTTGATATTGATTTTTTTGCAAAATTTTAAGAAATAATTGAATTTGTGGCAATGTGTTTCAAATTTTCACAAAAAAAGGTAAAACCTCTGTTGATTCATATATAATATTATAACCATGACTAAAATTTATATTTAAAGAATTTTAAGGACATTCAATTTTGCACAAAATGAAAGATTAGAATTGTCCTTATGTAATTTAGAAAACTCATAAGTTGTTTAAAAGTAAAGATATAATACAAAAGACAAACAGAGTCCATGGTTCAAATTTGTGAATTAAAGTTTGTTGTAGTGTGACATTCTTTTTGAATACTTTGATTGTGACTAAGGCCCTCACACTTGCCTTGCATTTGGTTGTTGTATTTTTGTGGTTTATGTATTATGGAATGTTCAAACTAAGTTGTAAAACCACAATTGAAAAAGAAGTAACCAAGTATTGAGGTTCACATAACTTGTGCTTTATATAATTGTCAACTGGAGGAAAATTACATTTGCAACGCAAAACCTTAGACATGTGACACCCCTTATTAACTTCACCATGTATTTTGTAATACTCATTAAGGAATAAAGCTAATATCCTACATATGCCAACAAATTAAACATTATGCCGCACAATCATTAAAATTTTCACTTGAAATGTTTTGAGGGAATTAATACAAATTATTTTGAATAAATAGATGGGGGACAAAATGTTATACACGATCTTATTATTTTTTGAAATGTGGACAATTATTTTTTATTCAATCAAGTGGCAAACATCTTTGTGAGTTGTTGTGGAATTTATTTAAATCAGTACACATATCAAATTATACACATAATTGTTACCAATGCATGGCATAATTTTGGTCATAAAGTGATGTATGTAACACAATATTTTCATGTGATAGAAGGAGGGTGTGTTGTTTTGAACAACCATACATGAATATCTATAAAATATCATGCAAAACTATTTGCATTTATTTCACCTTTTGATATCATGAATTTCTTATATTTTAAATCAACTTTCATTCAAAACAATGTGATAAGCATTTTGAAATTGTAATTTAGATAACATTCTCTACCCCAAAAATTGTAAAAAATTGCTTAAATGTTTTTTTACAATGACCTTAAAGAATTGTTGTGTCCCATTAAAGTAGATTATCATTTGTTCACCAAATTAATTAATCAACAATAATCATGTGCATACTTTGGCGGTCAAGGCTTGGGAGAGGTTGGGCAACCCAAATTGTCAATTGTCAATCATATTGCCCATCCTTGTAAATAGAAAAATAAGTTTACATGTTAACTTCAGCTATTGCAACCAAAGAGATTATGAAAGTTTAATTAAAAGATTATTTCAAATCACATTTGTAAAAAATAAGTGCCTTCTTTTACCCACTACACAAGCCATAGAAAGGCTATTCATGATGTTTTGTTGTGTTATTTGAAGCAAACTTGGTAATGCATAATGTTTTGCTATGGTACCTCGAATAAAAGTTTCGAGTGTAATGTTGAGTGGTGCACTTGTGGTGCACATCACAAGTGAACATGGCAAGCACTTTATGGAATCCCTGTTTGGATTTGCTCCACAATGTATCGAACGATGTCTAACCTTGTCTATCAACAAGAAAAAAAAACCTAAGAACTTGTGCCAAACATATGATAAAAGTGCTTACAATGTGTGCTTAATATACAATCTAGGGAGTTATTTGAGTCACTTGCTATTAGCAATATTGAAGTTGGTCATAGATATATATTCTAGTGCAAAAGGAAAAATAACAATGATTCAAAAGGGTGACAACATATCTATGACCAACTCCAACATGCTTCTACCCTATTTGGTGTCTTCTTTCTCTTCCTAATTTGAACCTTATAAAGTTGCAAAAGAAATCAACAAGTGCATATGTTGATGGCAATGGGCTTGTGGTTCTAAGTTTGGAGATGAAGACATATGTTTGGCTTCTACAAATTTACAAGATGAACGTTTCACCACATAATATTTCCTTGATCGATTGGTGCAATGGATCATGGAATGAAGTTCGTCACCAAAGTTATTTTGATGGAGCAAAACAAAAAGCCAAATCATGTAAGACATTAAGTCCATAGCATAGTTAAGAATCCCTTGCAAACTAAATACCCCTTGCTAATTGAAATATAAATGAATACCAAATACCTAAGTATCCATTGTTAATTGAAAGTATAAATGAAAATTAAGTAATTATGTATCATTTACGAGGCAATTGATTTCTAAAAAAATAAAATTATCTCTTACTAATTAAGTAGAATTGAAAACTAAGTAACTAAATAAGTATTTCTTGTTAATCTAAGTAAAAATAAAAATAAAATAAATATCCTTTAACTAATTAGGTTGAGTGAAAAAGCTTATTATTTCTTGACTTGGGTGGAAGCAAAATTTCCCATTCATTGTCGATTCGATTCATTCACTATGTTGTTCACTTATAGAGACAGCAGCATTAAGGGTAAAAGTTCAAAAGCTTGACTTAATTCATTACTTATTCATTTCAGTTTCATCCAAGAAGGCAATAAGGCCAGATAATAATCATCTAATCCATTCAAAATCCCCCTAAACCCTAGGCTGGGTTTAGTAGGATCTACCAAAAAAAAAAAATAATAATAATAAATAAGTAGAGCCCATTCCCTTCCCCCCCGAACCCTAGGGTTCAGTGGAGGAATCTGATAGTAAATAACTAGTAACTTACTAGGCACTACTAGTAACTTAGCTGCTTCTTGCTTGCATTGATGATGAGGCTGGTTTTATTATTGTTGCATACTAGGGTCGTTGGGTTCGACTTAACCTGAGTTACTACCTAGTCCTGACTCCTTATAACTCCGGTTCTATATTTATATTTATATTTATTTATTTATTTATTTATTTATTTCTTGATCTTGCACTCATGTCTCTCTTCTATTTCTCTTTCTACCTTTTATTATTTTATTAATTTTTCAAATGATTTTTTTATTGACTCTGCCCTTTCAGGGCAGTCTAATGCACCCTACATTACATTCTAGGGTCATGTGGAGTCCACTATAGAAACATGTCCGGCATAATTGAAGGATATTCACTTAATATTTAAAAGAAAAATAATGAAAATGTGATTATTTTTTATTTGACTAATTCCTTCAAAGGAATTCATTATGTTTGTAATCAAACTTGTTGTCAATCATTAAATACATTGTGAATTCATTAAATTTTCAATAGAGTGAATTAATGATGATTTCATCCAAATGATTAATGAAATTCTTAAACCACATTCTTATTACCAGTACTAAACTTGACCACATGAATGATTAGAGGAAATATTTAAATAAATAAATAAAGAAAGAAAGAAAGAAAGAAAAAACACCCATCAAGGGAACATTTTTATTTAAGGGGTTTTCTTCCCCAACTCCCTAGGTTTTCTTTTTAGGGTTTTTCTACTTGACTATAACTTTGCTATCTCCTTCACACATACACTCTCTAGTGCAAGCAAGCAACAGCCAAACCCACAATATACACACACTCTCTCTCTCTCCCTCTCTCTCTCTCTCTCTCTCTCTGTGAGCAGGCTTGTAGCTGCTAGCCTAGCTAGCTGCACCCATCCATAGCCAGCAATACTTCTCAGATGCACCACCAAGCCTCTTCACTTCTTTCATGAATGTCCCAAGTACTGTTGCTGCAGCAGAGCAGAGCAGACGTGTTGTTGCATCCCAAATTGTTCTCCTTCAAAAAACCTTGTGTTTCTAGAAAGTTTCAAATATTGATCAAGTTTGTGGAGCAGGATTGTGATTCCTAGTTTGTATGCTAGCAAGCTCTATAACTATAACTAGTCGCCTCCTTCATCCAGCACAAGCTTCAAGCTCAATGGACATTACTAGCTAGCTGCTAGCTTCGTGATCTCTCCAGCTTCTTCTATATACATGTTTGTCGTGGTTGGAAAGTAGCTAGCAGGGTAGCTAGTCTTGTTTTTCTGGGTGTTTCAGTCTTGTTTTTTTTTGTTTTTGGGAGAGAGAGTGCAGCAGAAGAAGTTGGGTGTCTACCTGTAGTAGAGAAGAAGCTTAAGTGGGACGAGTTCCTTAGTGTGGGGGTATGGAAGTGGCGTGGAGAGGTCCTAGTGCAGAGCTGCAGTTGAGTCGTGGTGGTGGTGGACCGGTACTGTTCGCGGAGATGAAGAAGAAGCGGGCGTGGGGTGTAGATGCGCACAAAGTGGTGCAGCTCATGATGGGTCAGTTGCAATCCACTAGTTCCACAGATGATCAGGAGATTAATACAACCACGGCCAGTGCACGATGTACTGGTGGTGATGAGGGTGATGAAGTGACTCTGGACTTGTTAGGATCATCATCAGCAGCAGCAGAAGCTCATGCTGCTGTTGCTGGTGGTACAACTAGTCTGTTCAACTCGCGACCGAAATTGATGAATACTGATGATAACAGTAGCTTTCTGGAGCTTGAGCTTGATCCTCTTGACCAGCAGTTCCTGCCTAGACTACCTTCCGATTGGAAGAAATGTTTGGACTTGAAGGTGTGAATGTAATCCATATTCCGCTGAAATTTGTTTCTTGTCTAATCTTCTTCTTCATGTGCATCATCATGCTTGAATTCGTTTTGGGTGTTAGCGAATGATTGATTCTGGACATTCTTGGAGGGAGTCTGATTCGAGAAGAGACTTGTTCTGAAGCTTTGTCGTGCTTCTTCCCCGCCCGGGATTTGAATTTCGGGACATGAGTCCGGCTCCCTCTAAGCCGTGAGTGTCTAATTTTTGTGTTTGTTTCTTGCACATGATTTGCAGACCGGGAAGATGTCGTTTGTGAACAATACAACGGGTGTGACCTTGGATGACGATCCTCGCAAGCAGCAACCGCAGCTTGATGTGGCGGCGCCACCGCTTGCAGCTCATGCGCTGCTGCAGGAGAGGTCGCCGTCGCCGTCGTCACATTCTCCGCGTGCGCATGAGTTCCTCAGGAGCAAGCAGTCTGAGATACTCCGTGAGGCGGAAAGCCTAAAAACCACCTCGTCCTCGACGTCGTCTTCTGGTGGTGGAAGCCCTCGGAGGCATCAGCAGCAGCAGCAGGGAACGAAGTCGACTAGAGACATGAGCTGCAGCAAATTGCAGCAGCAGCAGCAGCAGCAGCAGATGCTATCGTTCTCAACAGGAAAGCGGCTATGGAATCTTCACCTTGAAGACACGAACGCGGTCAGTCTGGTGAAAGATACGCTGCTCGCAGAGCAGCAGGAGCCGGAGAGATCCACCAACTTAGAGCTGGATCTCAATCTCGCAGCAGCTGCTGTGCCAAGCTCACCTTCAGCTAAGCAACAACAACAGCAACAGCAAAGCGTGTGCACAATGGCGATGGTGCAGAGGGCACTTCGACGAACAGAACAACAAAGCCCAACTGCTTACCGCAAGAGATCAGAATTGCGAATCTCTATCCTACCCAAACCTGCTTCCGCCTGCGGTACTGGTTCTCCATCTTTCTCGTCTCTTACATCAGCCCGGACGTCTGATCAGCAGGAGCAGCAGCAGCAACCCACAGGGTGGTCTCTTGGTTCTCCTTCCTCCAGCAGCACTACTACTACATCATCGGCCATATCTTCTCGTTCTCCACGGCTAGATGGAGGAAACCAAGGCCCGGCAGTCTTGGACGACACCCAGACCAGCAAAACAGCGTGCACTACAAGGTGTGTGTTCTCATTAGTAGCGCCGCGAACATGGCATCTGTTCTAGTCGCCTGATGAGTTTGTTCAGAGGAATTTTTTTCTTCATTTTGTGGAGCTCATGGTCATGTGAATTATATTACAGATTTGTTTTGGCAGTTGTTTTGCGGATCAAATTGTTGATGAGGGATGTAATCAAGCGCTGAATTTCTGTTTCCGTTTGTTGTATTGTTCAACAGTGCTTATGTTGGCGAGGTTGAAAGCAGCAGCAGTAGCAAGAAGCAGCAGCATGCATCATCAGAACAGCTAGAGACGGGAAGCTGTGCACAGCTAGTCATGGGAGCTTGCACACATTGTCTCATGTACGTAATGCTGGAGAAGTCGCATCCCAAGTGTCCTCGATGCAGCAGTGATGTACTTGTGGACTTTGCTGCTGCCCCCTCATCAGCTCCTACTCCAGCAGCAGCAGCTGCTACTACTACTACCACAATTAGCAGCTGCATCAAACGTCAAAGAGTTGCCCAAGCTTGAAGATTACTGAACAACTCCTGCTCTGCCGTCCTGAGCTTAGCTGCCAATCCATGTCCAGGAAACAAACAACAAAACCTGCTCCAAACTGAAAACAAAGCACTCTGAAGCGCGCCCAGTAGCTGCAGCTGCAGGAAAAACAGACTATAGGTAGAAACTGTTGGATGGAGAAGCTCTGCATGAGCTTGTTGTAGCAGAATAGTGGCATGACTTGAGCTTCAAGCTCTATGAGCATCTCAGAAACTTAAAATGTAAGATTAATATCATTTCTGCATCATCATCATCATCATAGATCAAATTAGCATTTCTTCTAGAACTGCTAGCTAGAAAAAAAAACCATGATCTCGCTCAGCTCTACTAGTGCAGCTTTTGCTTGGAAGAAGATTTGGCTCTTGTGAATTTTCGCAGCAGCAGAAATCAAGGCGACTGAAAAAGGAAATCAAACCCAAGAGATCAGAAGAAGAGGAAATCCTCAGAAGATGAAATCCCAACAAAGATGAACATGAGAACAAATCCCATGAGAGATTAAACTGGATTTCTTCTCAAGAACCTCATTGGAAGCAGCAGCCTGAGAGCTTTTTGCAAAGGAGTTTTTGCAAAATTTCCTGGTGTGTAGAAATTGTGTAATTTGTACTAGTTAGTGGGTGGGTGGATGGGTTGGGTTTTCTTTTCCCCCCTCCAATTCAGATAATCAACAACTGGTTTGTGTCATGAGTTTTTCTGATCAGTAAAAACCCCAGAGTTCAGATTGATTGATTGTATGCCAAATCTGCACAACAGCAACAGAGTTGAGGTCAACTGTTTGTTCATTCCTAATGTTTTTTGATGGAGGATTGATTTTGAACGCTCTTCTTTTGCTCCTCTTGTCAGTTTCTTCTCTCACCAACAAAGCAACCAAGCTTTGCAGCTCCACATTTTGAACCTCATCACTTAAGACTTGTTGAAGTAAATTACAATTTGTAATTTACACCATAAATGGAAGAAAAAAAAACACACAAACTGTTGGTATCCAAAATCTTTCTTAAAAAATCCCAAATCCTTGTGCCAATCAAGGTTTCCTTTTTTTTCCCCCAATTTTTGTGATATGAAAGATTTAGCAAAATCTACACTAGAAAAACTTAAAGTGATCATCACATGGGAAGTCTCTACATCTCCAACTCTCTTGTAACCCACAAAATTGGTTACCTAGTTCAAACCAACATTATGTTGCAAATCTTACATGGATGCTTGAATCCTTTAATTGGCTTTGCCCTTCAGGGTAAGAGACATTGGGTTGCAACCAATTAAAAAAATGGGCCAAAGTTTGGTATCAACTTACATTCTGGGGTCATGTGGAGTCCACTAGAGCAACAACATTTGGAGTATAACTAGTTTGGTATCCCTACATTCTCAGGTCATGTGGAGTCCACTACAGAAACATTTGGAGCTGAATCTCAGGTCATGTGGAGTCCACTACAGAAACATTTGGAGCTGATTCTCTGGTCATGTGGAGTCTACTATAGAAACATTTGGAGTGTATAACTAGCTTGGTATCCCAACTACATTCTTGGGTGAGATGTGCAATCCACTCTAGAAACATTTGGGGTATAACTAAAGACTCTTTGGTTGGTACCCCTTTTTACATTTTGAGGTCATGTGAAGTCCATTACAGAAACATTTTTTGTGGAGTATGACTGAAGAATCCACCCACTTGGGCTTTCATAGTGCTACCCAACAGATTCTGTTTCCCATTTAGTATGTTGAATCTTTGTCATCCTTATATGGATGGATGGATGTCATGTAAAGGGCAGAGCTGTGATTTAGTATCTTGACAATTTAGTATGTTCAAGCTCTGCCTGTTGAATTTAATTCAATTCAGGCTTTTGGACATTAGTCAAGATGCTGCTGGCTGGCTGGATTCCAAAGTTATCCTTTTCAGCAAGGGATCTATCTTCCAAGACAAGTTTGCTCATTCACTAAGTTAGCCCTGATTTTGATGCTGACCTATTTTAATTTCTATTGTAATAAATTTTACTCAATGGTTTTTTTTGGGGGGAGGAGATTGGGATGGGCATTAAAACCTAATTGCACTTGAAAAAAAACTACACCATCATATTGGATTTGATGATTTAATTAAGGAACCCATTCTGAGTCCAGCACTGTGGACTGTGTGAAATTAATTGTATATGTTGAACTAAATGAAGCTGCTGCTGTATACCATAATTATTGCATATTTTATTAGGGTTTGTCAAATTTTTGACCTATTGCAATTTGCAAGAGGGGGGGGGGGCTTGGGAGAATGTGCTACCCTTCCCAACAGCCCTTTGTGTGAAAGAACTGGCCCCTTGTTTGGCAGAATTTTTGGCCCTTAAATGGGGGCATAGTGTTTGTTTGTTTGTTTTTTTCTTGTGTCAGAGTGAATTTATCTTGCTCCCAAGTGGAGATATGTATCAAATTAAAGGTTTCTGACATCCTCCTGACTGCTGGAGTGGTCCATGAAAAATACATTAATAAAATGGTGTGGGGATTAAAAGTGCCACATGCTTTTTCATATATTTGTATATAGATTACTAACCAAATCAACAGAACTTCAAACCCTCTTCTAGTCTTTAAAACATTGCAAGCTCTTGCTTAAGCATAAGATGGAACTTTTTGCCACCCAAAAAAAGGCAAAACAAAAAAAAATTCTTAAAAACTCCATGAAACAAGCATCTTTGCTTTTTCCTCCACCAAACCCAAATAGTAGCCTTCTTCTTCTTCTTCTTCTTCTTCTTCTTACCCAAGTTGCCAGAACTTTTGATAAATTCTTGAATGTGGTGGTGTCTTTCAGAACTAGGTATGTGTATGACCTTTGTTTGCAGTCAAAGTCTGTCTCCAGAAGGATAACACCCAACCACACACCAAAAAATCTATCTATCACAATTTTATGCAACACATTTTTGGAGCTTCGACAACAGAAACCAGCAAGCACATCATCCATCATCCTGTGCATGAATTGAGAGTTTAATAAAGGCTGGCCAGAAACAGAAACTGCAGGCTCTTCAAAATGTCTGAAAAACAACATTAAACCCATTGACTTGTGAAAGGACTACTCCTCCAGGCAGCAGCAGCAACCAGTCCCTTGCTGCCTGCCTGCCTGCCTGCCTGCCTGCCCAGTCTCTCTCTGCCAGCCCCAAAGTTCAAACTATGAATGAGAGAGTCTACATTGAGTTGTGTCTGCCTGCCTGCCTGCCACCCTCTCAAAGCTGGAAAAACAAAGGGAGAGAGAGGTGTTTGGGTGGCCCAAACTATTGACTTTGTGAGATCACAAGCCCTTTTAATCATCCAGAGATTTATGATGATGGTTCTTCTTGTGTTTCCTGTTCCAAAAATGATTTCAGACACCCATCTCTGCAGCACCCTACTTGATAAGCTAGTTTTGGTCAACTAACCTTTGTGATTTTGTTACAGGCCCCCTTTGCTTGCAGCTTTCATGATGTGGGATTGATGTGCAGGAGGATAAAAGCTTATTATTAGACATCATG
Organism: Sphagnum tenellum; assembly: GCA_963921925.1. NCBI lineage: Eukaryota > Viridiplantae > Streptophyta > Sphagnopsida > Sphagnales > Sphagnaceae > Sphagnum > Sphagnum tenellum. Next base: position 20,041,079 of record OY998145.1, read on the forward strand.
TGTCCTACTAGTTTGTTTATCTCTCCTAAATCTCAGAAAAGAGAAAAAACTGAAGAGTGCATGAGTTGGGTCGGGTTGGCTCTAATTACAACATTGTTTGTTGGCTTTGCCTTCCCAGGCAAGGATATTGTGCTTAGATTCATTATAGAGTATAGTAGCTTAATGGATTTTGGCCCCTAGGTAATAACAATAATTATAGGTCTATTTCTGTATGAGGATTTTTGAAAGACGACGTTTTGGCTTGTGTTGAAACCTGAGATTAGTTATAGAGTTATGATATGTTGAAGGATTTTGGTTTCTTTCAGAGGATTTTTTTGAAGCTTATATTTTTGCATGGTGAAATATCTGAAATTCCATAATTCTTCCATTTGCCTTGAGATACTTTTTAACGTAAATGGCAAGGCCACGGTGTGACACACCCCTTGTTTGTGGTTTCCTTTTGTTGTTGTAACTAGATAACAACACAGTAACAGTATGTTTGTGGTTTAGGGTTTTGGGTAATAGTATCGTAAACAAGGTGTGTTATACACAATAGCCCTGCCATTAATTGGTCATAACTAGGGGAATTTTTTTTAAATAAGTGTATTTTAATGTGCAAAATCCTATTTTTGTAAAAATAAAATATTGTCATTTTATTTTTTTTCACTTTTTAACATCACATTACTCATGAGGAACCTAAAAGGGACGGCACATTAAATGATGACATGTTCAAAGAACCTATCTAAACATTTAAAAAGTTGTTACCAAAGCAAAAACCAATAAGAAAATGTCACAACATAATTTTCAATTTTTTTACAAATCTCATGATTTTTTCTCCAAAAAAATCGAACACTCTCTTTTCATATATATTTTTTTCATATTTGTGCAAATTTTCAAACAAAATAAAAATATTTGTCATCACATGCGTATTTGAATGTTTTCAATCACATCGTCAGGTTTGAGAGAATTACGTGAATTTTGTGTATGATGAGTGCCATAACCATTTTTGAAAAAGGTAGTTTCAAATTTAGTTTTGTGAGTTATGGATTGGTGACAAAGTCATTTGGTTGGGACTGGATGCACATTTGAGCAGGTGGCAAAGAAAACAAAATGTTGAAAGATGAATGTGAATCTCTTTACAACTAATATAGGATAAATAATCTCACCTAGTTTCTAGGGGGAAAATTCCATTCAAGCTACTATACTCTATAATGAACTCTCAACACAAGGTTGCAAATTTGTCAAACCACTACTGCCATGTCTCTAAACACATTAGTGTGTACATGCCATGATGCCCATTGCAGCAGCCCAGTGTGATAGACCAGGAATTTTTATTTATTTATTTATTTATATCAATTTTGTGGTTTCAAAAGTTTGGGATTTTTTTCCCCATTTTTTAAAGCAATTATTCTGAATTTACACTTTTTTTTATAAAAAATTTCCAAAAATTTCCAAAAGAAAATTTATCAACACAATGTGAAAATTCACCCCAAAAGAAAAACACTCATATCAAACCTTTTTCAAAAAATGGCAGTGTACTACTGATTGAGGGTTTTTCAAAATTTTAGGGTTATAATTTCTTTATTAAAGAAAATGCGCCTAAGGTTATAATTTTTAAAGAATTACACCATACTTAGATTTGGAGCATGACTTTAAGGGCTCTCAATTGCCAAATTTCAAAAAAATAAAACAACCAATAAACTAAAATCACCAGATTTCTATAATTTGGTTCCAGTAGCAAGAAATGCATGGGCAGGAAATTTAGCCAAATTTTGGCTATAAGTGAGATATGGAATTTTTTTATAAAAATTCAGCACACTTCTTTAATTACGGATTTTATATATAAAAAAATCAGCAATTTTCTTAAATTTTGGCTAGCTACCTACTAGCCATATCTCACTTATACCCAAAATTTGGCTAAATTTCTTGCCCGTGCATTTCTTTCAGGTCAAACTTGTAGGGGTACCCTCACTAGTGACCAAATTGCACCGATGACTAACCATCCCACTAGTAAGTAATCAGTTGCACGTTGAGTGGATGGATGAATGGATGGATGGATGGATGCATACATACTATGCCAAAACTTGGCATCCATGATTACATGAATGGCATAAGTGACAAGTCCTATTTGACTATAAAGTCATGAGTTAACTCTATAATCAAATAAGACTCACCATCACCACCGCTTATGTCATGCATGCACATAGTTAGTTATAGATGCCATGTTTTGACATAATAATAATAATAATAATAATAATAATATATGGAAGAATAATGCTACTCTTCAAGTTTGCTCCTTTTGTGACGAAACAAAACTACAAAAAAAATTGTCAGTTGTTGAATTCATTGTAAAGTAAGCTGGCCACTGCCAGCACTTTGTTTAAAGAGACAGCCCTTTGGCCCCCCCCAATTGATCACAAAGTTGGCCTTGAAATCAAAGAGAGCTTGCCTAACCATTGCTGACTAGGGTTTGATACCCTACAATAATTTAGGACTTTTTCCCAGACTTTTTTCCAAATTCATCATTGATCCCAAAACAAAAACTTTGGTAGCTTGCAATGCTTTTGTTGGCCTTGCATACTACTAAGGCAAGAAGGATATTGTGTTTAGATTCATTATGGAGTATTTAAGCTTAAGGAATTTTGGCCCCTATACAATAGATCTATTTTTATATGAGGATTTTTGAAAAGATGATATTTTGGCTTGTGTTGAAACTGGAGATTAGTTATAGAGCTATGATATCTTGCAGGATTTTGGTCTCTTTTAGAGGATTCTTTTGGAGATTAGCCCTCCCTTTTATATGCAGTATCAAACCATGGACATAATAATTGAGTTATCCATGAACTAAACGTGTCTTTGGGCCTCCCTTCACCCCCTATCCCCTCTTTCAGTGGTATCCGCAAAGAAAAGACATTTTACTAAATCTCAGTATGAAATGTTGCAACTCAGTAAGAAGAGAGTATAACCCAATTACAATTGAGAATGGGAGACAACTATTTTCTTCAAAATTGCCTTGCTTTCATCCTTTCTATCCTAACAAATGTGCTAAATTGCTTCTTTTCTCTCCTTTGCACTTTTGGTTACAGAAATCATGAAATAATTGATTTCAACTTCCCATCAACCATTGTTCCCCTTTTGGGTTGCATATATAGTATGTAGTAACATAGTACTTCGGCCAGCTTCAACACTAATTCATATTAAACATGTTGAAATTTTCCACCACAAAAATTCAAATAACAATTTTTTGTGAAGAAAAAAATAAATAGAGACTCTTTTGGAATTTTCAGGAATATTGTGTAATTTTTGACATGGAATATTTAGAATTAATCAGTTATTCAACAGATATTTGTTCAAGCTGCCCTTGTACTACGGTGGTGTATTGTGAACTTTTCCAGTTCTCATTTCTTTTGGGTGGGGCAAGTTTCAGGCTCAAAAACTTTTTCTTTATGATACGTTATTTGTTCATTATTGATAGATAATAGAAAGTGTAACTCACCATAGGGAAAGGAATAATAATAATAATAATAATAATAGCTAGTAAATTATTTAGCTTTCTTTATATGACCCCAAAACTCAATTGATTGTATGATATGTTCAAGGGCTTAGTTGTGACAAACCACCCACCTCTTTGTTGCACTTGGCTAATACAAATCACCAAGCTCTAGCAAAAAGTGGGTGGTCTTCACTTAGTAAAATTGACAAGAAAACTTTAGAGCTAATTTTAAAACAAATGTTTTCTAAGATCCAATTAGAGGGGTTTGAAATTTGGCCCCAATCTATTCATTAACAAAGGGGATCACAAACCCAAGTCATTTGACTCGATTTATATTGCAACACATTAGAAGTCTTTGTCATGTTTCTTTCTCTCTCCTTTGGTGAATTTTCACATTGTAGCAACAAGAAATTTAGGAAATTTTCTTTGTTAAGTGTAAATTAAAAAAACATTGCTTTAAAAATGAAAAAATATAGAACTTTCAAAACCATGAAATTTATGAAAACTAAAAAAAACACCTGAATCTTCAATAAGAAACTTAAAAGAGATTGTACCCATCACAAAATTTGATCCAGATATCCATCTCATTGCATAAAAAGAAAGTTCAAATAAAGTTAGGTTAAAACCCTAAAACAAAAAAGCAATGGAAAAAAAGAAAAGGGGGGTGGAGAAGGGGGAGATAGGTACAATAGAAAGGGAAAAAAGCAAAGAGTGTTGGCCTCCTCATGAGTACATGAGCATGTGAATTTAATGCATGAATCACAATAAGCTAAAAACCTTAAACTTTAAACCTTAAAATACAAAGAAAACAACAAAAGAAAGGTAATAGAAACGCCAAAAATGGAGAGAGGAGTGTCGGCCTATATCATCAATACATGAAGGAGGTGTGAATTTAACATTACACATTCATGATAAGTAAAGTTAAAACAAATTTCAAACCCAAAACCAAAAGGCAAACAATAAAAGAAAATGCAGCAGAAATGCCAGAGATGGAGACTTGGAGTGTTGGCCACAACATCAAGCAGTACCAACATCATCCATCAATCAGTACACAATGAAGCTGTGAATTTAATATTACACATTTACTCATGATAAGTAAAGTTCAAACCTTAAACCCTAAACCCTTTTATAAAAAAAACAAAAGCAAAAGAAAAAACAATGAAGAGAAGAAAGTAATAATAAACAACAACAATAAGCCAGAGACAAAAGGGAGAACTTAGAAGAGGAAGAGGTTGGGGAGCCTCATCAGTACATGAGGGTGTGAAGTTAAAGTACTACTACACTCACAGACATGAGAATTAATCAAAGAAGAAATGTGGCATGTGTGGTGGAAGAAGGCAAAAGGATTTATGAACCTGGCGGCTGAAACATAATATTTTCATGACAAGCATATAATAATAAGTAAGGAGGCTCCCTGTTGCTGCAACCACTGTAGCAGTTGGTTTGTGGTCAGACAGGACTCCGAGCAAACCAAAAAAAACTTGTTGTGTAATCAAGGTACCTAGTGTAGATCTAAGTACAGATTTTTAAGGAATTACCTCTTCTCCTCCTCCCCCAGTGCCCCACCCCTGCTCACCACACCATGCAATCAATGAACCCATCCAATCAACTCTTTAATTCCTCCTGCCAGTGTTTACAATCTTCATAAAACAAAGGGGCAGGCATTGAAGCACCATAATCAAGACACACTCCAAAACTCTTTCTTTGAAATTCGAACTGTCAGAAGAACCTGAGAGAGAGAGAGGGAGCAAGCACAAAGGCTTAATTAGCATCAATGGAGAAAGATCCAACAGCATTTAAGCCTTGACCTTTCATATCCCTGCACGTCAGATTATGTTATCAAACTTCTTCCAAATATGTAGTTGTTGTTACTAGCCAACTACTACTACTGCTACTAATACTAATAACTACATTGGTCCCTGCAGCAACCCAAGTTAACAACCAGTGCAGTGTTGGTCTGGTATCTACTACTTTGGAACATACCAGCCTAGTCCTGGTGTAGGGTACTTTTTTTTTGAAAATCTTTCATACCCACCTGGTGGTCCTTCTTGTATTTGGGTCCAAGGCTGAAATTTGGCTGAAATAATCTAGTCTTGGAGCTGGTACAAAATTGGTACAAGGTTGGTATGTATTACCTCAGGTCCCTAGTAGTCCCTACCAGACTGGTGCTGCTTCCAAGGATGATTTTTTTTTGCTGGTATGTATCAAGCAGGTAGAATTTACTCTAGTCTTGGAACTGGTACAAATTTGGTACAAGGTTGGTATTACCTCAGGTCCCTAGTTCTTACCAGGCTGCTGCTGGTAGAGAAGAAGAAGAAGAAGAAGAAGAAGGGCTGTTTTTGTTGCCTCAAAAGAAATACCAACCTGGTAGGCTCCTTTCAAATACCAGTTAATAATAGACCAGACTACCTATATACCATGCAGAGGGTTATATAGGTACTAACTATTTAACATCACCATACCCAATACTTGTTACCACCCTCTCCACCTTTGCTCTCTCTTATTACTAGAGAGAGACCTGATCCATTTTGAAATTTGGGATTTGCCCCAATTTACATCATCCCTTTGCAGTTTTGCTTCTTCTAATCATGAGAAGGCATTTTGCAGGAGCAGTTGGCTGGATTCCACTGTGGGCTATTGAATGTCCATTTCTGACAGATATCAAATGTCAGAGTCTTGTACCCCTTCCTGGCATGCATTAAAACATCTCCTCCCTCTTCTCAAACTCCACCTCCCCTCTTTCTTCAACTTTTTTAATACTTTAGGTATCCCACTTCCCATCATGATGCAGATTCATCAATACCTCACCTACATTGCATTTACTAACCCAAAATCTCCAATTGGGTGCTCACACTGATCAGCTAGCTACTAGCCTAGGGCAAAAAATATATTTAATGAGTTTGATACTGAAATCCATGGAAGTGCAACAGAATGAAATGAAAGCCAAAATTTAGGGAAACTCAAAAACTTTGTTGTCTTTTGGACTAGGATATTAATAACTTATTTACTACTCTACTCACTCCATACTCATCATCTGTAGAGAGGGGGTGGAAATTTTTGAAACTTATTATTAGGTAGTGTATAAATTTATGGAAGGAATTTGGCCAGCACCTGGGTTAAGTTCTTTTGGCCCCAGGGTTTTATTTTGACCTATTCAGCCTTACTATTATACTCCATCCCATTTTCTTATTATTATGTTGGAAGTTGGGTGAGATCTTTACAACTCTTGTAGAGCACTTTTACTCAGTGGTTGCAACTTACTAGTAAGTTACCTAGGCTACCAGGGACCCAGTCTTCAGCCCCTTCTTCTTCTTCTTCTTCTTCACAATCTTACTATCAGTGGGGTTTCAATTGCAATGACACACTTATGACATCACTAGAATAAATGTAAGTGTGGCACCATCTTCTTGCTCTCTATTTAGGAGTGGAGGGGGTGGGGGAGGCACACAAGCAAAGCAAAGCCAAGCAAAGCAAAAGCAAGCATCATGTGACTTGGGATCTAGTTTATCTATATGGGTTTGCCTGCCTTCAGATAGTTGAATGTCCACTCCTACTCTAATTCAAAAAGTTCAAAGTTAATGGTGAGTTTATGAATGGCCAAGTTCAAAGTGGTACATTTTTTCCAAGCACAATATTATGTCCCCTTCAGAAGACTAGGGACTTCATGGTTTGGCTGTCTAGATAGATAGCTCACACCTCTTTCACACCTCTTTCACCAGGCTTTCACACTAGCCCCATATTGCAATCCTTTTGCACATACTTGGACACCGAAACTTGCATGGGGCATGGGAAAACCTCGCCTTACCAAGCAAGCCTTGTAATTGTCTTTATGAAGCCCAACCCCAAATGAATTTATGCAACATTTGATAGTTCCACTCAATTCTTTGGGAGCATGGAATCTTTGCTTGTGGAACCCTATCTATCCTAGCAAGAGAATTCCCTGGAATTTTGTGGAACCCTTGTGGACAAACCTTGTTTGATCAACCCTTTCAATATGATAAAGATGTAGATTTGACAATGCAAGGACAATTGTTGGGAGTGAACTTATCACTATGGTCTCTAACTTTGGTGCAGTCCAAACAGTTGGGATAAGTTCTATGTGGTCTTAGGCTCAATGCTTTCAAAGGACAATGTGCCCAACAAAAAAGAGGGAAAAAAAAAATTCCTCAAACTTTTTGAACATCTCCAAGATCAAACTCCTTTAACGCTATCTAAAATTGAATGTAATTTTATGGACCCAACTTGTGGTGGTTTTTGAGACATCTCTTTGAATGGAAGGGAAGGAATGAGATTTTGGATTTCATTGAGAGGACTTATTTACTTTCCCAAACAATCAACTTCTGTGGATGCTAGCTTTCCCATTAGCAAAGATTGTTTGAACTTCAAATATTTTACAATTACATCTTTCATCTTAAGGCAATGCAATAAGCTTGATGGATAATATTTGGGTTGCAAAAGCTGAAAAAGTTGGACAATGGATGAAGATCGAGTTAGTTGGAAAAGATTGAGTATGAAAAGAAAAAAAACCATTGGATGATATGTCAATTTGAAAAGTTATCATGGTGAAAGATAATCTAAATGGTATTTGGGTCTAAATATACAGACCTAGTAAAGTTGAATTTCTAGAATATTATCATGATGAGTTATTAAAAAAATATGTACATAGACAAGGGTTATAATATTAGTGTAGGTAATATACACGGTTTGTGAAATAGGCTTGCGCCTATGAGTGAAAAAAAACATAAGTGGCCAATGGGATTTTTAGAACGAGCCTTGAATTAATTTGAGTTAACTTCAATAAGTTAGCATTTTAATTTTTATAAAAGCCTCATAGACTTGCGTCTAGGTGCAAAGAAAATATAATTGGTCAATGTGGTTGTTCAAATTAGTGCATTGAATTATTATTTTTAAGTTCATTAAGCAACATTGCTTAGTGAATTATTATTACATGTTGCATGCAAACAACATGCATTTATTGTTTTGTGTCAAAAGACATGGGGAGTGTGCACTAGAATTTTAATATTTTGAAATATGTGAAGATTAGTTGGAGTTGAGACTTGTAGCTTGGAGTGAAATGCATAGGAATTGTGTGCCACAAGATGTTGCTAGAAGGTTTTCTCAATGTTCAAGATATTCATATTGTGCAATTGGTTAGGAAGGTGGTCAAGAATACCAATTTTCAACATTGCCTTGCTTAAACTTGATAATCTTTCAAGGCTTTTCATTGGTATGATCTTCTTTTGTATGACAAACATTCGCATTCCTTAACATTCAAATCCTTTCACCTCCTCTTTTGGTTGTGAACTTAGACCATGAAATCTCCCATCACATTTTTAAGATCATCATAGTTAGTCCTTTGCTATATTCCTTTTCGAATAATCCTTGAATCTTTTTCTCATTTTTCTTAAATTAAATTTTTTTTCTAAAGGTCCATCACTACACCAAAGATCAAGCTCAATAATTTGAATTTTTTCTTTCTTATTCCAAAGTATAATATGGCCATAACCATATTTTATAACTCACCACTATTTTGTACAATAGGATTGTCAAAATGATTTCTTTTTCAAGGAGTAGAAGAATGGAAAATTGAAGAAAATTTTTAAGTCAAGGAAATGATGCCAAATGTTACTAATTGTGATTTGTTGTTGGTAGTTTGAAACTTGAAAGCTTTTTCTTGTTTCCACCTTTTCTTTTCTTTTTTTGATGTTGATTTGGAATGTGCTATCAATGAAATTTCTTTTATGCTTTTTATTTTCCATTTAATTTTTTTCAGTGAAAAAAACAATTAACATTTTATTTAGGTGGTTGTTGATTTTTTTTAAAACGTGTCAAGTCCAACAATTTATGTAAAGAGAGATCCAAACATTGAATGTTAATGTGTGTAAGTGTAAATAATTGTATATATGGGGAGTAAAACCATGTAAATGTAAATCATTCACAATTACACACCCAATTTTTTTGCACTTACATTCCTATCTTTTATAAATATATATACACACACACATTATTTACATTTACATGTGGTGTTGTGTGAATGTTTTGGGGCGTGCAAGAATAAGTGTATATATATTATATACCCTTAGTTATTATACCTATTTGCAATCCATTTAATTAGTCATGGGCACATTTCAAAGTTCAATTTTTTTTTTTTGCAATTGACCACTTTGGTTGGCCTTTCACAAAAAAAAATTTGAATATTCCCCAAGTAAAAGGCCTTCATTACCAATATGATATTGTGAAATTGCTTCCTTTTAGCCCACCTATATATAATATAAGAACACACTTTTAAGAAAAAAATATGGGACAAACTATATGGTGTTATTGGGAAATATTTGGGGTACAGACTCTTGGGTGTAGCTTGGGTGCCTATTGCCTCGCCTCAAATTGCATGAGCAAAATTTATATTTTTAACTTGGTTTTCACCCATGGGGTCTTGGGGGATTTAGCCAAGTGGTTTTTACAAATCAAAATTGCTTTCCTCTTTGCTTCATTCTCTCTTGTTCATTTCAAAAGGGGTTTGTGTTTGAAAGTCCAAGAGATCTATGCATATTCTTTGCATTGTCAATAATAATGTTCTCTCCAAATTTAGGATGATGATGCAAATCTAATGCAAAATCAAATTCACCCACCTTCTGAATTTTGAGCATCCAATATTTTTTATCATTCATGTTGTCAAATTCGTCAAAGTTGTGATTTTGTACAAGAGATTCATTTTTCATTTATGCATGTCTTTTATGAACATAAATTCATTCACGTAATAATTTGATCCATATGTGTTAGTTTTACCCTACAATTATTTATTATTTTTGAATTTAATTTCATCTATGTTATAGTCCATCGATGCAATTTATTTGACACATATGGCCAATTGCATTTATGTCAACAATCCCATAAATACACCAATTCATTCATCATAAATTCCATATAAATATTGTCAATTACATGAACTAGTTGCATGCATGCTCTTCATGTTAACATATAGGGTTTTGGTACATTCCTTGTGCCCTTGGTTTCAATGATATTTTAATCAAAAAAGGTTGAGAAAGTTGAAGAATGGATGAGAATTGAGTTAGTTGAGAATCCAAGAAGGTAACAATTGAATGATATGTGGGTTAAGGGAGTTGAAAATAATAATGAATGGGTACATGGGTAGAAGAAAATGATAAAATGACCAATTGAGGGAAAATAATGGATGAAAAAAAATGGGAAATAGGTAAGATCCAAGAAAGTTACAAATTGGATGATGTATAGATTGAAAGTGTTTGCAACCAAGAAAGTTAGTGGATGAAATGGAGGGAAAAAAAGATGAAAATTTCAAGAAAGTTAAAGTCCATGAAAGAGAATGGTAGAAATGAATAATGAGAAAAGATGTAAATCTGAGAAATGCAAATCAAGGGCTGAAAAAACTAGATCCCCAACATTGGAATATGAGAAAGACAATGAATGAAAAATGTATATAAGGAGAATGATGAGAAATGGATGATATGAGAAAAAAAAAACTTTTCATGGTTGCCCGCCCTGATCAGCAAGTCAAGGAAAAGCTTAACTCCAGACCGAATGATTTACAGCTACCCAAAACATTTATTTTAGTTTGGGGCTGTGGTCACCAATACCCGCAGTACCTAGGCTGGTTAGGCACTAATTAAATTTTTTTGAAATTGTCAAAAATTATGAAAAATACCTACAACTATCTTTTTTATTATTATTATTTTATACATAGTGCCTATTAATTGTAAAAATAATATAAAAAATAATTGCCAAAAGGAAATGACAAAACATGAATAATTTACTAGGTACATACATTGTTGCTAAACCAATGCTAGGTACTATGGTAGGGAAGGATGCTTAAGCTTTACATCAAAAGACTGAATTGCATTTGTTTAGTGATCTCTACTCACCCTCTCTCTCTCTCTCTCTCTCTCTCTCTCTCTCTCTATTGGCAGCTGAAAAAGAAGATGTAACTTGCAAATTGACCAACATTCCCATGTCCTTGCATTTTCTTGAACCCTAAAAACAACTGGTACAAATTTCATGAATTGGGTGGACTAAAATAGTACAAGCAACTTTGGTACCCAACAAGTAGAATGGCATACATACAAGTCAGTTTTGGTCAGAGTTCAATCTCCTAAGCCAATCATATCTACCTATTTGTCTATCTATGAAGCAAGGTAGTTTGTTTTGTTTTGTTTGTCATGTTGAGATCTCCCAAACCAAACCAAACCATACCATACCATGGTGCTTCATGCGGCACTCTTGGTATCTTTGGAAACCTCTCAAGAGTATGAGTAAGGGTGCATTGACTTGGTTTGGTTTGGTTTGAGACTGTTTGGAGCTATGGTTGTGGAAACTATAATTGATTTTTGAACCATTTTCTGAGTGAAAAAACTAAATAAAATCCAAACTGAAAAACTGTTTTACAAAGTGCATCTTCCCACACTTTTGTCATGAATTAATTAATGTTTTTAATTCATGAGATTCCATGAGTTTAACAACATAATTTGTCCTCCTCCTAGTCTATTGGAGGAGGAGGATCTTGTTGGGGAAGGGGGGGAAACTTGTGAAGGAAGAAAGGAAGGAAGGAAGGAAGGAGATCATGACTTCATGTTTATTTGGACACATATATATAAATTCATGTCTCTCAATTAACCATTTTGTTTGTTGTTCTCTTTTTACTCTTTTGCTTCTGTAATGGGTGTTTGCTTTGGCTAGCCTAGTTGTAGGACAATTGGCACACATGATGTAAAGGTGGTAGTAACATGAAGTTAATTTGAGTCAGAAATCCCATCATGCCATTGTGTCTGAACTTGATCATGCAAAAAGATTTAGGGGTTCCTTCTATTATTAAGTTTTGTGCAGCCCTAATTGCAAGGCTTTTGAAGGACACACTTCATAAATAGCATTTGGACAATTCCACATTATTATGTTTCCTTGTGAACAATCCATAGAAAGGTTTTAGGTTGATGAGACTCCTCCCAACCATTGCCTTTTTTTTGGGTGGGTGTTTTCAAATTTGTGAAAAGATGAGTATTTGGGAGGAGGGGGAAGGGGGGGGGGTTTCTGATCCACAAAAATCTGGAACTCTTTAAATAGAAAATTGAGATACTCTACATCAAGAGGTTCCAAGTAGGTAGTCAACAATAGAAAAGTATGTTGAAATGTTTTTTAATTTCACATACTATTTATTACCAATTTGGCTAAATTGTCTTATGGATGATTGCTTCTCATGCTACATCATAAAATCGAAGGGAACAAATAAATAAATAAGATTGCTCCCAACAAGTTTAGAAGATATGAAATTGGCCTTTCATGTTACTAGGTATTTTTATTATAAAAATCTTATGTTAGATTATCAATGTGTTTTAATTTTATAATGAAAAGTTCAAATTAGAATTGAATTGACAAGTTATGTCACAAAATTACATCATATGGTTCAAAAAAAGATATATTTGGTTGTGGACCCAAGCCATGGATTTGTTTTTGTTTTGGGTGAGTTTTTGCAATTTTCAACATATAAAATCTGATTTCGACATATCAAATACAATTTTTTTCTAGGGAAAAATTTTCACCACATGGCAACAAACAAAGTGCTTAACAAACGGCCTTCAAGATTTTTGAGCCATGTGATTTGAAAACAGCCATAATGTGCTAACCTGGATGGGCAAAGTAGTCATTCTATCAACCAACAATCTCAATCATGCGCCCACCCACATTGACCAACCTCCTTTGTTGGATGTTAGAAATATGATTTGTCATAGGTCTTCATTGTTACTCCATTTTTTTTAGTGTGATTTCCATCACCAGCATCAATGAAAGCTCAAGAACAAGGTTTGCCATCAGTATCAATTTGGGACTTTGAAATTTTGATACCATAGTAGGATGAGATTTGGTTTTTGTGCCTTGATAGATTTAATTTTGAATGCTTGGATTGAGCAAATGACAAGTGTAACAAAAGGGCATTGTAAGGAAAAAAAATTCTCATTTATGAATGTAAGCCTCCAAAGTTCACAAACATTTTTTTGTGAATGATCCCATGTTTACCTTGATCACATCATTTTGTGATGTCACATTGAAGATCAAATCTTTGTTGTCCATGACTTCTTCAATGTTTAAAATGGCACATAAGGCTACTAACATGTTTTTTCTTTTGAACTTGGATTTCTTTATTATTATAATTGATAACTATAGAATATGTTGATGGGTTTTTGAATGTTAACACATCGGATATTGGAATGTCGCAAGTTGCAATGGTATAAAACCCTAAATGCAACTTGACATCACAGTCATTGTCCAAGTTCTTCATTAATTTCAATGTTCATTGATTTTCATTACTTACAAATCCTAGTTCCCTTTTTGAATATAACCCCACATATTTTTTGTGAATCTTGAATGTTGTGAATGTTTTGTATGTTCTCTGAAATCTAAACTTCTTAATGTTATGTGATCTAAATATTGTGCAAAACACAAATGCAATGTGCTATAATGCAAGCATTTTTGCCTATCATGCATACTTGAACATTTATGTTTGTCATGCATATTTAAGTTATTTTTAAGGTTTCAACTTTCAATTATGGTGTTTTGTCAAGTTTTGATGAACTTTAAATTACTTTTTTTTTTCAAATCTTTTATAGTTATTGATCCTTCATATAGTACTATAAATTTCAATTCTCCATGTGCAATAAAACCTACTTTGTCACCTAATGTGATCTTAAGTTTTGTTGTGTTTGTTTCTATGGGTAATGTATTTCAAAAGTGAAAAGAGAAAGTTTATGAGGAAATTGTTGCATGCACTTCTAGAGATCTTGCAAAACCCATTGTTAGTGTACCAAAGAAGAAGAAAAATCAAAAAATCAAATTGAGAATTAATAGGATTTACAAAGATAGATGAGTTGTAAGGTTTAATTGGTATGAACCTATTTGTGGGGGAAGGATGGAAAAACAAGGATGGTGAGATATATTATTATTCCAAGATTGAGGGAAGAGATAAATTGTTAGTTCCAAAGTTTGATTCTCTTATTAAACATTCAAGTTTTAAAAATTGCAATGTTGCTAGACCTAGAGTACTATTGGTGCATATTATGTGAGCCTTAACAATGCACATGTGAATAATGAAAATTTGTATATTTCCATATGGCATGACACCATTGTTGATCTAGTTGAAAAGGTAAGGAAGTTAGAGAAGACAAAGAAATTTGATTTATTAGAGCTTTGATTATTTTGGTTTGAAATGTGCTTGTTGAATTGCACAAATATGTTTTCAAATAAAAAATGAAAACAAGGATACAAATTTTGTTAAATGATTTAAGTGTCTTTTGTTCTACATGGCTATGAAACAAAGCAAACATAGATGGACAACTCTTCACATTCAATAACCAAAAAAACTCCCATCTTGAAACATTTGTTGTAAATTGTTACAATGCTAAAAATCCAATAGTTGGTCAAAGTTAATATTGAAAAAAAAAACTAGCACTTGAATATACAACACTTAAAAAATTGTCATTAGCAAGTTATGAACATACACAAATTATGATAGCGACATATAGAGAAATTTCTCTATGTAACAAAATGTATCCACCTACCCTTTTAATTTTTCCTATTATTGTTGAACTCATTATTTCTATTAAATTTATTAGACAAAAATTAAATACAATCATTCATATTTTGGAGAACATCCAAGGAATTGTCACTAATGGTACCGTTGATGAATTCACCCATCATCCTTTGCTTATTGGTTTAAAAGACAATTTTATCCAATTAATTTTTGCATCTTGTTTTTCCTCCAAAATAATTCCCAAGAATTAACCCTATTTACATTTTCCTAATGCTCAGACAATAATTTCTTTCCTTGACTTTTTACAAAGTAGTAGCCCAAAAGGCAAATAAGATGGTGTCACAACCCTAGCTTTGGGCTTGCGACCAAGGCAAGGGGGTTGCAAGGTTGTGGGCCGAGAGGAAGCTCGAGAGTCACATCGCATGCTCTTGGGAGTGTAGGAAGGTGTGAGGGAGTGAACCCTCACACTCCTAAGGCAACTCCCACTGGGGAAATGGAGTCCCGGTGGATTTCCAAATCTTCAGAGGGTGATTGCAGGGGCCAAAACTCAATGACTTGAGGTGTTCCTTATACAGTAACTCTCTCTAAACTAATACTGTGTAAACTAATATTTTCTCTAAACTAATATGCGAACATACTTAATCTAATAATTTTCCATAAACTGATATTCGATATTTTTTTCCGATCTCATAACATTTTATAAACTAATACATCATACATATGGCACCAAAAAACTTGACTGTCCGTTGGTGCTTAGCATTGAGGTTAATTTCATTGTCAGACTTGGCGAAAATCTTAGCCGACCATTTCAATGTGGTAGAGATGGTAGCTTGGCTAACTTTGATACTGTGGTTGTCTTCGAGCCATTTGATTAGGTCTTTATGTGAAAGTTGAGGATTGTCTCTTTCGTACTGGCAGAGAGCTACGCGGACCTTGTCGTCATAGTGGTATGAAAAGTTCATTTCTACGGCATTATTCTGCTCCTACTTTTGGGGAAAGGGTTTGGACAAGACTGACCAATTGACTACCCACAACCCCTTTCATAGAGCGAAGAAGGGTATTCTGAGAGTACCCAAAGTGCAACTTTCCACAACCTCACTTTCTGCCAAGATTTCCACCACTCATGTCATCTGATCTTTTACGTGTTTATTTGATCCTCCACCAAGCTCCACAACATTCCGTTACCTTCCCCAATGATCCATGACCTTCTGCTAACCTCCATGACCTTCCATGCTGCTCTGGCAGGTTCCGGAATGATTTTTGTTACCCCCCTTATAATTTGTGTAAACTAATATCCTCCATAAACTAATATCTTCCAATTGGTCCCAAGGATATTAATTTAAAGAGTGTTTACTGTATCATTGGAAAGCTCTTGGAACGTAGATGTTTAAAATGGGCTCACATTGTTCATTTTCACATCTGAAACACAAGTTATGGCCAAATTTGACTCCCGACCATTAAAAGTAAAAAATGGACCCGATTCCCTTGCGTGTTGATGGCGTGCGACATACCGTTGAAAAGCTCTCGACAAGGGCTACGACTTTGCTTCAAGCATCATCTCCTCGGAGGTCTATTCGCAAAGTTATGGTGCCCCAAAGTTGTGGGAGTCCCAACTTTGGCAATTTCGGGACTCCCGCTTGGAAGTCTCGAGACAAAAAGCCATTTGGATGTGGGCCCCATGGAGAGGTGCAAAGAGACTATAAGGGGGAAGGTGGTGGCTTCCCTAAAGTCCAGGCCGTGATGAGTTTTTGTGTGTCCGAGTTGCCCGTGGTTCATCCTAGCACCAAAAGTGCTCCAATTATGCACTAACCACCTTGTGTTGGTTTTGTGCAGGCACATGTGAGTAAGTGAAGCTTGTCAATTCTTTCTAGTCCCATCCCAGAGCTCCAACACGCTCCTCTACCCCTCCAAAGTGATGTGAGCCAAGGAACGTGCCCTAACTCTTTGCTCTTCCGCTATTTTTTATTTGGGACTCACATTTGAATCCCTCAAAGAATTGGGAGTGCATCAATGGGGGCTAGGAGTTTTCTTGGATGTATCCATGGCTTGTTCCATTCCCTACTTTTTTTTCTCACCTCTTATTTCCCCCTTCCCTCCTACTTCACCTTTGTATCAACTTGACATTGTCTTTAATTTTGGTTAACTTTTCTTGGTCTTTTTTTTAAAACCCTAATTTCACTTTACTAATACCTTCACCTTTTCAACTACTAAATTCTTTGAATAAGACAAGATAACACATGCATACTTCCCTTCCTATGTTCTTTGGATAACAAACACAATGAAAACAAAATGACCCACATACATGCTTCTTGTGTTAATTCAATGGAAAACAAGCACAACACAAGCATGCCAACATTCATTTACCAAGGCACAAACACATTATTCAAACTAGGTACCCTTTTACATAATTTCAACATAATGAATGGGTTATAACTTATTCACATAATGTTTTAATTTTCAAAGAAGTCATTACAAAGTCTTCAACAAATTCAACTTGTATTAATTCTTTTAAATCCTAAGATTATCTTCACCAAAAACGCCATCAATGACAACTTAGTGGTTTAAGGAGATGAAAATGTTGATGTTATGGTCCATTACACAATACCTACATCACTAAGAAAATGTGATCTCATAAGTTGAAACTCCCCATATTAACAACAATGTGTAAAGTAATTTCATCACCAAAAGCCTTGATTGTCACAAGCACAAAAGCAACCAAGTCTATGGGATTTCTTAAACCAAAATGAAAACAAGTGCATGCCTAATTCCAAATCTAAATCGTGAAATTTAAATTTTTTAAAAAAAAGATCACAACAAATGTAAAACAAAAATTCAATAGGATTTTATTGCATTGACGAAACAAGAACATAGCAAGGATGTGATAAGAAAACATACCCCAAATTGGTGTTAAACAAACTAAAGGTAATGGAAAATTCTATGTTTATTTATACCCATTGGGCAAAAAGTTTTAAAAAAGTTTAAAAAAAACTTCCAACCCACATGTGGCCCATGTTCACCTAAGTGTGCCCATGTCCACCCATTTATGAATATAAGTGAATTGAAAGTTAAATAAAAAATAATTAGAAGTGAATTAAAAGCTAATTAGAATGAATTAAAAGTTAACTGGAAGTGAACAAAAATTTAATTAGAAGCTAATTGAAATTAAATTAATAGTTAGGTACAAGTTCATTACAAATCATGGATGAACCTTGATATGAATGAACTCCATGGCATTGGCATCTATGACATCAACATCATGATTTTTTTTTCATTTTTATTGAATGCTTGTGTTTAATTTTTATTTTTTTGTGGTTTTTAAAAAGAAGCAATGTTTTCCTTTTCTTTTTTTGACAAAGAAAATGTTTCCCTAAAAGGAACCCCTCATAAACATTTTTTTCATTTCTATTGGCAAGAAATAACATTCATCACATCCCCTACCAAAAACACTTTCTTATTGTTGAATTCACTTAGAAAATCATGAAACATTTATGTATTTTGCATATTACAAAATGTTTTTGGCAACAATTACACATTCAATAGACTTACAATTGGTATATAAATATGTCATGGACTATTAGAACTTTTTCCAAGATGAAATTGTTTAGATACATACATGCAAAATCCTATCAAGTCCTTTGATTTTGTTTTGAATTTTATGTGATTTTTTTTTCACTTTAAAAAAAAATGGAAAAACCAAGTTTATATTTTACATATATTGCAATATCAAATGTGTGCAAAGAAATTTCTCCCAACATGGGCAACCATTGAATTAAAAAAATCATAACATTATTGAAAATTTAATAAAATTTGGGTATTTTTAATGAATCCACATAAAACGTTTCCCATAATTTACCGCTTTTGTTAAAAGGTCTATTGAAATACTTGTGAAGAAGCGAGGGTTTCAAAGAATTTTTCAAAGCATAATGTCGCAACCCTAGTTTTGGAAGCTTGGGAGTCACATTTCATGTTCTTGAGAGTGTAGGAGAATGTGAAGGATTGAACCTCACACTTCCAAGTGAGGCCCCACTTTGGGAATTGGAGTCCCGTTGGATTCTTAAGTTTTCAGAAAACGACTTTAGGGGTATAAACTCATTGAATTGAAGGTTTCTTTATATCATCAAAAAGATCTTGGAACATAGATGTCTAAAATGGGCTCGCATGACCCATTTCGGTACCTCAAACACAAGTTATGGCCAAAAGAAAGGTCGGGAGTCAAATTGTCAATTTAACTCCCGACCATTAAAAGTTGGGAATCACCTTAATTTCCTTTTGTTCAAGTAGCGTGCCACATACCATTGGAAAGCTCTTGACAAGGGCTACAACTTTGATTTCGATCTCACCTTAATCAAAGTTTTGCACACAAAATTATGGGCCTCCAAAGGCATGGGAGTCCCAATTTTGGGAATTTCGAGATTCCCACTTGGGAGTCCCAGGACAAAATGACATTTGTGTGTTGGCCCCATGGCCAAACGTAGAAAATACTATAAGGGGGAAGGTGGTGACTTCCCCCAAATCCAAACCATGGTGAGTTTTGAGAATCTTTGTTTACTCATAGTTCGTCCATGCACCAAAAGTGTTCCAATTATGCACTAATCAACTTGTTGTTTGGTTTGTGTAGGTCTGTGTGAATAATCGAACCACTTGTTGTTCATCTTAATCCCATCCCGGAATTCTAGCATGCCCTTTTACCCCTAAAGTGCTACAAGCCAGGGTACGTGCCCTAATTCCTTCTCCTTCCACTATCTTCACCTTTGGACTTGAAGTTCAATCCATCAAAGAGCTTGGGGGCGTCAATAATCACAAGAATGTAAGCATAAAAAATGGAGAAAAAAACACATGTAAAATCTATTGTGAAATAATGTGAATTTTTTAATGTTAATGTGGGAGGTCTCTTGTTAAGGTTCATCCCAAATTTGCAATGGGGTACACCTAAAATTGCAATTAAGCTTGCCTAGTTTAAGGCTAGTAAGACCTTCATCATGTGCCATTTACCAAGCTATTACACAAATCCACTTTGGAAATGTTCTAAAAAACCTTTATCTACTTCATTTTCATGTATTTGACAAAATGGTTTAGGTTAATTTTCACCCAACAAAACTTTCAACACAATGAAATGAGGGATGTGATTATAATCAAATGAATCAAAAAACATGTCAAGCAATTGCTAAAATTACAATTTTGTTACATATATTTATTTATGTGTTGTCATTTTAATGCCATGTTAATCATCAAAAGTTGTGTTAAATGAATAATATGTTAAAGAGCTAAACTAAGTTAAAACTAAATTGGAGGTTTTGATTGTAATAAAAGACTTTTGATTGGAATAATAATTGCCTTAAATAAAGAAAATTTTACAAAGGACTAACTAAAGGCTCTTTTAATAAAAACTATGGTAATTCAATTGGGTTAATAATAACCTATTACCCACACTCAAAAAATACTCACAAAAATGTGAAATTTATTTTTTAAAAAATTCAAAGATGTTTCAAAATTTCAAAGTTGCAAGAATCTTTACCACATGTAAAAGGAGTGTAATGTACAAACATATGAAACAAAGTCATAAATTATAATTTAAAAAACTAAAATCTAAAATTAAAATTTATTTTGGTATGATTTGAAATTATAATCATTTTTCAACATGAAATGAAAATTTGCACACTTTTAAAAACAAAAAATATATATATCACCAAATATCAAAACACAACATATGATGTTCTAACACAACTCTAGATAAATTTAATAGCAATTTGTGAAAATATAACCACAAAAAACATTCACAATCTTTTGGTTTTTTGTCATGATTTGTTTAATCTTGATCACACCCTAAAGAGTGAATGTGTGTGTGCAATCTTGATTGATCTTGTAATATCTTCATATGTTTTTGTGTTATGTGTGTAGCATTATACATGTTAAGGTTATTTTTACTCAATAATTAATGTGAGTGGAACTTTCATGTGTTTTGAAAGCAATAATTGCTTAATGTGAGTGATAAATGTTTCTTTAAAAATTTACAAAAAGTAATATGAGGATTCAATGTTTATGTTAGGTTAAATCATGCTAAATTATAGGTTGAATGTTGGTTAACTATGTTCATGGAAAGCTTTTAAAATGATTTTAGGGCAAAAACTTTAAGATATAAATTCTTTTGCATTTGTTGCTAGAGATTTTGAAAAAAAAAATGTTGTTCATATGAAAATTAAGCTTTAGCATGATTATATGAAGTGACGAGGAAAAATTGTCAAAATGGCGATGATTTATCAATTACAAGTGAAGATTCATTATTATTTATTTTGTTAATTAAATCATATGGAACCAAAATTTTCATACACATTAATCATTTTTGGACATATTTGTTTCATCTTTGGTTCATATGGCACTTAATATGACCCAATATTGGCACCCTAAATGTGGTGGCAGGCCACAAAAAGCCATTTTTGCATCACCCAACAACAATTGAATATCGTGTTTGTGTGTGTGAGTGTGTGTGAGGCTGTTGTAAGAGTCCTTTCCTACTTGGTAATGAGATGAATCATTTACAAAGTCTTGTAATCAACATCTATTGTTAATTCAATCACACCATCCCAACAATTGAGATTATTAAAGTGCAAAAGGGGATGAACCTTTCACTAACTTGAGTTGGCATACTACTTCCATCATTTCTTCATGTGGGTAAATGATCCAAGTTTTCAGAAAATTAGTCAATGATAAATCCAATAATATTATTATTGGATTTGTTATTTTCAAGTTCAAGTTGTAGAACAATGTTGAGCTTTCATTGTTAATGTTTCGTTTCTCCAAAAAGAAAGTAAGCTTGAAAGATGAACCGTAACATTGAGTTATTGTGGCCCTCAAGTTTAGTGGCATTGAACTCTTATTGCTAATGCTAAATGCCTTTAAAAAGCAAACTAACCAAAGAAGATGAGCCACAATATTGAACTCTTGCCATTAATGTTCCATGTTTTGAGAAGAAAATCAAATAGGAATTAAATGAGTCACAATGTTGAACCCACAACATTAGTAAGGATATGTATTTAAAAACAAAATCCACATGCATATGAACCAACCTAGAGCTCAGATTAAACAATTGGATGTTTTTTAGAGCAATTCCATGTGGTTGGTTATTTGTGACAAACTCCAAACAACAATATTTACTAAAAGCATAGCAAGTGGATTTGCACATGTGATGTGCAATGGTTGGATAAAGACCAACTATTGGACCCACTTCTACATTTTTGTCATATCCACTATGGGATTGTAATGAAATTTTGCACATATGTAACTTGAAAAGGTTTTCAAATATAAATATTAATCTTGAAAGGGCAAGTTAGAAATTTTAAGGTTAAAGTTTATTGTTCATTATAAAGATTAATAATATCTTCAAGTCTAGATTTTGTACATCTTGTAACATTAATCTATTGTAGTTTGGAAGATTTAAACTTGAGTGATCCATCTAATTTTTGTTGTTTAAATCTTAAACCTCAATTGAAATGCAAACACTTGTGAAAAATAAAGCTTTGTGTGACAAAATTTAATGTTCACCTAATTCACATTTGACATAAAATTGTTTCTTTTATTTATTAATGAAGAAAATTGGGTGTGTGGTTTTTTTTTTGTTAGAATTTTTTAAATGAAAATAGGTGCATCAAGGTGGTTTTGTAGATTTCAAGCCTATGTTGGTGGGAGTTATTAAATTATGAATATTTGTTGTAATTGGAAATTCAAAAATCATAAATATTTCTTTTAGGAAAATGGAATGTTTCACACACACGCACATATATATATATATGATTTTTAGAATTACATTACAATATGATCTTCAAAACACATCGTATAATAATTTTCTATTAAACATTCAGATGCATGGTTAATTTAATTCACATAAATTATTGGACCAATAACAACAATGACATAAACAATATAATTGTCAATTTTTGGTTAATAAGAAAGGATACAACTCTAATATGTATTTTAATGGTAATCGTGTAATATCTAGTCATCAATTAAACAAATTTGAAAATTCTATATTTTGGAAATTTAAAAGGCAATTTATGTTTCAAAGGACCATGTAATGTTATGTTGAATGCTCTAAATTAGTGCCAAAGAAAAGGTTTTTAATTACAACGGTTGGAACCAATGTCTCTTCTTTCCAATATCCAATATGATCTTTCAAATATTCAAGTAGTCAAATGCCATAATCCAATGTTCTATTTGTGGTTTAGTTGTTTAATATTGAAGTTCATTTGAAAGCCAATTGAAGCTTTTTATGCTTGATATATTTCATGCTTAAATTCAACTCATGAAGATTCATGATCAAATAAATTGAATCATGCAATTAGAATATTGGGGTCATCTATATGTTACAATTTTGGATTTGATGTTAATTTGGGTCCAATATTTTCATAATCAAAATTTGTAATGTTTGCAAGGTATTGTGGGAAATATATTATAATGTTAAGAAATAATGTATCCTACAATTAACCATGACATGCCTTGAAGAAGTATTTGTTAACTAAATGTTTGCTTGTCCATTTTGAAATTTTCAATGAAAGATCACATTCATTGACAAAAAAGTTGCATGTGGATTGAACCACGTATCTAAATGAGGTTGAATTATTTTGATGTGTAAAGGATTTTCAATTACACATTGAGTACAACACTAAGGGAGATGAGAGGGTAAGGTCATAGAAGCTAAAAAATAAGGCAAGCTGGAAAAAACATCATGGTCAGTGGGTGGGGGAATTGCATCCGTGTTTTTCTCATCTTTGGAACGATACTCTTGCGTTGCATTATCTGTCATAGATAGTGATGATGAGGAAGGAGTAGAATCATTAACAAAAGTGCACACAAACATTGGGAGGAGTTTGAGAAAAATTACTAATGAAAATGATAGGATTGGGGCATTGCGATTGGAATTGGAAAGTTGCAACTATTCCATGCAAGAAAACACCAAATCCAATTGTTTTGGTGTACAACGTTTTCATCATATAGAATTTTGGTACACAATTTTTTCCAAGTGGAGTGTTCATATTGATAAAGGTGTTTTCAAGTTATATACATTAAAATAAATAATGTTTGATTGTTTCAAGTACTTTATGGTTATTTCTATATTATGCTTATGAGAATTGTGTTTTCTTGCAATGTATAATTTCTCAATAAAAACTGATTATGTTACCCAACACAATTATTTGATGGTATACATGCATTGTATGATCATCAACATTTTCTTAAGTACAAGTCTTTTGGTAGAATATTACATTGGCCATGCAATGATATTTAACATTTGTCAAAGATTCCATATATAAGAGGTTTTTTACGTATTGACCATCATCTTTAACAACTTCTATCACATATAACAATCTTTTGTATTCATGATAACTTCTAGCATAGAATCAACACAATGAAAACTCATAATCATTTTATTTATAATGTGAGACAATAGGTTCAATGTGTGTGAGGTGGAACCTTAAGATGGGAATTATTCACATCACTTGGAGGCATTTGATTCTTTAATAAGTTTAATCTCTTATGTGATATAATATCATTATTTTGGCATATGTACAATGCAGGTGTGGAGATGCTTCCACATGGGAAATGTTTTCATTGGGGTTGGGCATGTGTTTAATTGCAAAATCAGATCAAACTACAGGTAATGAAACTTATTGTAGTTATGTTATTCAATCAAATGAGGTCATGTTTGCTTTCACAACCCCATATTCCTCGAAGAGAAATCAAACCAACACCAAAATGCCACATCCAAGTTTCCAAAATGAAATGGCACAAAATTTTGTGGATTGTCATGGTTTAGCAATAAGGGCAGTTGGTATATTAGTGAATGATGTTAGTGCAGCTTATCAAATGAGTGTTGAAAAGGGATCAACTTCAATCTCCACTCCTCAAGTTTTAATTGATGAACAACATGAAGGTAAAATGATGATGTCAGAAGTAAGCCTCTATGGGGATGTGGTGTTGCGATATGTGAGCAAACATGGATTTAATGGCTCTTTTTTACCCAATTATGAAGAAGTAGAATCCTTACCTCTTTCATATGGGTTGATAAGGTGCGAACATATGGTTGGTAATGTGCACGACAATGTAGAAGTTATACAATATATTTCAAAGTTTATTGGATTCCACAAGTTTGCAAAGATTACTAATGACCATGGGTGCACAAAAGAAAAAGGATTAAACAACATGGTGTTTGCTAGCAATGATGAAATGGTTTTATTCCCTTCAAACGAACCAATAATATATGGAGCTAAACAAAAATCCAATGTTCAAACATATGTTGAACAATATGGCCTAGGGTTACAACATCTTGCATTGAGTTGTAATGACATTTTTTTTACTGTGAGAGAAATGCACACATACACACATGTTGGGGGCTTTGAGTTCATGCCAAAGCCACTTCCTACTTATTACCAAGACACAATAAGAAGAGTAGGTGTGGTTCTTACTAATCAACAAATTGAGGAATGTGAAGAACTTGGGATCTTGGTTGAAAATGATGACCAAGGCGTGTTGTTACAAATATTTATAAAACCAATTGGTGATAGGTATGTGTTGTGACTCAATAAGGTGGTAATTATTTTAAATTATTTTGAAAAATTCATGTGAATAAATGTTGTCAAATATCATGCACAATTTACATATTGTGCAAACTTTGGGGGTTGTCGAATAGCCTATAATATATATAAAAGGAATTTGATTCATCATCATGTGTAATTTACTTTTGAACTCTAATGATGTTTGGTCAATAATTGTATATTTAACATTTTAACAAAATATTTGCTGGTTGTTGAGGATGTAAAACTTAATTATATTCTTTATAAACTAATTATCACATTATACAACCATTAAATTCTGACAAATCTCCTCCTGACATATAGGATACAATTTAAATTATTGTTTATCAAAATTGCAACTTATAAAATTTAGATTTAGTTAGCAATAACTGAATCTAACTAAAGCCATAACTTGTTTCGATCTCATTATTGTGATAGGCAAACACTATATATTGAAATTATGCAAAGGGTGGGTAACATTGTGAAGAACGAAGTGAATTTATCTAACCAAACAGAAGCATATGGAGATGTTGGCAAAAACAATGTTTTGGATGTCTTCAAGTCAATTAGCAAGTAAGGCAAACATATTGTTCCCAACCTAATAAATTCAATTTGATTAAATGAAACAAGAATTATGTGCTATTAAACTAAACAACTTATTAGACTTGTAAATGACTTTGGAAATCACTAAGTTTTGAAAGTGAAATTCATCTAACTTCTTTCCATTCAAACAAGGTAATATGACTTTTATTATTATTTACAACATTACCATAATTGAAAAAGGATCAAAATTTGAAATTATTATTTGATTAATGATCATTTCGTGGACATGTGGTAGGTGCTTACAAGATGAAAGCTTGTGTGGTGAAGTTAGTTGTGTTGATTGTTGTTCAAGTAAAAATCCTTTGTAACAAATGGTTTTGCATGAACATGAATGGAAATTGAATTCCTATGTGAACATATAAATTTGCAATATGAAATAATTTGTGTCGATGTATGAGATGATTAAAAAACACCCCAATACTTTGTAGTCACAATGCAACATCTATAGATCACTTGGTGAATTATATATTACCACCATTTCATTCCATGAAAGCATCCCACCCTTAAACAAATAGACCATTTACAATATGTATAGTGTTGTTGAAGGTATTATTTCCTTTGGAAGGAGGTGAGGTCTATTATGTTCATATGTTTGGAGGTGACCATTACAAGGTTATTTCCAACCAAGGGTGATTACTTCAAATTTCAAATGGGATATGATTTCTCCACCTTAGTCAAATCATCCATTTTTATAGATTTTAAAGTAATCGAGGAAATAATTGGGCAATTAACATGTTGTCCCATTATGGTCATTAGAAAGTGTCCACCTTTGAAGAGAGGACCAAAAACAATAACACCATACATTTAGTCATCATCTATTGCATCATTTTTTGTCCATTTTTGGCATGGTTTTGTTTTTTCAAATATACAATGGTTATCATAAATGTTGGGATGGGATTGCACATCCCATACCAATCATGACAAGGTCATAATATTATACCATGTTAGTATCACATTCATAATAAATATAAATATAAATGGTTGGGATTGTCTTTTTGGGTATGTTTGGTCATGCTTGATTCATGTGAAAGAAATATGGAATGGGAAGTATGGCATGAATATACCTAAATGAAACATAATCAATGTATTTGATTTGTCTTCAACAAAACAAAAAGCTCTATATTTTCATCTTAACTTCCCAACAACTTACAAGTGAATTGATTAGATAATTGAAAACCAATGTCATTCAAGATGCTAAAATAACTAAAATTAGGTTGAATGTTTTAGATAGATAAAAGGGATCATGCAATTTGTGAGGGATGATTTGATCAAGTAAGCTTCTTGTTGGTCAATATTAAACAAGTTTTGAGACCGGTTATGTTAATTCCATGGGTGTTTGGTTAAACACAATGCATTTGAAACATGGTTAGAAATGTTGTGAATGTAAAATCATGCTATATCATTGGACAAACAAAGCTTTATATAAAAAATATTGTGATCCTTTGTCAATCATGAATCCTAAATTTTTAATTTAAAAAGGTAATTTTTGAAAATTATGAAAGGCAACCTCATAGGTTGGAAAAAGAAGTTGTATACATGTGTGAAGAAAAAAGCTCAAAATTACACCAATTTTAATTAACGTCAAAGATTTATGGCAATAATTTATAATGTTGATTGTCTTTGAAATCACAATTGCTTTTGGTTTCTTGATCATGCAAAATTTTCCCTTTCTTTCTTCAATACCCTTGATTTCTTTCACTCTTTCATTTTTCTACAAGAGAAACACTTTGATTGTCAAAGCTATTTTGCTACTTTTATATTTGCCCAATTTTATATCTTTGGTTACAACTTATGTCATTGCAATCAACAACTCTCATATGTTTATTTTACATGTTTTGTCAATTAGATACAATTTCTACTTTACATTTGTGTACATAAAATGCTGACGGCTATATGTTACAACAACATTTTATGTTTTTTGTTTCTCATGTGCATAGTCCTCATCACATCTATTCAATCTTCTAGTTCTTAAACATTGATGCACTCTTAGTTGATGTTTCATTCCTTGGTATTCAACATAGGTCTTAGAATTGAAACTGAATTCCAAAAGATAAGCTTTTTGTGTTGCTATTCAGGTATTCCCCATGTAAGTATTTTGGGTATTCTATTTATATCATATCTTTTGAGAAAAAAGGCTAAAAAAATAGATTCTAAACTTCACCAAATATCAGATAATAAGGCCAATGATCTAATGGATAGTAGATACCCTAGTTTTAAAAATAAGAATAATCTGAATTCTTTTGTTTTCTTGTGTTTTGGCATCAAGCCAATAGCCAAAGCAATTGGAAATGAAACTATTATGGAAATAAATTCAGAAATTCTTCTGAACAATTTTCATAATCTGCCACCAAGACATATTGTGTGTAAGAAATATAATAAGATGGAAGAATGGGAGCTACCTCAAAATGCAGGTAGTTTGTTACAAAGTCACCAACCATAGCCACTTGAGCTTACCCTCTGCCTAAAGACATACATAATCATCACTCAGGAAATATTACACCCTACACCTGAAGCTTCATGAGGTCAACTCTTTAAAATGCATGCAACCATCAGGACACAGAAGAACATTACAAGGTCTGGCAAATAGTCAACAAAAGTTCCTAATGATGTGGCAGAATCTCTCCAAAGTGCCAACTATGTCAGATAATGCACCATTAGTCAGACCAAGCTTATAGAAAGCAGGAGGAACTTCAGAGGGTACCTACCTGAGCAAACAAGAACAAGTTCAAAATGATAAATGCTGAAAATTGGTAATGTGGGTTGGTACTTCACAGCAACAAAACCCAGATGGGCTGAACATATGTGTGTGCACACAGGAACTCAGAGAAGTAGAAACACACGATAATGCACAGGATGCAATAGTAGAATAAAAGATGTCAGTGCTGTGCTTCAGATGGGTAGGTGTGAAAAATAAGCAAAACTCAAGCATTTTACTAGACTTGCAAGAGAGTCAGAGTTTGTTTCCCAGCTTGATTGTATCACTGTTGCAAAAGTCCCAGAAGAAATTTGGAACTTTTGCAAATGTTTAATCAGATCTTTATATAGATCAGGAAAGTCATAGAAAATTTCAAGGAGAAGACAGGAGGAGGAGCATTTGACCTGGTGGGTATGGAGAGAGAAGTAGCCAGCAAAGCCATCATTATCATCAACAAAGGAATGCATACACAAACATGGTGATTGTATCATTGTTGCAAAAGTCCCAGAGGAGACTTCAGACTTTTGGAAATGTTTTCTAGATCTCACATAGATCATGAAAGTCATAAAATTTCAAGGAGAAGACAGGAGGAACATTTGACCTGATGGGTATGGAAAGAGAAGTGGCCAGTGAGCCATCATGATCATCAAAGGAATGACACAAGAAAACAGGGTCATCTGTCTGATAGCACAAGTCGTACCACAAGAACCCAGACAATAGCAATACTCAGGATACAGAAAAAATTGCTTCTTGTGAGAAGGTAAATTGCTGCCATTTTGAGATGGCTGCACTTCAAGGAGCTGCCAATTCTCCTTGAGGTTCCGCTTCAGCATGATGACACATGCACAAACACCACCACTGTTCAGTTACGCTTCTCTATTTTCTTAAGCACCTGTCTAAGAAAAGTTTGCAATATATCCAATAGAGAGAAAGAAACACAATGGAAAGGTTCAATCAAATAGCATATGTGACAAAAATTGCCACAAAATAGAAGCCAGAAAATACAGGTTTACCATGGTGCCAACAGAGGGGATATGTGACAGGTAGTGGCTAACATTGAGTAGTCGTGCCAAGCAAGATAGCAGCAGCAACAGTACCAATCCAGATAAACCCTAAACCCGTCAGGTTCATGAGGGTGAGTTTTCCCCAACGACACCGACGACCCGCCAATTCAAAATACGCTCAAACTCTGCCACCATAGTATGTGCGTAAGCTAACAAGCGACAGGAGTACTGCCTTCTGGTCACCTGAGAGGTAGGAAGGTTTAGGGTTCTCAGATTTGCAGATTAGGGTTACGGAAATCAATCACCCACCAAATTTCAAAGAAACCTATGACCCAAAAGTATCCACGCCAATTGTCTTACACTAGTATTCAATCCATGGAAGCAATCCCCAACTACTGAGAAACAAGCACAAAGAAGAAGAAGAAGCAGAAGAAGCAGAAGAAGCAGAAGCATATTCTACCAAGACCGAATCTATTCATCTTGGGACTACCCCCGTTCAGAATTCCTGTGCATGCGCATTCCCCTCACACTGACAGAGCTCCCGATCAAAAAATCCCTACACTGCTTCTCAAATTGTTGCATCCCAGGCTCTCGATTCTGCACGTCTCACGCCCGCGAGCTCCTCCTTTCCCTTGGACTGCTCTCATGAGCCTCCGCAGTTCACGAGACTGTTTTCGATGAAAATTCTCCAAATTAGGATGAAAACCGTTCGTACATTCGTTCGTAAAGTTTCTTTGCCTCTATCTCTTGGGCCTGTCCGTGACCCAACCAAGGTTCCCCTGTCTTGTTCCCCCCCCCCCCCCAGTTCCTACAGACGAGTACCGTTCCCAATCCTGTGTTCTCACGAGAGTTCGCAATCCAGTGCAGGGCTGGAGCGAGGAGGTGGGAAGGGAAGGAGAGACAAGGCGATGGCGATGGCGTCCTGTGCGCTGCTCTTTTCTCCCTGTGTTCCTTACCCTACCAAGCTCTGCGGTGTGCCAAGAATCTGTATTGCACCTGTTGCATCCCTGTTCTCAGAATTTTCAAAAAACTCTGAATCGCGGAGCTTCATTTTGAACTATCGGAAAGTCAGGCTCCGCAGCAGCAGCAGTAGCAGTAGAAGCAGCTTAAACGTGCTTGCTTCGCCTCTCCGCTCGACGACAGAGAGTGAGTTATCGTCGCTGGTTTGCTTTTCAGGAGCGCCGGAGGAGGATGGTGCTTCGTCTGGTGTTGTTGCGTCGGAAGCGACGATTTCGAACGGAGTTGAAGAATTGGAGCAGGAAGCGGCGTTGCGGGAAGAAGGGGATCGACCTCGTGCGAGAAAAAGTGGAGGAGCGACGCGAGTGGCGGATTCGACTGATTGGATTGCTTCTTCTCTCACGCGCAGATTCGGTTTGGGAGCCGGACTGGCGTGGGTAGGAGTGCTGGCTTTCGGTGTGGTTTCTGAGCAGATCAAGACACGGACTGAAGTCTTTCTCGAAGAGCAGGGAACCAGGTAACCGGATCTTTCTCTCTTCTCCTGCTTTGCGAGTCTTGGCAATTGTGAATACATCATGTAGTGTGATTTAGCAACCTGTGATCAAACTGCCTGAAGATGTGGCAATTGCAGCCAGCCACAAGATGTGAAAAAACACATAAAGAGAAGAAAACCTCTGTAAAGACCTCTGTCAGATGTGCATTCATTGTTGGCATATTCACTGGGAAATTCACTGGAACATTTTGCAGAAGACCTCTGTGAAGAAGACTGTTGTCTGATGTGCATTTGTAGCATCTTGACAGGGTAATTTCCCTAGAACTTTTTTCATTTAGAGGTTGCTCCCATGGTGCCGAATGTAGGAACAGTGTGGTTTATACATAGTAGACTGAAGTCATGATGATTTTGAATGTTTTCAGGGATGTGGAGAATGCAAAAGAAGTCGTTTTTCCGAACAACATTCGCTATGTGGAGTTGCGAGCAGGTGGAGGAGCATCCCCCCAGAGGGGTGACTTAGTGGTGGTTGATCTCATAGGCAAAATTGAAAGCACAGGTGAAGTATTTGTGGATACTAGTGCAGCCGGGAACAAGCGGTCTTTGGCATTTGTATTTGGAGCCAGACCTTATGCAGGTGGCATGTGTGATGGACTGGAGTTCGTGCTTCGATCTATGAAAGTTGGTGGCAAGAGACGAGTCATTGTTCCACCAGAGCTAGGGTTTGGAGAGACTGGTGCAGATTTGAGCTCAGGTGCCCGAATTCCAAGTCAGTCAACACTGGAGTATATTGTGCAGCTTCAAAGGGTATCCATTGCTCCCTCATGATACTGCAGGTAGCCTGCAGAAAGATCAAGTTATCCAAAATTTCCCCTGGGTTCCATTTCTTTTCAAGTCAACCCCATCAAGCAAGCAATGCTTCTGCATATTGAGTCCATGATTAATATTCAGATCGTCCATCTTGAATCCTGTACTGTAAGATGTTCAAATTTTCATCGATCAATGTAAAAAGCCAAGCTCTGAGATAAGATGCTATAATATCAACTGGTTGTGCAGCACAACATTACTGGATACTTTGAACCCAATAGCTAGCTTTCAGATTGAAAGTTCAGTCCTTAGCAGTTCATTGTGCCTCCCAGAGCTGCAGTTTGTGTGATTTTGCTTCATGTCAGGTGGCCAGTAGACTGATGACATTATGTGGCAACCAAGTGTTGGTCTTCATTACAGCAGATAGTACAGACTATCCTTGTGATCCTTAACCCATGCCATCACCAGATTGTGTCTTGAACATGACCTCAAGCAAAATAGCTTTGCCACTTGACATATCTAGTACAGACCCAATAGGCAGCCTAAAACAAACCCATAACCAACTAACTATTTTCCTGGGATAAATTAGAAAATTCCAGAAACAGGTATTTAACTTCCAAGTTCTCTGTGTATGCCATCATCGGAGAACTTATCTCAAATTTGGCACATATTCATGTTAATAAAGGCAAGGACTGTGTATGAAGACTGTATGAAACTTTGAATGAAGAAATAGAACCAAATAGGCATCAATGTTTTTGCTCCTTATGATGGTCATTACCATTCCCCTTCTGAAGCAATGGCAACAACCTCCCCTCCTTCGACCTGGCTAATTAGCATTAAAGAGGGAAAATAGATGTATCTAGGAAGAAGAGAGCATGAACCAATGTAATGAAATAAAACTAGGAATACTGCAGATTAGCCTAACTAATTGTCCTGTATTGCAATCTACTTCTAGATCCTCCTATTGTGATCATCAAATGGCACATGTTTCTGTGACAATTCTAACCACTAATGTCATCTAAAAGTGAGGTTTGACTGGCACCAACTTGACCACTAAAAGAGGGAATACTTAATAACCCATTTGAAACTGGATTTGGTGTTGATGCACACAGGGCCTTAGGAACTAACAAAACTCTGACAAAAATGATCCTCCTATTCGTGATCCAAAGTATGGTAGCAGAGGAATTCTGAAGTGATCCTGCAACCCAAATTTTGAATGGCTGCAAACTCAACTGTGCAATCAACTAGCCAAGAAGAAGAAATATGAGAAGAAAAATCTCACTTGCTGAACTCAAGCTTGCTCCTAGAATTTACTTCTTGTTCTTGATTGCTGACCCAAGAGCAACATCCTCAACACCCACATCTTGCAAATTGAGAAGCAAAGAATCAGCACTGAGAAACACTCGATTTTGTGAAGTTGAGATTGTGTTGGCAATTTCACGGCTTGCCTCAATCTTCCGCAGAGTAATAAATGCAGGATTGTTTGATATAGCATCACCAATAAGCTGTGCACTCTTAGCCTCACCCTGCAATTATTACACATTACAAAAATACCATATCAGACACTGATTGTGGAAAATAAACAATTATCTGCAATACTACTGTTGCACAAGCACACAAATGTTGCGTCTGGTCCTTTTCAATCTTTGTCATCTTTACTACAGTCAGAAACTGACCATTGATGATGTCTGTTGTTGCAGCTGTCAAATGATTCTCCCAAGAACATGAAGCAAATAATTTGAAAGGATTTTTAAAGAAGAAAAGGACCTGTGCACGAATGATAGCACTGCGCTTGTCCTGTTCCGCCTTCTCTACCACAAACTTAGCTCGTTCAGCTTCCTGGGCAGCAACTTGCTTTGCTTCAATAGCTGCAGTGAACTCACGCCCAAATGTGAGATTGGTGATTGACACATCATCCAATGCAATGTTGAAGCCAAGAGCCCGTTCGTGAAGGATTCTCCGAATCTCCCTGCTTACCACCTGTCAGAACAATAAAAGCACCTATTACATCTGCTGCTACTTAACCAGTTGTTAATGTGTCTCCCTATCTAAGATCAGCTCAAAGCAGGATTTGTTCTCCTAGAAGAGCTAATCCTTACAAAACCTCAAGGTAAAACCTAATGAAACTTCTATTTAATGCTATTCAAGAGCTTCTAGAAGTTCAACCTTTTCAAGAAGTGGGTTCACAATAGAAACAAAACCAACTGCCACAAGAAGATACACACAAGAAGAATCTCTGTACCTCACGCTGGGTGATAAGCTGGCTAGCATTATACTGTGCAACAACAGCCTTCAATGTTTCCTGCACAATTGATGGCAAAACACGCTCTGCATAGTCTTGGCCTAGAGTGCGATAGATTGTCGGCAGCCTGTCTGCCATAGGTCGTGTAAGCACTCGCAATGTGATCTTTACCTGTAGTTCAAGAAGGTTTATGACATCAAACACCATGTCAATTGCCTGGTTTAAGCACCCACAGATCTGCCCAGAAAACAGCATTTTCTTTTCTCCACTGCCGAATTGAAGAGCATTAAAAATTAGGTCCATTAGAAGATGAGTCTGAATGCAAGACACTATTCTATACAAAGACAAGAAGAATGACAAGAAGATCTGTACCATTTGGAGATCCCGACTGCCTGAGGTGCTCTCCACAATGTTTGGCCTGGCACGGACATCATAAATCACTGGTCTATCAAACCAGGGGATCATAAAATGTGTCCCCTCTGGATACACCTGCCAGCAATTTACAGGTTCTGGCCCATGAGTAGACGGAAAGCTGGTCTAAACAAACACCAAATCCCACTAGAGAGAGATCCTTCCATACTTCCAAGTTTCTTTGCAACCCTAAACTGTCTACAGACCCTTGTCCCCCCCTTTTTTCACGATTCCAGAAATATCTAGAGATGAAAACGGAAACTGAGAAAATAAGACTTGGTATCATGCGTTCCACAACCAAGAAAAAAGGAGTAGAAATGTTGTCCTCTCTCTCACACACACTCTCTTCACATGATATTCCAAAAACCCTAGAGCGTCGAAATTGGGGACCAAAACTTTCATGAATAGAACTAGCAGCAAACCTTGTCCTTGACGCCGACCAAGCGGTTGAAGACAATCGCGCGATGACCTCCCTCAACGTTATACAAACTGTTGACTGCCGCGTACAACCCAACCCCACCTATCACCGCCAGCCTCGCCAACGCCCCTGCTGGCCCCGAAGCCTGGGGCAGCTTCACGTTGCGCATGTTATTCAGGTTCATCTTCACAAAAAAAAACTTTTGCTGTTTTCTTCCTCAAATGAACTTTCCGTTTCAAGCTTCTCCAAAGAAAAGCTCGACGGCAAGCAACACGAAATCGCGGAACAAAATCCCAAAACCACACGCGAACACGGAGAGAGAGCAAGAAGGGGAGAGCGAGCGCGCGGATTAGGGTTTCATATTGGGATCTTGGTTTTGAGACGTCGATTCCGGCCGAACTGCGAACGAAGGTCGCGTGCGAGAGAGGACATGGATTAGGGTTTCATTTTGGGATCTGTATTTTGGGACCTAGATTTGCGTATGAATTGCGTATGGAAGGTCGCGAGAGAGCGTGCACGTATTAGGGCTTCTTATTGAGATCTGGGTTTTGAGATCTGGATTGAGCCGAACTGCAGACGAAGGCAGCTCTCGAGACAACACGAGTGGATGCACGGATTAGGGTTTTATATTTGGATTTGGGATTTGGGACCTCGATTCCATCCAAACTGCGTATAAAGGTAGGGTGAGAGACGGAAGAGTGAGCACGAGTGCGTGCACAGACAAGGTTTTCATGCTGGGACCTGGATTTGAGGACCTGGATTTTGGTAAAATTGCCTAGGAAGGTCGCAAAAGAG
The DNA here is from genome assembly GCA_963921925.1 of Sphagnum tenellum. Classification (NCBI taxonomy): domain Eukaryota; kingdom Viridiplantae; phylum Streptophyta; class Sphagnopsida; order Sphagnales; family Sphagnaceae; genus Sphagnum; species Sphagnum tenellum. The sequence continues at coordinate 20,077,083 of OY998145.1, forward strand.
AGTGTGTGTGCGCGGATTAGGGTATGTTGGGATCTAAAAGGAGGTCATGAAGTGAAGCTTGTGAAGTTGAAGTAGTTTTTTTTTTTAATGTTTTAAAAAAAAATTAGGGATTTTTAAAGAGTTGTCCCTAAAGTTTTTGAAATATATTTCTCAACATTTTGTAAGTGAAAAGTAAAGAATTAATAAAAGCAAATTTGGCACCTCCTCGTAATGGATTATATATATATCACCTCAACTCATGAAATGCAAAAGAAAACCTGAACTACAAATGAGAGGTCGTGATGTGAAGCTAACACACTTAAATGAATGGTGATGGGGAAATAATTTACATAATTTAACAATTATTACTGATTAATTAACTTGATTGATTAGTCCAAGTGGTTTATTATTATTAATCTTTCATTTTTTATAGTCATAATTTCATGTCTATAGGTGGGCATGGGAAATAGTAAGCCAACCATCTTGGATGTGTTGAAGGCCCAAATACCAAACAAGGGCAAAGATATTATAATAGTGCAAACCTAAAAATTTCCAAAAATCTTTTAGTTCAATAAGCATTCTAGGTGATTGATGTTACAAATATGGCTTCTAAAAAAATTTCATCATTGGAAATAAGGGGTGAACCAATGCTGGGCAAGTATATCCATTTTAATATATCAAATGGGTATGTGTAAATATATAATTTTAATTATATATGTGTGTGTGTGTGTGTGTGTGTTTAAGAAATTCAGGTTCCAATGATGAATAATTAAAACTAGTATATGGGGCTTTTTTGGAATCCTTTGTATGGTCGTCCATGGACCACTCCAAAGACAACTTCAAAATTATCATTTTCAAGCTTAACTATGTCAATTTTATTAAAATAATTTATTCATTCAGTATTACAAAATGTGGGTGCAATTCATTAATCCCCGTTAATTAGACCAATGAATTCACTATGTCTCCATTAGGTCCTTGTATACCAAATGATTTCACTTTGTGAGTGAATATATAGGTTATAACTATCTCCCACCTTTCATATTAACTACCTCCATTTTATACTTATCTCATTTTATTATCCTATCCACCAACATGGATATAAAACAACAAATTAACATGTGTTTTTTCATGTCCATCAAATCTATGAACTAAATTAAATTTGACATTGACAAAAATAATGATGAATTATTGAAACTATATGAAAACATAAATAAAATTAAAAATCTGATAGTAATTGGTAGTGTGCAACAATGCAAAACTCAAATTGAGTAAAATTAAAAGTATGTACTGTGTAAGATTTGCAAAATTATTAACCTAGGTCGATATAAAACTAAATGAAAATTTTTATTTATTCACAACGGAAGTGTAAATATTTATTTCATCATTTTCATTCCATTTATCATGTCAATATAATTGCATAAAAATTAAAGCAAATCAAAATATTTACACAAGCATGGCACATTGCCGACTGGAGAAAGACAATTAGTTATGTAATTAACATAACAAACATGAATATGGGAAGAATCAAACTTCTTATCCAAAAAATGAAAATAAATTGAAACCGATCAAAAACTTCAAAAATGCATTCAAACCATTATTATAATGGCAAATGGTAATAAAAGTTGATGCACTTAAAAAACACTTTGTAAGAATCTTATTCAAGGTAATTAATGCAATGCACAAAATTAAAATGCCAAAAGCAAGTATTTTCAACAATCGGTCATCATAATTTGAACAAATCCATCATAATCACGTGCATTGCAAAATGTGAATACATATATGTTATATAAATTTTTTGGCACGTATACCATTTTTTACCCATTTCAAAACAATCACCCTCCCTTGGGTAATGGTAAATTTTAAACATATACTAATTGAATCAAGTAAATACAACCCATATATAGCCAAGTAAGTTAATTAAAAAGGTAGGAATTATTTTTTGTTGGGTAGGGATATATACATGTGGATATAATAGGGTAAAAGACACCTCCCCACCCGCCTTCACAAAGTTGTGTGAACCTCATGGGATATGGATTCAATTTTGACTATGTATATTTCTAGTTGGTTTTTGAAATTGCTTGCCATGCTTTATTCTACTCCATTTCACATTCAATTGCCCTTTCAAAAAGGGTTGAACCTACCTATTTTCTCAAAACACACACACACACACACACACATCCCTTGTGAATGAAAGTTAAAGTCCACAAAAACTAAACAAATTTTAGCATTCACAAAAAAAAACTGATTCATAATTTTATGCCCATCCTTCACATATCTGATGGCACTTGGATTGATAGTGCAAAAATTGATGTGCATTTAAGTTTAAAAACCTCATGTAAGGTGTATCTTATTACTAACACACAACAATTAATGTTAACACCAACATTCGCTCAAAATTTGATTTTATAATGGTTGCATGGATCATGTGGATTATATCATTCTAAAAGGAACACTTTTGATTGATTGCAAACAATGTTCAAATTTCACCGCTTGCATCCTATTTCACCCAAATTGTTTTTCATGTTAACAATTATCATTTCCCCAACAACATTTCCTAAATAACAAACTCACACTTTTTGTTGATGATATTATTTGGTTCTTACACATTTACATCACAAAAGTATTAAATAATGAAAAATCAAATGTTTTTTTATGAATTTGTTGTTTAAAGTGTACCAAAAGTATTAACTAGTGTTCAACAATTCTCATATTTTTGTTAGAACCAATGATTTTTGTTTTTTCATAGAGTTGTAAAAACTAGCTTAATTTTTTTAAATTTGGTTCTATAAGAATTGTCTAAGGTATGGCCTTTTTATTTTTAAAATTTCAGCTTGTTCTCACAAATTGGTTACTGAATTTATTTTACTCAAATGATGAAATGAATAACAAGCACCCAAAAGTGTGCACCCAAGATATACTCCAATTTAACACCATAACGTGTCCTATATTATTTGCCCAAATGTGTGGGCATGTGTTGTATATAGATGGATTAAAGAGAAGCCCTTGCACATTAACAATTTGGTATCAAGACATTAAGAAACATTAAAATTAATGTCAATCAAAGTGATCCATTGAATACAAATATTGGGATTCACTCACAACTAACCCCCAAAAAAAGAAGACTGCATAACCAACCTTTAGATTAGATAGATTAGACAACCAATCCTAGACCACTAAAATTGAAAACCTTTGAATTTTTTTTAATTCCCTCTAGATGGTTTTCATTTTAAATTTTAAATTTATGGGATGATTATCAAATAAATAGTTCACACTAAAGTGAAAATTGAGAGGGCAAGTTTCAATATGAGTATCACCAATGGTGATGCACAATGGTTATCAAGGTGAAAATCAATTTAAAAATTAGGATGGTTTTTACCTTAATTTTGAAAATTGCCCAACAATGGTATCAACACATTTGTAGTGTTGTATTATAATCAAATTAATGTGAAATCCATGTAAAATTCATAAGTACAAATTACATGAAAATTATTATCATAATCTAATTGTTGTGATTTCTTTTCCATTGTTTTCATGTAATAAAAGTTTTATATATGTATGCACAATTTCTTTAGTGTTTCATATGGTTGTAATGCATCAATTGTACAAAAATTGTGTTGAAATGATTCAAACCTATGAGCAATATGTTTTATGCAAATATGGGATGAATTTATAGAGCTTAGTAAGTTAGTGATATACATATTTCACATTTTTTCTTTTATAAAATTTGTACAAAACCCATTTTAATAAAAAGCTTCCCAAACATAAACTTTGTGACTTGATTACTCACACCATTTCTATTACAAACCTTGATAATAGTGAGGTTACACTACATATAAATAACATGGTTGTTAAATTCCTCAATTTTCCAACCTAAGACACCCAACAACCTAACTATTTTTAAATCAAAGTTTTCAAACCATACAAGTCCAAAAAAATTGTTTTCAACTCCATATTGTCAAGTTGCCAAGAAAAGTACGCAACAAAAAGACCCCCCAAAACCCTACAGTTTCCAAAAACCCTAAAATGTGGTTCTAAAAACCCTAAATTTTTTGTTCCAAGATCACTCAACAACACAACTATTTTTGAATTCAAGTTCTCAACCCACACATTTTGTCCACAAAATTTTGTCTTTTAAGTTGGCAAGCAAAGCACCCAACCAAAGAAATTTCTTACATTTTGCCAAAAACCCTAAACTTTTGGTTTTAGAAACCCTACAAATCTTGTTCCAAAAATCACCCAATACCCATAGTAATAGCTTCAAAGGTGGAGGTGGGGGAGGAGCAGGTGGAGGAGGTGCAGCACAAAGCGCAATCGAGATGGCCGAAGATGTAGAGAAAAGATTCGAGAGAGCGATGGATTGTTTGTTTCCAGGGAGCACATCAAGAGGAGCGGCAGCAGCAGCAACCAGGTGCTGCTTGTCTATTCTTCTTTTTTCAGAGTTTAAGTGGTTTTTCTTTTGAAATTTTTTTCAAGCTCTGAAGTGTTGATTTTCTTTCTGTTTCTTTATGATTTTTGCGTTGTTGTTGTCATTTTGTCGGGTTTTTTTTTTTTTTTTTGGTGGTTTTCATGGTCTTCAATTCATGGCGGTACGGGGTTCTCCCATTTCTGTTGATGGCAATTCTCATTCTCTCTTGCTCTTGAATCACAGTTTGTAGCTTTTTTTTTTTTAATAATTTTTTATAATAAGGTTTTTTTTGCTGCCGTTTTCCTCATAAGAGATCTGATCTCTCTTTGCCCCATGGGTATTCTTTCTCCTCCTCCTCTCTTGTTGGATTTTTTCTAGCATTTAGGACCCTCCAGGCTTCATCTTCTGTTTTCTAAACAGACTTTCTCATTAGACCACTGGAGGAGGAGGGTTGCAATCGATACACAAGGGATGCTAGGGTTCTGAACATGCTTTGGGTCCAATGTTTGTTGTTGAAATGCAAGTATTGATGTGGATGATTACGATTGCAAGGAGGAGTGAAATTTGGTGTTGCAGGGCAGAGTCATAGGATGAAGCAACGGCATATGGCCTGCTGTATTACTGTGATTCATTGCCTCCTTTCTCACATTGGTTCTAGGGTTTGGTATTCTAGGATTCTTCCAAGCCCAGAATTTGTCATTTTGTCATTTGCGGGCTAGGTTTCCATTTGCAGTTTCCATCTTCTTTCAGAGGTTTTTTTTTTTTTTGGTTTCTTTTTTTGGGGTCCATCTTCCTGCTGGTCTGAAGTGATGAGAGGAAAAAGGGGGTGCAGTTTGGAATTCATGGCATCATCACCAGTGAAAGGTAGCAATGAGAAGCAGCAACAACAGCTGGTTGGTGTGCATGTGCCTCCTCAAGCCATTGGGACTGTGGTACCTCCTACTTTAGGATCACCTCCTGCCTGCCGACCTTGGGACAGGAGAGACCTGCTATGCCGTCTTGCTACCTATAAATCCATGAGCTGGTTTGGCAAACCACAGGTTGGGAGACTCTTCTTGGGTCTCTTGGATGTCATATGCATCTCTCGTTAGCACTTTGTGAATCTATGGTCTGATTTTTGGCAGCGACACTCAACAGGTCATGATTGCACTCAATTCTTGTTGTGCTTGTTTTGCTGGAACTGATAGAATGGTTACCTTATATTGTGCAGTTGGATAGATGTGATCTCTTGCAAATTATGCATTGTTTGTCACGCAAAAAACTCCACAAAATGCTAAGAGGGGAGGATGCGGTTGATGCAGGCTGCAGGCCCTGTAGCGTGTGCAAGCAGAGGATGGGTGTTAGTGGATGTGGACCTGATATGCTGTGAAATCTGTGGTTCCTACCTCAGTTTCCCTGTTCCACCATGTTGGTCACAATACCAAGGTATCTCAATTCTTCTAAGTTTCCTCTACTACAATGACTTGAATGTTTGCTGCCTTTTACTCTACACTCAACACAAGAGACTGACATTTGAACTGGGTTGGTGGACTATTATTTGTCAATCAAAAGTGGAGAGTGCAGCACAAGTGTTTGCTGAGCAGCTGGATACTGCTCACAAGGGGTTGTGTGCATGGAAGAACAACTCATGTCCAGACACATTGGCACAGTTTCCACCTGCACCCCTTTCAGCTGTGCTGGGTGCCTACACTGACCGGTGTGAAGCACTGCTGCAACTATCTGCTCTCCCAGTAATATCAGAGTCTGCCATCAATCAGATGCTCAATCATGGTTCTCAGGTTGATCAACTGCTGTCCCAACCAACTGATTCAATGCCCAGGCTTCTTATTCAGCACAACCCTGGTTCCAGTACAAGTGAAGAGGTGTTGCTTAACAGCAACTACAAGGCATTCTATCAGGTAATGAAGTTTGTGGTATTCAGCTTCATCTTTTGGAAAGGGGAATAAAGTGATCCTTCAGCAACTTCTTTTTTTCACTTCTTTGACATGGCAGGCGCAACATGCAATAGCAATTTGTGGCTGGGACTCACGGCTCCTACCCTACACTGTTGACTGTGGGGAACAGTCTGCAGTGCCATCCACAAAGAATAATGGATGCACTGTCACAGAAAATACAGGGATATCCCATGAACCAGGCCCAATTGTCATGATACACAGCCAAGGCAAGCCACAGCAGGTCTGTGGACACAACCAAGTGCAGAGACTCCATTCTGTTGCTTCTGACCCTGCATCAGTTGTGCTGGACTGCAATTTGTGTGGTGCAAGTGTGGGTCTCTGGAGGTTCACAACCATAGCACGTCCCTCTCCTTTGCGAGTCCCTGGAATGGCACAAATGCCTGAACCAGCAGTAAAATACACAGAGACAGGAATGACAGGGGCCAGTGCAGCTAGTTGCATGGATGGTTGGACTCAACCTGGGCCAGAACCAGAGATGGCAAAAGAGCCTCATGTGAAAGCTGCTGAAGCAGTGACTGTGACTGTTTCACAAAAGTCTCAAAAGGGAGTGTTGGATTTAAGCCTCACCATAGCAGGAGGTCCTCCTCCCACACAACTAACTGCCCCAGCTTTGGTGCCTCCCAGCTTTGGACCAGTTGCTAGCATGCAGCCTCGTCAGGGTCAAGCTGAGACGAGTGACACCAGGGAATGGGCAGCTCACTCATATGAGTCTCATGGGCCTGCACAGTGGGAACTTGAGACAGGAGGTCAAGGTGGAAACAATGTGGACATAGGTCAGCGTGGCAGACCATTGGCAGCTGATAGTGTGGAAGGCACTGTTGTGGACCATCAGGAGACTGAGGATGAAGAAGGCAAAGATGCTGAGCACTCATCCAAACGAAAGAGGAGTACTGCAACTGTGGAGACAGAGCAAGCAGATGTCAGCTACTACCTGCATGGTGGCAAGCATAAGTACAAAGAGTGGCCTTGTCAGGAGCTTCCACACACATCATCAGTAAATGCTATTGATACCCATTACCTCCAAAAGCAAGAAAACTCAATGGAGAGTGTAGAGAATCTTCCACAAGAAAGTGATGGACAGGGTGCAACCACAGGTGAGGACCAGAAAGATGGGCCAGAAACAGTGGTGGTGGCTGAACATAGTAGGAGCCAGCAAGATGCTGCTGAGGCAAGGCTAAGCAAGAGTGATGAAGAGGGAGGAGGAGGTGCTGAAACTAACATAGGAGTCATCAGCAGAGGAGTAGCAACAGGGGGAGAGGCTAGTGTCAGAATAGAAGGAGGAGGTGGTACAGTGGGCATGTGGACTAGCCATGAAGCTGAAACACAGGGTGCAGAGTGTACTAAGAGTGTGGGTGGTGATGGGGAGTTTATGTTAGACATAGCAGGGCTCATGGATGAATTTGTCCCTGGCTGTGATCTGATGAGTGAGTTTATTCCAGAGGGAACAGACAGAACAGGCACAAGAGATGACTGTGGTGACAGCCAAGAAATTATGCTCAGCATGAACCATGTGTTTAAGAGAGACAATGGCTCAGCTCGAGAGTCTGAAGCAAGTCAAGAAGGAAAAGGCAGCCGTATGGACAATGATGGATGCATGGATGCAGAAGAAACTCTGGACACAAGGAATGCAGTGGTCCAAGGCAGTGAGATGGATGCTAACATGCTGGATAAAGAGCTCATGGATGGCCGTGTTGTCCAAACAATAGCTGACACAAAGAATGAAGAAGTGCAGAGCCCTGCTCACAATGACATGGGTAATTACCATTGCCCATACCAACAAACATGGCGTAGTTAATGCAGAATTTTGGAAGTACGTTATAAAGGATTAGACAGGAAATACAGCATAGGAGTGAGCTCTCATGGGTGAGACATAAGTTGGGAAATTTGATCTTGGCTTGCCATTTGGCCAAGGTTTTTGTATAGAAGTGCTGTTTCACATTAGGAGATGAGGTTTCCACAAGTCTCAGTGCTGGTGCTGACAAGTTGGGTTTGTATTCTGGTGGGCAGTACTCCAATTGGAGTGGAGAAACTGGGAGATAAAAACAAGGGAATTTGACCCCATTCAGCAACACCGACATTTTTGCCCTTGGGTGAATGGCCATGTTGCTGCAGCTGGCAGCAGCAGTGCGCTCTGTGGTTGGCAAGTCACCCTGAATGCTCTGCAACAGCAGCAGCATTCACCAGCTGCTGACTTGGCAGAGTCTGAATCCACAGCTTCCATGTACAAGGTACACTGACTTGTACTGGTGAAACATGTGTTCCTTTTTACTATCTCTTGGCTTGCTTGAAAATCCTGATCTTACTGTTCCAGATGCATTCTCCTGACACTCTCTTTTAGTATTGACATGGTTTAATCTTGAGGAGTGTGAATGATCTCTGTGCAGGTGGATCCTCTTCTGTCAATGCGCAACTTATTGGGCCAGAGATCGACTACCAAGCAAGGCCTTGGCAGTCACATCCAGAGTTGAAGAACTGAGCTCTGCTGTCAGAAAAGACAATCAAGCTATTCTGAAGTAAGCTAAGTCAACTCTCAGGAGCCATCAAAAAGCTCCCTCCTCTGTCCTCCCTGCCTTCCCTTTCTGGTTATCATGTAAGTATGAATAGTAAGTACAAAGGACTCTTTAGTTTCAACAATCATCCAATGTGGGTGCAAAATGAATAGTGACAGCTATGTGGATGGACCTACTACCTGTCCAGTGATTGAATTTTGCACATGAAAAAGGCATGTAGGATGATGAGTTCCTGCCCCCAGTTGACTGGAATATGGCACTAAAAAGTGCATGAGTTTGGAAGCCTTGTCAATCAGAAATGGGGGAACTCTTCTTCCTGATCAGAAAGCCTTCACCAGGGGCACTAAAACTGCCAGGGGCTCAGTACACTTGGAGTAGTTGGAATTGATGCAGAGAATTTGGCAACATTTCTGTCCTCTTCAAGGGTATGTATCAAGCAGGCTACTGCCCTGTTTTCCATAGCTAAGTTGCAGGAAAAGAGCGTGAAGAAGCTTTTGTATGCACCCCAGAAGAGGGATTCATTTGCTTCTACTCTTTTCATTTGGGTAGGCACCCATTGATCCTAATAAGCACAGACAACATCTGTCCAAGTTTATAAGTAATCTTTATTTCTACAATATTTTTCCCTAATGACCAAGTTAACCACATTCCCAAACCATGCATCCTGTGGTGATAAACCGTGTTCTATCATGTTTTCAAGTTCTCCTAGTTGGATATTCTTTATCTGGGTTAGATCATCATCTTGTTTGCCTCGACTTCCAGGATACAAGCCATTTTTCCTAAATTGTAGTGTTTGGGTTTTTGTGAAAGTAGTGCTCTACTGTTTTAGAACCTCCTCTGCATTTTGCTTTGCTTTTCAACCACACAGAGCTGCTATTTCTTAGTTATATGGGCTGCAAACATCTGCATACTATCTAGTTCCAAGGCTTCGCTATAACTCCTCTTGGCTTTGCTCAAAAAAATTGTTCTTGGTTATATCATATGATACATGCAGGTTTTTTGCACATCTTTACAAGGTCACTATTTCAAGCAATCTTGTGATGGATATTGGTAGAAACATGGTTCCATCATCTCCACCTGAAACACTCAACCCCAAATTCAAGTGTTTCATTTTATATAACTAAAGAGTGGGAAGTTAATTGTGAACTGTGCTTTTGATATTAGCATTTGCTCCAATTTAGCAATCCACCCACACCCCAATTTGTCCAGATTACCTTGTCCAGGCCCTTACACTGCTGCCAATGAGGATGCTCTAATGACAAACTTGAGATGAAGTTGGTTTTGATTTGCAACCAGTGACTTTCTTTTTATGGCTAATTTTCGCCATTTTGCAAAAAGTATTTTGAAAAAAGAATGTTTTGTGAGGAATTCCTTGTTTTCTAAAATAAAAAATAATTTCCTAAAAAATCACAACAATTACCTACAATGTGAAAAGGGTGTTTAAGATTATCTACTTTCATATTCTGAATATTGCCAAATTTGGTTAAATATACTTATGGATGATTGCCACTTGAGCAACATCACAAAATTGGAAAAAAAAACAAATCACTCCTTGGAACCCCTTGATTATTGGTCTGGTCTGGTTTTCATTTTAAAAGAACTTTTGCTTTATACATGGGAAATTTCAAATCCTAGACACTTGAGCTAATTTGGGTCTTGAGCTTTTTGCAACTGACAGATGCATCTTTCCATCTCTCTTAGAGCATGTCCACCCACACCCCCCAATATTTATTGCATCTAATATAGAATGTTAATTGTTGTCTCGGCCCCATCCATAACCATGGAAATAAGGCCCTCGCATGTATGTCCTTACCAATAGCCTAGGTTGAAAATGGTGACAAACAAATGTACGAATATAATTTGTGTTCAACCAATGAGGTGGTGATGCATCATGCACCCAATAGGCCCAATGTTACATATGTTATGTGAAGTTTTTCAATTAAATCATGATTAAAGTTCACTAGCATGTGTTTAGCAAAAAAGAGGGTGGACAGGAAACCCCAACTCCTCCTCCATTGTTAGTGTGTGCCAATAGTAGTAGCTCTAAGCTACTACGAAAAGAAGCGTGGGGGAGTTGGGCGGTGGGAAGAGTTGGGACCTCCATCACCATTGTTGATGGGAGTTTGAGCTCGACCAAATGTGGGTCAAACTTGCAAGGTTCGACACATTTAAAAAGTTCATAAGGCTCATAAAAGCCTCAAGATAAAGGGGTCTTAGGGGGGGTTGAACCTGGAAGTTGGACTTCCCTTTTTATTATTCAATTTTTGGGGATTTTCCAAACCTGAGGTTTGAGATTAAACAAGTTTGACACCAATATGAACCTACCCCATGGCATGGTGGTGTGTGTGTGTGTGTTTTTTTTTTGGGGGATCTTTCATTCATGATGCCACCTTTCATCCATAATTTGAATATTCCATTCATTCAAAAATTATCCATCCATTATTCATTTGAATAATAATTTTGTAGTGGGTTTGTGATTGAACATAGTTTGTATTTGTATTTTTCAAACATTTTAACTCCTATGACTAAATAAAGAAATAAAAATTTATTCATATAGATTCATATCTTCAACCTTAGATTGGAATGCCATCTGCCCCATTGAACTCCTAGAGAAGAGGTTTACATGTGTGAAAAAAAAAATGTATTTGGAGACAAAAAAAATTGGAGAATTTTTTTGGTGTGCAAAAGGTGCATGTGGGATGGTTTCTAGCTTATTTCCAACAAGTTTTTGTCTTTTTTAATAAGCATTCATTTTTGTAACCTACAGGTGGTGGAGTGTTGTGCCATTATCAAATGAGGAGAATTTAAAATTCTTGTCATAATTCTCATGTGGGAATTACAAAAATGGGAATTCAACATGTATGAAAATTCATTTTCACTTTGTGTTGTTTTGGGGTTGCACTTATGTTTAATTACATTTGTGGAAAATGTTGGGCATGGCTAGGCTACTAATTCATGATGACATCTTGAGACATGAATTATCATATTGGGGTTTAACAATCAAAACTCACCCATGCATTCCTCCACTAAACAAGGTTGGATGTTAATGAAAAAAGGTTTAGGTATATATTGGTTTTGGTGAAATTGTGAATATTCCAAATTTGATCATCAAATTATCCTATTGATTGTTTATGGTTGTGAGATTGGGGTGATGGGTGGTAGACCACATTTGTTATGTTTATAATGTGCCCAAGTTTTTTTGGTCTTATGAAAAACATTTGTGTATGGAAGTGTCTTTTAAAATTAGGTTTAAGCTAAGCCCACTAGTTCAACACTTCAATTTATGGTTAAGGTTTGGTCACTCCATATTTAAAGTTAAGGTTCACCATGAAGGTGACATAGGATTCAATAACAAAGGATATTTGTAGGTGTACTAGTGGGTTGACTAGGTGGGGGGTGAAGTTTAAACCACATACACTACCATCATCAAATTTACAAATAGGTTCACCATCAAGTTTGGTCACCACACCATTGTTGTGGAACATAGAAGACATGTATGGAACCACCAAGAAACCTCATTGATATTTAAAGGTGGTTGACACAATCAAATTGGATAATTATCCAATAGTTTGACAACTAGTGTCATATGCAACAAATGTCTAATCCCCAATTGTTCACATCATTCATGGTATGGAAAAGTTGCTAATAAACAATTATTGAAAAATTGACATGTTCACAAGGCTCAAAAATTGAATAATGGCAACTATATCAGTGACCCAAATATGTAATTATCATCATAAGAAAATATGGTCCCGAGTAGTGCCATGACTTTAAGCACAATGATGACAACTCCTAGTGGTAATTTAATAAATGGAAGTGGGAATGATGGTGGTGGAGCCATTAGAAGTGGTTGTGCCAACCATTTCACTAATGGACCACATCTTTTTGCCAACATTCAACCTTATTATGGAATTCTTCCACAAGTTGAGAAGAAATTACCAAGGGTCCAAACAAAAAAAACCTTAAAAATTGGAAGAATTCCAATTTAAGCTACACAAAAACTTGTGAGAAACATATGCATGGATGAAACGATTACTCAACATGGCCCAAAGGGCCACAAAACCACATGTTAGTTAATTTTAATATGGAATTTTGGATAAGAAATTTAAGCAAAAGGTGAAGGATGCCATATTTCTTCAACTAGGACAACCAATTTTGGCAAATGTGTTTTTGTTGGAATGCATCAACATAATATGAAAGAAAAAATGTGGTTACACTTGGGTTTAATAAGGATAACCTGAAAATCTCCTCAACACTATTGACTCAACAACCACATGGCCATTCCAACAAGGCCACACCACAAAATACCAAGTGGGCTAAATAGGAACTAAATGATGTTTCTTTATTATACTCCATTGAACAAAGGGGAAAAAACAAATGTTGAAGGTGTGGTGGGCACATCAAAAGTAATCTTTGTTTCACATTGCATTCAGGGTTGTGGTAAGGCCAATCACAAATTGCCAATGTTAGTAAAAACAAGGTTTTTGGGAAAGGCTAGAAGGGGAAAATTGCAACCAAGAAATTGTTGAACACCAAGGGGTTGACCCAACCTAATCTAACACCATAGAAACAATGTTTCCCCACTTGGAAGCCTTAAATATGAACATGGCAACATAGGTGAAGGGCAATGCACCTATTTTAAATAAGGCAAAGGAAAAGACACCCCATCTTTTAACTCAAATGCCAACCTTGGATCAACACTTTTTTTATTGGTGAAATTTCACAAAATTGTGAAAATAAAAAGGAAATAATGAAGGGCCTTTGTAACTTTAAGGCTATCAAAAAAAAATCACCAAAATTTAGCCATTGTGACAACAAAAATGCCATTATAACAAGAGATGATTTGGATCCTTTGTTACCTAAAAACGATGGCCATGATCCAATAGTTGCCACTTTGTGTGTGACAACAAACCCCATCACCATTATGTTCAAAATTTGTAAAAACCTTCATTGCCTTTGTTGCAATTGATTAGGGTTTCATCGATTGCCATGAAAAATTACCTTGCATTTATCACCACAAGTTCCATCTCCTTGCTTTCTTTCACCACCCTAAATCACTTACTAATCTAGGTTAGTTTGACTAAGTTCCAATTTCTAATTTCAAAATTCCAACTCCATGTTCCAAGGGAAAATTCATTTCAACATTCAATCTTCAAGTAGCAAGCCTCTAGGATGCTAGTAAGTCACAAACATTTATAGAACATTTACTTCTATGTTTTTCAAAACTCCATTGTAATGTGCTACTTCTTTAATGTAATATGGCAATTTCAACAACTTTTTATACATTTGGCAATTAGAAGAATGATTTGAACCTTGTTGTCTAGTTAATAACAAATGCAATGTGCAAGTAACCCGTAAGATTGGGTGTTACAACATCTTCCATTGTGGCATTTGGATTTTGATAGTGGGATTTGAAGTTATGATTCTATCAACAAATTGTGAGGGTTTAGGTTAGTCATCACTTGAGTTGCAAGCTTGGATTTTTCAAAGTTTAACATCGTTTGTTGAGATGTAATTGAGATTTGTGCAACATTGTCATAAGTTCTTGACCCCATTGAGAATACACCTTAAAAATATGTCTTTGTCAAACATGATGCAAGGTTTTCATTGTGTTTGAGTGAAATATTTTTGAATGAAGGTGTTGAAGGTTTTTGAAATGCATCCACATTCTTGTGATTGTTGCACACATTGCTAAAACACTATGCCTATTTTTAAACCTCTTTCAAATTTCAAATATAGACTTTTCTTTTATGGATTTGTTCTTGTTCTTGGTTTTGTGCCTTTTGAGGTTGATCCTTTTATAAAGGTGGTTATTGTTGGGGTTTATATTCAACCAATTATACCACTACCTCCTCAAGCAAGTTAGGGAACTTCACACATGGTGTGTCTAGTTATAATACACCTATTGATTCTAATTATGAGGTTGTTGCTATTGAAGTCCATAATGTGCTTGTTGATGTAACTTTTCTAGAAACACCAAAAAGTTTAAAGGAAAAAAATGTGGAATTCAATGAACTTTGAAACATGATTGGGCAACCAAGTTTCCATGGGCTAAACCTATAGTCGATCCTTATGGTAAGGTGCAATAGGTGCATTGCAAAATTCGTTTAACTATGGAGGGTAAGGAAAAGTTTATAAGCCCTAAACTTGATGGTCTCTAAAAACATTTAAGTAAGATGAAATCTTTGATTGCTCGTTCAAAAGTTGAAGTGGGTGAACATTACCAAAGTTAAAAAACCAACATAAAAAAATGAAAGGATCCATGTTATCCAAGGTTTAAAGTCAATTATGCAATTAATGTTGAATGAAGGAAGGACTAAAAAGAAAAAGAAGTATATATAGTCTGTGACAATATTTCACTTTTTAAAACATGGGAGGCCCATGACAAATTTTGATATGAAGGAGCTCTTTGAGTTTTTGAAGTATACTAATGCCCCTAAAAACATTCTAGACATATTAAAATGGGTGTGGAATGGTAAGAGCCGTGCACAATGTGGTTTTGAAACAAATGAAAGTGGTTTTGCAACAAACCAAATTCATTTCCATTAATTTTGATGAAGTAACCACTTTGGACAACCAGTCTTGGATTTTTGTGCATGCCTATGTTGTTGAAAATTGGAAAAGGATAGTAGTCCTTTAGAATCTTGAATGAGTTATAAATGGAGCCACATCTAACAATCTTATTATTGCCATTGTTTGTTCTATTACTTAATTGGTTGATATGTTAGGGATTGATGTTGCTAACAAAGTTGTGTGCTTTGGGGCCAACAATGAAACAATTTTCCAAGGCTTGAAAGCAAATGTTATTATCCAATTCATGAACAATCACAACCCTTACATTGTTGGCATATTTCATTGTATGGCACATCAATGCAACTTGGTTGTTTAGATTTTTTCATCCTTGTTTCTAGTTATAAAGATTGAGAATTTTTTTGCTTCTATGTAAACTTACTACCATAAGTCCCCAAAAAGACACCTTGCATGCATTAAGTTGGCCGAAATGATTGAGTCAAGGGGTTTGAAAATTTTGAAGAACATTAAAATGAGGTGGATTTCCATGTTGGCCCTTCTAAATGAATGTTCGTAAAATACAAAACATTGGTGGTCAAGATGAACGGTGATTATGTTAATAATGTTAATGTTAGGACTAACTATGAATTTTTATGTGATGTGGAAACTATTATGGGCCTTGCTTGTGTCTTGCTTATGTTGGAAGTAGTGTAGAGCTTGAGCAAGCTTGTTCAAAATAAGGACACTTTCATTTTTTATTTTGTTGTAGTTGTCAAGCTGTGTTAGGCATCTACTCTATGCATGTGGATATTCAAAAGCAATACTCTCCTAATAAGTCCCAAAGCTTTGTGGATTTGGTGACAATTAAAAGTATGCCCTATGCATTCAATGGTGGATTGAGCCATAGTAACAATTGGGATTTGTTGGTTTTTTCATATAATGTTTGTACATGTTGCACAAAATTGACAAAACCATTATAGGGTAATTACAAGCTAGAATGTCCATAAATTGTGTTCAAGGGCAATTCTTTCTACACCTTTCATGTTCAAATGCCTAGATGATAAGTATATGCATTTATACTAGAAAAAGAATCAATTTCAATACATTGAATAACTATAATTATTAAAGGAATCGAAGCTTTTCAAGAAAAAAAAAACTCTTGTTTCATATTCCCCAAAACTCAATGTTCTCAAAATAATGAATCCTACAATCCTCCTTTTCTTGCCAAAAACGATCATTTAAAACAATCCTATGATTAATTCAAGTACAAATGGTGATAAAAATTATGTAAAATAGCTAGTAATTCCTAAAATAGTAACTAGGTAAATAAATATATATTAATAACTATTACAATGAATAATTACTCCCTTAACATAACCCCACATGTACTTTGAATTACATCCTGAAATTTTGGATCAAAATATGTTGAAAACTAAATTTGATGTTGTGTTTGATTTTATGAGTCAAAAATTTAATATTAATTTTGTCATACTACATTTTAATCTATTTGTACCACAATTTGATTTGTCTATGTACTTCATATTGAATCTATGGATGATTATTTGTTGTATTTAAAATCTATCGTTACTCTTCTTGTACCTTTGTTGTAAAATGTGCACTTATTTGGTGATCTATTATTGTCCGCTCCTATGACTATAACTCTAATATGACTTGTAGTTGCTACTATGACTACAAATCAAATATAATATGAGTCTACTCCTATTGTTGCAATTTTAATGTTAATTCAATTTAATCTTCATGTACTTCCTAAGTTTTGTATTCCTTTATTTGTATTTGTTTTCCTACTTTTGTGGCTATAGATTCATATTCATGGGGATTAACTACTTGTAAAAAAAAAATTAATGGTTATAAAGTCTTTTTTAATGCACATTTCATACTACCAACCTCCCTCTTAGAACTATCCTTTTGTCCTTTAAAGTCTGATGGTTCCTCCTTTTCTGTTATTGTCCCTAATGGTCCTACACCATCAATATTCCCTTTCTTTTCTTCCTCATGTAAGGTTTCTAGTTTTGGAGTGAGGATTAAAGGTTCATATTAAAATGATGGTATGACCTTTTCCATTTAAGATATATTATGCCTATAAAGCTTTTATTTCTCTCATACATTCTATAGACCTTTCCAATATATTTTGGATTATGTCCTTCATTACATCCCACCACAAATTTGCATCCTTCTCTTCTATTGCTAATGTTTTGAGTTTTACCTAAAGAAAACTATGTTGTTTCTTGAGTTCATTGTTTTCTTTGAAGACAATGTCATAATTGAAGGGCTTGATTCCCTAAGCCTCCTCTAGAACTTTCTGCAACCTTTTTTTAAAAGCCATCTACCTCTACAAATTTATGTCCATCTTTGCTTGCATGTAGTCAGATTGTCTTTTGTAACTCATTTTTGGATTGGTATACATTACCAATATCCACTATTAGCTCTTCTAACTCCTTTTGTTGCGTTAAGAAAGTATGTTCCATATTCATGTAATATTTTTGAAGTTTATTGTGTTATTTAGAGAATCCTTTTTGTTAGGAAAAGGAAATTTTTATTTAGCAAATTGGTATGTAATAGAAAAAATGATTTGACAAAACTAGGCATTACTGTAAATCAACTTGACAAAACAGTAAGTATCATCATGAGAGAATTGAGAAAATAGAATTTTTGTTACCAAATCCTTATAAAGAATTGTGAGTGAATGTAATATATATTGTAGCTATATGGAAAATGATGTATTGAATCTATGATGGATAAAGAAAGAGAATGGAAATAATATAATAGATTACAAGATTGGAAACGACAAAGTCATGACGAAACTAGAGAAGTAGCTATTTTATCTCAATCGATTAAAACACCAAGAATTAAGACACCAAAATTATGGAAAGGATTGAACGATCATTTTAACCCACCGACTAATTATCAAGTACTTGCACCATTGTGGAATGAAAACATGGTGATAACAACACAAGTTATTGTGGTAGGAACTAAAGAAGTATCACAAAATCAAATGAATGAACTAGATAGACTACTCAATCTAGTTCATTGAATATAGAAGATGAGGAACATGTACCTATTGCAAACAACTCAAATTTAAAAACACCATTATCGATTGTTTCAGTGTTTGGAACTCTTAAATGGGTTATTGAAGAAGGATGGCTAGTCCTTTTGAAAAGAGAAGAAAACAACAAACAAACACTAGAAGTCAGTGAAAAGAATAACAATAGAAATATAATTGACCATAATTTATTGGGTTTATTTGATCAACAAGTATTTTCAGCCAAAATAATTTATTCTCAAACAAAAAAGACAACAATGACCACACTAATTATTACATTGACTATGTTTGTTCCACCTATCATGCCTTTAGCAGCTGCAAATGTGTTACGTATCCAATTACCCAAATACCATGATAATGATGATCCAATTTCTCACCTCCAACAATCAACCAAAGTATGTGTTACAAATGGAAAGAATATTAAGGATCATAAGTTGCAAATTTTCCAAATTCGTTAAAAAGAAAAGTTGTTGATTGGTTTGCCAGGTTTGAAACAACTCAACTAACAGCAACTTGGGAGAAGTACAAGCTTTTATTTCAAGATTCAATGAAGTTCAAAATGGAGGGCAAGCAGTTGTTGCTTTGCGTTATGCAAAATGGAATAAATATGAATAAGTAAAAGACCATTGTGATAGATTTCTATGACTATGTATAGTAATTCCACAACAACTTAATGATATCTATCTCAAAGAAACTTTTAGAGAAGGTTTGAAACTAAAGTGAAGATGGCAATTATTGGTATGTTGATAAGAACTTTGGCTAAAACAGCAAAATCAACAATAACCATAAAAGAAGAAATGCTAGTAAGGAGAAGAAATATGGCGAGACGTCATCAAGATTTCGATAGTGATGAATGTGATGAGTCGAATGATGACCAATTTAAGCCAAAAAAAAAAGGAGCAAAAGTTCAGTTTGACACATATAAAAAAGGTGTATATTGTTAAAACTATTATAACAAAGGACAATTTTACAAAAGAATGTAAACTTTTGATAAACTTTTGTCAAATTTGTTAAAGTTATAATCATAATAATGATCAATGTTTTAGTAAGTTGGCAGGTGGAAAATGTCCAACTAGAAAGATTATGCCAGTGCATGTGGTGCAAGTCGAAACACTTGTAATTCAAGAAAATAAACAACAAAATTATGAAATGTCTTATAATGAAAAAGGATATGGAAATCAGTCATATAATTCAAGGCCAAATAATCAAAATTGGCAAGGAAATCAAAATAATCAACAGTATCAGAATAATCAATTTAACCAATGAAAATATACTCAAAATAATGGATTTCAACAAAACGGCACAAGGTGTTTCTATTGTTGTAAGGAAAGACATGTCAAAAAGGAGTGTTCTATATGGAAGAAATTTCTAGAAGATGAAGCTAAGAACTCCACATTGAAGGTGGGAGTTAACATGGCTATGATTGATTGGGATCAACCAGTATTGGATGTTTTTGTGACCACTAGGGGTTAGAAGGCTAGGATGCTAGAAGAAGAAGCACCTTAAGAGAAGGAGGTTAGTCCTACGAGAGGACAACAAACCAAATGGGAGAGAGAAAAGTCGGTTCATCAAGATATAGTTAGGGAACTAGAAAGGCTTCAAGAGTTTGAAGACCAACCGCTGGAGATTCGGAAGTATGTCAACTTACAGTAAAACAAATATCAGTCCAAGGGACTAGAAGAAGAATTACCATCGGAAATGACTTATTTTGAAGTCAATTTGCCAAATGTTATGAGTAACAATGAAGACAAAATAATAAAAGGTGATAAACTGATACAAATTGGAAAATCATTTAATATAGAAGAGAAATCAACAAGAGAAATCAACATGACATATTATGGCATGTCGACATGGCTAGTTGACATGACAAGGAAGGTCAAGTCACGAATGGAAATGACCGATTTACTAAGGAAATTAATATGACGAGAAGTCATACCAATAATGCATGTGGATATGATAGGAGAAGACATAACAATAAACAAAGTTGAAAATAACAATTTGTTGGGAAATGATGATCAATTACATGAAATGATGATGACTTTGAAATTAGAAGTCAAATTGGGATAACTTTAAAATAAATTTCCACAACTAATGAAGATAATGTATAAGTCTTTGATGAAGATAAAAACAAACCAAGTGATAGATGTATGTAAAATCAACATAGTAAAAGTTGAAGATTCTGATGAGGTTATACTAGTAGTTCAAGTTTGAGTTGGCAAGTTTGAAATTAGAGATGTGTTGTTGGATGGATAATGTAGTGTAAACATTATCTCAAAGAGTTTAAGAAAGAAATTCGAGTTAAAGAAACCTCAACCAACTTCATTTGTAGTACACATGGACGATCAACAGAAGGTTCAACCAATGGGGTTAATTTGAAACTTGAAAATTGATTTGGTAGGTTGTGTATACAAAATCTCAGTAACTATATTGAAGATGGAAAATGGAGTTAAGGCATATTCTATGTTTCTTGGAAGACCATGGTTAAAACAAACAAAGGCTCATCATAATTGAGGTGATAGTACCTTTACAATCATTTAGAAAACAAAATAGTGATGCTCAATATAATTAAGTATGTGAATATTAAGTCATCACAACAACCCAATAATTCGGATAATGAATTTAATTGGGAAGAAAGGCTCTCTAAACAAGAAGAGGAACAATTATATAAAGCAACACCTAAGCTATGGCCTATAAGAGAAGTGGTACTAAAAGAACTACATTTCTTACTTGAGATTGATTATGGTATGATATAGACGAAAGAAAAAATCATTTACATTTTTACAAACATGAACCAAGAGAAACATTAATATTTGATGAAAATGCAAACATAATGATCAAATATCAAAAATTGCTAGCTGGATTGTAACAATAGAAAAACAACTTATAAAATTGAATTTGGCAACTCAAGTGGAACCTTGAGATGTTTTACTCAGTGCGATTTTACCCACTGCATTTCAATTACAAGTGAAGAACTTGTTCACTAATTATAAATATGTTTTTGCATGGAGTTTTAAGGAATTGAAAAGAATTCCTATAGATGTGAACACAAAATTCTACTTATGGCAAATGCCCAACCAATTAAGTATAAACAATATATAATGAATCCAAATTATGCATTAAAAGTGAGGGAAGATTTAAATAAATTACTTGATGCTGGATTTATCTATCCTATTAAAACTACACGGTTATCTCCTTTAGTTATTGTTCCTAAGAAAAATGGAAAATTACAAATATGTGTAGATTATTGCAAGTTATATGCTCAAACCAAGAAAAATCCATTTCCACTACCCTTCTTAGATTCAATTCTAGATTATGTGGTTGGACATGGAATGTACTATTTTATGGATGGTTATAGTGGTTATAACCAAGTTAAAATGGCTAAGGAAGATAAGGAGAAAATAACTTTCATTTCGGAATGGGGTGCATATACATATAATGTTATGTTTTTTTGGGTTATGTAATGCCCTTCCTACTTTTCAAAAAGTAGTAATCAAAACATTTAAACCTTATTTAAATAAATTTATGCAAGTATTTTTTGATGATTTTAGTGTGTATGTAGACAAGAAAGATCATCTAGAACAATTACAAAAATGCTTAGAAGAATGTAGGCTAAATGGAATTAGCCTCAATCTTGAAAAATGTGCATTATGTGTAAATTTGACAATATTAATTAGACACATAGTGTGTCATGACAATTTTGAGGAAGATTACAACAATTATTGTTATGCCAGTACTTACTAATCCAACAGAAATTCAACGAATTTTGGGAACGACAAGTTTTTATCAACGTTATTTTCATGATTTTGCAAGTACAACAACACTAATGTGCAAATTATTGAAGAACGATGAAGAATTCAAATGGATGGATGCTTGTGCCTAATCATGGGAATGGATGAAGGCATCAATGATATGTTTGCTAGTTTTAATTGTACCTAATTGGGATTTCAAATTTCATGTGCATATCAACGTTTGAAATTTTGTTCTAGGAGTTATGTTAGGACATAATTTGGATAACACCATTGACAATGAATTTTGCTATAAAAACATTTAGGCATTATCTACTTGGCAACAACTTTGTGTTTTATGTTGATCATCAAACGTTGTTGTATTTGGTCAGTAAACCAATGGTAACATGCCGAATTGCTAGGTGACTTTTACTTCTACAAGAATTTGATTAGATATTGGGACTTGCAATTACCATGGTTAACCACAAGATATAGGTTCAATTGACAAGCTTTTCTTGCATTTTTCACCATTTTTTTCATTGTTTGGTCATGATCTTGAAAACTAATAGCCTTAATTTGACACAAGGAAATGATAAAAATTAATTTGGTTGATTTGAATGTGTGGTTTCAACAAGTAAACAATGAACAATTTTGTTTTGATATTGTATGCCAACGGCTATAGAGAATTTGGCAATGGTTGAACATTGAAATACATTACATTACATTATTTGAAGAGGTGGTCATCAACTTCAAGTTCATAGATTCCAACTAGGAGATTATGTATACATATAATAAATAACATTAAAAAATTAGATGTGATTGCGGGATGCGTTATTTTGTGTGCACAAAAGGTACTGCCTTTTAAAATATTATTGTTGGAAAGTTAAAATGGTTAGACATGGATGACCATGTGGAATTGTTCACCATGTCATTTCTTAATGTGAATGAACAAATTAACCCTTATTTTGTTGTTGTTTTTATTAGCCTTGATGTATGTTGTATGTACAATTTTCAAGGGTAGGAATTATGTTGGAGTGTGATTAATGTTTGAATGGTTGACATATGGCATGCTTGACACAAACCATGAATGAAAATGCCAATTAGAAAATGGTTTTGCTTTTGGTGCATGAAATAAATTTGGGAACTTTAGGTAATAGGAAATAATTAAGAAAATTCTCCATGATGATGCACATTTGGTTATGAATTTAAGGGAATCTTATAATTATGTGACTAATGACAGGGCTTCCACTTGCAATTGGTTTAATTGGTTTTTCCATGTTAAAACCAAGGTGTTCACTTTTGGTGGATTTAAAAAAGGTATTCCCTAAATTATTATCTATTTAAAAGGGACCTTAACCCCAAATAGGGGGGCAATTTGGAGATGATGTGTCATAAGAATGGTTTTTATCTTTTGTGATGTGTGTGTAGACAATGATAGTTATAGATGTTGACATGATAACACATGATGGCTATTAGGTGCATTATGATAACTATTCAATTAAGTTACAATTAGTTTAACACTAAGTTGAGTTAGCTTAATTAATTTGGTTTAGTTATTGATTAATGATGAACCAATTCTAACGCAAATATGTTTTAGTTATTTTGTGGATGGGGTTCAAAACCACCAAAATAATGTTGGAAATGAAATATTATGTTATAAATTCTTTCTTTAAAAAAAAATCAGCTATAAAGGGTTGAAAACTGCTTCTTGAGGAGGGTTTTGCCACATTTATGTCTAGTGGCTACAGTTTGAAGAGTTCCTTGAAATAATGTCACTAGTTAATCCAAAATCTGCTTAAGGATGCTCACCAACCTGGCTCCATAGGGAAATTGAAAAAAGAAAACACTGACCCACAACCTCTCATGGGTGAATTGTAAGTTGTGTTTAGATGATATACTATTGGGTATTAACTTGCATCATGTCTATTTGTAACATGGCTGTCAGCCAACACCATCTTTCCACCAAGTTGGCACCAAAACTGAAGAGAAGTGGGAGAGAGGCTTTTTTGCACAACTGTGAGCATTTTGCATGTGATTCTTTCTCAACCGTCCTTTTAGAAGCTGGTGTTTGAAGCTCTGGCCTCAAGACGATGTGTTCACATGTAGCACATGTCCCAACAAAGGCGAGACAAGACTATTGTAAGTCTTGTCTAATCGGCTGAATTTGCAGGTGAAGGGCTCCTGTCAGGTTTCAAGCCTTCTTTTCAAGTCAAGGATTTGATCACAAAAAAATTGTCATAAATTGTTTTCATGCACATTAAGATCTGGAGTGGCAGGGTTATTCACCACATTTTCTTGATCACATTATATGACATAATCTTCCAATAATGATTATACTCACATAACTGTGATCAAAATGTGTCTGCCAAACATTTCAAATGTTTTCAAATATTTTTCTAACTAGTTGAATCTGTCACCCCAGACCTTAATTTTCTGGAATGGTCAATCCCCTGTCCAATACGTTGGGAACCGGCTAGGCGTCATGCCAAACATTAATGGGCAGGCGATTGACCATTCCATAGTATTTCAAGAATTTCAAGTCTGAGGATTGACGCTGTATGATACCATTCATTCCTGATCCTTCTTGAACATGCAGCACAACAGTCACTCAAAATGCAAGCAAGTGTCACCATCCTGCATGATGTGCTAGGTTCAGCTTGGCCTTAATCCATTTGGTTGTTTTAAAGAGGTTCTTTTGAGAAAAAGATGTTTTTGTTCCCGTTGAAGACAGCAAGCAAAAGCATTCTTTTATAAGAGTGGTCTAACTTGGTGACTCAATCTGTTTTATTTTTACCAGTTTTGTGATGTAGGCAAGTCAGTGATCATCCAGAAGAAAGTTTAGCCAAATTTGGGTGTATACCAGATACAAAAGTAAAAGAGTGTAAGGATCCTTCTGTATATTCTTACAAAAGCCTAGTGACTTGAAGAAAAAAAAATTGAAAAACATCCTCAAAAGCTGGCAGGATTGGGTTTTTTTAACCATGGAAAATTCTTTGTATAGGTTGAAATTGTCTCTGTCAGGTCAAAATTGGACAAAAAAAAAATTAACCCAAAAAAATCACTGGTGACAGCAGGTGCATATGGTAGGGCAATGAGAAGGGGCAAGACCCTAAACACCCCCATTGTTTAGAAGAATTTAACAACACTTTTGTTGGCCTTGCCTACCAAGGATATTGTGTTCAGATTCATTATAGAGTATAGTAGCTTAAGGGATTTTGGCCCCTAGGTAATAATAGTTCTATTTTTACATGAGGATTTTTGAAAGTTGATATTTTGGCTTGTGTTGAAACTTGAGATTAGTTATAGAGTTATAATATCTTGAATGATTTTGGTTTCTTTTGGAGGATGTTTTTGAAGATTATATTTTTGCATGGTGAAATATTTGAGTTTCCATAATTATTCTTTTGCCTTAAACCCTTTTTAATGTAAATGGCAAGGCCACAGTGAGACACACCCCTTGTTCATCTATGCAGATTCAACACTGCTTGTCTTGACCACCAGATAACCATATTCACATGTGGTGCTAGAGTAGCATGGTAGTACTTTGGTGGCTTCCGCACATGTCTGCTGAATAATTAATTAGTTAAATTTGAAGATTTTGCATATAAAATTAAATAGATAATGCACCAGCTGATGAAAATTTGCCAAGAAAAGAAATTGGGTTGCTTGTTTTTTTCAACGAACCTTTCTCAAGTGTGCCCTTTGGATTGAAGAATTGATTTGTATTGCAATTAACAGAGTACTACACTTTTTTGCCAGGAGTTATGAGGATTAGATCCCTCCCTTTGAAGGACAAGAATAAAGTTTTTGGTTTAAAGGACAGATTCCATGCATGCATGGAGTCTGTCACCTGTGTTTGTTTGCATGTGGTTTTGGGTTCAGAGCTCTGCCAAATTCAAGAGAAGCCTTGGTTTTTCTATAATAGAACAAAAGGCATTAATAGCCTGGTCAGTAGCAAACCAACAACTTCACCTTGCTGTCCTAGTTTGATTTCATCACATACATCTTACCCCTGCACTATATATCTACTCTTTCAGGTCACCAGGATACAAGAGTGTGCATGAAGATGCACAAAAAATTCATAGCGCAAATCCATGCAGCTGAAGTGCTCATAAATCCAGGTGGAGCTGACATCCCCATACACTTGCACACAGGTTCCAACAGATACTATGGTTACAAGCAGTGATTTTTGGGGTGGTAAATTGACCCTATATTACAATCTCCGAAATAAAATAAACAAAGAATGTTCTGTCACCAATTCCCCGGTTATAACCAAAAAAGAAATTGCCAAAATTTCAAGAAATTATTAAAAATAAGAAAACTTGACCAGGTTTGAACACAGGTTTTAATTTTTGGACAGTTTTTTTTTGGTCCGAGTCCTACAGTTCCAACAGTTGTTGTATGCAAGACATGTCAGGAGGAATTGATGCTTAAATCTCTACAGTTCCGACAGTTGTTGTATGCAGACATGTCACGAGGAATTGATGCTTAAATCTTTTTTGTGACGCTCACGAATGATGCTACATTACAAAACTGAAAAAATAAACCACTTACAAGCTGCCATCTCCCATTTTGCCTTTGAAGAAATGAGTTCTCCTCCACTGAGAGAACCTTGGCCATCTGCTGCTCCACACCCTCCCACTGAAGAGCATCAGATCCAGGAGGGAATCCCAGCACATGGGCAAGAGCAACCCCCACCTACCTAATAGCCAGAGAGAACCAACAGCGACCAGCCCACCTGTATCCATTGTAAACCTGTTCCATGACCCATAGTTTTGGGTGAACCCCAACTGAGTTGAGGTTGGGCTTGTAAAGGATAGGTCCTGTAGGTAGGTAGATAGGTAGGTACCATAAAAGGTGGCTACTATGTAAGTTTACATGCATGCAAATTGCTACTTCATAAGTAAAGGCTAGTGGGTTGCAAGTAGGTAGGTAGCATAATAGGTGGTTACTAGGTAAGTAAATGCATGTAAACCCTTATTAAATAAAGGCTAGTGGGTTGCGAGTAGGTAGATAGGTAGCATAACAGATGATTACTAGGAAAGTAGATGTATGTAATTGGCTATTATATATAAGTAAGGGCTAGTGGGTAGTGAGTAAGTGGGTAGGTAGTAAATACAGAAACTGAGCTAACTACCATGGTTAGCTAGCTATGGAACTGGAACTTAATGGAAAAGTTGCTTTTCCTTGTCCACCCAGCATCTGTCACTCACGGTGTCCTGGGTTCACTCTGGGCACCCCACCTCGTGTATGTGTGGGTGGGTAAGACAAGTATTGTAGGACCTTAATCATTTCAGCAACAAACTGCCGAATAATTAGTTAAATTTGAAAATTTAATTTAGACACTCGGTTTTTTAATTCTGAAAATTTTCACGCACAATGGTTATAAAAAATAATAAAGAGAGTCTTATCAATGTTATGGAACAGTCTAGTGTGTTCATACTGCCAATGTAGGAATTAAGATAAGGTGTGTGAAAGCAAGTAGGACAGAATGCCAAGCTGCAATTCTATGCATTCATTTTTAAGCTGTTCTACACCATGAAAGCAGAAGGCTGCCGTTTGTCCACAGGCAGGCTGCTATTAGTACCACCGCAAACTGGCACATTGTAAGTACCTAGTTCTATCACCAGCACAATCCAGCTGAATAAATAAGTACCCCCAGTTCATTATCAGGGTATTAGTCCAGGCCAAAAATGGTGACGAACAGTTTTGGAAATAGAAGTAGAAACTGCAGCTAATGGGAAGGCTCAGCATGCACTCAAAGTGCCTTGATTTGATTTGTTTTCTTTGGGTGGTGGGTAAGGATTTATTTCATTTTTCCTTTGCTCCCAAAATGTTCCCTTCAAGTTCCCAATGGGTTCCCATCAGGTTCTCAATATGTTCCCAACAGCACCTTGCTTTAATCCCATATGTTTTGCCCAAAGTCCTCCAAAAAAAGAGCCAGACTCAGTCCTCGCCTCTTGGCCAGTGTATTGTGGAGGGAGAGCTTCCATTTTATTTTACACCTTTGGTAGAATGTTTACATAGATCCATTGTTTAAAGAGGAGGCTTATGGCATCTACCAAAAACATAAAAAAATGAAATTACCTGTGAAGCCTCAGGTTTAGGATCTTAATCAGGATCTTAAAAGTCTAGTAAAAATGTCCAAGATTTTTCTTAGTGTATTTGGAGGCATGCTTAAAAAGCATAAAATCTGGTGAGACATTTTGGATAACAAAATGCTTGCTTGCAAGGAGAGAAAACGATGCTTGATGGGTATCACAGGAAAAACAATTAAAATCATGTCAAATTGTTCAGTAAAGCACTCAGAGTGAGACGGTTCCAAAAAAAGTAAGCAACGCTGAAAACCCCCCCCCCCTTGGGTGGGCGCTCCATTACATTACACGTAATTGACATCCTAAACTGTTGTTTATTTGTCCCTGCGTAATAGAAACTAGAGTGGTTGTTTGTTTGTCCCTGTATGCTGAACATGAACTGCAAGTTTGTTTACTTGTGGCATAATACACAATCAACCAATTATACAAACCATACCACAAACTGGCCACTGCATAATACACAATCAATCAACCAATTAAACAAAGGATACCCCAACTGACTGCTGCATAATACACAATCAATCAACCCATTAAACAAATGACACCCCAAATGACTGCTGCATAATACACAATCAACCAATTAAACAAGGGTTCTGTCACACTGTGGCCTTGGCATTTACATTAAAAAGTAAATTAAGGCAAAAGAAGAATTATGAAAATTCAAATATCTCACCATGGAAAAATATAATCTTCAAAAAAATCCTTTAAAAGAAACCAAAATCTGTCAAGATATCGTAAACTCCATAACTAATCTCAAGTTTAAACACAAACCAAAATAATCATTTTTCAAAAATCCTCACATAAAAATAGACCTATTACCTAGGCGCCAAAATCCATTAGGCTACTATACTCTATAATGAATCTAAACACAATATCCTTGCCTTGGTAGGCAAGGCCAACAAATGATACCTCAACAGAGTACCCATGAAAAAAGAGTAATTTAGCCAGGATCAGAGAAGAAACTGAAAAGAAGAAGAAGTAGGCTGGTATTCCCCATGTTGGATGGAAGGCACAGGTGAAACCTGATAACCCGAGCACTCCGTGAGACAAAAAGTGGGAATTGTTGATCTGGATGTGCCATTAACATGCAGCCCAGCTCCTTGGGTTTAGTAGCCGTTTTTTTTCCCCCTTGCTTTTCTTCAATTAGAAATTTAATCATCCATATTGTGCAGCCCAACCAGGGTTTTTTTCCCCTCAATTTTGTTCTGGTGAGCGTCCGCAAGACAAATGAGCCAAATCTGGCTAGAGATCAGCCAGAAAATTAGAAAATTTAAGGATCCTACTTTGTTTTGACTACCTCCCAGAACTGACACTCTAAAAATGGCGACTTTTTTGAGGATTTTGTTTTCCTCAAAACATGGCAACTTTTGCACATTTTTTCCCCCAGAAAACCCTTTGTACACTAAAGATAGGAAAAGACAACACCAGTACCGTGAGTTTGGTTATACACATGGTGAGATTGAAAAAAAAACCTGCGAAAAAGTACAATAGCAAGGGGGGGTGGGTGTGAAACTCAGAAAACCATCAATTTTGATGGTTCCTGAGTTTGTCTTTCTTTTTTCCTGAGCGCCTACACTTGTGCTAAATAGGTTTTCACTACTCCTACATGTACATCTACTATAATTCCTCTCGAACCTTGTGCATTAAATGCTGAGATTCAGCATTTCGTACTGAGTTTCAATAAAATTTCCTTACTTTACGGATACCAACTAAAAGAGGGGTTAGGGGGTGAAAGGAGGCCTAAAGACAGGGTGAAGACAGCGGATATGTCTACTTTGGACCAGATTTCTTTTATTTATTTGTCACAGAGCGAGAATTCGCCCCCAAGAAAAACACTGACCCCAAAGTTATATGTGGACATAGGTGCATAGTGCTGCCTGCTTCTTCTTTTCTCATTGACAGCTGCTGCCACTCCGCTTCCTCTTTGTTTTTCTCCCTCCCCTTCTTCTTCTTCATCGCGGAATCGATTGTTGCCTCCGTCTTCTCTCCATGACTGGCTGGCATTGTCGTTGTTTTAAAGGGGTTTTTGTCTCGCCAAGTTCTAGCGCTTTTGAGGGATTTTCTGGGGGTGTAAGAAAGATTGCAGCTGTTTTTTTTCCTAGTGTTTTGATTCGTGTGTGCAAGTTTGTTGGGGGAGGGGGGAGAGAGGGAGTGTGAGGGGAGTGAGTGGGAAGTCTTGCTTGTCTTGAGGATATAGCCAGGCTTTTGCAGCTTCGGAACCCATGAAGTTGTAGAAGAAGGGTTTTCGGGTAGTTGGGTGCTGCGAATTCTGGAAGGATTGCTGCTCTTTTAGAGAAGATTCAACAACAATTAAAGAAGAAAAGAGTGTGTGAGATTCATGAGGGTATAGAGGTTGCGGCGGCTACGTGGCTGAGAGTTTAGGAAGGTTGCAAGAGAAGGAGGAGAGGGGTTGATGAAGAGTTGGAGGATGAGGCATTTTGTGTGCAAGCACTTTGTTTTGGTTCATGGGCTGCTTCTGCTACTGCTCTTATTTCTTCAGCTGCATGTCGCCGAATGTGCTCCTGAAGTTCCTGTGCCCGGATCTAGCACGGATACAACTGGTGAGCACTTCATTGGGGGGAAGGACTTGGAGCTCCTCTCGGTTCCTTTGGTCGAATACAACGGGAGTAGTCTTAGGTTGCGAGGAAAATCACGAGAGCTGGGGTCTCCCGCAAAGGTGCCGATTCGACTTGGTCGAAGATCCTTACTGGTAAGCACACATCGCTCTCAGCATTCTGTCCCATGCTCCCATCTCTCTCTCTCTCTCTCTCTCTCTCTCTATCTCTTTTTTTCTCCTCAAGGTTATTGCATTTTTCCTGATGAAGTTAGGGTTAGGGTTAGGGGTTTAAAGGCTTTGTGCATGGGGGGGATGGGGGGCCAGTGCGATGATGATCAATGAATGGGGTATGTTGCAGGTGAGCATTGGAGGTGCATCAGGCGACTCCCTGGCTTTCAATGTCAAGAGGACGCATGGAATTGTTGTGTGAGACCTACACCTTTTCTTCTCTATCCATTTGGTGTTTTCATGCACTTCTTTTTTCTTTTCCATTATTTTTTGTGTTGCAGCTGTTGAACTTGCAAAATTTTCTCGTCCAGATTTGGAGCATTTTGTGCACTTCTGATGACTGATGCAAACAGTGATGAATCCTTGTTTTTTTGTTTTCTTTTTCCTTAGCATCAGTTGCATTCTTGTGAGTTTGCAAACTCCCTGAATTCTCAATAGCTCTTGATTGGTGCACGTTGTCCTCTGGAAGGTTATTTAGGCATGGGTGCGGATGGGCGCAGAGGAGGTGGCTAATTATCACGATGGGGGCATTTGTGAGTATGACTGGAGTGGTGATGGTGCTCATGCTATGTGCACATGGTACAAAGGAACCCGCAGTTGATTTTTTGGAATCTGTTCCTAGTTTGCCACCACGGTTCTCTTATTCAAAGTTACAAAAGGCCACTAAGAACTTTGGTCGGAAATTGGGCGATGGTGCATTTGGGTCTGTGTATGAAGGTTCATTGCTGAATGGCTCACGTGTTGCTGTGAAAGTGCTTGAGAAGGCCTCTGTACAAGGGGAGAAGCAGTTCAGAGCTGAGGTAGCATCTATGGGTGCCATTCGTCACCTTAATCTTGTGCGTCTCCATGGTTTCTGCTCTGAAGGCTCACACCGCCTTTTGGTGTACGAGTTCATGGCGAATGGAAGTCTTGATAGCTGGCTCTTCAAAAGAAAGCAGGGTCAGAAGCAGCTGGATTGGGAACAACGTCTCAACATTGCCCTTGGCACTGCGAGAGCCCTGTCATATCTTCATGAAGAGTGCAGCGACCATATCATTCACTTGGATGTGAAGCCCGAGAACATCCTACTTGATCATCAGTTCTGTCCCAAGGTTTGTCACCATCCCTTGTTTGTGATCTGCTTTTTGCGATTTAGGGTTTAGGTTTTCACCCATTTGTCTTTTCCATCTCTGCCTATTTGATTGACCAGTTATACTGTTCCTGTCTGTACCTCTGTACACCATTAGGAGCTGGTGGAAATCTGTTGGCGGGCAGGGGATGATGTCTGTATACATGAATGTTGCTGTTGATGGTTTCTGGGCAAATGAGAGATTTCTGGTTTTGTTCATTAGTGATGGATTTTGTGCAGCTGTCAGATTTTGGGCTGGCTAAGTTGATGGATAGGGAGCAGAGCAGGGTGGTGACAAGTATGCGAGGCACACCTGGTTATCTTGCCCCTGAGTGGTTGCTACCCCATGCAGCAGTCACTGCAAAAACTGATGTTTACAGTTTTGGCATGGTGTTGCTGGAACTAATCAGTGGTCGGGAGAACACAAATTTCTCTCTTGGTAAAGAACAGTGGTACTTCCCAGCATGGGCATACAAGCTCATGGGTGAAGATCGTACCATGGAGCTTTTGGACAAGCGGTTGCACGTGGAGGAAGTCGAGTATTTCCACAAGAAGGATGCAGTGCGTGCTATCCACATTGCACTGCTCTGCATCCAAGACAATCCTGCATTACGACCCCCAATGAGCCGAGTAGTTCACATGCTGCAGGGCCATGTGGAGCCAGAGGCATTAAATGCAAACCAGAGTGCAATCCAACCCCCACGTCGCCTCATTTCGGCTTTTGCTGCTAGCATGAGTGACATTGATGCCACCACCGCTCAACAGGTGGAAGCTTTTGGGCCTGCAATTAATTCTGATGTCCCTATTGAGTCACCACAAGTCATGGAATCACCAAGAGTGATGGAATCACCCAAAGTCACAGAATCGCCAAGAGTGATGGAATCACCCCAAGTTTTGGAATCCCCAAGGATTTCCATCAAGGTTTTGCCTCCCGTAGCACTTGAAGAAACGGAGGAGCCTCCAGCAGCAGCAGCCATCAACAGGCCGGAGCCACTTCTTCCTCCGGCGGCGTGTATGTCCAAACATGCAAGTAGGCAGCAGAGGATACCTGGAGCTCACTCCATAGGCCTGAACCCAAAATACATTCCACCATGGCCAGTGAAGGGTGACGTGGTTCTATTACGTGGAAAGGGAGGTGAATTTGTTGGTGTGGTGCGAGATGTGCGAGTGCAGACAAAGAAAATGCAAATAGCATTGATTCATAGACTGAGTTCAGAGGGAAGGTTTAGTGTGCGTGAGGAAGAAACCATATGGCGTGACTGGAATGAGGCAGTTAAGACTCTCGACTTCTGGGTGATATTACGCTGGTCCACAGTCCCCGAGCGTGGTGCTGAAAAATTCCCTGTTGAATGGATGGTTAGGTGAAAGCCCAGGAAAAAAACAGGCCAGATTGAACCCAAGAAATTGAACCCAATGCTTCTGAAGCTATACCCTAACTTTGATCCTTACACATGTCCATATTTGTGTGAGTTTGGGTGCTAGCATTGGTGAGTTTAGTAACTGATCGTTTCCTCATGGGTGTAACATTTGGGAAGAGAGATGCGGGCTATGTGGGATAATATCCTTCATGAATCTTATTAACCCTAAATATCTGATAAATTAGGCTAGTTGTGATTAAGAGCATTTTGGGCATTGTTTCAGGGAGGTCATTTGCCCCTTCCTATTATTTTCAGCCTAATATTGGTTCATATGGGATTTGATATTTTGACCCTCTCTAACCACACTTTCTTGACCTCTAATAATTAATCAGAAAACAAAAAGTTGTAGTTTGGGCTTCTGGCATGTGAGAGTTGTGCAATGTAATGCAAAGGGTGAAACGGCCCACTAAAATTGCTTGCAAAGTATTTTACAAGATGGCCATAATTTTTGTAATTCAATTTCTTCACATTGAAATCTTTTTGTGGATTAGACTAGAGACATTCAAGATCTTTCCAAGATAATTCAATGGACTTGTTTTCACTCAATTTCTATATTGTTATGCATTCTTTGTTACGTATTAGCTAGAGTTGAACATTAAAAAACATTTGGAATTTTTCAAGACAAGGTTTTTCTGTTTTCCCAAACCCTACTAGCACATGGCTAACAAATATGATTCTCTTAGCCTGAACATGAGCCCCACTAAAGGGAAACTACAAATGACCCCTTTTCAACTGGCCATGGTGAATTAGCACCTATACTTGTCATTCCTTGCCTTCTTGAGTGAGGCCTCTTGGTGGCCAAATTAAACCCAAGAAAAATGCTAGATCTGGACTCAAAGACCCTGATTTACTCTAAGCATGCGATATTTATAAGATTTAGAAACAATTTAGATGAATTTTGGGGTTTTACTGTGGTACCACTGTGAGTGCTGGTTCACCCGAGGCTTTTTTCACAAGGTAATGGGGTGTAATTATTTTTGCCACAATTTGCATCTTTCTTCCCATCTTCTTGTGTAATGGGCCAAATGTTCAAAAGCTTCTTAAATTCTAGCTAATGCTGGTTGCATGAAGGTTTTGAAAAGAAGGTGGTTATAAATTCTGTTGTTGGGTCTAGTACCCAAGTGCTATTGGCATATCTAAGAATTTAGGGAGACTCAAGAATTAAGGAAATATGAATGATATTAACCTATTGAGCTATGAATTGCAATGAAGTAGGCTTAGTATTTTTTGGAGGTATTTGGAAGTTACTCTTTTTTCATAGATGAATATATTTACTTCTCAAATTTCTAACACACCTTAGCTCCCCTCCCAGCGCTCTCTTCCCCCTAAGGTGGTTTCATGTGAAAATTTGCCGATACTAATACCTTACTCGAAGGTGAATTTGCCAATGTATTTGCCTATGTTAATTACCCACAAAATGTCATTTGATCATTTGTTAAAACCAAATGGAAAAGCAAAGCTTTTCTGATTTAGTTTGAATTGATCCATTAAGTGAAAATATATACAACTTATAACATTGGGTAATAACGGCAAAACCGATATACCATCTCGCATAATATTATTTTGTGACCATCAGTTTTAGCAGCTCACAATATTGTTGGGCACTCTTACAAGGAAATGCTCTTGAATGTTCAAGATACTGCAGTACCATGGCGACTTTAACCTATGTCTGGGTGAATGATTAATTATTTTTTGAAATTCTCATTTCAACAAATGAAATATTCTTGAAGATTCAATACTTTCCTTCACAAATTTTTTTTATTGACACTTTCAACGTTTTTGAAAATAATATAAATTGCTATCTGAGCTGCCAAGGTAATATGGTGTTATAGATTGTTTGATTGCAATGATTCAAACATATTATACATTTGGTTGGGGAGTCCTTTAAAAAGAAAAGAAAAACCCTGTAAATAAAAATCAAGCAACATTTTTGCTGGATGAGAACCCATCCAGCAAAAGCACAATGCAAATGAGAACACCAGTATACACAACCCAAAGGAAAAACAAAAGCAAACAATCAACAAAAATCAGGTAAGACACTAAGCAATGAGGGCTCATGGTCACTAAATGACAATCAATGATAACAAAAAAGCTCTCATCTACCACAAGTTGACATTAAAAAGGAATGATATCAATCAACTGAAGATCTACAAAAGGGCATGACAATCAAGTAATTGAAAGAACATTATGTCCTAGGGAAGGTTCCAGTACGAGTGTGTTCTCTTGAGGGAGGGGCACCCAAGGGCATGAGCCTGAGGGAGTTCCCAAACCTCAGGTGAATGCATGAGTACTGGAACCTCCCCTTACATAAACAACTCTCGTTTTATTTCCTTGCTTCTTTCCTGTTTCGTAATATTTCCATGGGAACATGGGAACATATACAATTGGGGGAGCTCCCTGGGCATAATGCCCTAAGGTTCTTCTGCTGGGGGAGATCCCTCAAAATACACATAGAAATCAAAAGGGAGTTGTTTACAGAACCTAAAAGATACTTTAAGGGGACAAATGCAACCAAGGTGGAAATAGGGGCGAGGAAAAGACTCGCAAAATCAGAAAGGATTGAGTATTAAGTACATAGTTGAAGCCTTGCACAGAACTTAAAATCTATAATAACAAGCAACACAAGGCTTTATGTTTAATGGTGCCAAATCAAATGGAAAAAAGTTTTGCAGGGTTGCACCATTTCTTTCAACTTGTTTCAACAAAACAGAAAGGACAAAATGACAAGAACAATGGGAAAGAAATGCCTTTATTGGTTCCGAATGGAAACTCTGAAGAAGAACTTATTACAAAAGAAATGAAAGTAAAGTTTGATTAAAAAATCAAATTTCATGGCCAATTATAATGTGTAAGGGTTCTAGCACCCAGGTTCCCACACCCAAGTACCAGCACCCAGATGGCAAACATAGGGTCCAATAGGGTTTTCCATGTTGACAAATTGCCATGTGGTAGTCATGTCATTGCCATGTCATGTGTCATGTCATGCTCAGATGGTATTGTTCTAGCAGCGGCTCCATTTAACCATGCAAAGGTATATATGCAAAGATTTTTTCACCTCTCAAAAGTTTAACTAGAAATGGGCAATAGCCCATGTGAAGGTGAAGGTTTTTCTTCCCTTGGTTTTGGGGTTTTCACACATGCCCCTTGGGTAGTAATTGTCAGATTTTGGCTAATATGCAATTGCAACATTCGGGCATTGAATTTTATTGAGGTTCAATAAAATTCCTCTACACACTTGCATTATGTTTGAGGGGTTCCTGCAAACCCATGTTTCTTACTACCTTGATTTAAGCCCTTGTGGTGGTGCAAGAACACATTACCAGCCTTTCACGGATTTTTTTAATTTGCAAAATTCTTTTTAACAGTTCACACTAGGGTCCAAACATAGACACATTTGTTTGTTTCATAGGTCCTACATAGCTTTATTTCCAAAGATCCTTTTAAGCTTAACCACATTGAAAAAATCCCATCCTTGAGGTCATATTTTTAGCATGTTCACTACCTCATTTTGATTAAGGGTTGATTGATCAGTGTAATATTCTATAGTATTCAAGACATTATTGTAAACTTGGTATAAATGCTTGCAAGGAACCCATCATTTTGCTAGAGTTCCTAACTTCATTATCAAAACATGTGCATTATGGTATTGCTTGATTGAAACATTATACACTGCACCTTCTACCATTAATCCTGCATTCTTAATTTTGTACACCTTACCACATATTAGTACAAGCACATCATCATACCCCACTACAAACGCATTTGTTTGTAATGTGAATGCAAAACAAGCCCAATAATCTCACCTAAGCAATTTACAACAATGAATTTGAAGTCAATTATGTTTAATAAAATGATCCCCTATAACACAATGTTGCATGCGGTCAAGATTTGTTTGCACCGTACTTTTGCAATTATACTTAAATGGTTTAGTGATTCTTTTTCACATTTCTTAAAATATCAAGATCTTTACATGAGTCAAATCATCCATTTTGAATTTATTGAAATCACTATTCAAACGTTGCATATTACACTTACTAATACAAATTGAAACACACATAATAACTTCATGCCTCACATTTATACTCGAATGAGTTAGTGAATTTTTTTGCGTATCTTGAATTATTAGCATTTGCACATGAATTGAATCATTCATTTTGAATGTTGTTAGATCCATTATTCATAAGTTGCATTTTGCATTCACCACAATTTTTGAAATGGATATAGAAAAACTTGGCACATCTTACATTTATATTTGAATGGGTTAATGATCAAGTCAAAATGTTCATGCATGCAAGGTCTAAGATGCATGTAGATCTCTAAATTATATTTTTTTCATATATTAATTTCTTGTACATTTATGTAAATTAAAATGTATGTTTTTCCTTTAGTTTGTTTTAGGCACCATGGACAAGTTTATTATTATAAATATTCATGATGCCACACCAAAAAAGTCACAAAAATAATCCTTAATTTTTTCCCCATTTTATTTCTTGGTGTATGAAAGAAAATCCATGTTAAAAACAATGATTAAAAATTAAAAATTAAATTATTATTATTATTATGAAAAAAATCAAGATTGTATACTTATTATTATTATTTAAAACATAGTTTATTAGAAAATTAATTTTTTTTGGTTGTAAGTTATGTTAAAATATTTAGAGATGTATTTTAATTTTTAATTCAAGGATAAAAATATATATAATTGGTGATAATAATAACGATGTCAATGATTTTTTTAATCTTTTTGTTTTTTTCAATTTTGTAATCTTCTTTAATATCATCCACAAGAAAATTTAGCCATGTTTTAGCTAAAAGCCATATATGAAAATAGAAATTTGTAACCATAATATTGAAGGATTTAAACAAGTTTCCAACTACACTATTTGTTTATAACTAAATGTGCCAATCTCCTTATGGATGACTACCATTTTAACAACATTGCAAAAGTAAATAACTAATTTGTACTTAATCATATTAGAGAAAATACATACGTGTTATTCTACAAAAAAAATGGACATATTTTTTGTAATGAAAATTATATTGTAAAAGACTTAATGAATGTATTTTTGAATTGACATTGAATTTACAAAGATTCTAGGTCAATATAAACGAAAAAAAAATTGTAAATTTATTCATGGCATGAAATTTCAAATTATAGTTTTGAAAAGTACATTGAATTAGCTTCAAGATCATATTTTCATTTATATCATTTGAATAAAATTTGAAAAACAAATGTTAAAATTTGAATTTCATAAATAATTTCATGTTAAACACAATAAATTTAAACTTCATTTCTTTGTTGATAATGTCTTTAAATGATTTGACAGCTAGGACCTTAGAGTGTTGCCATGAAGTCTTGGGTTCAATCCTTGATGGATGTGCACATTAACATATCTTGTACAAATGCAATTTACAAACATGTACATCATAGTGAATGGTGTCAAAACCTTTT
Source organism: Sphagnum tenellum (assembly GCA_963921925.1). NCBI lineage: Eukaryota > Viridiplantae > Streptophyta > Sphagnopsida > Sphagnales > Sphagnaceae > Sphagnum > Sphagnum tenellum. Next base: position 20,116,086 of record OY998145.1, read on the forward strand.
TTGAGGACAATTTTTTTTTAAAAGATTAATTTTAAAATAATAAAAGATTATTAAATTTAATTTTTTTTTCATGGCATGTAATTTTGTCACAACATGCCATGACAAAATTATAATTCATGATTCCATGATCCAAAAAAATAATAAATAAAATTTGTATGATGATTAGTGCATTATTCCATGTCATATTAATTTGGAACCCTAGTTATCCATGTCATAATTTTAAAATTAAAAATTATCTAGTGCAACATGTGACTATCTAAAACAACTCAAAAATATTTCACTAAAAATGTCATATTCAACTAGACTTTTTTTACCAAAACCATATAACTTGCATATAAGTCAATTTTGTCTTATTGTACAAAAAAACTAATAAATTTGGGTAGGACAATATTTTTTCTTGTGTTTTTTTCAAAAAACTTGCCTGAAGATCATGAGTTTTTAAGGCATGAATTTGACACCCTATACACGATGCAATATTTTCAATGGTTTGAACAAATTTTCTCACACGATTTCAAGGGAAGGTAGAAAACAACATTCCATTACTATAGATAGGGATTAAAAATACAAAACTTCAACCCCATGAATGATCATCATGATTTTGATCATAATCATCACTTGTAGCCACATTCCAACCCAACCCCACCCATTGCCTCCACCACACAACAAAACCTTAAAACACAACAAATTAGTTTTCCAATGTTGCAAATCAATCACAAAGTTCTTTCTCTCGCTTCTTTTTTGATGTATTGTTTATTTTAGTGTGCATTATCTAAGATTATTATTTTTTGCTTCTTCTTCTAGCATATATTTTTTCTTTTGTGCATCGCCTAAAATGGATGTTGAAGTGAAAATTGTGGAAGTGACAAAGGAGATTACTACAGTGGAATAGGAAATTACATCATTGTTAAAGGAGATCAAACTAGTGCAAGCACAAATTGTGATGGTGGTTGAAAAGTTGCATAGAATGGAAAGGCAAATCATATTTGTGACAAGAAATTGAAAACTATGCCACCAAGGTGCATAAAAGGAAGTGGACTTTTGAAATTTTGGTCACAAAGTTAACAGAATTAAAGGCAAATATTATAAAAGAGGAAACTACCATTTTGAATTTTGTTGTGGAACACTTTTTTTTCTTCGTGAAGAACTTAAGAATAAATCTTTTTCTTTTTCATTAGCCAAATGTACTAGGTTTTTACTAAAATGGAACAAATATACTAGTATGGTTTTGGTAAAAATGACTAGTTGATTATGATGTTTATTATTGATTGGGTTGAGCCCGTTTAAGGTTGTGTATGGATAAGATTGTTTGACACCAGCTATCACAACCCTAGCCTTGGGCTCGCGATCGAGGCAAGGGCTTGCAAGGTTGCAGGCCAAAAGGGAAGCCCGAAAGTCACGCCGCATGCTCCTAGGAGTGTAGGAAAGTGTGAAGGAATGAACACTCACACTTCCAAAGGAGTTTCCACTTTGGGAATTGGAATCCTAATGGATTCCCAAATTTTCATAAAGCGATTACAGGGGTCAAGACTCAGTGGATTGAAGAGTTCTTTATATTATTAAAAATCTTTTGGAATGTAGATGTCTGAAATGAGCTTGCATGACTTATTTGGACATCTAAAACACAAGTTATGGCCAAAAGAAGGGTCGGGAGTCAAATTACCAATTTGATTCCTAACCACTAAAAATCAGGAATCACCTCAATTTCCTCGCATTTTGGTGGCATGTGATATATCGTTGGAAAGGTCTCAACAAAGGATATAACTTCGATTTAAACCTCATCTCAATCAGAGGTCTAAACGAAAAGTTATGGGCCCGCAAAATTGCGGGAGTCCTAGTTGTGAGAATTTCAGGACTCCCAAGTGGGAATCTCGGGACAAAATGTCATTTGGATGTGGATTTCATGGAGAAGCACAAAGTATATACTATAAGGGGGAAGGTGGTGGCTTCCCCCAAGTCCAGGTCGTGGTGAGTCTTGTGAGTCTAAGTTGCCCGTGGCTCATCCTAGCACCAAAAGTGTTCCAACTATGCACTAATCAACTTGTTGTTTGGTTTTGTGCAAGTCCGTTTGAGTGATTAAGTGTTTGTCATTTTTCCTAGTCCCATCCTAGAGCTCCAACACACCCTTCTACCCCCCCAGAGTGTTGTGAGCTAAGGAACGTGTCCCCAACTCATTGCTCTTTTGTTGTTTTCACCTTAAACTCACATTTGAGTCTATCAAGGAGCTTGTGAGCGTGTCACCGGCATCTTGAAAAAATTTCACAACTCGAGTGGAAACACTTTATTGATGTTGAACAAGATGCATTGGAACAAGAAAATATTATAGATTATATGTTAAAAGCCCAAACAAGGGGCCAAGATTTATATTAATCAAGCAAGGACCTTTAGGGAGTTTCAAGTCAGGGATATGGTATTCCTCAAAATGTCCCTTAAGAAAAGTCAATTAAAATTGGGAAAATGTTATAAGCTTTCCCCAAGATATTGTGGGCCATTCCAAATTCTTAGGAAAGTTCAAATAGTGGCTTACGAACTCGAATTACCAGATGATTAAAAGATTCACAATGTGTTCCATGTGAGTTTAACCCTAACAAACTTCTCCAAGACCTACCATAAACTATGGTAGAAGGGGAAATTGTAGTTGAACTAAAGCAAATTTTTAAGACATAGATGAAGAAAAAAATGTCACATTCTTTTATATAATATCTAATAAAATGGAAAGGATATTCTCTTGATGATGCCAATTGGGAAAATAAAAAATAACTCCTTAAGAATTTTCCCAATTTTAAGGGTATTGAGGATAATACCCAATTTTGAAAGGTGGCAATGTAAAAATCTTCTCAAAAGTGATAGGGGACAAACTAGGAAACATGATGGGAGCGCATGCGAATAAGTGAGGGAGACCTAGGAAGTTTGTAAATTTTATATAGAGTTAGAAAGTTGCTAGTAATAGATTAATGAGGCATGGGGGAGAAGGTGACGAAGACTATAGGATCAATAGCAGAAGAAACAGCTAGTATGTTTATCTTTCTTTTCTTGAACTCCTTAAAAATAGAGAGAAAAAGTTAGTGGAGAAGTTTTTGAGAACATAGATGCCCTTTTACTTTCGTGGTTGGGTGGTGAATCCACACCTCTTGATGTAGTCAATTTTGATTGGAAATAAAAAGAAAGGAAGGAAACTTGCAAAAAAATCTTGTGGCAGATTAGAGAATTTTGTTGTGGTGGAGGCAATATTTTGGTTGCATCGTAGTATGTATTAACTAGGTTAGAAAAGAATGAGTCGATGATAACAAGTTGAGTTGGAGAAAGCACATTCAAGACCCCAACTCCAAGAGAATAGTTGTCAAGAATTTGGGAGCAAAATTGCAAAGGAGGATAATAGTCCCTTTTTGTGGATTGTGGGGGTAATAAGTCACTAGAATGACATGTTATTGAAAGAAGGGTCCAAAGATAGTGGGACAATGAATAAAATTGTAGGAGTGGATTTTATAGTACTTCTCTTTGAGGGTGGATTTTTATAGTGTGGTTTTTTCAATCCAAAGGGAAAGAAGTTATACACAAAGGTTGGATTTTTATAACGATATCAAAGCTCAATTTTGACCTGGAGGCTAATAGGATATGAACATTAGCAATGAGGCCTCTACACAAAGGTGGTGTGAAGCAATGCTTTAGGCTATGGATGCATTAGATAATTGACAAGAATGACACCTAGTGCATGGCCAAGCTTTCGAAATTGTCCCAAGAGACCCTAGAGGTAATGTGACCTTAAAACTTGAAGATTTCGTAAAAGTCCTTAAAGAAACTGTTGAGGGTGATTGAAGGCACCATAGGTCGAGGTCACAATTGTCATCATCTAACGGCCATGATAACAAGATGAATCGACAATCTAGGCAATGCAAGGTGGATAAGGAGCTTCAAAAGCTGACGCACCTTCCGAAATTTCATGATTGCCCCAATTAAAAGAACATTGGTAGTGAAAGTCCAAGGTAACTTGTTCAACCAAGTATAAACCTTTTGTATGATGCTTGATAAATAGATTAGATCAAATGGTGGAATGATGGTAAGTTTTTTTTTGTAGGACTGAAAGTGAATCAAATGCATCAATCTTTGAAATATGTCCTTTTAATGGACTTGCATATGGAAAGCAATGACATAAGCAGCGATGGGTGGAGTGGATGTGTGTGGCGGGTGGTTGTTTATATGGACATTGAGTGGCATTAAAGTTTGCCCAACGTAAGTTTGAATGTGACTTGCATATGGAGAGTAGTGCCATAAGTAAAAATTAGTGGAACGGATGTGTGGTGGGTGGTTGTTTATATGGACATTAAGTTGCATTGAAGTTTTCCCTACGTAAGTTTGAATGTGCAAAGGTTAATTAGAGTCATGACTTGTGCAAATGTTGCATTCACCCTTCCAAGTTGACTTTCAATTGCTCTAGTTTGGTGCTTGGTTGAAGAGGTCTTGTTTGCAACAACTTTTGTGGGTGGTAATCTTTGCCAAATCTTTTCTTTAAAGATACTTTGTGTTTTAGTGTGTGTAGTTTGTGACCCCTACGTGTTCATGATTTTGTTCTTTCCATCCCATCTTTGGCTTTACTTCTACATGTTCTCTTAAATGAAATGGGCACTCACTTCAAGTTGAAGATGTTTTGGGGCCTTTTTGTGCCTACATAATAAAGTTTGGAAAGACTACCAAAAACAAGGTCATATTTTTGGCCATTGAGCCTATTGATGATGTTCAACTTGGGAAAGGTAAGTTCGCTTTCAAAACTAGCAAATGTTGAGTTTTAAAATATATATATATTTTGAAGGTTTCTTATAAGTTGAACATGATGCTACCATGCCATCAATCTTCAAGGTTCATAACTATCTTTGAGTATTATGACCAATTTGAAGAATAAACATCTATTTGTTTATTTGTGGTGAGTCTTTTTCAAGAACAATGACTCGAGAGGTGGCAACTGTGGCACTTCAAGCACTTGATGCAACACATGCATGTGGATTGCTTAATGGAGATGTTGACGCATTGAAGCGTGTAATTTTATTGTTGTGTCAAGAAAATAACTTTTTATTTGCCTTTTAGATTTTGGTTTTTCTTGGTAGAATAATAGTAAACAGTCATAGATGGCAAAACATATGCACTTTCAACACCTATTGGTAGACATGGTGTAGTAATGGGGGAGGAGAAAATGGTGGCAATTGCATGATCTGTTTAGTACCAAACTCACATTGGAAAGGATGGTGAGACACATTATGTAACAAGCTGTACACATTCAATTTGAATCTTCAAAGCTTTTGTTGTCGAACAATGGGATGTGAACTATTGGTGCAACATTGCAAGATTTGAGTACAAACATTAAAGATTTTTGGGGCATGATTTAATGGTGCTAAATTCTAGGGTTTGTTGTGTTGTTGCACAAGTTGCTACAAAGCATGCCATGGAAGATGTCAAACATGTTTTAGACTTGTAAAAGAGAGGACAACCTAGTCTTGTGAAGCAACTTATCCTCTTGTAGATCAATGAAATGACACACCATAATTATTTTGATCTATACTATTGGTAGAACTATGCACATAGTGAAGTGCAAAATTGGATTAAATTTTGGGCATAAAGACGAACTTTTGACTCCAAAATGGGATTCATTCCAAAAACATGTTGGTCAAAGGAACATTAATAGACCTATGAAAAGGGTGAAAAAATAGGAATGGTATATACCAACAAGGATTGTTAACATGGAAAAATGAAATTGCTTCTGCTTTCAAAGGGTTAAAATATATTTTATAGCAAATGATTAATGCGTTGGTTAGTGAAATATGTAGATAATTGGTTCAATTTGCAACATTGTTCCATAGATTGAAACATGGTCTAAGTTAATGTTTGAATACGGGGCTGCCAAGGATGTCTTTGAATTTTTTGGATCTTGAAAAGAACCCCAAAATGTAGATGTTGAACAAAAACTTGTAATTAGGTTTTGATTCAATACATGCATGGCATTTTTGTGGAGGCAACAAAATTTGTTATTGGAGTAGCCTAATTTGTAACATCTTATGATGAAGTTAATATAATCAAAACCAAAACTAGTTATCAATTCATGTTTATGTGGTTCAAAATTGGTTGTGAATACTTATCTTCATTTCCTTGGAGTTTTCATTATTTCTATAAGCCATATTCAAGGTCTAGCATATGTGAAAAAACTATCACACATGAAAATATCTTGTCAACATATGTAATTTCCACATATAATTAAGACTCAAAGTTTTGCTTATTTGTACCATTTAAAACATGTTAGTGGAATGATGCATTCAAAATAAATGAATGATGTAAAACAATTAAAAACATGTGACTAAGAAATGATGTTCATTTAAGTCTTAAAATGAAAAAGCTCAAGACTATAACAAAAGAGAAAATGAACTTTGGTCATTTTATGGTTTTGAAAGGCTCAAAAAACTTGGTAGCATAACAATTAAAGCTCGTAGCTAAAATTGCATAAAAATGTTTAATCTTGTTAAAAAAAAGGAAGATAATTGATTTATGCAACCTTAAGGACTATTTTTTTCAAAAGTCAAGTGTTGAATCATGTGTAGGTAGGGGAATCATATATATATATATCATGGAAATATATTATTACAATCATTGATCCTAAGTATGTACATGTTTAATAGTCCAAGTTTTGTGGTTGTATTTTCACACAAACATAAACGCCTTTACAAAGTTGATTGGTCTATGATGTCATGCAACCATTATTTTGTGTCCACCTGTCAGTTTCAAATTTTAAACAATGTGGAACTTTCAAATGTGCATTCTTGAACTCTACACTATGGATTTACATTTTCTAAAACCTTTTTCATTTTGAAACATTTATTGTCATTAAGCCTCTACAAATTCTTTGCATGCATCTATTCAAACATAAAAAATTTAGGTCAATGGTGAAATTTCACAAAGTTCATGCATTCAATGCACACAAATTATGTCTTATAAATTATTGGTGAAAATATTTGATCTTAAGAGGTATTTTGGGAACTTGTTAAACATGGGAGCCCTAAAATTTAAACAAAAAATTATAGTGTCATATGTGTATAAAATTAAGCTTTTATTGTGGTAATGTTGCATTGATCACATTGAAATTGGGGACCTTACTGTCTACAAAGTTTGAACCATTATGCATCCTTGGGAAATGAAGTTCATCATTATCAAGTTAAAGATCTATCATTGTAATTTCAAGGATTTTTGCTTATGTGTGCAAAAGGCAAATTAGGTTCTTAAGACCTATGTGCCTATTAAAAGTTGGTGGCTTTTGGATTTGTTTGAGGAATTGGATATGTCCAAACTTGATAAAGTTTATTTGCTCTCATGCCTTTGTAAATTTGCAAGATTCATAAAAATCAATTATATGTTCACAAGTTGGGGATATAATTATTTGCGTTTTGCACCTTCACATACTTCTAAGTTTATGTTAGGTTTATAAGCCATGCAATAATGTAGTATCAATTTTCGAACTAAATCACCTACACATTTGTTGTTTGTGACTTGCATTTGTAGGATATGTTAATATGTGGTTTAAGTGCATAGGCCAAGTGCATGAACCTACTTTTAAATTCGGGTTTGTGAATTTGTGAGAATTCAAGATTTGTAATTTTTTTTGATGGGGAATAAAAAGAAGCAACAAATACTTGGAGAGAAAAGTTTTGAGAACAAGTGACACAAAGGATATCAACAAGGGACTTACAACACAAATTTAGGGTTGCTAGGAGAGAAAAGCTTACCAATGTTTGCACATTGTTGTTGATGTTAATGTTGATCCTACTCAAACATGTGATATAGAAAGGTCAACCATCAAGCTTGCAAATCAGATTGCATAATTTTGGCAACAGATGTTGAGCATGAAAGGTCTTGCTTATCAATGATTAGCCATGTTATCAATATTGTATAGTTTTAGTGTTTTATGTTCATTTAGTTTTACAAATTGGGACTTTTCAGTTTTTGTCTTCATCAAATATTGGTTATATGCTTACTAATCAAACATTTGAATTTTGAATTAGTTTTTGATTAAAAATTATACATAAGAGAACATATGAAGATGATAAGGATGATGAGTATTTTTTGTGACTTGAAAAATGTTTTAAGGTGTTTCCATGGTACATTGTACACAAAAAGGAGCCATAGTTTGACAATTTTCATTGCAACACATTTTTTAGGTGCTTTTTTAGATATTTGGAAAAACAATTGTGATATAATTATGCAATGAAAGGTGGATAACATCGTACACTTTCATTATGTTGTGAAATTGACACACATTTGAACAATTCAATGGTTGATTGGAGTACATTTCTGATTTGCAAGAATTAGTCACAAAGATTTTAACAAAACAAAAGGATTGAGAAATATTACTTTTAATGGGAATTTGTTCATGAAAATTTTCACATACAAAGAGATAATAAGTAATCCTTTCCATGAAAACTTTCAATTTGTATTAAAGACATGGTGTTTATAATAGATGATAAATAAGTGTTTGGTAATACATTATGTTATGATAATGTTGATGATTGTGATTTTTAAATTATAAAATGTTCTCCCATTAAAGATGTAGTTGGAAAATGGGCTAAGTGTTGTTTTTATCATTGTATGAAGATAAAAATGAGAATTTTAAATTAATGAAAAATGGTAAACTATTGTTAACCAAGGTACATTTTAAATTCTTTTATCAAATTATTGGTGTAAGAGTATATAAAAATAAACATATGAATCAATTGCATATTCATGGTTTATATAACTTTTTTTATTATTAAGGCCCAAATTAATTATATATGATCTTTTAAAAAATTCAAAATGAGTGAAATGTTATGTATGAATATTTTTTATATTATATGTGCTTCCAATTTCAACACAAAGTGTGTACATCATACCATGGAAATACCTTTTATGAGGAAAGCAAAATTAATATCCAATTACAAAAATATTTTGAGTTTCATTGAAAATATATTTGAATTATGTTGTTAAAATTTTATTTATATTTCTTTCTATCTTCAATGTAAAATATACTAAATATGATTATAAGACAATAATAATAAGCACATATTAAAAAACATAATCACTTGAAACTATTTTAATTAGTAGAAAAATACACCAAATGTAACAATGTTGAATCATAATCAATAAGAAGAATGAAAAAACTAAAATAATCCATTCCCATTTGGTGACCATCCTAAGATTCAAAAGTGTGAAATTTTGGTTTCTATAGTATGAATATTTTAAGTTTTGGATATCTATGTGGGAAATTTTTGGATTGATTTGTGTAAATTGATTAGGATGTGAACCCATTTTTCTCTTGTTGAGGAGTATTCACATAAAAATAATAAAAAACATCAAGCACAAATTTGATCAATTTGGTTGAAACTTAAGAGGAATCCATGTGGCGCAATTTTAACGGTAAGCATTGATTGAGGGGAGGAGAGATCATCAAAAGAAATTTCACTTATGAAATCCAATTCAAATATAATTGAGGAGGATTTAATTGGAACAAGGACTTGAACATAGACCTAACAATATGGACTTAAATAGTTTATTATTTCAAAAGATTCCAATCTTGCAAAATTTTCCATGAGTATTGGGAGGACTTGGGATTCTTTCACATCCATTTGTCCCCCATGGAAGACTATAAACATAACAACAATTGCATACATCAAGAATCCATGGCTTAATTGCTTCAAATTTCAAATAGATCAATGTGGGACATGTATGCCTTATGGAATTAAAGGGTTAGAGAGCATTAAAAAGCTTTGGACATGGAGAATTGAACTCAAAGAAAATTGGAGAAAGGGGATTTGCAACAAAAACTTGAACACAAATATAATAATATGCCCTTCACATAATTGATTATTTCAAACCATTTCAATTAAAAAAAATCAGCCATGAGTATTGGGAGGACTTGGGATTCTTTCTCACCCATTTGGCCCCCCATCAAAGACTATTGACATAACAACAATTGCATACATTAAATACCAATGGTGATTTGATTGAGCTTCAAAACCAATCATTGAATATCTAATGTTTTTTGGCATAAAAAATTACATGAGGTAGATTTGGAAAGGATGCAATCAAAACAAGAAATTGAACAAGCTAATATGAATATGATCTTTTCATATGTTGCTTAATTCACACATTCCTTGGCATAAGATTTTCACATATTATGGGGTCCAAATTTTTTAAGGAATACAAAAATATTTTCATGGTGTCACCCTTTTGGTATTCTTTTACATAGTCCTATTTAACCATGTAAAGAATAAAAAATGGATTAAATTGATGGAAGCTAAAATTAAAGTGGTCTAAAATATGGTACTTATAAATTTTTTGACACATTTGGACTCTTTAATATTGATGGGGATCAAAATATTTGAAAAAAAAGGACTCCATTAAGGACTAGGTCCTTTTTGTCCCTAGTAGTACACCTTAAAGAATTTGAACCCTTTTGGTGCCAACTTATTTTGTTCTCTCCTCTTGGTTGAAAAATTTCTGAACTTGTGCCTTCCCTCATAAAATCACCTCCCATCTCCGCTCCCAATTCATCTTTTGTGTAGCCCAAGACCTTAGAGGTTGTAGCAAATTCTTCTTTTGAATCTTCTTCCTATAATTCACACCAAAGAGTATTTTCATTTTTCATATTCAACAATATAACCCTATTGAATCAAACAAAAAAATTTGTAGGATTTGTATTTCTTCTTGGGATACACCAAGTCTTGGTTCTCCCCTAGGGGTTTCAAATCCAAGCTCTTGCAACATTTATTATACACCCCAAGATACACAAAAATAAAATAAGTGAATTACAAAAATGAAATCAATAGTAGGGAATTCCTTTAGGATTACAATGATTAAACAAGCTTTACAAAAATGGAACCATGAGCATGAAGTGTCATTAAGAATACAATACAAACCCCAAAAAAATCAAGTTGGAGTTTGACTCCTTTTAGAGGTTGCGAAGAAAGGATAAACCTCCCAAACATGCTTAGGGGGGGGGGGGGGATTCAGCTCCCCTTAGAGGTTGAGAACAACATAAAACCCCCCCAAGCTTTCTTGAGGGGTTTTAGTTTGATTTAGATGCCGCGAACAAAAGGAAAGTCACCCCCCAATAAATCTTGGGGATTTTGGCTCCTTTTGAAGGCCGCAACATAACCTTGGCATGTTCTTTGCAAAGAGCATGGCCTCCAACTATTCCTACATTGCAAAATCAATTGAAAACATGATTTGGAATAGTTGAATTGAAGAGCTTGCCTCTTGGATGCTATTGTCTTGTGTTGGGGAGGTCTCCTCCAAATTGGCCAAATAATGTTTATGTATATTTAAAAACCTTGAAATTATGAGTGGTTAATCTTGTTTATTTTACAAACCTATAAGTCATTATACGGTATTATTTTCTCAAATGGTTGTGAAATGGACATAAAAATAAAACACCTCAACCTAATGGAAAATTGTGTTGGCCATGCCTTTCCTTCTCCATGACAAAGAAAAAAATTCCTTAAAAGTTGTCTACATTCACATCATTATAGTTTTCATGTAATTTATTAAGTTTTTGTCTTCTACTTGTTGTAAAACTTTTATAACAATTTGTAATTTCTGCATCTTCGCCATAGTTCTCATTTCCCTTTGCTTTAGTTTGTCCATATATCTATAGTTCATTTCTTTTGAGGGGTTTTTTCTTATGTCTCCTCTTTTGCTTTTCACATTTGTTTTAACACTCAATGTTTTTAAACAAGTCTACTTTGTCCCTTTTGCAGTACTTTAGAATAATTGCATTGTGAAGAACAATTTTATATTTTGGAATTATTTGTTATAGTTTTATCGACATTTTTCTTTGCAAATATAATCATTTCATTAATCTAAACCCTAATCTTTTTTCTATGTTACCTAAATCTCTACCATCTTTTTACAAAAATCATATTCTAGTATTGATTTCATCCACACTTTCATAATTCTTAAATCGCACACAAATATTTTTGTTCCATTACATCTAAAAATAACCCTAGTAATTTCCTTGCCTTGTTATATTGTTTAGCATAGTAAATTGTTGATTTTGCAATTACCCATGTTATTCACAATTTCTACCCATTCTAATTTGACAAACTTGATCTACATTTATCTATTATAGAAAAATCCATTAAAACAATGGGTTGTATGTGTCATCACTGTTTCCACATTTGTAATTAAGTTGGTCAATTTGTACATAAAATAGTAAATTAAATCTTTTCTTTTAATGTATTGGATTTTCAACATGTTCATTTGGCCTTTTTTATTTGGATTTATTTAAAAATTAATGTTTGGATTTTTTGTTCCCTTCCATGAGATTTAATTTGTATCTTGATGGAATATTTGTAGTGCATTCATTCACCATTTGGCGTGTCATTTGTAGCATTTATTTTAGACCTTGTAGAAAACATTTCCTTTCCTATCCTTCTCACTTCAATCCTATATTGTTAGAAAAGTCATGTTAATTACACTTACTAGATTGAAATCATATAATTTGATGAATCATTAGATTTTCAATTCCTTCAATATATTAAGCACTACCCCCAACTTCTTTTTGTGTGTTATCTATTATTGTCATTTCTTAATTCGCATATTCTTTTTGATATATGGTCAAAATCATATGTTAATCATTTTTTATTTGACATGATCCAATATAATAATTCTAAATAAAAATAATTTTGTGTAAATTGTGTCGACATGGATACCTTTATGTGAATATTGTTCTTTTACATGTACATATAATTATTGATAACAACTTCTAACTACACATACTTAAATAAGACATTCCAAGAACATGATGGAAGTTGTTTGAACATTGATTCCTTCCATCAATTTGAAGCATTAACCAACTTGAACATTCACATAGCTAGATTTTTAGTTGTTTAGTCAAAGATTTGATTTTAACAACATTGTTTTGATAGTTAGTGTCACCATGGTACCCAATTAGTTTTCAATGCAACAAATATTCTGATAACCATTTATCTTTTAGTGCAAAAAATACTCCATTTTTTAAATAGTCATATGTGTACTTTTTCCACTCCATTTGTTCCTCATTCACAAAACCTTACTTCTTTTGCTTACCTAAATGGATTACTTTATGTGATGTTTTTATAATTATTTTTTAGGAATTATATAATTCCTTTCTTCAATGTTCCTTGCACCCACATTCTTTTCATGCCTCCTCCACACATATAACCTACCTAATAAACTAATTGAAACTATACAAATTGGACTTTCTCTTTTGAGTATTTAATTGACAATTAAAAATGAATTCCAAAATATACGATTAACAAACATTTGTTTAAAAAAGATTGTCAATTGTTTGTTTTCATTAAATTCATTCTTTTTTATTCAATAAATTAAATGTTACATTGGTGTCTAATTGTGTGTGGATGCAAAGTTGACAAGAATAATGATACCATGAAAGTAAGGGAAAAAACATATGAGTGTAGCCTTGGTCCTTGCATTTTGCTCTTCATGGCTATACACATGAACTCATTGGCCCACATACATAAAATATTTTATTAGTAACTTGGTGCCATACAATGTGTCAAGAAATGTTCAAATTTTCTATTAATGCTTCATAGATTCTTTGGCATTGACTTGCATTCTAAACTAGGCCTTATACATTATTCCATTACACCATTGTTTGTGTGCCTTGCCATTAATGTGCACCAAGTTATAAATATTTATCATATATATATATTTCTCTCTCTTTATATTCATGGATCCTTACCTAAATTAAATCTCTAATTTATTGGATGATTAAATCAAATTGATTTAGTAATAGGGTCATATAAGGTGATCAATTCAATCAAAATACCATTTAATTCTTTTTGTGGCCTTTCCTAGTTTATTCAATTATCTCCCAACACCCATTCATGGGTACCAAACCTTATTTCACATTTTTTTTAAGTGACTAATTGCATAATCCACCGATATCTTTTCCTCTCAGTTAATCCCCCCTTTTTGCAAAATAATTGATGTATGAATGTCATTAGTCATATCCATGTGGTTCACAATTCATGTTTGTACATTGCCAAAAATATTCCTTGTTTATTGCCAACATTCCATTCCATAATCATCCCTATTATTACTTCTATTTCAACATATATGTACGTGATTAGATATGACATTTGGGTGTAGTCACATTAACAAGAGCCACAACAATGTGTGTCTAATTTTTCACATTTAGAAGCGGTAATTTAATTTGATGTTGAAGGTATAAGATTTCTTTATATAGTAAAGTTCATAATATTTTGAAAGATGCGAATTAATTTGAAAAATATATAATCAATAAAAATCTCTCATAAACACTCATTAAGCATTGTAACTCATGATTATTAGCATTAAAAGGACTTATAAATAGACTTCAATTTTTCTGAAAATTGCATTATTTTGAAATCTTTTACATAAAAATTTACATAATAATATAAAATCTTTGTACATATTTTTGAAAAAGTTTTTGCAGACTTTTTACAATCCCAAAAGTAGTCCCAAAAGTAGGTGAGTGCGGTTCATGTTATCCGCACCCATCTAGAACTAACCTCCTTCTTTCCCCCTCACTTTTTATCCTATTTCGTTTACTATTTGTAATACTTTCAACATGTATGAACTTTAAAACATTAATTACTTTTGTTGGTTGGGGTAGGAAAGGTTCTAGGATTTAACATCCGATGCCCTTTTTGGTTTCTCCTTACACATTTTGATCTAGGTAGATATAAAAAGGTTGTGGACTAGCTTCACAAAAGCTCACAAGACACCATTGTCATTTTTGGAACCAAGACATTTGTTACAAACGAAAATAAAAGCCTTTGCCCTTTCTTTATCAAAAAAGAATTGAAAGAAGATGCAAAGAATGTCCTTTTGTTGATTTTGACATTCATCAATTTGTGTGATTCCTCTAATGAGGATGAAACATTACCTCCCCAAAATATATTTCCATGCCTCTCACTTTGCCACCTTTTTTATTTTCCATCCTTGTTGTTGATTCACTAATAGAAACCCCTTCTCCCCCCCTTTTTCCAACTGTGGGTTCAACTTATCTTCAATTACATATAATTGAGAACAACCCTTCAATTGTAAATTATTTTTTCCAATTAGTTACCACAAGAGTTGACAAGTACAGGTCGAGCCTAAAATTGTAGTTGATGATCATGGCCACGTGTTAATGCCATGTTAATAGCCAAGCACAACCATTTCAATAAAAAATGATGTTGACCATTACAGTTCATTGTTGTTTTCAACTATAACCCCCCTAGGGATGAACTTCATTTGTTAACAAATCATAACATCATCAAAATTCGAGTTAAAATTTCCACTTTATTCCAATTAGGCCATTGAATTGTCAATTATGTTGTAATTTCAACTATATTACAACTAAGCTAAACAAAGAATCTAGTGAATAATTTGTTGACATGTGGCCCACATAGGATTACATATCACTTAAGTTAGTTCTAAACTTAGATTAGGCCTAATTTAGTCCACCTAGGCCAAATGCCACCTAATTAATAACAATTTTCATTTTAAGTTGAGCCTTTAAAGTCAACCTTTTGTGATTAGCTCATCCCAAAGGCTATTCCAATTTAATTTAAATTTTTTTCCCCAACATTTTTAATTCATCTCTTTAGAAAATTTAGAAACTTGTCATGGAAGATAAACAATATGGGATAAACATTTTAGTTGTAACTTAATTGTAATTTAGTTGTAACCTAATTGAAATTTAATTATAACTTAGTTGCAACTTAGTCACAACTACCTATTAACAATTACATGGTTACCTACCTACTTAATTAGTACCTAACTACCTATGCAGCCTAACATATTATTATTTAACCTAATTTATTAACTAATTTAGCACATGTGGCACCTAGGTTGGGCTAAAGCTAAACAAGGTGCCACTTAGGCTTAGACCATCTAGTACTTATCTAAACCTTAACACATGTAGCTTAAAGACTTAACACCCACTAGCCTATTAACTAATTAAAAATTAGTAATTATTTATTTCAATAATGAATATTTAATATCTAATTAAGTAGCCAATGTATGAATTAATCATTAAAGTTTTTAAATATATCAAAATATTTGGAAATCACTTATAAAATAACATAAATTTTAATCTATTAAATTACTTTTTAAAAACTATAATTCTTACTTCTAAAAATAAACCTTTTAAAAATGATAGTGAAAAATTAGTTAAAGAAAAATAATTATTTAATAAACTGATTACCTACAAAAATGAATTCCTAACTAATTGGTAATTCTTGAATAATAACTATAAAATATTTTAATTCTAGCTTATTAACTTAGTTAGTAGATGATAAATCAATTTTAATTAATCAATAATATTAAATAAAAATTATTTATTAGCTATTAACCATAATATTTGTTAATAAATAATAACTATCACATATTTTAATAAATATGAATAAATTAATAAATAAATTACTATTTTATATCTAAAACTATGAACTCATCAAAATGATAGGTGTTAGACCAAAAACATATTACAAAATTTATTTGTTTAAAAAATAATTATTCACTCAATTCTAATCAATAATTTATAATAGCAAGATAATTTAATCGTAGATTAAATATTTACTAATTAATAGTCATTAGCTATTGACCGTAACTCTTGATTAAGTAATTAGATCATATTACTGAAAAACTCATAATTAATGAGATAAATAATCATTTGAATAATTACTCAGAAATTTTACTTTATTAGATTTTAAAAAGAATTATTACCTATTTTGTAATAACTAAGTCATAAATATTAATGTATAGTTAATAAATTATTGAAAAATCATTCATTGATAAATATTAAATATATACTCATAAATTATTTATCTTTTAATAAAAATTAGACAATTTTTACTGAACTAACTATTATGCATATTTTTTAAGTAATAAATTAATAAAAATTCAGAATTCATAAAAATGACTTATTATTGTGTCAATTCATGATATAAAATTTAATGAATCAATAATTTTTTTGAAGTAATAAATAAATAATAAGTGATTACTTAATTACTTGGTAAGAATTAATATAAGTAAATAAATTAGTTATTCATTTCATAGTTTATATTAATTTATCAATAATTAATGTTTGTTTAATACAATGCTTATATCATATTAGTATGACCTTGGTGCAATAATTTAGTCATAGTTTAATAAGATGGTATATTATTAAATGAACCATATTCATTCAAAATTATTTATTTTCAATTGAATATGCCCATAATGTGAGCAAATATATGTTTAATATACCTGAATACAAACTAAATACCTTAACACACCATGCATACATGTCAAATGTGCTTAATATACTTTAAATACAATCTAAATGCACTTTAACATGTTAAATATGTTTACTAATTATTTAATATACCTTCAATAAAAAACTAAATCATATATTTTAATGTTGTTTGCAAAACGCTAGTCTACATTAAATGTGTAAACACACCATAATCACAAAAATAGTCATAAATTTTAAAGGATGGTGATTAGTTGTAAAATTGATACAACATAGTTGCAAATGACAAATAATCGCATGTGGTCACAAATTGAATGGTTACATATTACAAGATTTCTAGTAGTGTAGGTATTTACTTATTAGTATTTAACCTTAATAGTAGTGTATAATATTAACTAGATAGGTAGGAATAATACTAACTTAGCTATAATAAATAGTTTATAATAATTGTTAATAGGTAGGTAGTTTGCAACTTGTATTGTCGATATGCCTAATGGGAGTTGTCCCTTGGTTTCATTCTTGGTAGTCCATTACAATCATTGTATAATTAATGAGCTTTGTTGCGTTTTAGAACCTTAATAAAAAATTATTTAGAAAAACTATAACCATACATCTCCAATTTATGTAAAGTCTAGGGCACATTGGATTTGGTTATTGTCATGTTTGTTGTGTAGCATTTTGCATGAGGTGTTGACACAATAAGAATGCCCAATTTGCATTCTTTGTGAGGTTGACTTGTAGTTGTATAGTATGATTGAAAGCTATACACAAGAATCCAAGTCTAGAACACAAAAAAACATGAAACCACAGAACATATGCAAATGAAAAACTACGAAAACATAAATAAGATGAAAAGTAGAAAAACATACTTTTGAAAACTCAACTCATCGAAAATGATTTGAAATCACACAATAAAAGATAATATCCCAAACACAAAAGAATTCAAACCTATTCACATTGGAGTTAGTTCTTAACTAAATTAATTGCTAAACTAGATTAGCCTAACCAATTAGATTGGGCTTAATTAAGCTAAACTTAATCTTATAATTCAATAATAACTCGTGACAAATAAACTCAACAAAATGTAAACAAAATTGAATCAAAATTGATTTGAAATTCCAAAATCGATTAAAAATATCATATCAATCATATATTTATTATTAAAAATATATAATTAAAATATTTTAAGAAGATATTTGGATCAAGATCTCACCAAGATGAACATAACTTAAACAAAAACAAATTGAATAGATGATTTGGAAGCTTCAATCAACACTAAAAAATTGATCCAGAACTACATGAAAAATCTATGTGTTTGGAATTGGAATAATATAATGTAAATGATATATTTATTATAATAAAGGTATCATGTTTAAACTATTTTAAAATATTTGAATATTTGATCATGCCTTTTTAGGGGCATTATGATTACATCTCCCGACTGCCTCCTTTAGCAAGATGTGGCCTCCCATATCCTCCAAAAATTAAGGATTTCATCCATAGAATAATGTGTGTATTAAGAATCATTTAATTACATTATTTTTTATTAAGCTACAACAACTTATTCTTGCAAATTCTCCACATGTCACATCAACCAGATAAGTTAAAAACACAACAATTTCATGTGAAATGCAATGCTACCCACCATACATTATTCGAAATTCCATACTTTATGCTTACACAAGCACATGGCTCAATATTGGGCAAAATTCATGCTTGTCAAGCAAATTCCAAAAGCCTTATCTCACTTACCCTATTGATGGAGAGATAAGAGCATGTTTGGCGGGGCTCACTATTGGATTAAAAAATGTGAAAATATGCCGGTTTGACCCAGGAAAATGGTTTTGGCTCAGCATTTTTCCCCACTTTGTGGTGGCTGGTGGAATCTGTAGTACTGCTGATCAAAAGATTAGGTCAGGGGTAGAGTCTGGGTTGAAAATGGTTGGCAGCTTGAACGTGTTTTTGGAAATTTTGACAGAAAAGGTTGCATGTTGTCTGAAATTAATGGATTTCGACCCCTAGGTAGTACGTCTATGTTGATACGAGGACTTTTGAAACATGATGATATTTTGGCTTGAGTTGCAACTTGAGACTAATTATAGAGTCACGATATCTTGAAGGATTTTGGTTTCTTTTAGAGGATTGTTTTGAAGATTATACTTTTGCTTGGTGAAATATTTGAATTTTCATAATTCTTGTTTTGCCTTAAAATACTTTTTATTGTAAAAGGCAAGGCCAGAGTGTGACACACCCCTTGTTTTATTTGTTTAGCTTAGATCCTCTCATTTCATGGCACTAGGATAACTATAGGCAGCGGTAATCTTTTCTCTCTCTTTCTTTCTTTTTTCCCATTTTCTTTGCTTGTTTTTTTTCTTTTTCTTTTCTTGCTACCGTACCCTAAGGTTAGTTTCGTCATTAAATAATCCTCAAAATAGTGAGATGAAAATTTGGGGAAATACGAACTTAACATGTTGAAAATCATCATAATTATCATAGGCTGCACTCTGAATAATTTCACTACTCATATCACAATATTATGGACGATAATGAAAAAATACATAATTTCAAAATTAAAAAAACAATTTCAATTTTTTCATAAAACAAAATCGTTTTATCAATGTGAAAAGTGACCCTAGGCTAGGGTATTCAGTTGCACGCGTATTGCTGAGATTTTGTGCCTGGGATCATGGAAGCGTTGACTTACGATATTCGTAATTGGGGTCATGGACGTGTTGTCATACGATAGTATGCGTATTGCTGAGATATGCGTGCCGGGTTGTGTTCTGATTCCTTTTCCTTGCTTCCCAAGTAGAGATGATTACAATTTGAACGTTTTCTCGTGTCTTCTACACCAGTCCATAATCACAAAACTCCCGTCTCTCTCTTTCTTTGGATCCGAGAGAAGACTTTGTTATGTGAGAGATTTCAGTTGAATTGAATAACTTTGCTCTTGTTTTTTGTTAGGATATTTTGCTTCTTCAAGATCGTGAACGTTATATTATATCACAAGGGGAACATGGTGGGAGAAGAAGATGAAGACTCAAATTACCAAGTGATGGCCGCGAGAGGAGGTGCTCATGTGGTGGCCTTCCCTTTCCCTACAAAAGGACATATTCTTCCAATGGTTCAGCTATCCAAGGGCTTGGCTAACCATGGGATTGCTATCACCTTCGTCATTGCTACACCTCATCTTGCTAGTGTGCGAGCATTGGTGGAAGAGAGTTTTGAAGACCAGGGCCAGATTCAATTCGTTTGTTTTGAGATTCCTCCACAATTTGTTGACGCTACTTTTCACAACTTCCTGGATTTGATGAGATATCTTGAGCAAGACAAGCAGGAGGAATTTGCTGGAATCGTACAACAATTGATGGCACCTGACGTCATTGCTTCAAATCAGCCAAGTTTCCCAATCTCTCATTCATCAAGTGGCAGCGTTGGAAGTTTTCGGTTTAGCCCTCCTGTGTGCATCATCTCCGACATGCTTTTGAACTGGACCCAGGTACCCATATTGCAACATCTTAAAATCCATTAATTCTATTGTGAGCGTTTGTATTACTTAGAGAGCTTGGCAGGGTTTGGTAAATTCCAGCTCCTAGTAGCAACCCTGTGGCTGAGCTTGGCAAGGCACGGCCACCAGCGAGTTAGCAGCCAGACTCAAGCTCACTAGGAGTTTAGAATCAACCAAACCCTGGTTGCTCCGTGGCGGTAGCGGTTGTTGGGTCTACAGAGTCAACACCCATGCTGAATGGCCGATTCAGCATGAGAATCAGTGAATTTGGTTATTTTTGGCAAGAACCAATGTTGGCTGGTTATTGCTTTTTGGCAATCACGGACTGTGGTCTAAACTTCAAAACGTTTTTTTTGATAACCTACTCAGCTGGTTATTGCCAAAAAGCAATAACCAGCCAACATTGGTCCTAACATTTAAGTTGCACAATCCATGTGTTAGATAAAAAGCATAAACGCTGTAGAGCTTTTAAAATGATATTCAAGATTTTTTGAGTTTTCAAACTCTTGAGTCTCAGGTTTCAACTTTCTCCCAACCTGATCATTAAGGGAATATGGAACGCCTACTCCACTTCCTATGTTGTAGTAATAGTAACTTCTTTTGAGTGGAGGTACACTCATAGCCCCTTGCTAGCAAACCTGCTCTTTGATGTACGTTTGGATTCTTCACTTTCCATCTTCTAAAGCTTTCCTTTGATCTTAACCTTCAAACATGGACTAAGTGATATCTCAAATGGGGGATGGGGATGCAGGATACTTCTGACGCATTCAAAATCCCAAGATATTGCCTTTACACCTGTCCAGCGCGTGGCTTGTCACTATCATGGCATGGAATAGATTGGCTTAATCAAGGTCTCGTGCCCTTTCCACCAGATGCACAAGAGCGATTAGAAATTCCCGGTTTCCCCCCATTCTTACCTATTGATCTTCCTGAAGGTTTCAAGCAGGGAACTGCCAACACGAAATTTCATGTACAACAGCTTTTTGCTAATTTTGAAAAGCTCAAGGAAGCAAAGATGGTGCTTGTCAACACAGTCTATGAGTTGGAATCTGGAATCATTGCTGGCTTACAGAAACTTCATCGAAGTGATTCAAAACAAGATCACGTGGGCTCCCTTTCATTCTCCTCATGTGTTTCAGAAGCTGTTCCCAATAGCACCACACTTTATCCCATGTCCCTTGCCCAAAATTCAACCCTTCTAACCTATATATCTAGACCAAAAGCTCATGCCAAGTAATCCAAGGTTGGAGTCTTTTGTGTTGACATGAGACCTGTAAAAAGCTCAATATGAGGGAAGAAAATCATTTGGGATGTACTCACAAATTGCATCTAATCAAAACATGTAGATTAAAATACTTTGAATTGACTATAGCATAGGTATTTTTCCTTGATTAACCTATTATGTGTTTGCTTTAAGCCGCTATCTATTATTGTAACCAATTTATGGTATTGGGGAATTGTTGTAGTTTAGTGTATTAGGTCAATGGCATGGTGTTTGTGGTATGCAGTTGTCATCTAAACACCATATTGCATTCGTTTACAGGTTGGCACAGTTCTCACAGTTGGGCCTCTCCTCCTAAGCCACAATGACAAATCTCTATTCAAAGTGTATGCAAAAGAGCACGATTGTTTACAGTTTTTGATCCAACAGCCAAGCTCATCTGTGCTATACATATGCTTTGGAACAGTGTTCACACTCCCAACCAAACAACTGAATGATCTAGCGGTGGGGCTTGAAGCTAGTGGTGTGCGCTTCCTTTGGGTTATAAAGACCCCAAAGGGTGAAGATGCCCCTGACATTGCAACCTTCCTTCCAGAAGGTTTCATGGAGCGGACCAAAGATAGAGGTTTGGTCTATACATCTTGGGCACCACAAATACAAATCTTAGCACATCCAGCTGTTGGAGGATTTTTAACACATTGTGGATGGAACTCTGTCATGGAAAGCATTTCCATGGGTGTGTCCATGATTGCATGGCCACTTTGGGCTGACCAAATGCTAAATGCTCGGTTTTGTGTTGAGGTCTTGAATATTGCAATTGCCGTTGACAAGAAAGAGATTGTTGGAGCAGAGGAGGTGGAAAGGGTTGTTCGACTTTTGATGGAGGATGGAACTAATGCTATTTTGAGGAAAAATGTCAAGGAGCTAAGCAAAGTGGTAGGAAGGGCGATTGAACCTGGAGGGTCTTCGAGGAAAAACTTGGATCTTTTAGTGGAGGAACTCAACTCTATGAACTTGTTAAAACAATGAAAGTGTTTATGAGGCATCACTCATGTTTTGGGGTTTTAATTGCTTCACTTTGATAGTCAATTGTAGTTCCATGACATTGAGACCCCAGACACCTAATATCAAGTATTAGAGTTGGTAATCTTGGTAATCCCGCCCCCTTTTCCTTCATTTTTCTCTCTCTCTATTTAAAAACCATTTGACTTGAGGGTTGTTTGAAGCCTGATAGGAGCCCTTTCAAAATTCAAACTCCCCTCTAATTGATTGTTTGAATGTATTGATAGCAAGTTGAAAGGTTTGACTTCAAATCTTATGTTTTTTTTTAATCCATTTATATGGATGTGTAGACTTGAAGCCATCCTATTGGGATGGAAGTTCATCCATGAAAATTCATGAAATCTTAGGATGAAATAAAGGTCATTCAAGAAATATAATCTAGAAATGTAGTTCATCCATGAAATGTGGTTCATTCACTTTTTTTTCTTCTTTTTTGGCACATTAGAAGTCATCCAAAATGCCATTCATGAATTTTCAATGGAGGAATGGATGAAGTTTTATTGATGAAATTTTATGGACAAAATTTCATGTATGAAAATCTGAACTTTCATGGAACAAAAAAACATGTAGATACAAACTTTTAGATCCAAATTCCTTAGTGATACTCAGAATTACTCTCCAACCCTGCCTAAGCAGTTAACAGCCAGGAGTCTGACCTGAGTATCTCTCCAGTGACCTGAAACCAACCACCAGTCATGCACAACCATTTCAATAAAAAATGATGTCGACCATTATAGGTGATACTTGTTTTCAATTGTATCCCTCCTAGGGATGAACTTCATTTGCTAACAAATCATAAAATCATCAAAATTTGAGCTAAAATTTCAACTATGTTCCAATTAGGCCATTGAATTGTTTTCAATTATGTTGTAATTTCAACTATATTACAACTAGGCTAAACAAAGAGTCTAGTGAATAATTTGTTGACATGTGGCCCACATAGGATTAGATAGCATTGAAGCTAGTTCTAAACCTAGACTAGGCCTGATTTAAGCAACCTAGGCCAAATGCACCTAATTAATAGAATTTTGTTTCATTTTAAATTTAACCTTTAAAGTCAAACTTTGTGATTAGCTCATCCCAAATGGCTATTCCAATTTAATTTAACTTAATATTTCCAATATTATTAATTCATGTCCTTTTAAAGTTTAGAAACTTGTCATGGAAGATAAACAATATGGGATAAACATTTTAGTTGCAACCGGAGTACTCAATAATATCTCAATTTTTTTTTGTTCTATCCTATTTTGTATCAAATGAGGAGAACTACTTTCTTTATATTTAGCAACTATTATTGCATATCAATGTATGAACAATATAGACATATATACTCTATGATATGTTTTTGTTAAGTTTTGCCCGACGCAATAGATAATTTTCAATTATTACACGAACCTACAACCATTATTAGCCTAGACCATCTAGTACTTATCTCAACTTTAACATAGGTAGCTTAAAGATTTTATACCCACTAGTCTATTAAATTAAAATCATCAAATTTTTTAATTATATCAAATTATTTGGAAATCGCTTATAAAATAAAAATTTTTTTTATTCAATTACTTTTTATAAAAACTACGTTCTTACTTCTGAAAATAAACCTTTTAAAAATGATAGTGACCAATTAGTTAAATTAAAAATAATTAGGTAATAAATTGATTATCTAAGAAAATATATTACTAACTAATTGGTAATTCTGGAATAATAACTATAAAATATTTAATTTCTAACTTATTAACTTAGTTAGTAGATATTAAATCATTTTCAATTAATCAATAATATTAACTAAAAAATTTAACTTGAGAATCATTAATTAATTTTTATTTTATAATTCACTAACTAATAACTAATTAGTATTTATTATTTATTAATCATAATATTTATTAATAAATAATAACTATCACATAGTTTCATAAATAAATTACTATTTTATATCTTAAAAAATGAACTCAAAAAAATGATAGGTGTTAGACCAAAACATATATTACAAACTTTATTAATTTTGAAAGTAAATATTCAATCAATTCTAATCAATAATTAATAATAGCAAAACAATTTAATCTATGACTAAATATTTACTAATTAATAGTCATTAGATATTGACCATAACTCTTGATTAAGTAATTAGATCATATTATTGAAAAAACTCATAATTAATGAGATATTTCAGAATTAGGAAATAAGGAATTATCAGGTAATTAATCATTTGAATAATTACTCGAAATTTTTACTTTATTAGATTATTTTTAAAGAATTATTAGTTATTTTGTAATAACTAAGTCATAAATATTAATGTAGAGTTAATAAATTATTGAAAAATCATTCATTGAAAAATATTAAATATTAGATATATACTTATAAAATTATTTCTCTTTTAATAAAAATCAAATAATTTCTAATCAATTAATTATTATGCATACCATATAAATAATAAATTAATAAATATCTAGAATTCATGAACAATGACTTATTATTGTGTCAATTTATGATGTAACATTTAATGAATCAACTAATTTTTTTGAAGTAAGAAATAAATAATAAGCAATTGCTTAATTAGTTGGTAATAGTTACAATTAATGAATAAATTATTTAATTACTTCATAGTTTATACCAATTAATCAATTATTAGATAAGAATAATTTATCAATAATTAATTTTGTTTTATAGAATGCTTATATCATATTAATATGACCTTGGTACTATAATTTAATTATATTTTAATAAGATGGTATTTTTTAAATGAACCATATTCATTCAAAATGAATTTTCTTCAATTGAATATGCCCATAATGAGGGCAAATATTTGTTTAATATACCTTGAATATAAACTAAATACCTTAACACACCATGCATACATGTCAATGTGCTTAATATACCTTAAATACAATCTAAATGCACTTTAACATGTTAAATATGTTACTAAATATTTAATATACCTTGAATAGAAAAACTAAATCATATAATTTCATGTTGTTTGCAAAACGTTAATCTACATTAAATGTGTAAATACACCATAATATGTAACCAAGTTGTAATTAATTTTGTGATTATATGAATATAGGAACCTATTTTTGGATGAAAATTTCAAAAAGCTAGTCAATATGGAAGGATGTGCAATTTAGTAATCACACCATAATCACAAAAATAGTCATAAATTTTAAAGGATGGTGATTAGTTGTAAAATTGATACAACATAGTTGCAAATGACAAATAATCACATGTAATCCCAAATTGAATGGTTACATATTACAAGATTACTAGTAGTGTAGGTATCTAATTATTAGTATTTAACCTTAATGGTAGTGTATAATATTAATTAAATAGGTAGGTATAATACTAACTTAACTATAATATATAGTTTATAATAATTGTTAATAGGTAGGTAGTTTGCAACTTGTATTGTTGAATTGCCTAATGGGAGTTGTCCCTTGGTTTCGTTCTTGGTAGTCCATTATAGTCATTGTATAATTAATGAGCTTTGTTGTGTTTTACAACCTTAATAAAAAATTATTTTGAAAAACTATAACCATACATCTCCAACTTATGTAAAGTCTAGGGCACATTGGATTTGGTTATTGTCATGTTTGTTGTGTAGCATTTTGCATGATGTGTTGACACAATAAGAATACCCAATTTGCATTCTTTGCAAGGTTGACTTGTAGTTGTATAGTATGATTGAAAATTGTACACAAGAATCCAAGTGTAGAACACAAAAAAACTTGAAACCACACAAGATGTGCAAATGAAAAACTATGAAAACATTAAAAAAATGCAAAGTAGAAAAAATAATGTTTTGAAATCTCAAATCATCAAAAATGATTTGAAATCGCACAAAAAAAGATTATACCCCAAACACAAAAAAAAATTGAACCTATTCACACTGGAACTAGTTCATAATTAAATTAATTGATAAACTAGATTAGCTTAACCGATTAGAATTGGGCTTAATTAAGCTAAACATAATCTTATAATTGAATAATAACTCATGACAAATAAATTCAATCAAATGTAAACACAATTGAATCAAAATTGGTTTGAAATTCCAAAATCAATTAAAAATCTCATATCAATCATATATATATTATCAAAAATATATAATTAAAATATTTAAAGGAGTATTTGGATCAAAATCTCTCCAAGAGGGACATAACGTAAATAAAAACAATTTGAATGGATGATTTGGAAACTTCAATAAATTTTTTTAAATTGATCCAAAATTACATGAAAAATCTATGTGAATGCAATTGGAATAATATATATAAATGATATATTTCTTATAGTAAAAGTGTCATGTTTAAAATATTTTAAAATATTTGATTATTTGATCATGCCTTTTTAGGGGCCTTATGATCGGATCTCCCCCCTCCCTCCTTTTGCAAGATGTGGGCTCCCATATCCTCCAAAAATTAAGGATTTCATCCATAAAATAATGTGTGTATTAAGAATCATTTGATTACATTATTTTTTATTAAGCTAGAACAGCTTATTCTTACAAATTCCCCACATGTCACATCAACCATTTACACAACAATTTTATGTGAAATGCAATGTTAAACACCATACATTATTCTAAATACCATACTTTATGCTAACAAAAACACATGGTTAAATATTGGGCAAAATTAATGTTTGTCAAGCAAATTCCAAAAGCATTACCTCACTCACCCTATTTTACTATTTTGCCAAATTGTGAGGTCCACTTCCCCTTATGGATTGCCTGAATGAGCTTCAAGTTGTTCACAAAAATGAATTTTCTGAGTTGTGCAAGGCATGAATGTCCTTTCCAGGTTTGCCCAAACTTTTGCCCAAGAATATCATACTACCCTTTTTTGGTTCTTTATGTTTTTTTTTTCATCCCGCAAGCTTTTAGGGCTCTCTCTATCCTTTTCCCTTCCTTCTCTCTTTCTTTTCATTGTTATTCTTTTGTTGACTTGATGGGTCTTTGGAGCTTGTGAGGAGCCCTATCAAAATTCAAACCACCCCTAAATTAAAAATTTGAACCTTTGAGAAAAAATTGAAAGGTTTTGACTTCAAATTTCATTTTTTTAAAATCGATTATTTTGAGTGATGTGAATTTGAAGCCATCATAATGGGATGGAAGTCCATCCATGAAAATTCATGAAATCTCAAGATGAAATTAGTTTTATCCAAGAAATACAATCTATAATTTTTTTCATCAATGAAATGTAGACAACACATGTGAATTCAAATCATTGAACTTGATTGTTGTGTTAAACCTCCTTAGGTAAACCCCTATTTTCTTTTCCAAAAAGTATATAAAAAAATGTTTGGCTAATTGTTGAAGGCCATGACTCCCACATATGTTCCTAGGTTTTGTCATAGCCAAGAGATGTCCCTTCTAGCAACCTTGGATTCATTGATGAACTTTCATCTATCCCCCCATTGAAAATTGATGAATGATATTTTATGCATGTGCATCCATGGAATATTGATCACTTTTAAAACAAAAAATAAAATTGTGAGTAAACTATGGATTGTATTTTTTGGATGAAATTTATTTCATCTTGAAATTTCATGGATGGATTTCAATCCCACTAAGATGGCATTAAATCCACATCATTCACAAAAGTGGGACTAAAAAAATCATGAAATTGAAATCAAAACCTTTCAATTTTCTCTCAATATGATCTTAAATTTTTTTAAAGAGGTAGTGTAACCTTAAAAAGTTGTGTGCCTCGGCTTCATCAATCTTGTAGAATATGATAGATTTGAAAATCCTTGCGTGATATTTCCCATTGATGTCCATCAACATTTTTGATGATGCATACTTTGTTGCCTTCTTCAAAATCAAAATCCCCCTTCCCATCTGCATGTCCAATAAATTGGTATGGACCTTCCCAACTTGCAATTAAAGCTTTTTTCTTCCTTAGTTTTTTCATTTTGACCATTGTCTCTCCAGCAACCAAACTTTCAAAAGTTTGCTTACCTTTTCTGGTAGCATAGGTCTTCTTATGTTTCTTTTGTGCTTGTTCCACATTGAACAAGACATTTTCATGGATGCTTGCTATTAGCTTCACCTTCCATAGAAATTGTGTTGTAGCACTTTCAACATCAACATTCTCAAGAACCACTACAATCAAAGATTGTAGGTAATTGTCAATCCTGAAACGTGGTGTGTGACCAATTCTTTTCACCATTTGGCATTATTGGCACATTCTTACAATTGTCTTTACATCTTCTGGTGAATAATTGATTATTCTCTTTTAGGTCCTCTTGATTTCCTCAAGATTCATTGTGTCTAGTAGTATGCCTTCTCTCAATAGTCCCATGCAAATTGTGTCCTCCGATATGTCAATGTTCTTTCTGTCCATCCCACATGTTTCCTCGTTCATCAAAATTTGTATGACCTTACACATGGTCACCAAACTTAGACAATTCTTGAGCAGCTAACACCAACTCCAGTTGTTATTGTCTATCACATTATTTAGGTATCTTTCTCTGCAATGTTTGCTTACTATTAGTGGTTCTCTCAATTTCATTTTCTCCATTGCTTGCTGCCCCCACATCCTCCAGTAGTGAGTTAATATCTTCAACCTGGATTACTTCCATTACAACATTAAACATATATAATTGGTGATCCTTTGACCAACACGAGTGGTTGATGCCAAAACATCTACTATGGTGTTGTGTTAGTTTCCTTGATTATCTCATGAAACCAAACCAATCTAAATCTTAACCAGTTTGAATAGAAAATATGTTAACCTTTGTTTTTGGTATGTCAGCTTGTACAATTCCAAGATCTTGGATCTTTTTGCTAAAGTTGTCATCATTCGTGGCCTAACCCACTGGATTTCTGCTTAAAGTATCAACATTTGTATGTTTCAATCCTGGTCAGTGTAGTATTTTAAAATTGAAGTCCTACAACATATCAATCCACCTACCTCTCTTGCCATGTGCATTTGATATTGTTGCCAACCATTCAAGTGGTTTGTGATCTATTCGTAAAATGAAGTGGTTCCTACACTAGTAGAAATTGGCCAAAATGTAACCACTCTATTTACGACTACATGCGATTATTAGTTATTTGCAACTACATTTGGACATTTTTGCAACTATTTCTTACTTTGGTCATATTTGCAACTACATTGCAATTAGTTTGCAACTATTTTGGTGTTCATCCTTCCATGTGAACAACGTTTAGTTTGGTTTTCATCAAAGTAGAACAATTTATATCCCATTAGTTGCAAATGTCACCAATTTAGTTGCAACCCTATGAATATACAAAGGTGTATTTTGTGAATTCTAAGGAATATAATTGGGTGTACTAATATTTATAAATGTATATTTTGAATGTATATGAACAACCATATTCCATGTGTATTCAAGTAATATTATTAACATAAATAGCCTCAATATAATGGTTACATTAATTGGTGTATATTTTGAGTATATTAAAATTTTATTTCAAATATTTATTAAATATATTATGCCCATATTACAAGTTTATCCAAACCATCTTATTATACTTCTTCAAATTATTACAAATGATATTTATGAATATTAATATTATATGTTTATATTAGTTACATGTAATTAAAAAATTCAATATTATCTTCCATTTATTTCTTTTAAAAAGTAATATTTTATTACATAATGATCATAATGATGATGATATTAGAATGATAGGAAAAATATTATATAATTATTATAATAATTATATAATATAATACACTACTATATTTTATTAAATTATTTTCAAATGACTAATTATTAAAATTTGATTTTGTATTCATTAAAAATTTAAAGAAATCATATTAGATCTAACAAATGACATAATAGTATATAATAAAAAAT
This sequence comes from Sphagnum tenellum, assembly GCA_963921925.1. Taxonomy (NCBI): domain Eukaryota; kingdom Viridiplantae; phylum Streptophyta; class Sphagnopsida; order Sphagnales; family Sphagnaceae; genus Sphagnum; species Sphagnum tenellum. Next base: position 20,146,959 of record OY998145.1, read on the forward strand.
AGTTAACCTAGGTTACCTACAAATTACATTATTATTATTATAAATAATCAATTATGAAGTATCACTATATTATAATAATTACCAAAATATTAATATATAGTTTTAAGTTTCTATATTTCAAAATTATAATTAATATTTATGAATTATGAATTATTCAATTATTATAATCAATTACTGATATATAATGTTTATTTTCAGTTTTATTATTTTATTATAATTATTGTAATAGTTAGAATGGAAATCTAATAAATTAATATACAAATGCAAAAAATATTTTCGAAGGAAAAATATTCTTGTTAAAAATATAAAATATTTATTGTAATAATTCATAAATAGCTATAATGACTGAAGTAATAATATGAATAATAAAAATTAAATAGTAAACATTAATACCAACTAGTTACAATAATAATTGAATTAATGTCATTTTTACTATTAAATATTTACATTTATTATGAATTGTAAAAATGAAAATAATAATGGGAATAATTGTAACAAAATAGTTAGCCCACATTAGGTTTTGATTATATTATTAGATTAAAAGAACTACTACTCAATATTTATAATCATTAATTAGTAATTACTGAATATTTTGAGTTATTATATTAATTTATTTTGTTATGATATAATAATTAGCTAATTATTTCAATATTAGCCAATTACTGGTTAATGAAATTGGTTGATAGATCATTATAGTTCATATATTAATAATGTTTATCTAGCTAATTAATTAAATAATATTTAATAATAATTAATAATATAATTAATTTAGTATTCATAATATATTGATGATTATTACTATAAATAATTAGTTAGTTGGATAAGTTATAAAATGAATTAGTTAATTTCTAATTTATTTTTAATTAATTAATTAACTAACTTTTTTTTTATTCATTAAATAATTAGTAATTTTATTAGTTAATTAGTTAGCTAGTTAGTTGTCACTTACCTATTTGTTTATATACTTTTCAAGATGAAAATGAAAGCCAAAACATATGGAATAAACTTTTTAGTTGCAAGTCATTTGCGGCTAAAAATGTTTAGCAGCAAATGACTTGCGACTAAAAAGTTTATCCCATATGTTTTGGCTTTCATTTTCATCTTGAAAAATATATAAACAAGGTGTTTTGTCTTTATATTTTCATATTTAAAACATGGACATATGGGATGAGCCATTGAAAAACGACTTAACCCAAAATAAAATAAAAATATTCATGTGTTTACCCCTAACTACATACTTCTCTAACTTACCTACTTACTTTCTTACCTACCTACCGACCTAAGTAGATATTTGGCCTAGGTAGGTAAATAGGTTTTTATCTAGATAAGTGTTTAACCTAGAAGGGTAGGTAGGTATATAGGTAGGTAGGTACCTAGTTCAACCTACATACCTAAATATTGATTTAAATTGAATTTGGACAAATTCAATTAATATGCCACATGGCAAATTTCTATTGCACCACGTGTCACAATTTAAACCATCCAAATATAAAAATTAAACGTCCTGAATTATTTCAAAATAATAAAGATATATTTTTTATTATAAGAGTTGAGACACGTGGCAACACATAATTTGTTCCCTTATTCACTAAAAAAGTGGCATCCTAGTTGCAAGTGACAATATGTATATGATAAGTCAAAGGATGAAGGCGTATTTTGTTGACTTTTTCTTTCATCCAAAATTCGTTGTCGTTTGCGACTAGTGTCATTTGCGACTTGTCCAGCACAACTATTAAGATATTAGTTGCAAATGTCGCTTGTAACTAAAAATTAGTCGCAGAGACCAGTTGCAAAATGGCCATTTTCTACTAGTGTTATGAAAATGTTGCTTGACGTGCATGATACCCCATATCAGCACGTAACATTCTCCTTTCATGGGGTGAAACTTTCTTTGCACCTCTGTTAAACTCTTATTGACATAGGCCACCACCTTGTGAAGCTTGCCTTCCTTCTGTGACAATATGGCTCCAACACCTTTTGGTGACCAATCCACATCAAGACAAAATTGCTTCTTGAAATAAGGTCGTATAAGCACAAGTGCATCAACCAATGCTCCCTTTAATGCCTGAAATGCTTGTTGACAATCTAGATTCCATACAAAGTCAATGTCCTTTTTTGTTAACTCAAACAGCAAAACAATTAGTCATGAATAGCTTCAAACATAATTTTGATAATACCAAGTTAGACCCAAAAAGGACCTAATGTTTGTGACCATCTTTGGTTCTAGAAAATGTAGAATTGCTTCAATTTTGCTTAGGTCTAGTTTGGTGTCATCCTTACTGACCACTTGACCCAAAAATGTGATGCTCTTTGCAATAAAACAACATTTATTTAAGTTCAACTTTAGGTTAACTTCTTTGAGCTTGGAAAACATAGCATCCAAATGTTGAAGATGTTCCTCCCAACTCTTGCTATGTACATTGAGGCCATCAACAAAAACCTTTAGGAATTTGTTTCCCAAGTTTCTAAAAACCTTTGACATTGTCCTAGTAAAAGTACTACTAGCATTTTAAAGACCAAATGGCATGACTATCCAGTCATACAACCCAATTCTTGTGATCAATGTTGTCTTCTTCATATCCTCAAAAGCCATCCAAATCTGCCAAAAACCAAACTACAAGTCTAATGCAATAAACGAAAATTATTTGCCCAGTTGGTTAATCACATCATCCACAAGTGGCATTGGAAATGAATCCTGATAGGTTTGTGTGTTGTGTGGTCAATAATCTCCACAAAAACACCTACTCCCATCCTTTTTTATTGGTAGAGTGACGCAACATGCATACTCAAAGTTATTGGGCTTCATCTTGCCCAAATCCATTAGGACATCTATTTGTCTTTTTGTTTTCGCCTCTTCCCAGTAAGATAATCGACCAGGAGATACCTTGCAAGGTGGAAACCCTTGTGTATCCATAAAAGATTCTTCAACAATGCAACAACCTAATTCACCCTTGTTCCAAGCAAAAACATCTTGGTAACACTCCAACCTTCTAGAGCTATTGTTGCTTCTTTTTGTCCAAGCTAATGTCAATTTTGATTCGTTGACAAATTTCCCTCCATCTTGTGGTCATCTCATCATGGTTAAATGATGCCAACTGCTTAGTGGAATTACGACCTTTTGCTTGGTGAACTTGTAGCAATATTGGAATTGTTGCGCAGTGTGTGGATTCATACATGGCTTATCTACTCTGCTCTGCATTAGACATTCATCTTAACCAATTTGCATAGTCATTCGCATGTGTTATTTCTTCCTCCATGAACCCATCAACTTGGTCTTGAAGTATCAGTTGCAGGATTTGTTGCGGTCCTTCTAACATCACTAGATCCTCCAACTTAGCATCACTAAACTCATTCTCATCATCGATTTGTTCAAATTGATGAGGGTCTCCATCATAATGTTCACTACTATCAGTACCAGTATCTGAATATGAAGTAGATGCATCTTGACCTTTGGTCATGACAAGACTACCCTAATCCAATATCTAATTAATAATGTTAGAATCATCACTAATGCATGTGTTCTCCAAGATAGTAATGATGTCCTTCATCAATGTTTTTGGGTTCATTTTTTGTAATATATTTACAATAATCAATGGCAACACCTCCACATTGGCCCTTGGACCATGCTTTATCTGGATTAAGCTTTGTTATACATCCATGATTACACTAGCTTTTATCAAAAAATCAAGGCCAAGCAATATGTCATAATTGTCTATATCCACCACCATGTATGTCATAGTACTTTGACAAGTACTTCATCAATTCTACCCAGAGCATGTGTAAAAACTCCTAACACATTTTTATAAGTTTCAAACCCGATAACCAGATGCATCATGCCCAATTTTTTTATTACAATGACAACCATAACAGACATAAATGATCCAGTATCCACCAGTCCTTCAATAACATAGTTGTTTATTTCCACAAGCAAATGCAAAGTCATGCTCTGATGTGTTTTGTTGATGCAGATCTTCCTTAGTGTTGGAACTGCAAAAACCATGGATACATGATTCCAATTGCCTCTGAATCCTTCTTTCATCTAGCCAACCTTATTAGATTTTCAAGGTGTTCAAGTTCTCCTTAAATTATGAAGATTGTCTCCACAGGTGAAAGGGAAATCTTTCCTTTTATGAAGTGGGAAAGAATCTTGGACTTGACTACAGTGTCTTGGTTTACACTCGATCCATCCCCTGCAACTTCAGGGGTTATTACAATTCCTCCAAGTGCTTCATTAACATGCATTCTCCTTGTAGGCACTTGAGTGTAAGAGAAAATATTTTCATTCCCATAAAGTTTATTGAGTTGTTGTAGGGTTGCTTCTTCATCATTCAGCAATATCTCCAAAAAGTTTGTTGCTCTTGAATGGGATTTCCCATCCTTGGCTTTCTTCCAACACCTATATTTAGAATGACCTAAACCTACACAGAAGGAACATTTTATTCCACAATTTTTTGTCTTATGAAACATGCCACATTTGGCACATTTTGGCCATGGCTCATTCAATTTTGAATAGGTGGTTGCCAAATGGTCCCTCCTTTGCAGATTTGGCATCCTCCAAACACAGTGGAAGAAGATGATGCCTCTAGATTGTGCATAGTCCCCTTGAAGAAATTGATAAGTGTGTTGTTTAAAATAGTGACCTAATTCTCCATTATGGTCTCTAAGGCCCCATATTCTTGTTCCTCTTTCAAAGGTTCATATGGAGTCTTTCCAAGTTGGCCCAATACTTTTTCTAATTTTATTCCAACACCCATTAATTCTTTAATATCTGTAAATGTCGTCACCACACACAATTTCTGAATTTCAGGATTTAATATGGCTAGAAATTTTCTTCTCTATTCAATGTCTTGTATCATGCCCCTTTGAAATAGTTTGTCGAAACGTTTTAAGTATTTTTGAACTCTCTCTTTGGGTTTTTATTTGATGTCATCAAACTTCATCCTAATGTCATCAACATCAACGTCTCCATACTTCTACACTATTGGAATCCTTAACTCAACCCAATCAATTGGTGCTAACTGCAACCTCCTAAACCACTCCTTAGCCCTAATTCTCAAATTCAATTTCATAATCTTGAAAAGTTTATCTACATTCAGATCTTGCACTTCAGCAACCACGATGAAACCTTTTTTCCTTGTCATTGACATTTTCATGGTCCCACCCCTTGAACAGTTCATCCATCCTTTGCGTGTTAGTCATTTCAGAATGTGTAATTTCAATCAAAGATTGCAACGTCTTGTACTACACAAATGTCTTTAGACCATCTTCAAATAAACACAATCCTCACCCTTATCTACTCCTATTGAGTTAAAGGATCCAATTCCATTGGTTTGGGGATGACACTCATTAGGTGTATGATGCGCCACTCCTTTCTAAGAGATCTTGCCTTGTCTTTCAAGTACACCACTATTCTAGAAAAGAAAATGACACCATTGGTAACCATTTTATTTCTACTACAGAAGCATCAAAACAATTCATTTTTCAAACATATAAACCTTCAAGATTTCCTATGATTGTTGAGTCCTACTATGATTCCATCAAACCCAAGACGCCATGCATAATAAACCTTTTCCCAAGAGGTAGACATGTGTCATGTGTGATTTAATTCAAAAACTTAGCTTGATCTCCCTCTCCTACTAGACTTAAAGGCACAACATTAGATGGTAGAGTGGAAAAACTTTGTTCATTTGTGGATGCTTGCTAGAACTTCCACCCTTCATCTTAATTCTGCCATATCCTCCAACTTATGATGCAAGATTTTGATCCATAATGTTCCAACCTAAGAAGGTGATCTCCATTTTAAAACAAGTCTTCCACACCAAAGATGTACAATATGATAAAGTGGTTAGATGAAACAAAAAGCTTGGGAACCCAAATGTCTCCTATTCTAGGTACATTATGTTACCTTTCAAGAACTAAAGATGAAACTTTACACAAGGTATGAGGTGTAATGATATTGCATCTGTAATGTTGAGGTTGACCCCCATCCCTTCACTCCAATTCTCAATTTCAACCAAATTTGAATGTGTGTATAAAAGTCATTATGAGTTATTTCTACTACAACATCCCCAACTTGAGCTTCATTAGGATCTATACCTACAAATGTTACTACACCATATCGCAACGAACGTAAAATCACGACTCCTATCTGGGCTCCATCCTCCCTCCTTGGATAATCAAATTTGATGACTATCTGTTGCTTCCAAATTTCCTATGTAACCTCATCTACAACAACCTCATATGCACTAGATGATGACATACTATCTTGACTACTAATACTTTTGACCATGTTTCTTCTCATTTTGCCCAACCTAAGGACACCCCTTTGAGGTTTTTGGCACTCATTCTAGCAACTGTTTTACAACATAAATTCAAGGTGCTCCAACAAAAAATTCCCCCTTCCCATATGCATCTTGACTTTTATATGCCATTTAGTTCTACAACTCGGACCTTGTTTTTTTCATCATCCCTTAACATCAACCCCTCGTATCGATTCTTACTTCGAACTGCACTACTACTCTGTTAAATCATTGGTGTAGTGAAATTCATCAACGACTAGCCCAATAGTTTGAACAAGAAGAAAAATACCAAAAAGAACCTACTAGCTTGCTCCTCCATTTTCCTTCTTATCTTACCTTCTATCGTCAATTATGCAAACCTTTTTTCAATGCAGCTGTTCCTTCCACCATCCATCGTTCAACGCATCTCCTGTTCTCCATAACACAGAAACAAACAAAGTTGTCTACCCATGCATTCGTTGCAGTAGCGATGGACATATTCCCGCTGTAAGCATGCAAAAAGTTGACGACTAATGAAAACAATAAAACAAAAAAAATGAAACCTTAAAACTTGTTGTGTTCACACTATTAGGGTGACTTACTGTTCAGTCATAGTAGTTTGACTTTTGAAAGGGCTTCTTGCAAGCATTAAAGGTCCATCGAGATAAGAAAACAATTAAGAGAAAGAAGAAGGGAGGGAAAAAGAGGGGGAAGCCCTAGGCAAATGTGGAAAATAAAAACTAAAAAATCAGGTGCACTTTGTTTTTTTGGGACAAAAGTTTGGGCACATCCTTAAAAAGAAACTCAGATCTTGAACAGCCCAGAAACACAGTGGACTTGGCAATTTGGCAAAATAACAAGGTAAAAGGCTCCAAATATATGTGTTTGTGTGTGTGTGTAAACACGACCCGGTTGTTGGATTTATTAAAGGCCAAACCTTCATGGCACATATTGTATTCATACATCAATTTTGTATAGGAGAACGGCCTGAGTATAGGCCATTTTCTTAAATAAAGCACAGTGCCGGCTTTTGAAGGTTTTCTTTTCACTTTAGGGTTTCTTTTAGCTGTCTTTTTGTTTTGCCTTGTCGTATTTCCAGTGGAGTATGTGAGGGTGAATTTAACATAGGAGTTAGAAATTCTAGGATTTCAGGGAAGTTCACTGAAAATAATCAGAGTGTATTTGTTTTCAACTCTGAGTTTCTACTCTTTTGTGTTTTTTTTACCATTTTTCGAAAATGAAAATATATTTCTAATTTTTCAGAAACTTTTTCTTCCATCCATTTTGAAGGTCCCACATGAAAAAGAAAAAGAAAAAGAATTTAAAACGAAAAGAAAAAATAAATGAAAAAAAGGAAAAAAAGGAAAGAAAAAGAAAAAAAATAAATCGACAGGCTGGCCAGTACCTTCCCGCTGGCTGGAAAATCCCAGTACAGCCTGGCTGGTACCTTCCATGGCGAAAGATCTCCCTTGATGAAAATAGGTTTCTTCAGGCAGGTAAGGGACCTAAAAGTCCAAAGGAAAAAACCGGGCAGTGCTTTAGGTGATGGAGAGATAAGAGCATCTTCGGCGGTGCTCCGTATGTGATCTTGCGCAGTAAAATTGGATAAAAAAAAGTCAACATATGCCGGTTTGAGTCAGGAAAATGGTTTTGGCTCAGCACATTTGCACACTTTCTGGTGGCTGGTAAAAGGTGCACTAATGTGGACACTGTCCACATGATCAGGTCAGGGTTAGTCTCCGGTTTGAACTGGTTCGCAGCTTGATTGTGTTTTTGAAAATTTCGACAGAAAAGGTTGAATGTTTTCTGAAATTAATGGATTTCGACCCCTAGGTAGTACGTCTATGTTGATACGAGGATTTTTTAAACATGATGATATTTTGGCTTGAGTTGCAACTTGAGATTAGTTAGAGTCATGATACCTTGAAGGATTTTGGTTTCTTTTAGAGGATTGTTTTGAAGATTATACTTTTGCATGGTGAAATGTTTGAATTTCTATAATTCTTCTTTTGCCTTAAGACACTTTTTAATGTGAATGGCAAGGCCACATTCTGAAACACCCCTTGTTTATTTGTTTCGCTTAGATCCTCTCATTTCTAGGCACTGGGATAACTATCGGCAGGGGTAATCTTTTCTCCCCATTTCTTTCTTTTTTCCCTTTCTCATTCCTTGTTTTTTTTTCTTTTTCTTTTCTTTCTACATTACCCTAAGGTCAGTTTATTCATTAAATAATCCTCAAAATAGTGAAATGATAATTTGGGAAAATATGAACTTTTCTTTCTTTTTTCCCCTTTTCTTTCCTTGTTTTTTTCTTGCTACCTTACCCTAAGGTCAGTTTCATCAATAAATAATCCTCAAAACAGTGAAATAAAATTTTTGGGAAAATATTCACTTTTCATGTTGTAAATCATCACATTTATCATAGGCTGCACTCTGAATAATTTCACTACTCATATCACAACATTATAGTCGATAATGGAAAAATATATAATTTCAAAATTTAAAAACGATTTCAATTTTCTCCAAAAAATTTATTCGTTTTAGCAATGTGGAAACTGAACCTAGGCTAGGATATTCAGTTGCATGCGTATTGCCGGGATCATGGAAGTCTTGTCTTACGATAGTCTGCGTATTGCTGAGCTATTTGTGACTGGTTGGTTCTGATTCCTTTTCCTTGCTTCCCAAGTAGTGATGACTACAATTTGAAGGTTTTCTAGTCTCTTCTACATCAGTCCATAATCACAAAACTCCCGTCTCTCTCTTTCTTTGGATCCGAGAGAGGACTTTGTTATGTGAGAGATTTCAGTTCAATTGAATAACTTTGCTCTTGTTTTTTGTTAGGACATTTTGCTTCTACAAAGTCGTGAACGCTATATTATATCACGAGGGGAACATGCGAGAAAAAGATAAAGACTCAAATTACCAAGTGATGGGCGCGAGAGGAGGTGCTCATGTGGTGGCCTTCCCATTCCCTGCAAAAGGACATATTGTTCCAATGGTTCAGCTATCCAAGAGCTTGGCTAACTATGGGATTGCTATCACCTTCGTCATTCCTACACCTCATCTCGCTAGTGTGCGAGCATTGGTGGAAGAGAGTTTTGAAGGCCATGGCCAGATTCAAATCGTTTGTTTTGAGATTCCTCCACACTATGTGGACACTACTCTTCACAACTTCCTGGATTTGATGAGATATCTTGAGCAAGACAAGCAGGAGGAATTTGCTGGAATCGTACAGCAATTGATGGCACCTGATGTCATTGCTTTAAATCAGCCAAGTTTCCCAATCTCTCATTCATCAAGTGGCAGCGTTGGAAGTTTTCGGTTTAGCCCCCCCGTGTGCATCATCTCCGACATGCTTTTGAACTGGACCCAGGTACCCATATTGCAACATCTTAAAATCCATTAATTCTATTGTGAGAGTTTGTATTACTTACAAGAGAGCTTCGCAGGGTTTGGTTAATTCCAGCTTCTAGTAGCAACCCTGTGGCTGAGCTTGGCAAGGCACGGCCACCAGCGAGTTAGCAGCCAGAATCAAGCTCACTAGGAGTTAGACTCAATCAAACCCTGGCTGCTCCTTGGCGGTAGCGGTTGTTGGGTCTACAGAATCAGCACCCATGCTGAACGGCCGATTCAGCATGAGAATTAGTCAATTTAGTTATTTTTGGCAAGAACCAATGTTGGCTGGTTATTGCTTTTTGGCAATTTAATTTTGGTTAAATTGCACAATCCATGTGTTAGATCAAAAGTATAAACAATATAGAGTTTTTAAAACGATATTCAAGATTTTTTGAGTTTTCAAACTCTTGAGTCTCAGGTTTCAACTTTCTCGCAACCTAATCATTATGGGAATATGGAACGCCTGCTGCAACTCCTATGTTGTAGTAATAGTAATTTCTTTTGAGTGGAGGTACACTCATAGCCCCTTGCTAGCAAACCTGCTCTTTGATGTAAGTTTGGATTCTTCACTTTCCATCTTCTAAAGCTTTCATTTGATCTTAACCTTCAAACATGGACTAAGTGATATCTCAAATGGGGGATGGGGATGCAGGATACTTCTGACGCATTCAAAATCCCAAGATATTGCCTTCACACCTGTGCAGCGCGTGCCTTGTCAGTATCATGGCATGGAATAGACTGGTTTAATCAAGGTCTCTTGCCCTTTCCACCAGATGCACAAGAGCGATTAGAAATTCCCGGTTTCCCCCCAATCTTACCCATTGATCTTCCTGGACCTTTCAAGCAGGGAGCTGCCAACGCGAAATTTCCTGTACAAGAACTTGTTGCTAATTTTAAAAAGCTCAAGGAAGCAACCATGGTGCTTGTCAACACAGTCTATGAGTTGGAATCTGGAATCATTGCTGGCTTACAGAAATTTCATCAAAGTTATTCAAAACAAGATCAGGTCGGCTCCACATTTCATGCTCCTAATGTGTTTCAGAAGCTATTCCCAATAGCACCACACTTTATCCCATGTCCCTTGCCCAAAATTCAACCCTTCTAACCTATATATGTAGACCAAAAGCTCATGCTGAATAATCCAAAGTTGAAGTCTTTTGTGTTGTCGTGAGACCTGTAAAAAGTTCAATATGAGGGAAGAAAACCATTTGGGATGTACCCACAAATTGCATCTAATCAAAACATGTAGATCAAAATACTTTGAATTGACTATAGCATATGTGCTTTTCCTTGATTAATCTATTATGTGTTTGCTTTAAGCCCCTATCTGTTATTGTAACCAATTTTTCATATTGGGGAATTCTTGTAGTTTAGTGTATTAGGTCAATGGCATGGTGCTTGTGGTATGCAGTTGTCATCTAAACACCATATTGCATTTGTTTACAGGTTGGCACAGTTCTCACAGTTGGGCCTCTCCTCCTAAGCCACAATGACAAATCTCTATTCAAAGTGGATGCAAACGAGAACGATTGTTTACATTTTTTGATCCAACAACCGAGATCGTCTGTGTTATACATATGCTTTGGAACAATATTCACACTCCCAACCAAACAACTGTATGAACTAGCAGTGGGGCTTGAAGCTAGTGGTGTGCGCTTCCTTTGGGTTATAAGGACCCCAAAGGGTGAAGATGGGAACTTGGCCCCTGACATTGCAACCTTCCTTCCAGAAGGTTTCATGGAGCGGACCAAAGATAGAGGTTTGGTCTATACATCTTGGGCACCACAAATACAAATCTTAGCACATCCAGCTGTCGGAGGATTTTTAACACATTGTGGGTGGAACTCTGTCATGGAAAGCATTTCCATGGGTGTGTCCATGATTGCATGGCCACTTTGGGCTGACCAAATGCTAAATGCTCGGTTTTGTGTTGATGTCTTGAATATTGCAATTGCGGTTGACAAGAAAGAGATTGTTGGAGCAGAGGAGGTGGAAAGGGTTGTTCGACTTTTGATGGAGGATGGAACTAATGAGATTGTGAGGAAAAATGTCAAGGAACTAAGTAAAGTGGTAGGACAGGGGATTGAACCTGGAGGGTCTTCGAGGAAAAACTTGGATATTTTAGTGGAGGAACTCAACTCTATGAACTTGTTAAAACAATGAAAGTGTCTATGACGCATTACTCAAGTTTTGGGGTTTTAATTGCTTCACTTTGATAGTCAATTGTAGTTCCATGACATTGAGACCCCAGACACCTAATATCAAGTATTAGAGTTGGTAATCTTGGTATTGTTGATTTTTTTTAATTTTGAACTTTCATTATTTTGCAATACTCAATGGCATCCATCTCCTAGTTCAATGAACTCAAAATTTCATAATGAAATACCAGATCAGTTTGATATTGGGTAGTATCAAATTTCAAAAATCATAACTATTGTTAGAAGCAAGTGTCGCATCAATGGTCAAGGTGGATATGTTAGCATGATATGTTAACCTGTAAATATCAAGAGAATGTGAATTTACACTGAAAAGTAGCCCATATTGGGCCTTTCTGACCCCTACTTGCTCAGCTCTTTTGCCAAGTTCTCAAGTCCACTTTGCCAGATTGCTATTTGGCTACCTATTTTGCCAATTTGCCAAGTCCACTTCACCCTGAGGACTGCCCGAGTGAGCTTCAACCTGCCCACAAATTTTAAAATTTCTGGGCTGTCCAATGCCTGATTTTATTCTATTTTTTGTTCTGCTAAAACTTCTGCCCAAAATATCAGACCATCCTCCAACCCAACCCCCCCCCCCCCCTTTTTCCTTCATTTTTCTCTCTCTATTTTAAAACCATTTGACTTGAGGGTTGTTTGAAGCTTGATAGGAGCCCTTTCAAAATTCAAACTCCCCTCTAATTGATTTTTGAATGTATTGATAGCAAGTTGAAAGGTTTGACTTCAAACCTTATGTTATCTTTGTATCCATTTATATGGCTGTGTAGACTTGAAGCCATCCTATTGGGATGGAAGTTCATCCATGCAAATTCATGTAATCTTAGGATGAAATAAAGGTCATTTGAGAAATATAACCTAGAAATGTATTTCATATGAAGTGTGGTTCATTCATTTCTTTTCTTTTCTTTTTGCACATTAGAAGTCGTCCAAAATGCGATTCATGAATTTTCAATGGAGGAATGGATTAAGTTTTATTGATGAAATTTTATGGAAAACAATTCATGTATTAAAAGCTGAACTTTCATGTATTAAAAGCTGACCTTTCATGGAACAAAAAAACATGAAATTTCTTCAAGTGCTCTACGTCCAAAATCAAATTGACATGGGCTAGTGCCTGCAATTTGGTAATTCCCATGGGTTCGAGTTGATTTGATCACTTGATTGAACAGACAGGATCAACATTTACTTCTGTGTGGAATTTCATGCAATTCCAACCTCAGAAAAGTAATGTTTTGTCATAAATTGCATGCCTTTTTAATTAAAAGAATCTTAACATCTGAAAGAAATTGCGGGAAGAAATAAAGAAAAAGAAAAATGTGATTCAAAAAGAGAGAAATAAGATAGCAAACTTTGACAGCATGGTTTCTTCAAGGACAAACAAATGAAACACCTTAATAGAATATTCTACAATCACCTTTACTCAAATAATCACAACGTCACAAATACACAAGTTTTCAAAATCAATCACCTAACTTCAAAAAAATTATACACCATTATTGTGCAGACCAAGGTAGAACACATTTGGTTATATGATATAATCATCTGCATTGGCAAATCAATGTCATTTGTCCATGGAACACAACTATTATGCTTCTATGTATACTACATTCCTCCTAGACATTCATGTTTTCATGGGTAAGAAGTATCTCAAAATACACAAGCCTCCAAATTAAAGTCTTGGTCAAAGAATGGTATAATCTAGCTCTAAATTTGCATAAGATTAACACTCAACAATCATTATATACAATTTTCAGGTTCAATCCGATCAAGGGCTGGAGTGAACCAGCAGCCACCAATGCACTAGTTGAAGATGAGCCCATTGAAGTCGTTTTGGGGATGAACCAAAAATACATCCTCCCCTACCCAAAGTTATTAGTTTTTTCAACCACTTCTTTGCCCCAATTTTTTTCCCTCCTACCTACCTCCCTCCCACCTACCTCCCCCCTCCTCCCCTCTCCCACCTACCTCACTTGATTTTGCATTCACTCCATCACCAAAGCTCAATAGCGGCATCAGTGCTCAAGAGCCATTGGAGCAAGAGCAAAGTTCAATAGCCGTTGGAGTGGGAGCAAAGCTCGAGAGCCATTGGAGCAAGAGCACAACCATGACATCACACTTGAAGCATGCCCACGAACTCCATCGTCAAAGCTCCAGAGCACCTAAAGTGGGACCCAGGCGAGACCCAAAGCGGGAGCTTGAAGGTAAGCTCCTTCCCTTAAGCCCTTCTCTTCTTTTTTCTTCTGTTTTGGTCTTGTTGCAACAAAGAAGGTGACGACAACTTCTGCCATTTGTTTTGTTGCAACAAGCCTTTTTTTCTTCTTTTTTTGTTACAGCACGAAAGGCAACGGTAACAACACTGCCATTGCATTTTATTTTGGTTTGCAACAAGCCTTTTTTTTAATATTGTTACCTTCGCCTTCTTTTCTATAGCAAACCCTTTTTTTTTTTTTTTGCCTTCGCCTTCTTTATTGCAGCAAGCCTTTTTTTTTCCTTTTTTCTGTTATAACACAAAAGGCATTGTTGTTGTCAGCTTCTATTTTCGTCTTGCTGCAACAAGCCTTCTTTTTCCTTTTTTCAATTGTCATGCAGAAGGCATTGTTGTCATCGCCTTCTGTTTTCATTTTGCTACAGCAAGCCTTTTTTTCCTTTTTCCTATTGTAATGCGGAAGGCTTTGTTGCTATCACCTTTTGTTTTCGTCTTACTATAGCAAGCCTTTTTTTTCCTTTTTTATATTGTAACGCGGATGGCATTGTTGTCGTCACCTTCTATTTTCGTGTTATTACAGCAAAGAAGGCGATGGCAAAGCTTTTGCCGCCTTCTTTGCTACCACAAGCCTTTTTTTTTGTTGCAGTGCGGAAGGCAACGATAACAACACTGCCATCACCTTTTGTTTTGGTCTTGTTTTGCCGCCACCTTCTTTGTTGTTGCAAGCCTTCTTTTCTTTTTTTGTTACAACAAAGAAAGCGATAACAACAATGTTGTCGTTGTTGCCATCGCCTTCTATTTTGGTTTTGCTGCAACAAACTTTTCTTTTTTTAACGTAGAAAGCAACAACAACAACATTGTTGTCACCTTTTGTTTTCATTTTGTTACAACAAGCCCTTTTTTTTTGGTAGCACGGAAGGTGATGACAACAATGTTGTCATCACCTTCTGTTTTGATCCTACTACAGCGCAAAAGGAAACAAAAGAATTGTTGTCACCTTCTTTGTTACAATAAGCCTTCTTTTTTTTTGCACTGCGGAAGGCGACGACAACAACGCTGTCATTGTTTTTTAGTTTGGTCTTGTTGTAGCAAAAAAGGCAACGGTAGAGTTGCAACAAAGTTGCTGTCATTTTCTATTTTCATTTTGTTGGAGCATAGAAGGTGACGACAACAAAGTTACCATCGCCTTTTGTTTTGGTTTTGTTACAGCCAAAAAGTTAAAATTATTGTAATGAAGAAGGCCATGTTGCCATCACCTTCTTGTGTTTTGGTTTTGCTGCAACAAAGAAGGTGATGACAATGAGCTATCTTCTTCTTGTGTGGTTCTATTGTATTAAAGAAGAAAAAGATGATAACTTCCATCACCTTCTTCGATGGCTTTGTTGTAAAAAATGGCAGCGTGCACCTTTTTTGTGGTTTTGCTGTTAAGAAGGTGATGGCAGTAATGTCATTGCCTTCTTTTATGGTGGTGGTCTTATGGAGAAGGCAATGGCAGCATGTGGTTTTTTTTTAAAAATTATTTATTTATTTTGGTCCTTTTAGTTTAGTTCATTAGAATTGACAATTAATAATGAAATGGTGGTTTTTTTTTGTTGAAGTTTGTAATGGCTAGAAGGAGATTGAAAAAAGTGGTGGTGATTTGGAAGTTCACAAGCAAAACGTTGCATTAAATCAGGCAGTTGTTGAGCCAAATGTTGCTACATCAAATTAACCAACTGGTGAGCAAAATGGTGTTCTATCATATTTGAAACCTAAGGAGCAAAATGTTGCTTTCATAAATGAAAATTGAAAATTGATGTATTAAGCAATCTATGTGGATTAAAGTTGACAAGGATGATAGTTTGTAATAGAGATTGAAGATTTCAATCAAAAATGATGGGTTAGATTATTTTAGAAATTACATACATTCGATTAAATGTAGATAAAAGAAATTATACCAGTTTTTTAAGTTTAACTATATTTGCGCCTTCCATCATCTGATGGAGGGTGTGAGATTTTTTTGGTCAATATTTTTTTATTGCAATACTTGAAAACATTTAAAGTTTGCAGGAGTTATATCTAATTGCGTGATTTTATGTTTTGTAATACTTACATTCTATTTTTGAACTATTTATGTGTAAGGTTTTAGGGTTGGGATTTTTTAATTACAAACTAATGATATTTTTTTGATATTTTTTGGTTTAGGTCCGGAACTTAAAATCGACCAAGTTTATTAATCACCGGCACCCCCTTATCCACCTAATTTGGTTCAGAAGGATAAAGAATGGATGAAGGTTGGGTTGAAATGGAAGTGTAAAGTTAACACTTGCATTATTGCATATTGTGTCAAATGGTTATTGACTGAACATTTGAAGGAGGCCCATGGCTTGATGGCAGAAAAGGGCAAACCTGGGAGGCCTTCAACTTCTAAAAGAGGTCCTCAACATCAAGACCATACTAAAATGAATGTTCACATCTTGGGAAATGCCATGGCCATGTAAAGGTGAAATGATCAAAAGGTGACTAGTCGTGCTCGTGCCAAAGCACAACAAGAGTGGGATAAGCTAATAATTGTTGTAAAACAATGTCCACCATTCCCAAAACCAGCTTTAGTCAAATTAACTTCAAAGTAACTATTGCAGGTGTTGTGTCTCAATGCATGGGGCGTGGGAAGCGTGCTTCAAAATGCAACATCACGAATGGAGAAGGATGAAGATTTACAAGGGATGATTCGATCCATCCATTGTGTATATGCACAATGATTAAAGATGGCATGGGATGTAAAAAATTAGGATTGAGAGTCCGACAAAACAAGTCAAACAAAATAGTTGACAAATGTATTGGATTTTCATGAATCTAGAATGATTCATGGAAAGTAAGAAACATAATAATCAATGTTTATTATAATTTTATAATTTTGTTTCATCCGAAGGTGTGTTAGGGTTTAATTTGGTGGTTTTTAGGTGTTTATAAGGTTGAGGAAACAACAAAAGAAGAGTTTGTTACAAATGGAGTTTAGGTTGAAATGCAACGTTACCATTTCCACACTACTTGTCATGCAACAAGGGCTACAAATGCAACAGATGCTTACTGAACTAGACACGGGATTGTACATACTGATATGGTTTAGGGTTTTCATTTTGTATAATTCGCTAGGTTTTTTTAGCCGTTTTATTTTTTGTATTACCTAATTTTTGAACTTTGGTCTTGTGAAATGTTATGAAGAACCTTTTTTATTCATTGGGTTTTTTAGTAATTTTTTATCCACTCATTTTTATACATCTTTTATTAATATAATATTTTCTTCTAGTCACATTTGTTTGATGGGTATATGGTTAATCATATATGTCTTTTTTGTCATATTTTTTTAATACTTAAGATGTAAGAATCAAACCTTAAATAGGCCCATATGAATAAGTAACATTAATTTGTCTAGGGTCTACAAAGATCAAAATGAACATTGTGCAATATTTACATTTAATGTAATAAAACTCACATCACTTAAAGACTTTTAAAACAATAGACACATTTTAAACAAATGATACCTACATCATTTTTTATTATAAATTCCATAAGGTCATTTTCATATATGTAATATTTGCATATGGGTCCCTTAATAGTCGCTATTTTTTTACATTCACTGTAATACTCGTGTATAAGGTCCCATAATAGTCGTTGGTGTTACATTCATTGTAATACCCACATATGGGGTCCCATAATAGTCATTGGTTTTTTACATTCATTGCAAAACCCATATTTTGTCATAAACTTAATTCAAAATATTAATTAATTAAAGTATATAAAAAAACATATTTATTAATTATCCATGCGGGTATTATAACTAGGGTTGGGTCTTCACATAAGGTTTGCTTCAATCACCTATGGATTATTTAATATGAACTTACATGCAAGTAATACATCTAGGCCTTCGTCTTCATTCAAGGCCCACCCAAACTATATATTGGGTATTTCAAAATGACCTTATATGTGGGTATTGCATTTAAGGTTGCCCTTTCATTATAAGTTTTACCTTAATCACATATGGGTTATTTTGAAATGAATTTTAATATAGCTATTGCATTTAAAGTTAAGGTTTCATTTAATTTTGCGATATCCACACACGTACTTACTTTCATTAATTACAATTTTAACCTTAATTTTATTAATAACTAAATAAAATTTGTAACAAAACACAAAAGAAGGTATGTCTCTTACCATTTGTTAATATTTCTAAATTGATTTCTTTCATTTTCTTTAAATATATATATTGCATTATTTTGCATATAAAATTCCCCTTAAAATGCACCATAGATTTATTTATTTACCATAGACTTGTAATTAATTTAGGGTTTCCCAAACTCTAAATTTGAATCATAATCCCATAGTATATACTTATAACAATTATATGACAAAATGTGTTTTCTTTTTAATAATAATTTTTAGTTCAAATTTAATATGTTATAATATAATAAGAAATAAACATTAAACTATCATAAATGCTTATTAGGCTTACATGGTCTAAGTTACTAAACTACCTTTATAACTAATATGTTTATTTAATAAATTCCACCACCTTCAATACCTACATAGACCATTTAAAATATTAACCTAAAAGGCTTACATTAATGAATAAACTACATAATAGGCCTATATTATGTAGGTAGTCTATTAGGTAGTTAATTAGGTTACTTAACAAATAACTTACTAACCTATTATTTATCTTTAGGCTAGGTTGTTTAGTTTGGTCAATGTCGACACTTTAGTCAATTTGACAACCTTGGCAATGAGCTTTTGTTGAAGCTAGTAATTTGTCAAGGTTACATATTCTTGGTTTTTTTTTTAACGAACATTTTTGTGTTTTTTGGATAGTCAAATCATGTTTCAACTTCTTAAGGTGTCAAAAACATTACATAACAACTTGGCCTTGACAAAGCTTCCAAATTCATACAAATTTTGGCATGGCTTCTAAAAACTTATGAACATTTTCATACTTAACTGTTAATATTTTGGAATTTTAAAATCTGCATTAAAAATAATTGCAATATACATAACCAAAGGTATATATATATATATATATATATATATATATATATAATTTTAAATAAATATGTATTGAAATGAATATAATTCCATAATATCATTATTTTTATATAATGTGTTATAAATAATAATATAATTAGACCAATATTTAAACCAATATTATACATCATAGAGAATAAAGTTTACATAATGACTTGTGTTATATATGTATAAAATATATAATATTTTTCACCCGCTATTTCATTATTTTAACCAAAATGATTTACTATATATTAGATTAGTATAAAATAAAATTTCAATCAGACATAGGATTAATATATGGGAGAGATTATTTTTATTATTATGTGAAACATCAGGAAAAAGTAAAAAATAATGTGCTTTAATTTTTTTTAAACATAGTTTAAAATATTATTACATTAAAGACTTTATATTTTTGTTTTTTGAAATGAATTTACAACTTTAAAAAGGAAAAATCATAAATATGAACATATTTGAAGAAATTTTAAGCTTGAACTTTTAATTTTTTGATCTCGACAAACTTTGTAATGCATTTAAAGTTGCACTACTTACAAAAATGGGGTGCAATTTACTAGCTTAAATCATTTTGGGACCTTAAAAGTGAAATAATTTCATTGCATTTTACCGGTTTCACCCTAGTGAAAGTTATTTCACTATAACATCACTATGTAGACATCATGTTTCAACACTAATTAACATAATTCACTATTATAATTTACTATAATAAATAGATTTATTTTTATGTTTTTTTAAATATTTTATCTATGTTTATTTTAAGCCACTTTAGTTAGTATAATTTATAATTTATTTTATTATAGGCTATTATAAATTATTGTACCCTAAATTATTATATGTTATTTTACCTTAAGGTATCTTAACTAATTTATTATCAGCTTTTAAGTTATTCTAAATTAAAATTCAACTAACTTTAGGTTATCCTTTAGGTTATTTTTTTAAAAATTAATATATGTTATTTCAAGTTATATTTTAAGTTATTCAAAGTCATTTTACTTTATCCTAAGTATAGTAACTTAAAATAATCTAAAATATGATATAATGACCTAAAGTATAAATAACTTAAAATAGAAAAAAATAACCTATGAAAAATAATTTAAAATACCCTATAATATAATAACTACCAATAGCCTATGATATTATAACATAAAATATTCAACAATAATTTACAATACAATAACCATCAATAACCATTAATAAAATAACCACCAATATCCACAATAAAATATTCACCAATAATCATTAATAAAATAACCACCAATAGTCACTAATATAATAAACATTACTAACCACCAATATCCAATAACAAAATATCCACCAATAATCATTAACATAATAGCCATTAATATACTGCCAATTAATAACCACCAAAATCCACCGATAAAATAACCACTAATATAATAACCATTAATAAAATAACCACCAATAGCCATTAATGAAATAACCACTAATAGCCATTTATAAAATAACCATTAATCGCCATTAATAAAATAACCAGCAATAACCATTAATAAAATAACCACCAATAGCTATTAATAAAATAATCACTAATAACCACCAATATAATAACTATTAATAACCATCAATAGAATAGCCACCAATAACCATTAATAAAATAACCATCAATAACCATTAATAAAATAACCATCAATAACCATTAATAAAATAACCACCGATAGCTATTAATAAAATAATCACTAATAACCACCAATATAATAACTATTAATAACCATCAATAGAATAGCCACCAATAACCATTAATAAAATAACCATCAATAACCATTAATAAAATAACCATCAATAACCATTAATAAAATAACCACCGATAGCTATTAATAAAATAATCACTAATAACCACCAATATAATAACTATTAATAACCATCAATAGAATAGCCACCAATAACCATTAATAAAATAACCATCAATAACCATTAATAAAATAACCACCGATAGCTATTAATAAAATAATCACTAATAACCACCAATATAATAACTATTAATAACCATCAATAGAATAGCCACCAATAACCATTAATAAAATAACCACCAATAATCATTAATAAAATAACCACCAATAACCATTAATAAAATAACCACCAATAACCATTAATAAAATAACCACCAATGACCATTAATAAAATAACCACCAATAACCATTAATAAAATAACCACCAATAACCATTAATAAAATAACCACCAATGACCATTAATAAAATAACCACCAATAACCATTAATAAAATAACCACCAATAACCATTAATAAAATAACCAGCAATAGCTATCAATGAAATAATCATTAATAACCACCAATATAATAACTATTAATAACCACCAATATAATAACTATTAATAACTATCAATAGAATAGCCAGCAATAATCATTAATAAAATAACCAGCAATAGCTATCAATGAAATAATCATTAATAACCACCAATATAATAACTATTAATAACCATCAATAGAATAACCACCAATAACCATCAATAGAATAGCCAGTAATAACCATTAACAAAAATAACCACCAATAACTATCAATGAAATAATCATTAATAACCACCAATATAATAACTATTAATAACTATCAATAGAATAGCCAACAATAACCATTAATAAAATAACCACCAATAGCTATCAATGAAATAATCATTAATAACCACCAGTATAATAACTATTAATAACCATCAATAGAATAGCCACCAATAACCATTAATAAAATAACCACCAATAGCTATCAATGAAATAATCATTAATAACCACCAGTATAATAACTATTAATAACCATCAATAGAATAGCCACCAATAACCATTAATAAAATAACCACCAATAGCTATCAATGAAATAATCATTAATAACCACCAATATAATAACTATTAATAACCATCAATAGAATAGCCACCAATAACCATTAATAAAATAACTACCAATAACCACTATTATAATAGCCACTAATAATGATTAATATAATAACCAATAATAAGCATTAGTAGCCATTAATATAATAATCATTAATAATTATTAATAAAATAATTATTAATAAACATTAATACTCACAAATATAATAAGTATGAATAACCATTAATAACCACTAATAACATTAATAAAAGAATAACTAATAGTCATATATTGGATTTGCTTATAATTGTCAAAAATAATTTAAAGTGAAATAATTTATAATAGACAAAAAAACTTAAGGTGAAATAACCTATAATAACTTAAAATTGCCAATAATAACGTAAAGTGAAATAACTTTCAATAACCAAAAGTAACTTAAGGTGAAATAACCAAAAATAATTGAGAATAACTATAAATAACCATAAATAATGTAGGGTGAAATAATCTAAATTAATGAAAAATAATTATATAATAATTGAAAATAGTTTAACATAGGTAGTATTATTATATTAACAAAAACATTATCCATTTATTAAACCTTTTTTTTCAAAAAAATGGTGATTGAAATATTATTGAATAATGATATTCAACTTTTTTTTTGTTCAAACGATTTTAAATTTTCAAAAAAAAATAAATGTAATAATATACCTTATTGAAATTTTTTAAAAAGTAAATTTGAATCATTTCATTTGAACAATAAGATATGAATTTTCAAAGTTTGTGTTTTTATAATGTTTAAAATGAAATATTTGATAAATAAAATGTAATGTAACATATTATCACCGCAAATGGAGTGGCTTAATGGTAAGAGTGTTTGCCTTTATTCCAAAGGTCGAAGGATTGAACCTTGTGAGTGGTGTTGTGTGTGTGGTCAACAATGATATGTTGATTGAATATTCTCCTTTCGAATTCCTAGAATAAGTGCTTGGGTTAAAAACATATCCTACGTAGTGACACGTGTCAATAATTCATGGGTTAGAAAATCATGAAATTATCAATAATATTATATATTCAATAATTAAATTTTAATTGAATTCCATGCTGGTTAATTAGTTAATTAATTAGTAAGTGAATGGTTTGATAAATTTGTATTTCATTTGAGAGCAACTTTATTTCATTAGGTACTAATGAAATATTCATTATCTGTAACAACTAACCCTTGTTTACTAAAGGGTTAAACAATTTCACTAGTTAAAAATGTCCAAATTCAATCAAATTTAATGAAACCCAAAATGAACTATGACACATTTTGTAATAGTGTTGGGTTTTCACATAAAATTTATTTCTTACCTTTGTGTGATCTTTGCAACCTAATTTTTCTAATCTCTTTGAAGAAAATATAGAATGAAATTATTGTTTCACATATGTTTAAACCCTAAAAATTTCCCCCCAATTTAATGTAAAATAATTCTGATAAATAATAAATTATCAAAAAAAAAGTTATATAATTAAATAATTAATAGACCAGTATTGTGAATAATTTAAATGATTATTTATCAAGAATTAGATAATCATTTATTTATTTAAAATAATTAAGTAATCATTTGGTTTAACTTTATTTACTTGAATAATAAAAAGTTGGATCTAAAAATCAAATTGATTAATTTGACATTTAACTTATTAAACTTAATTATGTTTTTGTTTTAATAAATTATTGAATTCACTGTTTAAAATAATTATTGCACGTTATAGATCGCAAGTTCAACTTTTCCATGAAAAATTCCTACATTAAGAGAAGTTTGATCACTATTGTCATTATACTATTTGTTCCACAAACAATATAACATATTTTCAAATTCAATGAAACAAAGTAAGAATCATGGAACTCCTAATCAACAACCCCACCTCTATACACACCTTTGTTAGCATATCATATATACTTATTCATTTGGTCTATCAGTTTGCGACAGGGCTTGGGAAGGGGCGGGCTGGGCACGGACTGGGCACGGGCACGGGCGGGAATGGGCACGGACTGGGCATGCACTGGGCACGAACTAGGCACGGGCACGAGCACGGGCGAAACTGGGCACGGACTGGGCACGGTCACTGGCAGGACTGGGCATGGGCATGGGCAGGCTGGGCATAGGCTAGGCACGAGCAGGCTGGGCATGAGCAGGCTGGGCACGGGCGGATTATGTCCGAACGTCACGGGTACCCACTAGTTATTTTGAAATTAACTAATTATTTTGGAGTGACCTTAAATGCAAGTATTACATTTTGGGTAGGATTTTCATTTAAAGAGGCTTAAACCCCACATGCGTTATTTTGAAATGACCTTAAATGGAAGTATTGCATATAGGGTTGGGTGATTTCAAAGTGACTTTGCATGTGGGTATTATGTTTAAGGCTAGGTCTTCATTTAAGGGTATCCAAACCATTTAGATGGGTTCTTTTGAAGTGTGGGTATTGCATTTAGGGTTCATTTTTCATTTAAATTTACAATACCCAATCTTATATTTACCTCTACCAACTAAAATTTTGGGTTTTCATTGCAATACCTACACCCGTACTTACCTTTACCAATTGGAATTTTGGGGATTCGTTGTAATACCTACACCTATACTTACTTCTACCAACTAGAATTTTGGGGTTTTGTTGCAATACCTACACCCCTACTTACCCCTACCAATTGGAATTTTGGGGTTTCATTGCAATATTTACATTCGTATTTACTTCTAGCAATTGGAATTTTGGGGCTTCGTTGAAATACTTGCACATGTACTTACCTTTACCAATTGGAATTTTGGGGCCTAATTGCAATACTTACATTTGTATTTATTTCTACCAACTAGGATTTTGGGGCTTAGTTATAACGCCTACATTTAACACTAATATTATCACTATCCTTATGTTTTTGTATTTCACGTTTTTTGTGTTTATTACTTGGAAACAATAATAACCTTTGTGCCATATTAGACTTCATGTGTGTGTTGAATACATTATGTTCAAAGAATTTGGGCTATGGTTTCCTCCATACAAAATTGATTCTAAAACAAAATTCTTAGTGCCAATGGCAACAATCTTGATTAGTAATTGAAACATTTATTAATGACATCGTTTAATATGTACATTTGTGTCATTGAACATTGTTTCATGCCAATCTTTGAATTGTTTAACACTATTTCCCAATCCATTTTCTACATAGTGTAACACTAATTTTGGGTGTGAAATTGCATTTGCCTTTGTGAAGCATATGTTACAAATATTACATGCCAATACTCTCATGTGTGAAGTTGCATGTTCACAAAGTGTCACATCGCCTTCTTTACATTCATTTGTGATCTCTTACATTGTAATGACCAATTGTGCAAGAGCCTTTTCCATTAAGGTTAATGAATTTATTGTGTCATTAGACCCTACAATGGCACCCATAGGGAGATCATTTTGTTCCATGTTCATGAGCCGATCAAATTCCATGATCCCATTATCACCTTCAAGATGTTCATCTTCGTCATCATCATTGGATTCCATACCATCTAGAATATGTCATGGGTCCCCAAACATTTTACCCAACCCTCCACAGCATGTTCCATAGTAATGAATGATATCCTCTTGAGAAATGTTTGTGCATGTGAAAATGACCACAATTTGATGTTTACACATGTTCCCTCGCAATGCTCATTCACATGTGTAACAAAATATTTCAGTGAATGCGAATTTCACCACGTAAATAACATTGGGAAGGTGTTGGCTCCATACGCCCCAAGTTCCATCATTATCAAAGGTTGGTTAATACACATGGGTGAGTGAAATAAGGGTTGCCTTTTCCACACTTTGTGTAATAATGGCCTCCATAACTTTGTTTTTTATGAAACCTTTTTTTCTCATTTCCAATGTGTGCATGTAGTGGTGTGTAATGGTTGTTGTTAATCGCCACACTAACTAGTCAATCCTACACCCTCTAAAGCCTTTTGTGTCAAGAACAAGCCAACGTTTCAACGCACGATGATAAGATTCAATGTTCACTTGAGTGTCTTGCTTGGAATGGGGCACTTTTCTAACACCCACCATCCATAATTTTACAAACATAAACACAATGCACAAGGATGAATAACATTATTACAAAACAAATTTGAATACTAAACCATGATAAACATTATCACTTACCAAACTAATGGTAAAAAATCCATAAATAATTTGTCCATGCATCACCAAACCTATGTTTATGAAAGTTTTCTTTCATAGCAACCCTCCCATGCTCTTTCAAGTTATCAATTGTTTTTCCATGATCGATGGACATATACATCACATCATGAAGGTTTTGGAGGATTCCACCCCACACTTCCACATCCTTGATTTTTTTAGTACCATGTAAGCACCATGCTTTGAGAACATGCCAACAACAAAAGTAGATGGGAACCTTGTCCATACCCCATACAACCTTAATAAGGACACATATACAATAAAATATCTATGAGTGGATGGGGTTAATACAACATAAAGTGCATTTGAAGTAATTAAAATTTTTATGAAAGATATTAAAAAAATCTAAGGAAATAAATACAAAGTGGGTACTAGGTATAGAACTAACTGTAATGCCTTCCATTCTTGAGGTGCATCATCAACGAAAAAACA
Source organism: Sphagnum tenellum (assembly GCA_963921925.1). NCBI lineage: Eukaryota > Viridiplantae > Streptophyta > Sphagnopsida > Sphagnales > Sphagnaceae > Sphagnum > Sphagnum tenellum. The sequence goes on from OY998145.1 coordinate 20,173,577, forward strand.
TGATGGTGTCCAATGCGCCATGTGTGATAACATCTTATCTTTTAATGGTTTAAACCATTCGATCAAATCCTGAATTATTTGCCTACTTGTAATGATCTAGGCTGGAGGGACACCTGTGTGATGATTATCAAACCCCATCAAGGTGAATAGATGGAATTTCATGTTATTTGTGCCAAATGTGGCATCCAGAGAAATGACATTATTGTGACCAAATGATAGCATGGACTCACGTTGAGTTGATGTTTGAATACCTATGGTGAATGGGACTTGAGTCTTATGTTTCCAATCCAAATGTGCAATGTCTTGAAGTCGAATGAAGTCATCTCATTTCATGCTTTGACCCACATTCACACGTTCCCACCAAATTGTTTTATGCTTGTCATATATTAATTTGGTCGTGTAACCTAAGCTTAGTTGGGCCCATATGTGGTCCTTTAATGCTTCTGACATGCATGGAGCATAATGAGACATACGAGAAATGGATTCTAGGTCATGTTCACCATGTGCGAATGACGCATCAGTTCGTGTATGGGCTTTATGATAAATTGTGATCTTAGCCACATCATGTCATGTGTATAGACATTTGATTGAGAATGACGCTATGCATCTTCGTTTGATAGTTCGAATGTGGGTTGAGTTTTCTTGGTAGTCCTTTGGTCCATATCCGCACTAATACCTAGACCAAAAAAAATTCAAAAATACAAATGATTACATCTTTGGTATATGCATTAAAAAAATAAAAAATGTTAATGCCATAAATGTTTACCACATATGCCTAGGTGGTTTTTGATAGCTGGTTGCTTGACATTTGCTTGGTTTGGAAAGTTTTTGTAAACATTCCATTCCAAAGGGGTTCTCATATCCCCTCATTCACCTTCCAGGAATTCCGAAATGTGAGCATATGGAACATAAGCAAATTCAATGGTCATTTTATTTTGCCTTCCATGCCATATCTCAAACCTCCACATCAAGTCCTTGTTTGAAAAAAGGGACTTGGTGGGGTCTTGGAGATGAATAGAATGGACTTTAAACACCTTCCCATGATTGAAGGAAGTAGGACAAATTCCTGCACCAAGATAATTTATAATTCGATAAACATTTATCATTGAACAAAAACCCAAATGCAATACATACATGGCATTATAAACCCATATACTAAAACAAACTTTGGTAATACCCACATAATGATAATTAATGCATACTATTTGAGAGGTGCAAAAAGTAATACCTACTTTAGGCCATAAAACCCACACTGGTTGTATGGAGTCAATGCATTATTCACATATGGGTATGAAAAAATCAAACTATAAAGAGATATTGAAAATGAAATATTTGTGTAAAAATACAAAACCTTTCTTTATGGTTATATTCTTAATGAAACTTAACGCCCTTTCTATATCCAATAACTAAGAAATGAAAAGAGGTTGAATTGTGAAAATATAAACAAAAAACAAAAGAAATAACAAGAGACAAATGCATATCTTTAAGAATAAAAGATGATAACATTCCACCAAAGTTTGTACTCCCAATTAAAAATGAAACCCTAAAATATCATAACTCATATGAAAGTGGGTTATAAAATATTAAACTCTAACAACTATGGAAATATGGAAACAAAGGATATTCATAATTATGGTATAAATCTAAACAAGTGATAAGATTAAAAATCAATACAATGAACAAAATCTAGAGTATAAACCTTAGGCTTTAAAATATATGAACCAAATTCCTATACACTAAATCATAAAACATAACCCTAAAAATCCAAATGACATTTTGTCATAAGCCTTATTACAAACCTAACTATACAAACCCTAACAAAAAAAAGTCAAGATATGCCTTAAACCTTAAAAATTATAAAAACTATACAAATTATATAATGCAATATAAACAAATTTATAAGAACATAGAAAAAAATTTAGAAACCAAAATGTGAAGGTTTTAAATTATAAATATTTATTAAGTGACAAAAAATTTGATCTTTAATAAAAATCAAATAAATTTCATACAAAACCAAAAGAAAATATATATCTTTTATTTTTGTGTGATCTTTCCAACCTAATTTGTTTTCCACTTTTTTTGAAAAAGATATAAAATGCAATTGTATTATTTCACATATGTGTAAACCTTAAAAATTTACCCCCAAATTTAGCCTACTTTAAGTTAATTATTATATATTTGTGAAAAAATTATTGATTAGTTTATGTGTTTCAACCTTAAACTTAAACCATAATCTAATACTACATACTTATAATAAGGGGGCCGATCCTCCCACCCTGCTGATTTGCTTCTCCCACCCTCCCCCCCATACAACAACAGGGGTGAAATAGAAATTAGGACGCTCATCTTGTAATCGGACCATTTGGTGGTGACGTTATAGAGATGAGCGGCAACATGCTGTTTGCACGCAGCCTTCAAGGCATCGACATCGTCGTAAGTGGCCTCGGGAGGGGGGTTCATGGCGTGCCGGTACAAGGAATGGGGGGGAATCAGGGGTGAAGGGGTGGGAGATAAGGGGGGGGGAGGGTGGGAGACGCAAATCAGCAGGGTGGGAGGATCAACCCCCTATAATAATTACATGAAAAGATGTATTAAAATGTCCATTCAAGAATAAATTAAGTAAACAAAATTTAATAAAATAGCATTAACTAAAAAGTGGGTACAATTATGACATTGTTTCCACTATAAATTGTTTTTAATATTTACATATGGGGACCTATGTTCATCATCCATGAACTAGGGTGAAGCTCAATAAATTGATAGGTAGGATTGAAAGGGGGAAGGGGGGTTGGTGGGGTGAAATAAAAATGGTAAGTAGTTAATTATGTATTTGGCTATATAAAAAGCATAGATAGATAGGTAGTTAAGTAGATAGGCAAGTTAGTACATAAGAAACAAGTTACCTTATTAAGATGACTAGGTTTGTAAAATACTTATGTCAATAAGATAGTTGTGTATGTAGGGTAGCTAGGTCAGTAGTGTAAGTAGTTAGTACAATGGTTCAGTTAGTAGGGTATGTAATTAATATCGTAGCTATGTTAGTAAGTTAGGTGATTAGTACAGTAGCTAGGTCAATAGAATAACTAGTTATTGAGGTAGCTATTTCAGTAGGGGATAATAAATAAGGTACCAAGGTTGGTGCAATACTTATGAGGGCAGGACAGTGAGCAGGGTGGCATGTCAGGTCCAAGGGCAAAATAGCCAAGAAACAAAAAAAAAGAGAAACAGTACAGTGGTCAGCATAAAAAAGAAATGGACTATGATGAACCTCATCTGGCGTTGAATGAAAAAACGCAGCCCATCCGGTGGACAGAACGGCCAACTGGTGCATTGGTGGCTGCTGGTTCACACTCGACCCAATCAAGGAGCAAGCCACCAATTGTTCTCAATACTGGCAAGTGCAACCCCTGTTCACAAGAGTTAGATATCACATGTCCAAGAAAAAAACAGGGTTCTGCCATCAACGTTGAGTAAAGCTGTATCACTGCTCTCTCATATTCACCTGAAACCAATACCTCGCTTAAGGTTGAGATTGAGATTGCTGCGGACACTCCACAATAATACTTTGAAGGCAACTATTCTGTCAGTTTCAGCAAAAACCCAAACTAACCTGACAAGAATTGAGTGTAGCACTAATGTTGGAAGTGTCCAACCATTACTTTCATCATGAATAGCAGTGACTGACTGCCATGATTCCTCACTGACTTCATCAGATCCTGGCAATCTGATAATTGTATAATAGTCTGCGCAGATGTACTTATCTGTACAAACTTTCTCCAACTGCAACATAGTACTAACCAGAAAGTTGGAAGTCCTACAGCCATACCACAGTATTTACAACAACCCAAGCCTAACATGTAGCTACAAACTGTTAGGTTCAGCACATCCAAATTCCTTAGTGATACTCAGAATTACTCTCCAACCCTGCCTAAGCAGTTAACAGCCAGGAGTCTGACCTGAGTATCTCTCCAGTGACCTGAAAACAACCACCACCTCATCCAGCCTGCTCAACAGCTCAGGTCACAAATAGCAGCCCTTCATCTCATCCATCACAAGAGCCTTCAACTGTGCATATCTACCACCATCAGCATTATCCAAGAAGGTTGAAGCCAATACGGCTGCTTGCTCCCTTAACATTGGCTGCTGAACCCACATTGGACATCATTACAATCAGTGTGCTTTGGAAAGAAACCTTCCATCCCTGTATTGTCAATCAATAATTGCTCTGTAACTGGAACACAAGAAAAACAGATGTTCTTCATGTCACAATCTCCTAGACTGATATGACATGTACCATTTTTTATTCAGTTTCAACACATTTAAAATGTGAGAACAAAGACAGACAAGGGGAGCTCTTGGCAGCGCAAAAACAGTCTTGCTTAAGGAAGCATAAGACCTGGAGACAGACATTCTTTGCATGGATTTATTTGAAGAAAATACTAGAATTTCTTCCATTGGACATATCATGTGAGACTATCTTTCTTTTGTGCACCTTTCACCTTCTTGCTTACAAGAGACAATGGGTGTATTATGAACCTGGTTTACAAGGCAAATGAAGTCACACTTGTAAGTACCTGAGGGTCATTCGGATGACCATCTTCAAAAACTTGGAGGAGGATATTGAAGGCATCAGGGTGAGCTTTCTCAATCTCATCTATAAGAATCAGAGTGAGGGGTTTTTTATGGACTGCTTCAGTGAGAGCTCCGCCATCACCATAACCCACATAACCTGGTGGGGAACCAATGAGCTTACTCACACTATGCCTCTCCATGTACTCACTCTCATGTCCAATTGTACCATAGCCTTCTCCTGCCATTCCACACAAACTTTTCAGAACCAGAGAAAAACTCACCACTACATATTCCCAAAAAATTACTTACATCATATTGTGTCCACAGAAGCAAATCATGTCCTATTTGAAACAGGCTCTTTGCATTATTGTCAGAACAGCCAATAAGAGAAAATATTGGAATCTGACACAAAAATGACAAACCCAACCAAATTCTACAAGAGTACCATATACTCACAGAACCAAAGTAATGCTTGGCTAAGGCCTTAGTGAGCTCAGTTTTTCCAACACCAGTAGGTCCACAGAAAAGCATGGCTGTAATGGGGTGAGGGAGTCTTGAGACCCACATGAGCGCTTTGGACTGCATGTGCACAGCATCTTCTCCAAGTTTGTTAACCTGTTTTGTTCATCTGCTGTCAGTTGCTCAACTGGGATTCAAGACCACATTGCTGCAACTGCCACTATCTCTACTGGTCCCACAACCACTGGTCTGTACCCATAACAATCATGGCAACAAAGTCTAGGACCTCACACCATCTGCATTGACAATCACAACTATCAAACTGAAATGTCAAATGTCAAAGTCTAGAACCTCAAAAATGTCCTGTGCTAACTGTAGGGAGGAGAAAAATGGTGGCTCCACCGGAGTGAGATTCTTTGCAACATGCAACAGCACACTACAACATACAGTACCAGAACACAAGTTATGGGTTATGTGTTGCCACTATTAGGCAAGAAATAAACCCATCATCCCCTTAACCTAATTGTAAAAACAAACTACAACTAGAGAGTTTGTGTCGCCATTTGCAGGCAACAAAGACACACCCCCCTCTCCATTTCATTGTCACCAAGCCTACTGACCTCAGAGGGTTGAACTGAAACTACTTCAAGAACAGGAACTGCACACTACAGTTGAACACATGGACACAGCCATTAGCAAATTCATAATCATCCGAGGAGGCTACAGAAGTTACCATGTCCTCTAATATGTACTCCATGCTGCCAGTTGCTGTCACAAAAGCCTGGCAGCATATTTCTTCAATCAGTGAACTGCAAAACCAACAGAAAAAAACCCGTTACAACATTTACACCACTGTGAAATCTAGTTTCCAGATGTTTTGAATCTCCATGAGGAGACTGACAGCTTCCTGGGAAGCCTGTACAGCATGAATCTCCTGCCAGTATTCTATGGGTCTAGTGCTCCTTCCTCTTCCCTAATGCATTTATGTGGACCTGGCTACCAGCTTCATCCAGCAAATCAATTGCCTTGTCACGAAGGGATCAGTCAGGAATATACCAAGGTGGCAAATACCCTGCAGCCTCCACTGCTTCAGTTGTAATGTCACACTTATGATGGTCCTTGTGTCCACTTCTCATCCCCACCAAAATCTTCACAGAATCCTCCAATTTAGGACCTCAATGTGCCCATTTGGAGCTTTCCAAAGCCCATTCACAGTCCTTAAACCCCTCCAATTGCAGGATTTTACTGAAAGTTATTTGAGGAAATATTCACTAAGATTCAGTTTCCCTCTCCACATTTTGCAAAGGACCCATTTTCTTGAAAACCTATGTGCACAAGGAATTGTCAGAACTACTTTTGAAAAAGAACCAAAGCCTCCTGGCAGGTAGGAGAAACTAATTGGGCAAGAAATCACACTTCCTTGCATGCCTCCTTTTATTCAAAAAGAACTGAATGGCCTTGGAATCATTTTCCTATACCTATCATGGCAAGCTGCCTCAGGACTTTCTGCCCAACAATGATCAATGGCAGAAGGTAGACATATTTTACAACATATGAACAAATACACCCTCACATGTCTTACTCACAGCCATAAGATTCCTACATTGAATAGGCAGGACAATAGAACCATAGTGTTATCAGGCGCAAGAAACTCAGGAAATTGCAATATGTAAATTTATATTAGGTTCAAGGTATTCAAATATGGGAGAACACTCCTCTGGAGCCTCTGGAGGGCATCTCTGGAAGTACTACCCCTGAACCCAAAGGTTTCTAAAAGACCAGCAACAGACTGACATGGAGTCTCCCCTGATTGATTTTACATTCCTGCTATTTGAGTCACAAGGGATTGACTGTCATCAAGAATTGACTATTCTGCCTGAGAGATGACTCATTAGTGTCCACTAGTGCTTTGATAGAATTCCATAATCCCACATTGAGACTTATTATATCCTCATGACTCATGTGGAAGTAAATCTTCATGCTAGCATTCTCATCTGCTCAGTGGCACCAACATGGTTGTTTCTATCATACGTGACTAGGCTCCAGCACCATAACACACGGGAAATGACAAGCCAAAGGTTTTATCCTCCTCAATGTGCTTGTGGTGCTCATCAGAAGTTGTTGCACCAATGCACTAGCCAAACATTCCAAAGCACAACAGGTCAGGATTCATCACAATGAAAAAAAAACCTGTTTCACATCTGCAAATCATTAACGCCAAGGACACCCTGACTTCACACAAACCCATCCTCAGGTCACAAATTGGCTAGATTCTTTGCTCAAAGATGTCACTTCAGTGGTTTGAATGAGAGCAATGCATATAACAATGTTGATATTTGATTGCACAAACAGGAGCTTTGAACTCCAACAACTTGGGTCCTTTACACCCAACCATAACTGAAGCACCCCCACTTGCAAGTGCAGGCTTCAACAAGTTACCAATGTGCAATCAGCACTACCTCCATTTTTTAGGTGGATGAAAGATGCACCAAAATACTTTGCAAATTTACATTATTCGGAGACAACTTTACAATTAGATTATTGGAAGATACATTTGATGGTCAATTGAACAAAACCTGGGCAAACTTGGGTTTTCGTGTTTGACTTGAGAATTATAATCCTACTTTCATAGTTATTTTTTTATTAAAAACTCCTTAGTGTTTTCAAGTTTTGAATGAAGTAGTATTGACGAAGGTTTGTAGGGTTCAATTGTCATGGGGTTTATTCATGACAAGCTTATTAATGTGGAAAAACATTTTTGTACATTAAAAGAAAAAGATATAATGTGGTTGTAACATGCAATGTGCTAATCAACATGGTGGAAGCAAAAGATCATGCGCAACCCCATGATAAGTTTAGCAACTTATTTGAACACTAGATGCATGCATGGCAATCACCTCTTAGCCATATTCATGTGCAAAAACTGTGATCCTTCTTCTCTAGTCATTTACACATGTGAATTTAGAGCCTTCCTTTCCTTCCACTGTGCCACCACTTCATCATTCTGAAACTGACAATAGGTTACATACCCTAGTACCTTGGCCAATTCAACACTAATTTTCAGAAATGTTGAAAACTTCAAAAATTATTTCTTCCAAATCAAAAATTATTGTAAAGGATAATAGTGAATATTTAGGAATATTCCATTTGTTGAAATGTAAATTTCAAAATTAATTAATTATCCAACGGACATGTGTTCAAATGGCCAAGGTACTACAGTATTGTTTTAACTATATTATCATCTAGTTTGGCCCATGGATTTTCTAATTTTATGAATTTTTTAAAAAAAATTGCTTGCAAAACTTGACACTACTTCTGTATTTCGAAACAGCTTATTAGGTGCATAAAAGATTCAAGAATTTCATTCTTCAAAAACAGCAATCATCAAATATGAAAACACATACCAGGGAATTTTGTGAAAAAAAATGGCCCTAATTGCCCAGATTTTGAAAACAAATAAATTAAAGTTGCCAGATTTCTATAGAAGGCTCTGGCAGGTAGTCAAAATGTAAACCAATTCTTCAAATTTTGAACTTTCATATCTGGTCTATAGCCAAATTTGGCTGAATCTTCTTGTGGATGATCACTAGTTTGGCCACATCACACAAATAGAAAAAAATAAAAATAAATATTTATTTAGAGGTGCTATAACTACTCACTGACTTCATCACCTGAGTTTTTCAAAATCATTTGGTATAATGATTTGCCACAAATCTTATGCAAACCATGATACAATCTCTCTATATCCTAGACATTTGCGTCCTTAGCTTTTGTCACAATTTCCAAAAGCAATGGGGAAGACTCAGTCATGATGTTGGCTAGCACTCCAGAAACATAGCTAACTCTAGAAGTCAATAGTACCCTCAAAACTGTCAAAAGAGTCAGAAACCTGTACAGGGATGGAGTGTGAGCGAAAATGTTCCAGTTGCTGTGACATGCTTTGCAGTGGTTAGAGAAGATTTCAGTAGATTGCAGGCCTTGCCACCCTGATGTAGCCTTTTCACTCTCACACTTTCAATACAAAGAAATGCCCCTCAAGGGGCAGCTAAATGATTTCACACTTCTAGCTGAAAGAAAATTAATCCTACAGACCCTCTTCAATGGGCAATCAAGTTGATCCATTCACGGAAAAGTTGGTCGTGACGAGATTGGTCTTTCCAGCATGAAGAAATGCTGCATTATCCTCACTCCCAAGCACAGCCTTTGAAAGCTTAAGTTCATATCTATACACCACAAGTCAGATCAGAACTTTGTCTTGCACCGAAGGCTGATACTTGTTTAATAATTCAGTCAGTAATTTGCCAATTCCACTGTCACTATTACTGGGGCAATTGTCACATTTTGTGCTACAAATTGGCCTTCCACAGTCCCAGGACCATTCCATCATATTTTTCCCTATATAGGGTATAGGATCAGCGAGTCATATTATTCTGATTGAAGAGAGAAATTTCATAAAACCATGTAAGTCAATCAAAGAAATATTGTCTGAATTGTTAGCCCAAAATATGAACAAGACCATGTCATTGCCTTGTAAGTGTCACTCCCAAAGAATTCAATCACCAATTTCAGCCATCTACATCCTGAGTTTCTGTTGTAGGTTTGGAAGCACAATGAATGAAATTCAGTCACACCATCGGCTAGCACCCAAGAGGCAAATATTAATTTTTAGCTCTCAATTTCTTGTCTTTAGTGAAACAATTTAGTTTCTCCAGTAGGATCTGAATCAATCTCTTCAGCAATTCTTCGACATTCACATATTTGGCCAAGACATTCTAGATTGCATTTCCATTCTAACTCCAGGATGCTACTACACACCAAATCATCAAGGACATTGATGAAAAAAAATCTGAACCAGATTAAAAAAACGTTTCGTTTGGCCAAATCTTCCAATTTGTTTGGGCAAATCTAGAAGCACTATAATATAGATCCCAAGAGGAGGTGTACACTTTTTATCTCTGTTTGTCTGGTGGAACTTGGACAAGCTCACAGGTTAAGGGTAAGACCTTGTTCTCATGTGGCTGGCAAGCATTGTACTCCGCCTTCTCAGAGACCTATTCCACGATGCCGGTGTTGTTACCATGTTGCTCCCGGACATGCTCCTGAAAATCCCATACTGATGCCAATCACCACATAAATGATGCACAGAAGAACCCAAATCTACACACAAAAACAAACTCCCTCCATTCCCCTCCACAAAGCCTGTCCAGCATTTCTCTTCAATTTGTAGTTTGGATGCAGACACCCGAAAGTGTATACAGAATTTTACATGTGGAGTAATCCAAAATCAGTATATTACTCCATGCGGACTTGGTCATCAACTCGTAGAGCATCATCAATTCCACTGAGAGGCATACAAAAATCATCAAATTCAATTTGCATTGCTTCAACTTCTTTAAGAAGCAGTTTACTCACGGTACAACTTTTGGACCCCTATATATTCCTCTTTGCACCACAAAGTCCTCAGGTGGTTGAAAGCCTTCCAACCACTCATAGTTTGGATTTTCAGCAGCGTTATCACCATTTTCTTGCAATCCATCACTTCCATCTGATCCTAGCAACACAAAAGCAAGCAGATTATGAAAAGCAGAAAAGATTCACAACCAAAAAACCTCCCTTTCCTCCAGAAACAAGAAAGAAATTCCGATCCACCTCCTTTCATCCAAGACCATTACTGTCAATCCCAGAGGTCATCCCTGTCTCCCTCACAATATTGAGCATCAGAAAAGAGATAGGCAAGCTAAAAAAATTGCACCTGAAAAAACAGCTCTCGGAATGTTATGGTAATATGTGCAATGCCGACCAGTAGCAGGTGAGTAGGGGGGTGCTAGCACGTCAAGCAATGCACAGGGAGTGAGAGCTGTAAAAGCATGGATGTTTCCCCCAGTTGTAGGGTATAGCACAGCAGTCTCGCAAGGGGCAGTTAGCACATGATCAACTACCAACTTTGCCAATCTAGCTGCACATTCAGGACTCACAAACAGGCAAGTTCAGAGATGGTGAAAAAAAACCCACATTCTGACAAGCTCTGTCTCATATTCAATCCAAAATGACCTAACTGTGAATATTCTCATTCCAATGAGAGCCAGAGCACTCTCTGTTATAATACATTGAAGCACACCTTCTGCCTGAGGTTACATTCTTACACAGCACTAGAAAAAATATACTTGATTTGTCTTAGGGGTCTGTGAACATGTGTGAAAGAGATATTGTTGAACCTCAAGGTAACAACAGACTGCAACCCATTGAGGTACAGAACAGAGTCTTACGTCTTGATGGATCAGCATTGAGCTTCTCGTCAAAGGGATTCACCCAGTCATAGGCACGTACATGCACAGACCCATATAGCAGCCTGCTTAGGACTGTCATGCCTGGATGGTTGTGGAGAGGTATTGCTGCTGATGTTGGGAGACAAAATATTCCCATCTCCATTAGCATCATCCACAGCCCCCACCACCCGTGAGCTTCAATGCACAAAATACTCATTGTAGGTATTCAAGAAGAAGACAGAGAGAAAAAGAAAAAAATGTATTGAGCTCAGCTTTCTTTCTAACTTAACCACATGGCTTCATTGCCATGCCAACAGTGGAGATCAGGACACCAAAAACAGTGCATTTTACTGACGATTTTGCACACGATGCTTATCCTAGCTAGCAAAAAAAACATCACTGGCTGGGACTTACTGAAAACTGCTCGCATTCGTATAAATGAAGGTATGATATAGGTGGTGACCACCTGGGCACCATTGACGAATGCCGTCCTGTTTCTCCATTTGACCCAAAGAAACCAAAACCTCGTTCTGGCTGTTCTTCCTCCTCCAGCCCAACATCCAAAGCTTTTACATTCTCTGCAATGACAAAAAACAATCCTGTGTTTTAATTTTTCACATCACCACCTTGCACTGAGTCCCAATTGGTTTGTCAGCAAATGAGAAAACCATCCCAAGTTCCAACCCCAGCAAGAAGCGATACAAACACACACCCCTCCCCCCCAAAAAAGCAGCACAGGGCAAGTAAGAGAGAAAAAATACACTATCCACAAATGGGTTGCCACCAAAAATCTCAAAATCCAAGGAAGAAAAAGCAGAGGATAGAGCGATCAAAATTGCACGCCTGTGCCTTACGTCTCATCTCTCTCCCTCTCTTCCTATCCATCTCTCACACCGAGGTTAAGGCCAGAAACCTCAATATAAAGATGCTACACCAAAAGAAAACCCCAAAACAGTGACACTCTCGACAACACAAACAAACAAACAACACTGGAAACAACAGCTGCAAGGGAAACACATGGGGGGGGGGGAGGGGGGAAGAAATCCATAACATTCCATATATATACGGCATACCTAAAGCTAAGCGCACACGTTCCAAGGCCGCGGCTGATGGAACTCCTGAACTAGCAGAGAAGGTAGCCTTACACACATCGTAAAGCTTTTGCACAGCAGTTGTCGACATAGCTCCCATACTTCCCCAAATTGTGGCACATACAAAAAGACCACAACCTCTACTAACTCCATCTTCTCATCATCATTATCATCATCACCATACTACTACCCTTTACACTCCCTTCTTCCCCTCCCCTTTCCGTCCCTTTCTTTTCCTTTCCTTTGCACCAGATTCAGACTCTGTTCCTCATGTTCTTTTTCCTTCTTCTTCTCTCCTCCAATCCTAGGAAAAAAAAAATCCCCAAAGCGCAAATCTAATAGCAGCACCGTCTCCGCGCGCAAACCCCAATCTCTGTGGCTTTCACCAAATCGCTCGCCAACACCTGCAGTGCACAGACGACGGCCAGGCGTGCGTTCTTGCTCGTGCTGCTACTCCGCAGCAACGACAGAGCACGAAACCCTAAAAAGGGATGATGATGTGTGTGTTTCCTATGATACAACAACCACCTACCTACTTAATTTATACCTAGCTAACTACATACCTACCTCCTGACCTATCTACCTACCTACCTACTCGAACGGTTAAGGCAAAGGTGGGAGAGAATACCTACTAGGTATAAAACTAGGCTTGCATTTGGCTTCCTTCCTCCCTTCTTGGCTGATTCAGCGAGGAGCTTTGAGGTTGGGGTTTTCTTTTAATAGCATTTGAGTAATAATTTTCTATTTAATGGAAAATGTTACTATAGTATTTGAATAATAGTATTTTTTATTTAATAATATTTTCCACTATAGCATTTGATTAATAATTGGATTATTTTTTTAAAGCATTTTTTTGCTAATCCAGTGGTGATTTTTGGGTTTTTTATCCTATAATTAGCATTTTGGCTAATTGTGGTTTACAGCATATTGTGGGTGGGGCTTTTTGTTTTTTTCTTAAAACAGTATTTGAGTACTAACTATATTTTTAATTTTTTTACTATATCTTTAATTATAAAAGGGATTTATTAAATATAAATTTTTTAATGACTATTTTTGGGGTTTGTTTTATGATATATTTTAGCATTTTGTGTATTTTATTTTAATGCATTTCTATTAATCTGGCATTTGGGTAGTAACTGCTATGTGTGATTCCTATTAATTATAGTTCATGGGCACCATTCACACCCTTTTTTCTTTTCTTTTGGGAACACTGGACAAGCCATATATCTGAGGCGCTATTGGGAACGTGTGGAGGGAACAACTTGGGAACTTGAAGAACCCTTTGAAAACCTGACGAGAACTTGACGGGAACATGATGGGAATTCTTTCTTTTTTTTAGTTATTCAGGAAAATTGGTTTTTCTAAGCATTTTGTTAATCTGGGCAAATTTTGGATTTTTATGGTCTTTTACGGCTAAAATAGGTTACTTGGGGAAATTGGGTTTCTGGCATTTTTGGGGGTTTCTGGGCTCTTACACAGAAAAATAAAGTGTCATGGGAGATTGGGGTGATATATAGCCTTTGTTAGAACCATATCCATCAAATACAAGCCATAGTTACTAGACTAGTAGGTAACAAGCACCTACCTACCTACCCTTGGTTGGTAGGTATGTAGTGAGCCCTCTCATCTTCCACAGCTGATTCAGCATTGTGTGTATCTCTGGCATACTAACTCACTTTTTGTAGAGTTATTTGATTTTTATCCAACCCAATTTTTGGGAAGTGCTTGGAGATTGAGCCCCTCCCCTTTTTTTTTCTAGTCTCTTTAGGTTCCATTCACACATAAAAACAACAATGTGGATTTGAATCAATGGGATCTAGTAAAGAACCGGCGGTTATAAATTTGGTTACTTGATTCTTCCATTATTGAGAACTGTGGTTGCACAGGTTCGGGTATATGACCATGGCCCTCAAAAATGGAACAAAAAAAAATCGAAGAACCACTTTTATAACCCTGCTGGTTCTTTCAAGAAACCCACCGGTTCTTTGAAGTCGTTGATATAACTGGAACTGACGGTTCTTTGATTCTGATTTTCTGGCCCAAAAAATTGGAACCACGGTTCTCTGATCGAAACAGAACCGGTGGGTGGTGGTGGGTCGTTCACAAAAGTAAATACCCGGCCAACAATGATGCTTGCCTTCCATGTCACATGTGTCTGTTCTTATCATCATCCATTATTGCTTTTCCTCTCTTATTTTCTACTTCTTTTCTTCCAGGGTCATATTCTCATTTTTGTGATTTTTTATTTTTAAAAAAAAACTTGGCTAACTTTTTCCCAAAGATTTGAATTTTAAAATTAGGAGAAAAACATCCAAAATTTTCCCCAATTTTTTGTTGGAAAAAAGACATAATTTTTTCCCCCTTAAACAAAAAGAGAAAAGGAAAGAAAGAGAATGTTTGAGATTTTGTTTCACAACTTGTGCTACCTACTAAAGTGGTGTTTTTTTTCCCCAATTTTGTGATGTGGCCAATGTGGCGATCATTTACAAGCCAATTTAGTGAAATTTGGCGATTAAAAAACATGAAAGGGAACCTTTTTTGGACAACATTCCGTATTTTTAGCTATTTAATTGAACCACGTATAGAAATATTTTTAAAATTCTTGATTTTTAGAAATTTATTTTCAATTCTTTCGCCCAAAAAAAAAAACCATTGAATTTGTTTCCAAAAATTTCACAATAGTGCAAAATTTCACACCAAAAAAAAGGTCTGGACGGTAGTAAAGTAGTAACCCAGTGGCAGGGTCTGTGGTCCTCCTCCATTCTGCGTGGTTCCCTAACCACCTATCTCATCAACAAGATCCCCATCGTGCCGCATCATGAAGGATGGATGATAAGTAGTTTAAAATAATTTTCTGTTGGGTTCCACTTCCCTAGCCAACCATGGTGGTTACCTCAGTTGCTTTATTAACCACCTGCCTACAATCAAGTTGTTAGTACTAGGTAGGTAGATAAAAAAGCCCTTACATACAGATAGACCATCTCCTTACCTAGCAGTCACCTATTTTCCTACCTATCGGCCTTTATGTAGGGCCTACTTCTTTACAGAATGAGTTACCAAGTTACCAGATATTTTAACTCAGTTAAGGTTCATCCACAAATGGGTCATAATGGGCATCCAGTGGATGGTGTGCTGCTGGATGCTGGTTCACAGTCCATTGGGGCCCTTGGAATCGGCCTTTCGTTGGTACTTGTTGGGTCCTCTGGTACTCTTCATTGGATGTCCGTCCCCATGTCCCTCGGCCTCTGGTCATGTCATAATCTATATGGCCCAGCAATTTTTATTTATTTTTTGCTGGTGAGAAATTGCCAAAAATCGTTTTGTGTTATGAAATGAAGACGTTTTTCTAAGGGATTTCAATCATATTTTTTATAGCCAAATTTGGCTAGATATTCATGTGCATGATCACCATGTTGGTTATATTACAAAATTGGTAAAAACTGGTACCCGGCCTGCCTCATGTTCAACCCATAAATAACAGTCGACTTAAGTGGCCTTTAAGCTGATGAACCACTTTGTTGACTTGTTATTAGAACAGGGTATTTGTTTAAGAGCCATGAATATACCCGCTTTCACAAGTTGTATGAAACCCCCTACCCGCCACCTCAAGGCTCATCATACATACATATCAGTCTTTTTCCATTTTTTCCTCAATTTTGTGATGTAGCTGAAGTGTGATGACCATCATAATAAAATTCAGCCAGATTTTGTTGTAAAAAATATGAAAGAAAAAAAATCTAAGAATCCTTCTATACTTTTGGCTACTGATTGGAACTTAGTACACAATCCAGCAATTTTTTTAATATTTAAAACATTGTCAAAAATTGCCAAATAAATACTCAAAAAAACACTAACTTTTGGCCATTTTGATTTTTTTTTATATGACATTCTCAAAGACCTGGACTTGAAGATAGCAAATAGGTAATAAAGTCATCCTCAAAGTCACCCTATCAAAGTCTGACCCTCTAACCCCTTGTTTCATCCCCAATTTGAGTATGACAAGAAAGAGAGCAAATTTGGGTACCGTTTAGTAAAACTGGGTATCAATCAGTTCACAACACTTTGCAACATTTTACACTGACAAGACTCAATTTAAAGAGCATCAGGGCAGTGAGCAGCAGTGAAGAAGGCAGGTAAAGCAAATCCAAAACTGGGGATGGAACAACTGCCCCCCCCCCCCAAAAACTAGTTTGGGTAAGAAAAAACAGTTTGATCAGGTGGTTGTTGTTGTTGTTGTTTTTAAGTACAAATTTACTATGTGTACTGTTTTCATCCTGAATTTTTATTTTGGACCCCAGTTTCAACCCCCCCAAAAAAACTGGGGGTCTAATGAGCCCCAGTTTGGGGTACTTTACACATAAGTGTAATGTGATCTCTGACTTGCAGAGTGGATGCCAGAAAAAGGGGGTCAAACCTGCCTCCATTGGACTAGGTTAATAATAGTTGGTGAACTTGTGTACACACAGATCTAGTCTATGGATAAGGTGATCAACAGGGGGTTGCAGATATTTTGACTAGAATAGATAGCTTCACCAGAGCTGAGGCAGCATAAGCTCCAAATTGTAACTCTGATCTTGAGCTCATTTCACGTTAAGGTTTTTCAGTTCCCTCATACACTAGGCTGCTACTCACTAGAACAACATCCCACAAACAACATAAGAGCAAAAAGGTTGAACAAGTTGTGTAAGCAAAAGGCTGAACAAGTTGTGTAAGCAAAAGGCTGAACAAGGTGTGTAAGCAAAAGGCTGAACAAGTAGTCAACATGCACTGCTAACCTTTGTGCATTTTGTATATCAAAAGGAGTTTTTGGATAGTGTTCATCCCTAGATAGTTGCTGAGATAGCACTGCCTGTGTTACGTGGCAAAACTACATACACATTTTTCAATATTTTCATGCCCATATTTGAATGTGGGAATTTAAAGCCAGCCAAGAAGGACACAGGTTTCATCAGAATATCTATCAAGGACCTGTGCAACACCAGATTTCCAGTAAAGTCCACCACCATCTGAGGTGGGCTTTACCATTTGTAAAAAATCCCTAGGGCAGATTTTTTGATTTCCTCAAACCAGTGAGAACTATGAAGTAATTGTAAGTGGGAAAGGTGGATGGGAAATGGACTACATAACTGGCCTGCTTGAGCTGTGTTACGGGACATAACCAGGAGTAGGGGGCATCAAGATGACAATCCCATTTGTCATTTTCTATGAGTTGCAGGTTATGGGATTCACATCCATGAGCTCAGCAGGTTATGTCATATAACTGTTGTGTGGATGTCCAATCAGGAAGCAACACGTCCATCATCATCAAGATGCCCCCCAGCTACTGGTTATGGGAAAAATATTGGGCTTCACAAAAAGTGTAAAGCTTGCCATAGTTTTTGACATGCAATAATTCAACAATGGGCTTCCCCATGTACACACTAAGAAAAACATGCCAGGTTGCTCGGGATGAATTAAACAACTTAGGTTTTGCTACTCATTAGTTAGTTGCTCATGAGGCACTTTCACGTACTTCCTTCGCCTTATAAGTAAACATTGTCTGACTTTCATCGCCAAGCACACGGCTAAGGTTATCATGAACTTAGACATAGGCCTGGTAGGTGTGAGAGGCATATATTACCTACTCCGTAAAGGGTGAGAGGGATCTCACAAGGGGTTTCAAAAGCAGGCATGAGATCCCTCTCACTCTTAAGGAGATACAATATACGTCCTCATTAATGGTATTGATGGATATAATGTAACCTCCAAATATATTAGAGGGATTTTCCAAACGCTTTATGTTTTATTCTATATCGTAAGCTCTAGAGCCATGACCAAGGAGCTCTCTTGGCATTGCAAACGGTACTTGCTCTTCTTAGAGGTGGGGCCATATTTGCCTTCCTCGCATTGTTATCTTCATACACAATATATTCCAAGATTATTTCGACATTGTGCACAGAAACGGTGGTTTGGCTCAGCAAAATGGTTTTGGCCTAGTATTTTTGCATCGTCTGAAAGGCAGAGCAAAGCCTAACACCTACTAGAGAAGCGTGTAATAAATATGATGTGACTGCTGCTCCCTATTACTGATTGGCCAATCATAACGATTGGGTGGGTCTAGGTGGTTTGCTATTAGTAGTCTCCAACCTCTTTGGACTTTTAATTTTATGGGTGTGAGTTTGGGAGGTAAAAATGACTAAACTTGACTGTGAGAAATATTTTTCCAATGTCACATACTGAGCTCTGTTGGAGATGCTTACTGACAAAATTCTTCATTCAATCACACATGTTCAACAATAAAACTACAATGGAGCATGTCTTCTTGTATCTCCATTTGTGCTTAAAAGGATGCTTTTGTTGTGTTTTCTGATTGACGAAATGTGCATACCTATTAGTGGTTGCAAAAGATTTCATAATAAGTAAGAGAGAACATCTGCAACTATTTACCAAGAATTCTTGCACACAAGAATTAGAAAACTGCGAATCACACCTAGGCAAGTTGATTAGAACCCATTAAGAATTGTAAGGGCCCTAAGAAAACAAAAGAAAGCTAGGACTTCAGTAGGACTGACACATTTCTTCTTATAAATAATAAGATTGACCTCTTTACCGATTTTGTGGGATGAAGCGATGAAGGAAATGGATAAATTGCAATGAAATTCTTCTTATTTTATTGTAGTATTAGAGTTTAATTTAGTATTGAAAATTTATTTTGTTTTAGTATTAGAGTTCAAATGTTGAGATTTGTGGTTCAAGAAAAACACCCAAATTTCATCATTTCAAAAAATTGTTATATTTTGACTGATTTTTAAAATTCTGATTGTTTTAAAGCTTATGTGGAAATGGAAAAACTTATCCATTTTATATATGAAAAGCTTATATGATGAAAATGGAGGTGCAAAACTTAGAAGGGAAGTAACGGCCTTGTGAAATACCTAATGTATGGAAATAGAAGTGGAAACATTTGGGAATGGAAATAATGACAGAAGATTTCATGTTTTGATCAAAAGGACCAATGACCATTGTTTCAATTTAAGGATCAATGGTAGGATACGTGGGGTGGCGCACAAAATCAAAGGTCCAATCCTATCCATGCGGATCAAGCAAATTCAAGTCAAGGCAAAAGAAATGGGAGTTGGATAAAATTGGTGGGACCAAAGGCATAACAAGCCAAAAAAGACATATGGAAAAGGACCAAAATTGAAAATATTCTGAATTTACATAATTGTGGTCAATTTATTTCATGGATATCCTCATCCAACACATTTTTAAACGTCAACTAAAGATGCATACAAGACAAGCTAAACGGAATGACTATTACAAAGGAGCAATATGAACTTATATGTTATCCAACAAAGGTATTGCACAACATGAATACCGTTCCCAAGAAAAAGGCTACTCCAATCAAGCCACAAAAAGACAGATGATAATTGAGGTTCAAGGGCAACCTTGGAGAATATACAAATGAGCAAAGTCAAGCTCTGAAGAATGAGCTTTCATTTGACATATTCAATGCTATTGTACTCCTCATTGTGCAGTATATGATGGGAAAAGTGGTATCATGATTTGTGGACACAAGGTTTACACAAATTTTGTTACCAAGAAAATGATTTGAAAATTAGAAAATAGAAGTGCATTTTAAATGGTTGTCTATAAATCTTGATACTACAAGTTCAAAGGTGAAAATTAATGGTTGAGATGGTATATTGGAATTCATAATAGAATTTTTTAATTATAATATTTCATTTGGGATAATTAATGTGCATGTATAATATTAATGGACTATTCACACAAGGGGTAAATGTGTTGGTAGCATTACAAAAGTTTACAATTGTTCACATTACACAAATATTTGTTCATAAATAGATTATGTGGCAACTCCCAAAGTGGCACACTATATCACTTATTAACATTTGTGATATGGTATAGTGGTACTGAATATTAGAAAAGTAATAATGAATGTTGGAAATTTTCAAATTTCATAAATGTTAATTAAAATTTTAAATGTTAATCAAAGTTTAGCCACTTGTTAATTTAGCCAGGGTTTATTCAATTTATAAAAAAATAATCAAAGTTTATTCTTTTTTAATGTAGCCAAGGTTTGCCAATTTTTTTAGTTTAACCAAAGTTTAGTCATTTGTAATTTAGTCATGATTTATTTAAGGTTTTGTAAAACTAAATTTTAGTTTATGCAAGGTTTAACCAAGGTTTAATTGATTTTTGGTTTAGTCAAAGACTAACTATTTTTTTATTTAGCTTAGGTTGGTTAATTATTTTAGTTTAATCAAATTTTAGCCACTTTTTACTTGAACCAAGGTTAGTCGAATATTTTAGTTTAACTAAAGTTTAACCATTTTTTTAATTTAGCCAAGGTTTAGTCCCAAAAAAAATGTAACCAAGTTTTAATCAAGGTTGAATCAAATTTGAGTATTATCAAAATTGAACAAATTTTTAATTTAGTCAAGTTGAACCAAGGTTTAGGTTTTATTTAAACAATTTTTAGTTTAACCTAATTTGTGATTAGGTTGTAACCATAAAATATATCCCATGTTTTTTGTCCTCCCCTTCAATTTTGTAGATTACATAACAAAGTGCACTTGGATAATTAAATCACACAATAAAACTTTTAAACATGTCATTTGGCAATAAAATGGTTTGACCCTAAAGGTTAAACCAAAAGCAAAATTGCAAAATCAATTACATATTTACATAGCATAAATACCTACTTGCATATCTATTAAACTAAAAGTTTATATATATAATTAATTAAAAATAAAATTTCAAATATTTGTGAATATATCATGTATCATAATCATGAGCACACAAATTAAACACTTTAGATTTTTTTCCAAGATTATATATTTTTTTAATTTAAAAAATTGTTGACATATGGTAACATATCATTCATGCTTATTGTTGACCAAAAAAGTTGCAAATGATGTTTCTTAAAGAATCAAATGGTCAACAATAAGGAAACCATATTTTGTTGATTTTTTTCTTTCATCCACAATCCATGTCATTTGTGATTATGGTCATATGCAACTTGACTTTTGTGACTAGGGGAATTTTAATTCTATATGTTGTTTGCAACTAAAATTTAATTACAAACAATAGTCACAAAATCCAATTTTTCTTTTAATGAAACTTGATGAAGATATAGGTCAAACAAAAAATCAAATCAAATCAAAGAACAAATGAAAACAAAGTCTTGAATTATGAAGTAGATTTTTTTTTGAAAAGCCCATTAATAGGCTTGGGAAAGAAAAGAAAAAGATCTATTAGGAAAACATGAAATTGGTTAAATAATCTTCATCAAATTTAGGTTGGTTTAATCATAGCAAACTTCAGAAGATTTTTAAATATAATAGGTAAACCAATTAGAAAATGTTATGTAAATTGTTGTAGTTAGA
This sequence comes from Sphagnum tenellum, assembly GCA_963921925.1. Classification (NCBI taxonomy): domain Eukaryota; kingdom Viridiplantae; phylum Streptophyta; class Sphagnopsida; order Sphagnales; family Sphagnaceae; genus Sphagnum; species Sphagnum tenellum. The sequence goes on from OY998145.1 coordinate 20,195,354, forward strand.
TGTAAACAAACCAAAAATTGGAAAAATAAGAAACCAACCATCCAATCATGCCAAGTTTAATGCAAGTTGGTATATTAACACTATATGGCATAACCACATTAATTAATTTATTTTCAAACAAATTAAAAGAAAACCAAGATATTGTAACTTGATTTTAGCTAGTATATGTAATTTTATAATTAATTAATTTTAAAAAGAAAAAATGCAAAGCAAGTGGGGACACCTAATATTATTGAAATTTGCAACCTAATTTGAGTAAGTGTAGTTGAGTTAGACCAAAAAAAAGTAAAACAAAAATGAATGGCAAGTTGGGTTATGTAATCTTACCAAAATTTGCAATCCAATTTAAATTAATGTAATTTACCCCCCCCCCCCCCCCCCCTTTCAAAAAACCAAACTTGAAGTAAACGACAAGCCAAGTTGCCCAAATTTCACTACTACAAAATGTGGGTGTAGTTCAGTAGTCCGTATTCACTAAACTAATGAATTCATTGCATCCCCACTAGGTCCCATTCACTACAACCGATGAAATCACTTAGCGTATAGTGATACCTTTTGTTGTAGTTAAATTTCCAACTTGGTTTTAATCAATATAACCAAACACCAGAAAAACAAAAGCAAAAAATAATTGGACTTGCCGATTTGGGATTTTCATGATGTCAACACTAGTTTGGCAAGCCAAAATATAACTTGAATATTAGAACCTTGTGTTTTGACAAGTCAATTTGAAACCTCAACTTAGGAAACCAATTTGGGACCTCAATTTGAAAACTTGATTTTAGAATTAAATTTGACAAGCCAAATTACAACCTCAAATTGGCTTGGAAACATGATTTCATTGGTCATTTCAAATTGACTTATATTTGCGATTTTGACTTGACAAAGAAATTTGGGACTTTAAATTAAAAAGCCAAACCAGGACTTCAACTTACCAAGCATATTTGTGACCTCATTTTCACACTTGAAATCATCAAACCTATTTTGAGACTTAGTTTAACAAGCACATTTGGGACCTAAATTTGAATATCTCAATTTCTTGACATGAATTTGTTGAAAAAATGTTGAATTGATTTACAAAAAACAACCCAATTTGAACAACTATATTTCATTGGTTTGTAAACAACAAGGTTGACAAGAACAAGCCACTATTTATAAACATGGGGGGAAAAAAAAAACAACAACTTATCCACGAACAATTAACAAATAAATGGAAACCCAACTTAATATGAGTCAAAATGATAATGCAATGAAGTGGAAATTATGGGAAGAACGAATCAATGATGCCAAATTGGAAATGAGAAAGGGAAAATAAAATTTAAATAATGGCAATCGAAAAAATAAATGAAATGTAGATGAAACAATGGTCATGCATCAAAATATGAAAGTATGGAGGTATGGAAATATGTTTGTACATAATGTGAATGTGAATGTTGTTGCAAATATTTTTGTAAAACTCAAAGGCCAACAATTTGATAACCAAATTTTAGATTTAAATGGATTTAATTTAAAGATTTAATCCAAAGGTTTTAATTTAAATTTAGATTTAAAATCTATAATAAAAAAACCTTATAGATTCAAACATTACAAACCATGTACATATTATAAAATATCATCATGAAGACAAAATCTTTAAATCCTTCAAGTAAACAATGAAGATTGAAAATGTTTAAGTGAAGAAGAATTTACAACCTCCCATTGAGCTTGAGAATTGAACTCGAGATTTTTCATTGTAACCAATAAGCTCTTCAATTGGACTCAAATGGAAAGCTTTAGTAACTTTTGACCCACCAAGGAGTTTAAAGGAAGCAATGGTGAGGAGACACACACCACCCTTGTTATTGGCAACAATATTTTTCATAATGATATTAGAACAAAAACTATTTAGTTATAATCAACAATATTTTTCACAATGACATTAAAACATAAACTATTTATTTGTAAAAGGGATACTTGAAAAGCACAAAAGGTCATTGGTAAAAGACTAAAAAAGACATTGCATGAAACCTTTTGTGTTTCACTAAGTCCCATTTTGACCAATTACTAAACATGTAATTGCTTCAAATGAAATACGACTTTATATGAAAAAAATGAAAGAACACAAGGCAAAGAGGGAAAAAAAGTCCTTGCTTGAACCCTTAGCCAACCATAAAGGCAATGAGGAGGGGAAAAGAAAGAAAATAATATTGCTTGAACCCCTATTTACAACCACAAAACGGGAAAAAAGGAAGGAAAGAAAAATTTGCTTGAACCTTAGCTAGGTAGCAACAAAACCAAAGAATTGGAAGAATATATAATAATAATAATAATAATAGTAATTGTATGGGGTGCCCACAAAGGCATGGATGAGGGGAAAAAAAAACAACCTTGCTTTGATGCCTCCAAGTGTGGTCGGTGATTTAGGCTATTTTTTGAAATTAGTTTAATATGTCAATAATGTTTCACTGGAGATTTGAACCCCAATAATTGCCATTATTAAAAATCGCAATTTAAATCACATAAACATTTAACTTTAAATATGTTATAATGTCATGAATTTAAAATCATTCAATAGAACTTCTTTGTCATTTTAAACATTGCCAAGGAAAACAAACCAAATGAAAATATCACCATTCCATGATTTCTCCCTAAGGGCAAAGATACTAAAAGAAAGATGAGGACCAATATCATGTTAATCATGAAATCAGTTAACTTTGAATTAAATACATTGAGAGTGCAAACTTCTATTTGGGGGAAGTTTCCAAAGTTTTGTTTGTGATGAATTAATCAAAGTGATTCATTGCAAGAAAAAAATTGAACTTTATGAGTAATCCACAACTAATTAATATTTAACCAACATTATGGGCCCATGTTTCATGCACAAGTGCCATTTATCTAGTTTAGAAATGGCGAGGAACATTATTATGGAGTACGAAATTGAAGAAAATTGTTGGGAACATATTAAAAATAGTCAAAATGTGTTATGAACAAAAATTGTACCTAGCAAATGAAATGCCTCGACATGCATTGAAAATGCCCAACGTTTTTTCCATTGTAGGGGGCAAGGCAAATGTTAATAATTACATGTATCATGTGCGTGGTGAAGGGTATTACTTTAGCCAACAATTTGGAACCAACAAAAAAAAAATGTTTAAGGAAGGACTATGAAAAGGGGAGACGAGGGAAAAAAGGGAGGGGCAATGATGTAAAGTTTCCAATATAATGTGTTGGGGAAGATTTGAATTTTTTTGGTGTGCTCATTAGCTCCACACATCAACAAAAATGATGTCATGTGGGAATTGTGGGATAAAACCACGATGAGTTTTTAAATTGAGCTCTCAATCGTGTCAAATTACATAATCTAAAAAAAAAAAGGCAATAAATGCCTTTGGAGACCAAATGGAACATGGATAAACCATGGGCAAACTCAAACACACTAAACCTACCATGGCCTAGACTTGGGAAGAGTCATCATTCCCCACCTTATAATATATTCCACAACTTCCTATAAAAGTTACATTGAAATTGATATTTTCCTTGAGGCTCCCAAGTGAGAATCTCAAATTGTCAATGTATGAATCTTACCACTTGGAGAGATCATAACATGTTCATTCTAATTTTTAATTGAAAGTTGTCAAAGAAAACAAATTAGCCCTGGAAAAGAAGATTTCAATAATATATCAAATTCTTCAACTTGTCTTAGTCCCAAAACCATGATTTTGATCTAAACTCCCAAAACCATGGTTTCGATTTCTTTGATGCACCCTTAGGTTTGTCAATTCATGTCAATGACAAAAAACTTGCCAATTCCCAATTTGCAACAAAATGGAAATTCAAGGCACAACTTTAACTTGCACAAAAAAAAGGAAATGTGGAATTGTGATGGGATTAGGACAAACTCAAATAAGGGAATTCAAGGTGAAATGTGAGTTCAATGAACATTATGTGAATGGGGAATGATTTTAAGGTTACATCAACTTTTGAGAATTTGCTGGTGATCATCGTAAGGGATGGAAGGGTTTATCACAAATCTCATGAGTCAAAGAAAATCAATATGGTTTTTTTGGGTGTATTGTTAATATAATTGTGTTAATGTTTTTGATGTTATGAAATTTGTATGTAAAATGAATAATGGTTGTGAATGTCAACAAGTTATGTGAGGATGCTATTGATTATGTGTTGTTGGAGTTTTATTTTTGAATGTTATTGTATATGCCTTGGGTGGTGATGACGGTGAGAAGATGGAGGCATAAATGTAGATAAAATGGGGAGGATGATGATGGTGTTGGTGAGGACAAAGTAAAGTTAACTTGATAGAAAAATTGTGTGGAGTGTTGGTATGTAGAAGCCAAGTGTTTTTCAAGATGATTTTAGTGACATGTGTTTTAGTGAGTTCTATTATGAAGACTAGATTTTCTTTTTTCTTTTGTATAACTAGTTGTTTGATAAAAAATTGGAGATGAGAAACATAAGATGACAAGTATAAGAATTTCCAAAGGTTTTGGTGACGATGAAATTTTTGTTGGGAAATGTCAATCACAAACAAGGATATGGTTTTGTGAATGAGTTTTGCTTGATGATGGTTGAGGTTTTTATGATTTGGGACATGCAAGAGTTGGGTTGTGCAATTTGCATTTAAAAAACAACCTTATGATTTTGTGCTTAGTTTTAAAAAGTGTTGTTTATGATAATTGGAATGTTGTTTGATTGTTGCATTTGTTGACAATTTTTGTTTGTCTAATTGATTGGATTACTTAGAAGAAGGAATGTGCATCCTTTTAGAGATTGAATCATTAATGACCAAAATGAAAAAAATATGGAAAAAAAACCAAAAAAAAAAACAATGATTGATAGATTGTTCAACTAACTTCCCATGTTAGGTGACTTAGGCCCATTTTAGACTAAAAGTCAGGGCCAAAAAATCATGGGGTCAATAATGAGAAATTTGAATGGTTCTAGACTTTCTCTTTGGACCCAAATTATTAATAAAATATTATTTGTTTGGGCCCAATGAATTCATTTGTAAAATTCATTAAGGCCAAAAAATAGAGACCAAGGCTTCCAACCTTCATATGTTTTCATTCATTCTTGACATTGTTTTTTTTTCTTGTCTTTGCTTCCTTCTTCGAGTTAAATTGTAAAACTCAAGTCATCGTGGATCAACATAGATATAAGATTCTTGTAATTCTTGTGTTTTTCATGGTGATTCAACATGTTATTATTGTAGTTGTGGCATTGCAGCAACTTGCATTTTATCAACATTATAGTGCAATTGATGATGATGGCTGTTCTCATTATAAAAACAAATGAAACAAGAAGAAGAGAAAGATTTAACAACTTTTGGGCAACTATTCAACAACTTTGATCCTAAGGTGCGGAATTCATCAAAATGGTGATATTTTACTACAATGACCCTGTCTTCAAAGGTTGCAAATAGGCCTCCCAAGTTGATAGGTCTCCCTTTTCTTCTTCTTTTTTGCCTTGGGGCCAAGTCAAGGCCATATAGTGGTAGATCAAAAAATTGTTTTTTTTTTCAACCTTGACTCCTATTGTAAAGCCCTATGAGCTGATTTCAGTGATGGCACCAATAGGAATGCTTGATTTGAGTTCAACCTTGGCCTTGACTCCTACTGTAAAATGGGCCTTAGCATGACATCAACTCAATTTTCACAATAGTTGGTTGTGCTTGGTAACTGGCTTGAGGCCACTGGTTATGCCTAGTAGGTAATGGGCACGAGGTCGCTAGTTACTTAGTAACTTTGCCTGGTAGTCTTTTTTTTTTTTTTCCATTTTTTTCACATAGAAAATTTGGGGAAATTTAATCCCCCCCCCCAAAAAAATAAAAAAAATAGTCGAGTTTACACTAGAAAAGAAAATTCCAAAAATACCACAATTTCTTTGTCAAAAATGGCAAAATTTAGCCAGAAAAAGAACCACTGCCAGTAATCGGCTCAAGGCCACTTGACTATTTCTTGTTTTTCCAGTGGCCTCCGGGGTGTTACCTGGTTTATGATTTCCCTTAAACCCTAAACCCTCGTCGTGGTGCAGGGCTTCGTTTCTTTTGAACGTGCCTTTGGAGCACAGAGAAGGGGGACGGAAAGACGATGGAGTTTGTGGTGAGGGCGTGGAGTGCCCATGCAAGGTTGGGGTCTCTTCATCTTGGCGCTACAGGACCGCAGCTGGAGACGCCTTGCTTGCTTCTTCTCACACGGAAGGGACTCCCTGCCTTCATACCTCCCGACCTCTTCCACAAGCTTCATCCCGATGCCCTAGCGTTGCAAGTGAGCCCCCTTCACTTGTAAGTCTTCTTCCCTCTTCCCCCATCCCTCAGCGTGGTGGTGGTGCCGCTCATGTTCTATTTTCGGTTGTAATTTGCTTGGGTTTAAGGTCTAGGGGTTGGGGTTTTTAGGGTTTCTCGATCTGCACCATCAGGGTACATTTTGTGAGTACCTCAAAGGTTCAGGCTTGGGGGTACTACAAGACATACCTCTAGCATCATGTCATATGGTTGCATTTTGAATTTAGAAATGCTGCTTGGTTATTTGAGACTTTTGTCAATTGCCAAAGGAATATTGGTCTTGTATTTGGATTTAGTTGAAAGGAGTTGTTTGTGGTTGTGTTGCTAACTTCAGAACTGCTGGAGACTGAAGATGGGTCATAACACTCTGGTTGCAGTTTGGACAGTCCACCTCCAGAGGTGGTTGCTGAGGTGGGAGGCTTGCATAAGATGCTGTGTTTACCTGAGCATGGATTGGTCGCAGTTGGGCGGGACTCAATCATGGATGAAGCAGATGGAGAGGGGACCACCAAGCTTGGGGCCTCCTTCAAGACTTCTTTTGGTCGCCGAATTGTAGGATGATCTTTTCCCCCTCTGTCCAGCTCCATTGATGCCAGGTGCAGATCTTCTCGTTTGAGAGATTTATTTCCTTCAGAGACCAGATTCTGAAGGCAATTATTACATGAGAATGTTTCTTCTCCTAATGATTTACCTGATGAACTGGTTGAGATTCTCAAGGTTAGAAGGTGTTGCATGCCACCATCCCAAGTTACACAACAGTTTAGTGGTTTAAAGAAGTGGGACATAGTAAAGTTTCTGCTCTGTGAGTCTTGCTGTTGGTTTAAGTACTCACTCTTTCATATGGGTGAATCTGTGGCAGGTTGGGCCTGTCAAGTACATGGAAGTCATCAATGCATGCAAACCGAATTTATGGGCTAGCTTACCTGATGAGGTTCCTGCATGGGTGTCAGAAAAGCGAAACCGCGTGTCAGTTGGTCGCACCTTGCAATGGCTGGACCACTGCCTTTCTCTATCAACTGTATGTCATATTACTTTGCTTTACTCCTTCAGAGACTTTCATGTTGCATGACTTTGTAACAAACCAATATGAAGTTGGTTTGGATCATGACCTACTCTGCGAATATTGAAGCCGACTGATGTGATTCATAGTCTGGGCAGAGCAGGACATGGGGTGTCTGGGTGTTGTGGTTGGAGGAAGCAGTGTTGAGCAGCGAACACACTCTGCTCAGCAAACGGCAACTCGCAATGTAGCAGGTAGTGCACTACTTACTTTTTGTCTTCCGTAATATTAGCAACAAGGGAACAAGCCTGTTTCATTCTTCCTTTCCAATATTTCCCAAAATATCTAAGCATGGTACATTGCTCCTTGTCATGAACTGTTGTATCACTTGGCAAGCTGTGAAGCCACATACTGAGTTCTGTTTTAGTGCATGAACCCCAACTAGCTAATTCTGTATGGATGAGTTGTCAAACCCTCGAAATCAACAGAATTTCTTCCGAATGAGTCGTCTGATGAGGCTGTGAGCAATGACTTCACGATAACAGTAAGTGACAGAGCATGTGATTTTGCAGGTTTTTCTTTGGGTGGCTTTGGTCTTGGTGAAGCTGCAGAGGACCGAGGCCCTCTTCTAGAAGCTGTCACTGTAGTTCTCTATCCTTGTTATATGATCCAACTTCACTTCTCTCATGCATGCTTCTTTCTTTTCTGAGTTCATTCATCAGTCACCTGCTTCTATGTCACTGTTGTATCAGCCTTTTTCTTCCAGAAACAAGAGGCAATTAAATTCTCTCTGGTGATGTAAAAGGCAAGCTTACCAATGGAGAAGCCTCGCCATGTCAGTGGCCTGGGAATGCCAGGTACTGGCCTCTGATGTCCTGTTTTGTGCATCTTTAGTTCATAGTGTACTTTAGTTTGATGGCAAATATGGGCTGAATTCCACAATTGCAGCCGCTATGCTTTGTATGCTGTAGTACTATCCTGGTCAGTTTTGTCAAGTTATGGTTGTGATAGTAAAAGTACTGACTGTTTTTTCTGGGATATCTGTTCAGAGGAGGTGCTGCAGGCGGTTGCTGCTGGTGTTGATTTGTTTGACAGCACGTATCCTTCAATCTTGTAGGGCAATTTGACATGAGAAGTGAAATGTTTCCAGACGACTGGGTGGATGACTCTGATTTTTGTTGTGTTTGTCAGTGCAGATTCTGTTGCTGTGTGGCAAACTAGATTTGTTCTGGAATCCTAAAAATCAATTGGAAGATTGTTAAATGTTCTCCTCTAAAGAATCCTGTAGGAATTCACAATAGACCTGACAGCTTCACTGTACAGGGTAACCCATCACAGTGTTCTCAAGAGGAAATCCTTGTCTAAAGTAATTTTCCTCAACTTTCCCTCAGATATCCTCACATGCTTACAATGGGGGGCTATGCCATGACCTTTCCTGCCACAATGGAGGACATCCTTGAGAGCTTTGCCAACAAAAATCTTGCAGTTGAAGAGTGGTCAAAAAGTGACTCAGATTCGACCAAAATCTGTCTACGGTCTGTTTCATTCAGGTGAGACACTGCAATGTATGTTTCTATATTGTGTAAGTTTAGTGAATGACCCATTTGATATCCATTGATGATTAGACTATGGTTTGAAGGCTGATATTTCCTTCATCAATCACCTTATGATTTATCTTCAGCACACAACTCCTCACTTGAAAGGTCAGCTTGTTTAGGAACCTAACTTCTGTTGTGCACCATTAGTGTAGTTTAAGTCAATGAAATACAACTGTTGGTGGTCAATAGCATATATAGTATTGTTGATGGTGTCTTGAACATGTGTTATGACTGTTGTGGTTGTTAAAACTGGTCCATATTTGGTTTTATCTTTTAACTTTGTTTTCTCTGTTTCCTTAGGTTCGGGTTTCCTCTTTTTCATTTTTGCTAATATGTTGCTGATATATTGTCAGATCTGAAGTCTCAATCACTTTGTTACAGGGTTATCTCTGAAGTCTATTCAGGCTGACTTGAATTTTATGGATAAACTCCTCAGTATAGATTGGTTATGAGGTCACTGTAAGCATAGTCTGTTCCGAAGTTTTGAGGGCTGTGGTAATTGGTGGATCCTCTTTGAACTGACATGAATGTTCTTTTGTGTATTGACCAGATTGGATGAGTCGCCATTGGTGGATGGGTGCCAGTGCTACACATGTCGCAAACATTCACGTGCCTATATTCACCACTTACTCAATACTCATGAAATGCTGGCACAAACCCTGCTTGACATGTAAGATGAGTGAGCAACTTGTGAAAGGGGCCTCTCTGCTTATTTGTATATGTTATGGATCGTGTAGAGTTGTAGTCATTGTTGGACTGTTACTCTTTCTCATGATCTCTACCTGTTTAATAGGGGTTCTGAACATGTTGTGGATATGGGTGCAGACACAACATGTACCACTACTTGGGCTTCTTCCAGGCCATTCGTGAGGCCATCCGTGCTAATGAATTCCCTGTATTCCACAATCAGTTCATAAGCCACCGTCGACAGAGCACCCTTCTCCTCAGCTCTCAATAGTGTCATTCTTGTGCATTTTCTGAAAGTCAAAAACTTTGGTGGAAGGTTTCTTTCAGTTTGCACTAGATTTATTTCACACAGGCTCCACTGTTCAGATGGTGGGTCACTATATTCACTCATGTTACAATACTTGATTCTTCCATTTCATAGTAGAGGAAAGCTCAAATTCAGGATGTGTGTGCCCACATACACCAAGCAATGGTTCCCCATTGACAAGTGATGCTTGATGCAGTTGAGAATTTTGGGGTCTTCTTCCCTTTCACTTGAAACTTTCACTTTGAACCAGCAATTGGAGTTTCTGGAACCCAATCAATTGTGTGGGTGTCCCCTTAAAACCTGCTCTCCAGTAATTTCATGTCAGGTTGTTAGGTGCATCAATCTGTTAGTGTCAGCACAGATTAATCACTGGCAGATTCATGAGCTGTTTGTCTATAACACTGAGGTATTGCAGGTGGTTCATGAATTTCATTTTATGACAACTGGTGCCTGCTGCAACTAGGTAGAAAACTTTGGAATGAAAACAATTGGTCTTCTTTCACTTTCCACAACAAATTTCTGACACGAGCAATGCATGTCCATTGTGCCTTTGTGCAAGAATTATGTGATTTTCTAAGAACCTGGCAACTCTGTGTTTTGTACTTGGTACATTTTTGAATCCTGTACATGGTGAAATGGGGAGTTGAGCTTTTTACCACCTGTGGCACTACTGGCTATAAGAGTTCGAATAATAATGATCAGAATGCTTCAAAGATCCTGAATCTCTATACTGTGAAGTTTCAGGACACAGTTGTTCTTGACTTCACAGTCAAGGAACAGAGGTCCTCCACTCTATAACCCCAATAACCTTGCAACTAGTTATTAATTCAGGATTTGGGAGTGGAACCCTGAAGCTGTTTGTGTTGAGTTGGTTCCAGTCAAATTTTACTCTTTTCTTCAAGAAAACAAAGATGTTACAGTTATACTTTGTTGAGCATAATGTGATGAATTTACTATGCCAGCAGAAGGACTAGGGTCAGATGTTGCAATTTTTTTAATTTATTTTTGTTGTGGTCTGGAAGTCTAGCACCTCAACGTACCAGAGTGGTACCAGTCCTGTTGAGGTGATTGACGAAGTAGTTCATGCCAGTAATCTTGAGGAAGAAATTGGAGAAGATCAAGAAGAAAACAAGCAGTGCTGGTCACAATTGCAAAAATAAACCACATCCATTCTGCAGCAATGTGGTGAAAGGTTACTTTCAAGTCAATGAATGGTTAGGTATTTGCTGAGTGACTATTCTTTGAATATATTTTTCAGCAAGTGAGCACCTTTATATGTAGGAGCGCATGCGAGGCCTAGGAAGGGTCTGTCCTCCATCAACTATAAAAATGTTACCTGTACTGTACTTTGCACTATCACTGGCAAGGAAGATGACTAAACCCTCTAAATCTTCTCCAGGATTCATCCATCTTTGAGAGGGAATTATTCTACTTGCCATCTTTACAGCTTGCTCTGAAGTCAATAATGTTGGCAGAGCATCAGACTCTGTCAAGCCTCTTGCAATTGCCATAACAGAAATTTGGTATTTCCCCAACTCCATCGCAAGTGACTGCACACCAACAGTTTTTGTCAATTCTAGTCATCTGCAAGAACAGGGGGGAAAGACTCCTCAATGTATTTTGCATGCTGTTTTACCCTTATGGTCATCAACCCACGGGATATCAAACAATGAGTTTCAGGAGTAAAGGACTGAGGGGAAAGGGAAATTCATGGTGGGTAACACCTTCAGGAAGACTCACTCCCATCATGATGCAGCTCACCTTAATCAACCTTCTAGGTTTCCCTTTAGGAATTTTTAGGGACAGGCAAGAACATGCTTCACGGATTGGATGGTTCAAGTGAAGGGTTTGAACTCTGCACATGCAAATTTTACAGCATCGAGAGGGGATAGAAGTGTTCTAACCACTGCTAATTGGTGCAACGCAGCCAGGGCAGCACCGTGAACAGAGACGCCTGGGAAATAGCCCCTGCCAAGACCTGTGACGGAGGAGACATATATGATGGAACCCCCATGGCCTGTTTGCTGCATTTGCCTCGCAATTGACTTGGTCAGGAGCCATGGTGTCCTGAGATTGACAGCCATGGTTTCATCCCACTCTCCTTCAGTGTACTCCATGGGTGTATTTCGTGAACCTGCAAGAATGCCTCTATGTTTTATGTGCATGCAATCAAAAGAAAAACTGAAGGTGAAATTGCTCAAACACTGATGTGCACTGTTTATCAGCCTTTAGAATTTTGTGCATTTTCAACATCTTTCCATAGTCATCTCAGCTACACTCGTACCTGGAGCTGTTGAACAAGTCAGAAGCACATGAATTCTCCCAAAGGCATGCCATGCTTGATTCACAGCAGCATCAACATCAGCCTCCTGAGCTCTGTGCAAGTCAAGCTCCACTTCTCTCACAATATCCAGCTGATCATCCTACAATCCAAGGATAAAAAAAACCAAGGACTATCAACAGCATTGAAAATGCAAAGAAAATGACTCACAAAATATATATAGTGTGGATCACCACCTCTTTCTGCTACCTTTGCCACCTCCTTGACCACTGAAATTGGTTTTCAAAGTGGTGTAACCAAAGCATCAAAGACTGAAAACCCTGTGCAGTACAGCAGCTACTGCATTTGTGACATCCAACATACATGCAGTGAGATTTTCATTGGCAACAAGGAGCACAGCCAAAGGCTCTGACAAGTTTCTGAGACTAAAACTGAACTCTCTCTCTCCTCTATGACCAGGTTCTGCATTCTCCTTTTGGAGCAAAATTTTCCGTGAGCCCCCTTTCTCAAAGAAAGAAACAGGGGTTTTTTTGTTGAAAACTTTGAATTCTGGAACACAGGAGAAATGGAGACGGCCTAGACTCACGCAATAAAAAAAAACCGGAGGTAAAAGGCTTACCTCACTGACAGTGCCATGTGAGCTGATTGCAAGCGCTGATTTAATCTGTTGGGACACGGAGCGTGTTTGCGCAGCGTCACCAGCCAGGACGATCCTGCAGTTGCGCTTAGCCAGACTGAGAGATAACGCAAACCCCAAATCCTGCACCGCACTAGCAACCAAGACCACCTTCCCCTTCAAATCACTCCAAATTTCCAGCTTGCCGCTTTCCATGATCGCTTCTTCCTCCGAGCATGCAGAATAGGTACCTTTTCTTCCTCTCTCTTCTCCCCCCCCCCTCACAAACAATTTCAGAATTTAGAAAAAAAAGAAAAAGAAAAGACCGGATCCTGAAACCACGAAGCAATGGGTCGAGCAAGTAAAGCTGTGCTCCAACAATGACACAAAACTGCGGCAAAGGGCGCAAAGGGAGAAGAGAGCCTGTCGAGAAAGACGATTTTGATCATCGGCAACAGAAGCGAAGGGAACCATGCGGTGCTTCAGAGGCAGCCCTGAACTACTGACACGTCATGAAGTTGGAATAGGTATGTATGTTGCTTCCCAGAATACGCACTAGGTACAATGGGCATTCCATTGGTAGAATGGGCATTCAACTTGGTAGAATGGGTACGGTTCATATATACATGACAATTATACATGATCGTCACTTAGACAATTATGAGAACATCTTATAATTATCTATCTCACTCCTTCATTAGAATTATGAAAACATTCCATAACTATTTACCTATCTCACACCTTTCATTGAAACTATGAAAACATTTTATAACTACCTGACTATTTCTCTCTTTTCACTAGAATGATGAAAACATTCCACTACTATTTAATTATCACACCTTTCATTAGAATTATGAAAACATTTCATAACTACTTAATTACTTCACTCACTCACTCACTAATTACCTAACCCATTTTGTTGAGATTATGAAAACATTCCATAATTACCTATTTCACTTTATAAATAAATAAATAAATAAATATCTCACTGCTTTTACCAACCCACCTACATGGATATGAAAAAATAAATTAGCATATGCCTTTTCATGACTTGGTTGAATTCAATTCAACTAAATCGTGAAGAGACTTCAATTTGGTTTGAATTGGAACCAAATTGAATTGAATATGAATTCAGTGGAATTAAAATTGAATTCAATTAAGGAATTTGAATTTGAATTTAATTCCATTAAGCAGTTTGAATTCAATTCAAATGGCTTCATACAAAGTCATTCAATTTGTTCATTCAAATGGAACTTAATTTCCACATAATCAACTCATTTGTGACTGACGACAAAGTAACAAAAAGCCCAAGTTGATTAACATATTAACTTAATGTCTACTATATCTGAATTTAATTGTGCTGATGAAATTTGTCTATAGACTTTGAAATTAGTCATGACATTGTGCCATATCAAGTCTAAATCTCATTCTAACGATTACTGTTAGTGAAGTTCAAATGGTTATTTCATGAGGTCAACAACCCCCACACACTGATTGATCCAAAATCATTTATACAAGATTAAATTACTCATTAATTCAATGTTATTGAAAATGTGTGTTAAAATCAGTGAACATACTGTTTTCCACATGATAACATTCTTGCTTATACAATGGGCACCAGCTTGTAGCTTCACTCTCCCCTAAAAGTGCTTTGACCTGTTAGTATCACCATTTTGATATTTCCACCCACCATCAAGCTTAGTCTTATAGCAACTTGGAAAAATGTCCAATGAGATCACAAGACCTCCACCTTAACCCAAACCCTAAACAAGACCATTCACATGAATATAGTTAGCTTCTGAAAATACTTGCTTATGGGTGTAGTACCTAAATATTCTATAAGCTTAACTAGGTGAAAACTGAAACCCCAAAAAATTCACATACCAACTGGATTTAATTTTTGGTATCTTGACAAAGTTTACATCAAGGGTATAGATCCAGGTAACATAAAGACCCACATGACATTGGTCAAAAAATTAATTATGAGGACAAAGTTTGCAGTGTAGTACCTTGTAGAAGGGATAATGATTTGATTTCATTGCCTGAATCTTTCAACTTGGTCAAGGTGGAAGCTCAATGTACAAATGAAACCAAATCATTGGTGAACAATTTGGTTTTCATCACAGAAATATTCTGTGAGTTGAGTAAGCCAATCTATGAAAATATCTGACCAACCTAGGGAACAGTGCAAATCTGATTGCACTCAGAAGGCCAAATGAGAATTACACTCATACCTTCCATTCACAACCCTGAGCCTTGAAGATTCTAATCACCTAGAGTGGTGTTTCACAGTCAATAAGCAGAACATCCTCTATCAACAATATTGTTATCTAATTTGCGTACATTCCACAGTCTAAAAAAGCTTTGTCCATCTCCCTCATCTTCATCTGAGTCGCTACTGCTACTTGCAGAAGAGTTTGGCAAGTCTGCATGCACAACATACCTTACAACCTGCAACATCACAAGAAGCTTTAAAGACAGCAGCTATCTAAAATTTATTCAATCCGTTTAGCCAGCCTTGTACCCCAAAAGTAGGGGGTTGGGGGTGGGAAATGCGGACTTGAAGCACAAGCACAAGCAAGAACCTCAAAGACATGAGAAAAAAAGTCTAAGGAGGGTATGTGGTAAAGCCTTTTAGGACACTGCCTGCTGGAGATCATTGAGCCCTTTGCAATCACTAGGAATGTAAATGCTGTGCCAGGCAAAACCATTAACTTGAAAGTAGTGCTGCTAATCACCACTCATAACAAGGCAAAGCCATCTCCTTGTACAGAAAACATAATGCCATAACTTCCATGATGCAAGTAAACTGACCTGGTCAACTGACATTGGTCTCAGAGAATGATGGTCCAAAATTTGCTTTTTCACTACACACTTGGACTCCATTGGTTTCAATTTTGACTCAGGTAACCACAGAATCCCTTTGCACTGAGGACAAAACACTCTATTTGACATGAACACCCGAGACACTCGTCCTGTGAAACAATCCATCCATCATAAGCTTGTCAGGTATTAACAGAAAACAAACTATTCTAGATCCTTATTATCAATCTTCATTTGGGACTTAGAAAGCTACGTTTCGAAATGTGAGTGTTTAGACAGGGTGTGATCAAGTAAAACATCTACTAATATATACTTAAAACAACACTCGTAGTCTTACCTTGCCGGGCCAAATCAAAAGCTTTGCGCCAAAGCCCAATTGGCTTGTCAACTTGATTCTGTACTAATTGTCCAGTATTATCACCTCTCCATTGCCAGTCATCACCTTCTCTAATTCCCACCAAACTCAGGATCTTTGAGTTCAAGTCAGGAGCCAAAGAGAGGGACAAAAATTGTGCTCGCCAAAGAGAATCCTCATTTGCTGCAACATTCCATGCCCTGTGATAACAACCGAATTGAGAAGGTCTTTCCTCAGGTCTGCTGCAAGTTGAATGCAATGAAATTTTTCCTTCATGTATTGGGCCTTTGCACAATGAAAAATGATTTCTTCAGACAACCAGCTTCTTCAGTCCTTACAAACAATTCTGTCCTAAGATTTCAAATTGTTTGTGAAAGTATCTAAAGTATAAAGAACTAAAGCTTAGCACAACAAGAGAGTGGGCTGTGGTGAAGTACTTGCAGACAGCTGAAGCAGTTGCTAGAGAACATGCATCCAAAAATCCAAAGATGTACACAAGTGAATCTTCAGACAGCTGCACAGAGTCTGCAACCAAAATCAAGTAAGGATAAACCAGACTTGAAAAACATTTCCAGAGTCAAAGAATTATTTCTGACAGTAGTGAAACATCTGATAAGAGGAGCATTATCTTTCAGGGCATAGGTTTGCTCAGTAATGGTGTAGCTGCAGTCAGGGCATAACCTCTGTCTTCAAACATTGCTTGTATATTGCCTTTGTAAATTATGGGTACCATTCAGAGGATATCGTGTTCACAATTGATTGTAATATGATTTTCATGAAAGGAATTTCTTAGAAGAGAAAAGAACTCAAAGGAGGGGAACTTTACCACCCTGAGGTTCAGGATTCTTGTGCCTACGATGCCAAGTAATTGCTGCAGTTTTGTACCCGTGGGCTGCGGATGTTCTTCGCTGCTTTGGTAATATGTCTTCAGCTGTTTGAAGAAGCTCTCTTGCTGCTATCAGATGCTGACTTGTATCCATTCTGACAAACACCCAAACAAACACAGAAATATGCTAAAATGGATTTCTCACTCTTGGGAAGAAACTGAACCTCTCAATCAACCAGAATCTCTTCAAACTCAACTCACTGAGAGGACAAGAAGTGCATGCTCTGATGGGGAGGGAGACACAATTTGTATCTCTAGTCCTGAAGTATAGCATAGACTTGAGATATACAAGAAAGGGAAGTCACATTGGTACCCAGACATTGTTTGGAAGGCATTGAGGATATCATTGTAGATGACGCCTTGTAATGCTTTTGGAGCATTTACATATGCTGCCCTAACAACACCTCGTAGCTCCTTACATGCTTCTGCATAGTCACATCTGCAAATTCAACTGAAGATATTAGAAATTCCCAAAACTCTTTTTCCACTTTCAGCAACTTTCCTTCCACATGATAAGCAAATGCCAGAGACATTCAACCAGTTACATAAAAAAATATCGTTATTATCCTTTAACTACACCCATAATACTTCAAGCTGGACGGTATCTTCAGGTTTTCATGACATCCACTTGCAAGCCCTAATTCCCACAGAAAATCAATCTGACCTTTCTTATGCTCCAGATTTCCCAAACCCCAGTGAATGAATCTCACCACAAAAAGAAGAGAACGAGAGTCATTCAGAACACTCTTAATTGTTCAAGCTTTCAACACAATCTACCATCTATTCCAGAAATATGATCTATCTCCAAGTCCTTCTCTTTCTCAGAAAATCTTACAATACAGAAAACACATGTAGAAAGTTTTCCCCCCTCTGCAGTAGCAACGTGGAGTAAACTTACAACAACATCTTCGAGCCTCTCAAAAGCATCGATCTCACAGAATCGGTTCGGAAGAATCACATCGATAAAAACCCTAAAACAGGAAAAGAATGCTTCCCGGATTGATTGATGTTCAAGTATTGCAGTTTAAGTAAAGAATCAATCACCTGCGTGTGATGGCGGAGTGCAATTGCAAGTCTCCGTATCGCCACTGCATTCTTCTTGTAAAAGGGCGATGGTTGCAGCAACACCAGCGGTAGGGAGGTCGTAGCGATGGCGATGGAACAAACGTGGAACTTGACTGGAGTGACTCCTCTTCTTCTTCTTCTTCTTCTTCTTCACAATGTAATTTGCTTGCTGCGAAGCTTTCCCCGTTTGGGAGATGGTCAGCGGGCAGGCCGAGAATTTTACGCCCTTCTTTTTTTCATGTGTGTTTCTTGGCTCCGGCCCATAGGGTAGAGGCTAAGCCAAATTGGCGTAGAATTTGGGCATAAAATATTAGCTCGAACTTCACCCAACGTGCGAGTGACTTCTGGAGTGCTATGTGTGCATGTGATGGATGGGCATATTAAGTAGAAGTCATCATGCATTCAGATGAAAAGTTTTGGATTTAATAATAAGGGAAGGTTTTAGTTTGAACTTTGAACTTGCCATCAAGGGTTGATAGTTTGGTAAGTCAACATTTAAAATTTGAAATGAGGTTGAATCAGTCATACATTGTTTCTTTGCTTCTGAAGCTCCAAGGACATTTGTAGCCTTTCAACTAACATTTCTAATGTCGCAAAAATTTCTCAATTTGATAAAGGAATGGGGAAGATATGAGGTGTTTGGTGTAAAGAGGTTTAGTGTTTAGTGATGTCTGAATTAAAATGGATTAGAAATTCAAGCTTAATGTCTTTGATTGTTGTATCTTTGCCTTTGTAATACAAAGGGTTTTTGTAAAGCCCTAGTTGGCACACCTATCAATTTTAAATCACTCAAAATGGACTAAACATAAGAAGATATGGGGCTGGAAATAGAGAATGGTCTAAACAAAGTTTTCAAAAAAATTGAAGCAAATGATCACTTATCCTTTTCCTAGGTTTTTTTTACATTGCTCCTTTACTTTTAGCACCCCCATAACATTTGTAGCCCTCCAGTTTTCGCTTCCAATGTCACAAAAATCAATCAATTGAGTCTATGGAATTATGTTGGAATTGGAATCAAGGTTAGGTTAGATTCAAAGAACCGTACTTAGTTCTAGTCCTTGGTTTACGGTTTTGGGGGTGGTTTAGGTTTTTTTTTCCTTTTGCACTAGCTTGTAAAAAAACTTCTGACATTGGGTAGTTATTTTCAAATTTCCTTTTTTTTGCCCCTATTTCCTTATTAAAATATCTTTACAAAAAACATTTTCACATATTTTCTTAGATGGTGCATGAATTGTTTTTGAACAATTTAGAGGTTTTCAATTTTATTTGTCAAAATATGGGGAAAAAAATAAAAAAACATTCAAATGCAACCTTAAAGTGCAAGTTTCAAACTCAAACAACAATTATTTAAAGACATTCAACTTCAAAGTCTATTTGTTCTAAAACATAGATTAATTCAAGTCCAATTGAAAACATCAAACAAACATTGTGAAACATCTCAACCTAGAAGCAAAACTACTGAAAACATTTCAACAAATGAATCCTTCTTAGATCTGAGCTTAATGTGTTGATTCATATGAACTCCTCCTCATTGGCATAAAAACAACAAATGAAAAACTTGCATCGATTATCCATTTTTAATAGAATGAAATTCTTGCATAGAACAAAAGCTTTTACAAATCAACAAGCAAGAATAAAACAAAAAATGAAAACTAGATTTCTAAAATAAATAAAATATACTTACTTTAGTTTTATCATGAACAACTTTCTTTCATTGAAAGGTTCATCATATTGCAATAAATAACCACCCTTCAATTCTTTGTTTATAATCCATTTGCATCACTTTGCTCTTCAAGTGGTTGTCAATTCAATTATACTTGCATACAAAATAAAATAAAAAACACATATCAAAATAAGAAGCAAAGCCAAAAATGACAACAAAGGTAAACCATTGTTGTCTTTCAAGTGTTTATTTTGATTGTACCTACATAAACAACAAATTAGAGGCATAACTTAAAGGAAGAAATAAATGAAAGGAGAGAAAAAAAAAATTAAAAAATCAAAATAAAATAAAATAAAAATAAAATATAAACATTTTATAAGAAACATAATCCTTACAATTTGTTACTTCCATTCCATATTTATTCCATATTTATGAAGAATAAGTGTTTTTTTCATCTAGGTAAATTCCACACTTGGGCTAGTCTTGTTTGATGAAACTTTTTCCTTCGAATTAGGAAAATCTATCATCAACCTATCAACAATTAGTCGTAGTTGAGTGTGACTTATTACCAATTTTCTAAATCATACCTCATTTGGAAGCCTTCCATTTAGGTTTAACTCATAAGAAAGTGACCTAGGTTTGTTAGCAGGTTAGATTGTAGGATGACCGCGAAGAAGTTTTTATAGGTTGCAATAAAAAATACTAAATGAACAATCAATGATAGGTTGGTGTTGATTTGTATAACAACACAATATTTATATGCTAGTGTTTTGAAACCCCTTGACAAAACTTCACAACCAAATTGGTAGGTAAGGATGACAAAATGCATTCATCAAAGTCCACTTACTTGAAGTTATAACAACCCCTTATAAAACAGTTCCACATACAAAAGTTTTCATACTAAAGATTTAAACCATTTGGAAATGTGAGCTAACAAATAGATTGTGCTAATATTTTTCATTCCTCTTCAATAGAAAGAACATTAGATTTCTTGACAAACATGTCAAGATTAGTTATTAAGGCTCATAAAGTCATTGCATCACTAGCAACTTTAATTGTGTTGAAAAGGGGATTATAGGAGCTTTACTTGTTTCACCATTCATTGTTCTTGCCATTGTTTTATAATTCTTCCAATGCCCCTTATCAAGGTTTGGATTTGCATCATATTATTTTTTTAAGGAAATACATTCATTCAAATGCAAACAAGAATCAACAATAAAAAAATAAAGAAAAAATAAATCAAAATTGTAAGGAAATAAAATAAATTGCAAAAAAAAAAAAGTTATAATAAACAATAAAATGTTGAAGCCACTATAGACAACATGAATTAAAGTCATTATGAACAATAAAAGGTTGAAGCCACTACAAACAACATTTAGTTACATCAAATATATTTTTAAATGCATTTAGATTAATGTTTTTATGTGACTTGTAGATAAGGACATCATGTCCATTGGGTCTTTTACAACATCTTCATTTGAAGGAAGGTTAGCCATAAACTTTTTTGTATCAAAACCCCAAAATGTTTTCCATTCATCAATTTGTTTTTGGTCCATAGTTGAACATGTTTAGTTGCTTTTTAATCTCCTTATCATCTACATCAAGAAACTAGGATTTTGAACATGGTTTTCTAATAGCAAATTCATTATCAAAATTTCCTTTCAAGAACACCACTTCCAAAAGTGGCACATGGTTCATCAACAAAATTGAAACATGGTTCACTAACAAAATTGGCACATGGCTCATCAACGTCAGATTTTAAAACAATTTTAACAATGTGACATGTATATAGCATCGCAGTTGGAATCACTAAAAGCATTACTTGAATCATCATGAACAACATCAAATTGTTCAAAATGCAATGGAATACAAAGATCAAACAAGCGTGGATACAAATCGATAGTTTTAAAAAAATGCAATAGAAATGATTCAAGGCTAACACATTGCACATAAATTTTAGAACCATCATCTAACCAAAACAATTTTTAATTGACATTATTTATCAAAGATGGTGTAATAAAGCATGAGTGAGAAGCTTGAAGATCAAATATTCAAAGAAATGGGCAATGTATTTTTTAGAAGTTCAACAAAGCGATCCATAGAACCTTGATAACCCAATTTTTTTGCAAGTCCTTCATCAACAATTGACATTATAGAAATAAAAGAGAAAAAACAAACAAAAATATAAAGAAGATTTTTAAAACTTGAACATTAGAAAGCAACTAAGGATGAACAAACACAAAATGTTGAAAGCAAAATATATTGAAAATGGAAAATGAAGATGATGAAAAATATCAATGAAGCATGAAGGAAATGAAGATGACAAAGTAATATTGTAAAAACACAAAGTAAAAACAAGGTGCCATTAAAGGAGTGCAATAAAGGCATAAGAACTTCAAGCACCTTGCTTTCAATGAATGAAAAAGAAACATTACAAATAGAAATAAATATAATTTGGAACACAAAAATCATGACCAACACTTGCACATAAGAAAAAATTTAAACATAAGATCCAATAACAAAACGTGTATAAATAAAAGAGAAAATAAAATAAAATCAATAGCAACAAATGAAAGAGGGAGAAAATAAACAAAACGGTGTTACAAAGCAAAAAAAGAAAATAAAAAAATTTATAAAAAAAGAATAAAAAAAGAAAATGCCATTAAAAAAACACCACATAAGTGTAAAAACTCAAGTGTTGACACTAAAAAAATGAAGATGATGAAAAGCTTCAATGAGGTGTGAAAGAAATGAAATAAAAGATGTACAATTTAAAAGCACAAAGTAAATGCAAGAAGGTGCCTTTGGAGAAGTGCAACTTCAAGCACCCTACTTTTAGTGAACATGAGGAAAAAACAAAATGCTGCAAAAAAAAAAAAAAAAAAAGTCAAAAAACTCAAAGATTATGGTCAACATGTGCACATAAGAAACAAAAACCAAACATGCAAGGAAGATTTTTTAAAAAAAAAACATTGATAGCAACAATGTAAGATTAAAAATAAATTGTTTAAAAAAAAGTGAAAGAAATGAAGACCAAGAACAATGCTATAGAAACATTAGTGAAGAAGTGCAAAGAGCTCAAGCATCGTGCAATGTTCACCAAACAAAAAAAACAAAGACAATGAATAGGGTCGATGAAACATGAAAAAAAGAAAAGAAAAAAAGAACAATATTGCATAAACACCAAATAAAAATAAGAAAGTACTTAAGAAGGTCTTACCCAAAACCGAAGAAGCATTGAAAAAAGAAACATGAGAAATGACAACAAAAATAACTTAAAAAAAATTGGAAACAATGAAGATGATGAAGTTCAATAAATGCAATGAAAAAAGAAAAAGAATAAAAAAGAATCGAATAACCTACAAATCCATGAGCAAAAAGAAAATAGGTGAAACTTTGGAAGTGGCAAAAAGGAAACTTTAATGGCAACTCTCTGCATCATATAATCTGCTGCTTTAGGGTAACACAAACAAGGAAAAGAAAAAGAAAAAGAAAATTAAAAATAAATAAAAATTGTGTAGTTCTTTATGTAAAGGAAAGATCTATATGTAGACCCTTCTCCTATACTTTAGATGTTTTAAACTACAGACCTACCTACCCACCTACCTACCTACTTTATTTTAGGCCTGTCTGAACAGCGAGGCTACAGGGTAGGTACCAGTGTTGGTCTGGTATATAGGGTCAGAGACTGGTATCAATACTGATAGGAACACTGGTATCTGATCTGGTATGACTTAAGTCTGGTACCCGCCTAATACCAGTACCAGCCGGTAGGTTCCGAGGTAATACTAGTTTCATACCAGTCTTCTACCCGGCTATATACCAGCCCAGAATCAGTATCGAGCATAGTAGCAGTACCAGGCTGATATCAAATAAAAATAAAAATAGAAAAAATCAGTATTGATCCAATACCAGTACCAGACTGGTATCAAAAATTTTAAAAATGCCAGTACTAGTACCGGTACGGGTATCCAAATAAGCTGATACCCGACCTGCTGATAAATGAGTCTCATGTCAGCAAACTATCTGAAACCCTAGACTATGGGAGCGTTACGGACCGTTGTATGGAATCAGCAGCAGTAACAAGGTGCACTTGCAACGCGCTTGCATGGGGTTGCCGCCACTTGCTGCTGTGCTTTGCAAGCCAGCACAGCGCCAAACGGCAGAGCGCTCACGCAGCCAGCACTCCGCTATTCCCATGCAATCCCTCCATGTCCGTTTTCGGTAAGCAGTCTGTGTGGGTGGTTTGCAGCCAGGGCTTCAAAGCATGACGAACCCGGAAGAAGCAGCTGGAATTTAGGCGCGGACCCCGGATCTTGGCACCAACCTAATTCATGATCATGATCATCAATTCCGGTTTAAACCGTGTGCGCATCACATTTGAGAGGAATTTTCTTCTGTGAAAAAGTGGTGTTCCGTGCGAACTGTTGTGATAGTCTAGTCGGCTCTCATGAAGTGTCCAAGGGCAGCTTATGATCATAGGTGTTTGTTCTAGTTGTGGTTTAGATCAAGGTGGCAAAGTGTCGCAGTATTTCAGGAATTCTAACTTTTCATGCTGCATGCACTTGGCAGCATCTCAACCTTTTCGACGATCCACGAAGCTCTCGGGTAAGACGTGGACACTAAGAATGCCCTCTTAGCGTTCTGCTAAAAAAAAAAGCAGCTCGAGGGAAGATCACATACCACTAGAATCCGACGAGATATGTATGCTGCATGCATTGATTGGGGGGAGTAGAGGCCGAGAGTGGATTCAACAGCATATATGTAGTTCATCACGACGGTCACTTGGTTCAAAACACTCATGTTTAGTTTGGCCGCATTCGCGTATAGTTGCGGCTCCCTGGTACGTAGGGCCACTGCCACTGCTCACGGCGCGAGGAGTCACTGCCTGTCCTTGCGGTTCAGAAATCCGGCACGACAGTCGCTGTTTGCAAGTGAGATTTTGGAGCATCGACCTTACTTTGAGAACGGAGTAGCCAACCTCTTCCAGACGTAAAAAAATCCACAACTCAATAGATTAGTTGCAGTTAAGATCAGAATTCACAACTCCTTCGAAGGATTGGTTGCGTGAACAAGGATAGGCACAGACCCACTGAAGATGGAGACTCCACCTACATGAACTGATCAACTTCTGTATGAAAGCGGGGCTGATGTCCGAGCCGTGGGAGCAATTGTGGCTTGTGTTCGCATGGTTGGATGGCAAGAGCTTGGCCACGGCCTGCTGCGTATCCAAGCAGTGGCAGCACATAGCCAGTCACGACGACTTCTGGCGTCCCTTGTGCGATGCACGGTGGCCATCCGCCCTTAGCACCGACGCCGGCGCTCGGGCCGTACGTACAGTGGGAACGTATCGGCTATTCTACTCGCTGCGGAGTCAAGCACAGCGCTACTCGTCGGTGCCGCGACCGCGGCCGGAACAGACCAATCTGCGCATGGAGGATCTGCTCTTCTTCCTAGACATAGCCCACGGCGACAGCGGCGCGCCTCTCTTCTCGTTCGTCCGCGGCGGCGAGGAGCTCGTGGCTGCTGCACCCGCAGGCGACAGGTTCCGCTTTGTGATCGACATTCCCCCACCGGAAATGAATCCACAACCGCAACGCAACAAAATTCCTGCAGGTATGGAAACCCTAACTCCATTTCTTCAACGGATCCTCGTCTTCTTTTGTTCGCAAATGTCACGTATGACAGAACTCATTCCACTCGGCAGCTCATGCAGGGGACCGGGGTTCAGAACAAAATGCCATGGTTTCTGCGCGCGATGCAGGGAATATAACCGCAGTACCTCGAACTCATGGATCATGGACGAAGCAGCAAGTGAAAGAATTGAAAGTAAGCTGGGCAGTGATGCTGAAGGGAAGCCCCAAAGTTCTACAAATCGTGGAGACTAAAGGGGGACAAATGGTGAGCAATGCATGCAACTTCTCACAATGCTTACCAGAACATGGTTGCTGTCCAGTTCCAGCTGCTGTGAACCACCAGGCTGAGATTGATCTGCATTTCAGCTACCTAGAAAGGGATTCCACATCAAATGCGGCATGGCCAATGCAGAATATATGGGAAGCAACAGCAGCAGCAGTTGCTGCTACAAGACGAGTTGAAGAACACAATCTTGACCATGTCAGTCAGTATACTATCATGCTTCGAGAAATCCATTTCGGGTTTTTGATCACAAGCTCATGGAGATATTTTACACAATTGCAAGCAATGAAATACTTGGAGCATGCCTTCATTGATGGTTGGAAGTTGCAGTGATGGTTCAATGAAGTTGTAGGTCAGCTGTTCAAAACATGATCCAGTTTTCTTTTTTGGCTGCTTTGTAAATACAACACTTATGTCAAAGGTACTCCAGGGTGCTGCATGAGATTCAGTGGATGGGTTAAGGTTTTGGCAAAGCACCAGCCAGGCAAAGCGGTGACCAGATAATTAGGGTTTGGTGCACAATGTGTTCAACCCTGGGGCAGAGATCATGTACCACATATGAATCTCACAGTTTCAAATTGAGATGTCATGAACTGTATGAATCTCACCATTGCAAATTGAGATATTATGGACTGTATGAAGCTCAAAGTTGCAAAATGAGAGTTTGACTTGGGGATTTTTCACTGGAGAATCAATTGGACATTTTGTAGTTTTTATTACAGGAGATTGGAGGGGTGTATATACACTGAAATTATGAGGCATTGTAGATCGGAAAGTGTCAAATTTGAGGATGTAGGAACCTTTTTAGAGATGTACTTTTTAACATGGCATCTCCTGAAGAAGTAACGGAATATGTACAAGAACCTGCTATGAATTAGTGCAGGACTTGTACTGAAGATGAGAGTCCAAGGGTATGCATGGAATTGAGCTGACCCATGAATGGGAGTTGGAAATTTTGTGGTGTAGATTTCTTCCAATTCATTAAACTTGCAATATTTCCCAAACAATCCTGCTTTGGGCCTATTACCCTTGTCACCTGGGCTTTGAAAAATTACATTTTCATGGTGAGGTTTGTGACTGCAACAGATGATAGGGTGAAAAGCTACAATTTAGTGTCAGTATTTCCATTTGGTTGCATTTCTGTCTCTTCAATCTTGTTGAAATGAGTGTTTGACAATTAGAACTCAATTGCACTGTTCAAGAGACTCGATCGGGGCGGACTCCTGAAATTGTTCTGTATACTTGAACAAATGTGGCCCTTACTTGCATTTTGGCAATACTGATGCAACTATAGCTCCACGCATCATACATTGCTGAAAATAGTTAAGTGTGTTCTTCTAACTTAACAAGATGTCAGCTTTCGCACCTCTCCATTTCATGCCCTGTAATCATGCAGTGAGAATCTCCACAATTTTCCAATCTCTTCAGACTTTGACTTCCTGTGTTGACAACTTGATCACCTTGCTAATGAAATAGCAACATATACTTGTCTATGATCACTCCCACACACCACTTAGCTAGGAGGGAGATCCAATGTGTTCTGTTCCAGATGTCCTGCCCCTTTGTGCCCTCCATTTCTAAACTTAGTGTCCGATTTCAGTCCAGCTGCATTTGTTACCATCTGCATGATTTTGCCCCATACATTCCATTCAATCCACCTACTTGCTTTCCTTGACCCTTGTATGCACAGGAGGAAAGCAACATGAACCTCAATAGCTGCTATCCAGGGTTATTCAAAATAGCACACCATTGATGCTGAGGAACTATGGTGACTAGTATTTTGTTTCTTCAGAAATTGATCTTGGCTTCAAAACATTGATTTAAAGGAATTTCAGTTACTGTTTGAACCTTTATTTGTCAAGTTAGAGGAACTTGTGGTTGTATGATAGTCTTACGTGCCATTTGAGTGCTCATGCCGACATAGCATGATAGAACATAAAGCTCATGGTAACCTTATGGTCATTGGATTTGTGATGTAGTCTTGAGCTCTGTGTTGTGGTGTGTTACATGTTGGAGATGTGAACATGATGAATGTATGACAATCTGTATAGAGAGCTGAAGCAAATCACAAATGAACTGTTATGGATTCAGTTATGTTGGGCTGAACTATTAAGGCAATTACAATAGCTTGGTTGGTGTGTTTGAAAGACGTGGCACTGCTTGTCTTACAGGAGCATGGAAGATGAATGGTACGTAACTGACAGTTGAGACATTAGGTAATGGCCAATGGGAGGATCTAGCTGAGTGATGGGTTACTGCAAGCCTGGTCTGACCAAAGACCACTGTGGAGATAGTCGTGAGGCCTGATTCAGCTGTCCTACAGGGTGATTCTCCAGGTCAAGTCAGCTGTGAGAGGGAACTATGATGTTCAGGGAGTCCTGATGCAGTGACCTGCTATTTATATAGGTGAGACCGGCAGCTTGACACGTAGTGCTATGGCTACTTGCCAAGAATCCTGAAAGAAAACACTGATTATGAGCTTGCTTGCTGGCACATGACACATTTTTTTGCGTAGAATGCAGGTTTCATCTTTGTTTACTTTAAAAGTCAAATTAATTTTGTGGCAGAGACAGCTCACAGCTATGTGTTTAACAATCATTGTGCAGTGTCTTTCCAAATTCCTTTCTGTGAGTGAGGTGGTGTGTGGTTTTCAAGGTTAATCTGTCGTCTTTTTGTGTTGATGTTGATGTTGCAAATTGGCAAAGGAATTCATGGACGGCATGCAGTTTGAGATGGTGATGCTGCATGGAGGAATGAAGGCACATGGTGCTGAAAAGAATGGTGGTGAGAGAGAGAGAGTGTGTGTGTACTGAGAAGGATCATATTGTTGCTGGTTCAAAAAGTAATTATATTAGAGAGAAGGGTTTCCACCACCTAAGTGGAGGAGGAGTATAAATATGAGAGCTGTCAAGTACTGTTGTTCTCAGTGGGGATTGGCGAAGGAATATTGAAACCATAATTTGTGTTCTTTGTGTTGTTGTGTCTGTGGTAAAAGAATCAACAAGAAGCTGGTGGTGTGTGAATTTTGAGTGAAAGTAACTTGTTCTATTTGAGTGATCATTGAAGATTTCAGGCTAATCAAATCTTCAGGTAAGATATACCTGAACCTCCTATTTTAGTTGCAGATGGCTTTTCAACACCAGCCACATGTAGCTGAAAATAGTTCAGCTGTTGTAATCCTTACTCCCCCATAAGTGCAAATACACGTTATTACAATTCATTACTGTTAATCAAAGCAACATCAACTAAGCAAACTATGACTTAGCATTTCCTTTGTTTTTTGGTTTACTATCATGTAATAACTTCATGGTACATTTCTGTGATTATGTTTCACCACATTTTGTCCCATCCTTGCCCTAACCTTGGGTGAAGTTTGTTTTGATTTTTAATCATGTCATGTCATTATTCATCTTTTTGCTTAGTCCTTTTGTAATTTAGTTTGTGTATTTTCATGCCCATGACACAACAGGTGAGTCTCCTTACCTCCAACTAAACCATGATGAATAAATCAAAACCACAGTGAAAACATTATAGTGGAAACATTGTATTCCATATAGAGAAGCTTCAAAATCAGATTTTGACATGTGAGCGAATGATAATTTATCCATAAACAACAATTCAATTGGTAGCTGCCATTTCCATGAATGAATGCTATCTAGTGCAGCTCATAACCTTCATGTGCTTAGAGGAAAGAGTTTCATAATCTTCTTATAAATGGATGAAAACTTTCATAGCCTTCTTGTAGATGGACGAAAAGTTTCATAGCCTTCTTGTAAATGGATGAAAAAACAGAGGGAGAAGTTCTGAATAGTGAGAGACAAGGGGAGGGCCAATCAGAAGCTTGAAAATGTCTAAACAGAAGTTATGTGTATGAGATTTCAGGCTACTGCAACTGGACTGTTCTAGACAAATCAGAAATTGACACATCAATGATCTACCTCGAAGAACTGGCTACTAATGTTGAGCAGCTATTATAAACTGCCCAGTTGGGGTTAAGGTTTTTTCCAAATTTCCAGAACTGCCAATTCTTTGATTCTGATATAAAAATATTCTGATGGTTTTTCTTATTCTGATTCTTTTCCAAGTACCTGAAAACCAGTGGTTATTAGAAAATTGAAGAACTGGCTAGCTTTTGAGGGGAAAGGGGCAAGGAGAAAGGTCTCAGCGCAGGTTACCAAGGTGGTTATGCTGAGATTCATCTACAACATCTAAGTCACAACAATTTTTCCATTAGATGGTGCACTGAGTCACTTCAAAATCCGAACTATTTTTTTCTTTTCGTATTTGCAGTTTCTTAGCCGAGACACCCTTGGTATTAAATCTATGAGGGTACAAAGCATAAGTCTTCGTTGGAGTTTACCAGACACAGCTGAGAAGTTAGGAACCTGTAAGATGCCTCCAAGGTGCCAAATTTCAGGCATTCCTTTGTTTTCAGGCACAGGAACTGGGGCAAAATCCTGTGTTCAGGAGAAGGCGTTCAAGAGCCTAGATTATTTATGTATAGAGCAAGAAGGGCCAGGGGGCATTCCTTTGATTTCAGGACACAGGGAAGGTGGGGGCAGTACATTCTGAGTGCGTTTTCGATTGTAGGAAAGGGGATTACCTCATATTACTTGCTTCCCAAACTATTCAACGTTCTGGCCATACATTTCACCGAAGTCAATTGCAGAATACAGAAGACATATGTTTTATGGCCTAATCTTCTCGTTCCTCCCCCCCCCCCCCCCCCCCCCCCCCGGTTTTGTAAGGCTGTTGTTGTAGCAGTCATACACAAGAAGACACCGCCAAATTTGGCTACCTGTTCGAGAGGGTGGTAGAAAAAAATTTAAGATTACTCTCTAAAAATGGCGAATTCAGACAAATTTTTCCTCGAAGTATGGGGGGTTCATTTCGAGGAAAACTCTCACCCCTCTCCTACCCCCCCACCCACCCCAACCTTTGTATGAGTCGCACAGCAATTACCACAATAATAATAGTAACGCTGCGTCGAGTTCGATTCTCGAGTTCATGTGCGGACTTTGAGAGACAAATCTTCAACTACGTATTCTATTTTAGTTGCTATGTTACAGATTGTCTTTCTCGGTGCAAATAGACTGGGTTTTCTTGTTCCCTCTTTTCGCTGATCGCGACTCACGAAGACGAAGGGTAACCCCGGAGCAGGTGCAAAGGAAAGTAAACTGGAAGCAAGAGGGGAATAAATGAGGTTTTCAGAGGGTTTGTCAGCAGTTCTCCCTTGAAGACATTTAGAGATAGGCAAAAACGTCCATCAATTTGAACCCATGGCCAGGCATTTTGAGGTAGTAAAAAACGTACATCAATTTGAATCCATGGCCAGAAGTGAGAGAAGAGAGAAAACAGTCCGTGCAAAGTTTCTGAAGAAGTCGAGAATTGGGGTTTGATCTAGCTCTTTTTGACTGCCGCACACGTGATCATGACTGACGACTACTTTCAGCTCTCGTTGGAAGTGGTGCAAGCACTGGTTCGAGCGCAGAATGATCGGCCGGTGCAACTGAACGAGATTCAATGTCAACACTTACTAGAAAAGCTTGTAGAGACCGTGAGCAGTGTACAAGTAATTCTCGGTTCTCTAGCTCCTGCTGGGGACCAAGCTGGTGTCTCCAAGGACCCCTGCGAAGCAGCCCTCCTGGAGCTTTACCGCATAGTCATCAACGCAGCAGAAATCATAGGCGCTTGCGGCTTCCAGGACTGGCTCAAGGCAGGAGTCAAGTTAGCAACCGACACTAGAGCTTTTGCCAAGGCTACTTTCGACCTCGATTGGGTGACAGACGTGATTCGCACAATCCCTCGGGATCCTAGACTGTCAGACAGATGCCATGTTTCAGATAGCATCGAAGTAGGGTTTACAGCTACCGACCAGCCCAAACGTCATATTGGAGCGATGATCCACGATGAGCTGAGCGAGGCTGCTCTGAGGGACTTCGAGCGGTTGAGAGGACGGTTAAACGACATGCGGGATTCAGGAACCTGTATGGGTGAACTAGAGGGAAAAATAGTAGAGAACCTGTTGAAGTTAATCCCTAATGTTCGCAACAAGAAGTCTACCGAGTGTTGGCATACTATAGATCCGCAAGAGCTCGTGAATGTCAAGTCCATCGGCAAGGGAACGGCTGGTGAGATTTTCGAGGTAAGGTGGCTGGGTCAACGGTTTGCAAGAAAATTCATTCGAGGAAAAATGAAAATCATTTTTCAGCGAGAACTTGCAAGCCTGGTAGGCCTCTCTCACCCCAACATCGTTAAAGTATTCGGTGTGTCTTCCAACAAGCAAGGAAACTCAATTGTTATGGAGCTCATGGATGCAGATCTTCGTGCCTACATGTAGGCAAGGATGAAATTCAGTAAACAGGTGCCATTTGGGCTAGCTGTTGCACTTGACATCTTGCTGCAAATTGCAGAAGGCATGGAGTACTTGCACAAACGTCAGAGAGTACACATGGACCTCAAGTCCAAAAACATCCTGGTGAATTCTGAGCAAGACCAGCAGATGGCCAATGCAGGATACCTGCAAGCCAAAGTGGCAGACTTTGGTCTGGCAAATGCCAAACCCAAGAATTTGACTTCAGAGGAGATTTACAATGTGGGATCAAATCAATGGATGGCACCTGAACTGATTAGGCTGCACAATGCAAATGCTGCTGAGGAGCGCCTAGACCGAGATGATAAGACCACCCCAGTGAGGAACTTAGATCTGTATGCTGCAGATGTGTATAGCTATGCTATAACATGCTATGAGATACTAACAGGAGAACTCCCATTCAAAGCAGAGTTGGATCCTTGTCAGCTAAAAATCCAGATAAAGTTCCAGAATGTGAGGCCCCATTTGCCTGATTCCCTGCCTCCATACTTGGTGACCTTAATAAAGAGGTCCTGGAATAAAGATGCCAGATAAAGGCCAACTTTCTCACACATTTGCACTGAGCTGAGGCATCTCAAAGCTGTTCTGATGAGAGGTACACCCTTCCTCACCAAGACTTATCAGTCTTTGCAAGTGTCAAGGGACCTTCAAATGCAGGTCATGTTTTCAGCATTCCAGCCCTGCCTCTTCATAAGGGGAGGAGAGTTACCTTATCCCCATGCATACAATTGTTCCTGCCAACAAGTTCTGAGCTTGAGCCATAGCCTATTGCACCTTCAGAGCCTCAGTCATTTGGACTTATCAAACTTCTAGCTAGTCATCAGTGTTCAAGATGGGGTTGCAAAGTACTTTCTGGTGAATTTTTTGTTTCTATGTAGAGGGATTGGGGTGGTGGGGTCTTAGGAGCACAAACATGAGAATTGACATGTTGTAGTTTGCAGGTGGTGAAGAGCTGCTTCAAGCATTGCAATCTCCAACTTACTCAGAGGTGTGCTTTTTAACCTACTTGTAAATTAGACATTAGAGGTAGGTGGTTGTTGGCAGTCCATCTACAGTCTGCAACCACTCATGCAAAAATCTTTGAATACACATAGGACTTTGGTAGCACAGCCAAAACTGCAAACATGCCTATTTCAAGAGTCATAAAAGTTGTCAAATTGGGCTTTTGG
Organism: Sphagnum tenellum; assembly: GCA_963921925.1. Lineage (NCBI taxonomy): Eukaryota > Viridiplantae > Streptophyta > Sphagnopsida > Sphagnales > Sphagnaceae > Sphagnum > Sphagnum tenellum. The sequence goes on from OY998145.1 coordinate 20,228,370, forward strand.
ACACCACTATTCCCCTTAATGAATTGCCAACCTTACTAATGTTTGGTACGTGTAATCCTTGAGGATGCTACCTAGATAAGGTGGATAATGTTCTGGATCCCATTTTGAACTCTTAAATTAAGCACTGTAGGTGGAAAATTGTAGTCTCATGGAGACTATCCTCTCAAGTGTGCTGATCTTATGACTGTTGGCTATGAACTGAGTTTCTCCTGTCAATTACATGGTAGTTGCAGCTTTGGACCAACATGAAACCCCTGAGTGGAGATGGAAGTTTGGTAGGAGTTGAATGTATAGTTTTGTTTTGCAAACTCTTAGTGAAAAATCCCTTCTCTATAGAAGCTCTGTATGAAACATGTGCTGCTTAGGTGGATCAGTTTTCAGTGTTCATGAGGAGTTTGCTCTGCAGGATAGTTGCAGCTTGGGAGGAAATTTGCCAGTGCTGTGGAATACCATAGGAGTTGTGGATGAACAGCAAGGAGAGATTGCTACAGTGGATCTATTGAAGTTGAAGCCTAGTGCTCTTGATGAAAACAGAAGTAATCATAAATTGACTTCTTTAAGCCCAGGAGAGCTTGATATTATCAGACCCCTTGGCCAGGGTACTTATGGGACTGTTTTCGAGACAAGGTGGCTGGGCAAAAGTTATGCAATGAAGACATTTGCAGCGAGTGAAAGAAAAAGTTATGAGAGAGAAGTGGAAATCTTGCAAAAGCTCTCACATCCCAACATTGTGCAAATACTTCACTCTGTCGAACCCCATGGATTCTTGATGGAGCTCATGTCCACTGACCTTCGGACCTACATGGGTCAAATCCTGGCTCAGAAGACCAAACCCAAATGTCCAGGATGTCTTCAGATAAAGATCAGGGACCATTCAAACTTGCTGTTGCTCTGGACATTATGTCACAAGTAGCTGAAGCTATGGATTACCTTCATAAAAGACATATAGCACACAGGGATCACAAACCCAAAAACATTCTCGTAACAGAGCACAGCCAAAGCCCAGAATGGTATGTGAATGTTAAAGTGGCAGACTTTGGCGCATCAGAGTTCACCGGACACCTGAACAAACTATCAACGTGGGGACAATACCATACATGGCACCTGAGGTGTTCGGCTTAGATGACTCGGAGCTGGGATTTCCAACAGTGAAATATCCATTTAAGGCAGATGTTTATAGCTTTGCAATAACATCATCTGAAATACTGACAGGGCAGATTCCATTCAGAGACAATAAAACATTCAGAGACATTCAAAGGCAGATCATGAAAGGGTTGAGACCCACTTTGCCCACTTCCTTGCCTCCAGAGTTGGGGTCCCTGATAAAGAAATGCTGGAGTGGTGACCCCAGACAGAGGCCGGGTTTTTCAGACATTTGCATGGAGCTCACATCACTCAAAAGCGTTCACTCAATAAAAGGTACACTGTTTTACAGCATTTGTAGGGCAGAGGAAATACTATGTGTTATAATGTGCCGGCCTCCTGCACTACGAAAATTTCTAAGAGGTTTTTATGTGACAAAAACATTAAACTATTCATTTTCAATTGTGTGTGGGTAGATCCTTTTTATGTCTCCCATCAATATTGTGGGCTAAAAATTTCTCACAATCATTACATGAATTGTGTCTGGGCAGGTGGTGAACTAATTACTCAACCATTGGAACTTTCTTCTGCTTCTGCAAGTGGTTTGGAGGTGTGTTTTCTCTTCTCCTTTGGAAATGTAGTTCATCATTTTGTGTAATCACCCTTCAAAAAATCAACTTGACATGTTGGTTTGTAGATCTGATGATGGTTGTAATCTTGAAAGTTTGAGGACCAACATTTGGATCAACTCATGTAGTGTGCCCAAAAGGTGTTGAACATCATTTCCTTTTCATTTCTATCACTGCTAACTAAAAGGAGTAGCTTATGAATGAGCCATAAACATGCTTAGAAACATTTAACAAAAAAGTGTTTGTAGTTTAATCAACTAAAGTTTTCACAATACATGTTAAGAAATTGAGGGTCAAGACATCATTGGTGATATAACTAATAGGAGCATCATATGACATGATTATTACTGGGTTGATCTAATCCAATTGCATAATCAGAAGAATGGTACCATCAAAATGTCATATTGTAAAATGGGGATTTCAGTACAATTGAGATGAAATTTGGAAATTGTCACATCACATAATCCAAATTGTTTCTTCTTTATAGGTTTCAAGCACACTGGATAGTGTTGGTCAAGGAGAGATTGGAAAGAATCAGAGATGACAACAAGTTCTACAGTAGACATGGAAGTGACAACTTCACCAGGAAAATCCATCTCTTCTCCTCTAGTGTTATGCCAGCCAGCAATACCTGAAAAGTTTAAGGAGGGTGGAAACATATCCATTCAAACATGGTTAAATTCTATGGAAGATTACTTCGATGTTGGAAACCAACCTCCAAACAAGAAGGTGGATCTTGCTATTACTTACCTTGAGCCAAATGTGGGGCAAAAATGGCGCAACATTGCCCAAAATTTAAGGAGTGAGGGTAAAGATCCCAAGGATTGGGATGTTTTCTGTACAACTTTAAATGAGTTATGTGGTTCACCATCACTCCAAGACAATTCAAAAGAGGACCGTAGAACACCTTCATGTAAGTGTGTATTAATGGAATTGCATATGTCGATGACATGCAATGGTGGATATTATATTGCATGAACTACTTGTTTAATTAGTTTGGTAGACTAAATGATGATGATCTAGAAGGGAATGTAGAACTGAAATTGAAATTCAATTCAAATGCCAATTGAGGATTTTTGAAGCCCTCTTTGACATGCACCACTATTGTGAAAGGTTTGCACAAATAGAGCATGAGTTCATTCTGGTTGGATACATTCAATTTATGATTCCTTGGTAGGTTCAATCAATCCTTCTCAGTATTGGAGGATTGTATGTCCTATACAAATATTACCAAATGGTTGCAGTTGAGAAAATTTTAGAAGAGTCTTGATAAATGGCGATTGAGTTATCCATCATAACTAGACCCACAATGAAACCTTTTACGAAATTATGGCCATAAAATTTATATGTATCTTAGTCTTAAATGCAATTTGAAACCACCAAACATATTACCAATTTAACCATGACAATTAAACTTAGTCTTAAACTTTGATCAAAGTTTGAATACAACAAAACCTGTGAATTATTTACTAAAGATGATTTGTGGATTTTGTCACACTTATGAATCGTATAGAAATCAATATTAATCTCTACATGCCAAAAGAAACTGATTCAACTATTTTGTGCCCATAGTTGATATTGATCCTCCAAGACTATTGTTGAATTTGTAACATTGTCCTTTTTGCTATCAAATTATATTCAAATGTTGTTCATGTCAAACAAATGTTTTTGTTGTACAACATTTCTATTTCTTAAAATGCTAATTTGTTGTTAGGTCATGATTATTCGTTTTATGTCGATCACATCACATTGATCATGTTGTGTTTGGATTAGTGTTGTCAGGTTTTGGTTTTTGGACCAGTTTTGAGTTCAGTTCATGGGCCAATTCCAGGTCCCTGGATCTCTGGTTCTGAATTTTGAAAAAAAGAAATGGACAAAACCAGACCCAAGAATCAACCTCTATAGCTAGAACTGCAACCAGACCCCAAACCTATTTTGTACATGTTCCAGATTTTAATTATTTTTTAACTTTTTTTTTCTTGTTCTCAATATGTTGCCAAAAGGTTCCCATCACATTCCCAAATCGTTCCCCAAGCTGTTTCCAATAGTACTGCATTCTTATCCCATATGCTTCTGCCAAAGTTGAACTTTCATGTGTATATATTATGAAGGGAGCCCTATTGTAACACCTTTGTGATTTTATTGGGGAATGCCCAACAGTTCCGAAAAACTTGTGATGGGCAAATCAATGTGGCTCCTTCCAAAAACAAGAATTAGTTGAGGGGTGTGCCCTCAACTAATTCGTAAGAAGGATGAATAACTATACACCCATAATTAAACAAATTTAGGTCACATAATCACAAGATATGGTCACCAAAAGTGGGGATGATTGTTGAGTGGCAATTGAAATATGCCAAGCATGTGAAGATCAAAACTTTTTTGGTGATTCCAACTTATGTCTTCAATGTTTGTGTTCATGCAGGTTTCCAAGTTCCAACGAACTCTTGTGTTAATGCATTGTTGGTGAGAGCTCCACAAATTCATGATTTTCCATTGTGATGAGTGCGCATTGAAGTTCTTCACTTTTGCACATCCCACAATTGCTACAGAGTAAACATTCAATTATTTTTTTAGGTTTGTTTGTTTTTTGTGTTTTATAGTTATTGAAATCTTCAAGGATCTTGTGAAATCTTTTATGTGTCTAGACATTGCTGGGGATTTTATTCACAATTTTACACTATTGCAAGAATATCCACAACAACATACTAGATCTCCTAACAAAATTATAAAGAAGTACATAATCTAGCCATTTCCTTTTAAATTTCATAATTCTATTGTTTGTTCTAGTGGTGTTTCATGAATTTGTGTTGGTGCTACCTCTTCAATGAGTGTTTTTGCTTCAATGATGTAGGTGCTGGTGTAGGTGTTCTCTGTCTTTTTGTTGGCTATTCTACCTTTTTGCTTTTATATACCTTTCTACCTCAATAAACCCTTTTTGCTTCAATTGTCTATAGAAGGGTTCTATTGTTCTTCTTTGCTACTTTCAATGTTGTCTTCAATGAACCTTTCTATTTCAATGCCATTATTTAGTTCAATGAACCTTTCTACATTTTTGTTTCAATGAACTCTTTTACCTTCGTAAACTTTTTTGCTTTAATGGTCTAGTGTGATGTTTAAGATTTTGCATTGGTCTTTTTTTTTACTATGTCTTTTCTACTCTATCTTCAATGAACATGTATGTTTCAATGGCCCTACTTGCTTCAATGAGGCTTTCTGCCTTTCTACCTCAATAAACCTTTCTATTTCATTGAGTTGTGGTTTTCTAAGGTTCTATGTTGGTTTTCTATTTTATTATAATGTTGTCTTCAATGAACTTTTATGTTTTAATGACCTTTTTTTTGCTTCAAACAACCTTTAACCTTTTTGCTCAGTGAGCCTCTTTGATTCAATGGACAATGATATTTTATGTTCTGGAGTTTTGATTCTTCTGTGAGCCCTTCTACTTCAATGAACATTTATGCTTTCATGAGCCTTTTTATTTCAATGGTGTTTCAATGGTAACCAATGTTTTTACAAAAGTTGTTGCTACTATCTTCTATATTCTATGTTATTTTATTTTTCAATGGGGCTCTTTCTAGTGTTGTTCTCTTCTCCAAACTTAGTACATTATCTTTTTCAATGTAGTTATTTTTAATGCACTACTATTTAGTGCCACCATTACTACCACATGCTTACAAGTTCAAGAACTTTTTCTCCTCCAAGAATTCTGAAGTAGGTGGGCCACTTGTCATTCCTACCAATGACAAAACATCTTCATATCATGGTCCTACTCTTCCATCTTCTCCTCCTTTATTTTCTAGTTATAGTTCTGATCCTTCCAATGCAAATCACAGTCAAGATGTGCCCATGTTTTTAGAGGGTCTCCCCCAGTGCTGAAAATGATAAGCCCATCCAACCTAAGGTAGGAATTAAGAAGAGGAACTATGATGTAACAAGAAAGTTCCAAGAAATAAGGTTTGCAAAATTCCCATGGGTAGAATTGTTTGTGAGGGAAGATGGAACCTTGCACACTATCAAATGCAAGGATTGTATTGAGATAGAAGGGAAAAACAAAATATTTGTTCCCCCCCTTTATAAGAATTCAAGTTGTTACAAAGTTGTGAGGAGTATGGGGTTTAATGTGAAAAAGGGGATTGGTTTTATTCCAAGGCTTGTAAGCATGCAAAGAACCAAAAACCACTTACATCTTGTAGCTAGGAGATTATTGATGCCCGATTGGCACATGGGATGGTAGGAGAAAAACCTTGGAAAGTTGTTCAATTTTCCACTATGTTTCATTTGTTGCAACATGGCTATCCAATGTTGGAATATGAATATTTGATGTCGTTGTTTCAATTTTGGCAATGCCCCAAAACAACAAAAAAACATTAAAGTGATAGTTCTAGTTGGACCATGGTAGAATTCATGCACCAAGTAATGATGAAGGCCACTAGGGTTGTAGTTCAAGTTGCACATTACATTGCTTTGAATTGTGATGAGGTCTCCATAGTTGTTGTCCACTACTATGTGGTGCAAAATTGGGTAAGGATTCCCATTCTAATATCTTTGGATAAGGTGGTTGTAGGTTCAGGGAGTGATAACCTAACCAAGGTTATTATGGAGGCACTCATGATAGATGGAGGTTTTCCATGAAACTAGATTGCCCAAAAGCTTATATGTTTTAGGGCAAATGGTGTTAGTGTTTTTTAAGGGACAACAATTGGTGTCACAAAACAAATCCATTACAATTATGCTCCCCATTCTTTGGGGATCCATTGCATGGCCCATCGAATAAATTTGGTAGTGTAAACTTTATCAAGTTTGCCTTTGGTGATATTCCTAAAACATTTGTTGCAAACTTTGCATATTTATTTTGCACATTCACCAAAATACATCTAGAGTTTATAAAGTTGGCTAAAATGTTGGAAATAAAGGGGAATAAAATTTTCCAGATTGTGAAGACAAGGTGGATCTTAATGTTGAGCCTTGCCAAAAGGTTGATGGCAAAATACAGAACATTCTTAATAAAAATGGTGTTAGACATCCTTACAAACTAACAAGCCAAACAAAATTATGAACATTTGTGTGACTTGCAAATCTTGTTGGGACTTGTTGTATCTTGCCACTACTAGAATTTGTGCATGTTTTGATTAAATTTGCATAAATGTGGGATTTGTTTGTGTGCAACCTTGTGGTTGCTATCAAGGTTTCCTAGGTGATCTGTATAACATGTATTTGGAACATAGTTTGAACTTCATTGTAAATAGCTTTTGGGCATTCAAGTCCTTGTTTGAATGTAAACATGAAAACATCTACATGAAGTGGATACTTGATTTTGATTCTAGACTCCATCCTTTGGCCTTTGAGGTAAATGGCCAGCACATATGGGCAATGCATATGATATGGAGACTTTGATGCCTACATTTGTCATTGAATCTATATTTGATGTTGTCGAATCACTAGTGAAAATTTATTGCAAAGGTAAATTCTTAAAACTCTATCTCTTGGCTTGTTTGATTGTTTTATTTCAATTTGTTAAGTTCTATTTTATCTTCATGCTTTTGTAGGGGTTGTTGGAAGCATGGCTACAAGTTTGGTAATTTAAAATAGTTTTGTTGTTGTGTAATGTGGATGTTTTGGTAGGGGCTATAAAAACATTAATTCAAGAATTGGAAACAAGGTTTCTAGCCCATGGTGTCATGGATGTTCTTAGGATTGTGTATCCCCAATATTGGCTATAGGTAGACTATGAGACATCTTTCCTAAAACACCTTGCTGTAATCAAAACAACTTTTTGTTTTAACGAAACACAATTATTGTAGCAACCCTAGCTTTGGGTTTATGACCAACACAAGGGTTTACAAAGGTGCGGACCAAGAGTGAAGCCTAGGAATCACATTTCATGCTCTTGAAAGTGTGGGGGAGTTTGAAAAAATGAACCACCACACTCCTAAGTGAGTTCCCACTTTGGGAGTTGGAGTCTTGATGGAGTCTTGAATTTTTAGAAAGCAATTGCAAAGGTCAAAACCCATTGGATTGAAGAATTTCTTATGTCATTACAAAGCTTTTGGAATTTAAATGTCTAAGATGGGTTCACATGATTCATTTGGGTACTTAAAACACAAGTTATGGCCAAAAGAAGGGTTGGGAGTCAATTTGTCAATTTGTCAATTTGTCAATTTGATTCCTAACCACTAAAAGTTGGGAATCGCCATAATTTTGTTGCATGTAGGTGGCATGCTACATTCCGTTGGAAAGCTCTCAACAAGGGTTGCAACTTTGTTTCAGACCTCACCTCAATTGGAGGTTTACACAAAAAAATATGGGATTCAAAAATTGCGACAGTCCCAATTTTGGGAATTTAAGGACTCCCACTTGGGAATTCTGAGACAAAATGACATTTGAATGTTGGCCCCATGGCTATGCACCAAAAATATTATAAGGGGGAAGGTGGTGGCTTCCCCCAAGTCCGAGTTGTGGTGAGTCTTATGAGTTCGTATTTGTTTGTGGCTTATCCGTGCACCAAAAGTGTTCCAGCTATGCACTAACCAACTAATTGTTTGGTTTATGCAGGTCCGTGTGAATAATTGAGATGCTTGTCAATCTTTCTAGTCCCCATCTCGAAGCTCTAACACGCCCTTTTACTTTCGAAATGCAGCAAGCCAGGAAGCTTGCCCAAACTCCTTCTCCTTCCATTATCTTCACCTTTGGACTCACAGTTGAGTCCATCAAGGAGCTTGCGGGTGTGTCAATTATTGGATGGGGTTGAAACCTTTGCATGAGGTCCTCAATGTTAATGACCTTGATAGGCATGTTCAAATTAACAATGAAGTTGAATGTAATTACATGCATGGCTCCACCTTTTTACACCAATCCTTTGATTGGAATGTGGCGTTTGGTGACAACATCTTGGGTTCTTGTTTGTAACTTTTCAGAATATGTGAAACTGGTTAAATGGCCATGCTGCAAATAGTGGGTAGTGTGGAAGATGAGAGTTGCTTTTCTATGTTGACTTTCATGAAATCAAAGCTTCGTAATAAGTTGGCTACCCATTTGCCCCTTGTTGTTCATATGTTTGCACAACGGTTTTACACTTTGCAAAATTTCCCACATGTAGAGTGTATTGAACATTGGTGAGTAGCACGACACCCCTATTGTTATGATGGTTAAAGTGGGTTGTATTTTGTGGAGTTTTTGGCCATGTTTTTGCAAAGGTAGGAGTTGTTGCCTATATTTCTTAAAAGGTAGATTCTTTCTGGCCCATGTGTGCTTTTTTATTTGTTGAATTTAATGGTTGTTTTACAAGCCAATGAACTTTCTAAACTCCAATCACATTGGTTTCTCTCCTTGCATGATTTTCTTTAGTTCTTCTTGTGTATTAGCATGGTTAATTAGGTCACTTGTGTTAGAAAGGCCAATTTTAGGGGTTCAATTCCTCTACAAGTTTTTGTGATTATGACTGTTTCTAGCTGCTTTTATACATTCAAAGGATTCCATATCTTTGACAACTCTACAACTTGCTCTAAATAGTTGCAAAATTTTGACACCAACAATACAAACCTCACCATAAAAACTCCAACTGCATTTAATTAATAACCTAAAATTTTATCTGCATTCCAAAACTAGCTAGCTTTTTTTCACTCAGCAATTTAGAAAAATGTCAAATAATTCACCTAACAAATTGAAGTGGTCGCTAAGTTTTTATAAAGAATCTGTTAGTGGGGCCACATAGAGCTCCAACGACACCTTGCTACTAGCCATAGCAGCACCAACTGCACTCTAGAGGTGGCCCAACTGGCTACTTTGCAAAAATGAAAAAACAAACACATATAATAGGTGAGTGGAAGATCATGGAAACTTACCCTTAATACGTTTCAGGGGAATGAAAACCTGACAATTAAATATTGCGAAATAGGAACCGAGAACAGAAATCTGTGAATGGGGATACCTTAGTTTTCCATTAAAATCATCCCGTCTTCTTGAGATCATTCATCCATTGAGATCAGACTTTGCATTTGATATTCAATTGAAAGTACAAAAAACTTATAATTCATTTCATGCATCCATCATCTCTCTTTCCATCCATCATAATCACAGTCATCCATCAAAGTTGAGTTTATGCATGGGAGGTCATCTGCTGAAATCATGATGATTCTTTAAGAATTGTTGTCTTTTTTCATTTGTCAAAGTCCATCCCACACTTTTCAATAACACTTATCCATCTATTTTTGTTCCTTCAATTGGGCTTGTGAGCATCCACATCATTTGTAGGCCCTAATGAGAAAATAAAAAAATCCAGCTCCAATCACTGACTCCAAGAAGACTTGACTGCACAATTATTTTTTTAATGGAAGTGGAGAAGACTTTCATGACCAGAGGTGCTGTAAAGGTGTTGAATTCTCAGCAGGAAAGGTGGCAACAATCCTGCAAAACACACCGCCCAATTGGAAAATGTACAAAGGCATTAGACAAAGGGAGAATTTAAAGGACATCAAGTTGCTGTAGTGGCTAAGAGGAAAAGCTCTTTGGTGAGTTCATTACTTAGCCTGCATCCCAAGACTGTGGTGAGCTAATACGTGTGGACTCAAAGTTTTTACACTATTATGTCATGCCAGCATTGCCATCTTTTGCAGTGTTAATTAGTAGCATTTCACACTGATCACAATGTTTAGGAGGAGTTGAATTGTTGGGGTATATGCCATTACCAATTGCCCACAAGTATGTCAATGCTGCAATTGTTGAATGTTGTTGCCATGCATGGGGCATATGTTTGGAGCATTTATTCATTCTTCTATTAATCAATGAGTAGTGCACCCATAATTTTATTTTATTTTGAAACCTTTTGGAGCCATTTGATTCGCCCCTCACCAATATTTTTGGAGCATGGGACACTCCACAACATAGAAGCCTAAATATGCTTCCCTCCCCTAAAATAGAAGCATGCTTTGTCCTTTCCCCCCTTTACAATCTATAGACATGGAAGTTGAACCATGGCCAAGCAATATGGGATACAATATGAGGTGCTGTTGGGAACATCTTAGGGTACACATTGAGAACTTGGGGGGGGAACATTTTGGGAATTTGATGGGAATTCATAATGAACAAACGAAAAACACAAAAAAAATCCCTCTTTCCCCCTCCCCAAATCCAAAATAAAGAATATAGGCCCCCATGAGGCTTCTCATTGGTTGCATGAAATTTCTATTTCGAAAAAGGTTTGTCACCATTTTTCAAAGCGCTAGCAGGCGTTCTTTGTTCTTTCCCGAGCTGCCCGCTCAAGAAGCCCTCGGCTCATCACCGCCATTGCCGCTCGAAGCGCGTTAGGGAAGACGCGATGGGCAAGGATCAAAGCGCGTGCGCCGGAAGATATGCGATGCACAAGGATCCGTATCGACCGACGACCCATGAATCATGAGTTCACCCGTCGTCGGTAAACAGGAAATCGCGTCTGCTGTCACCCACGGCCTCCGTTACAAATCGGGATGATGGTTACTCGAAGTCTTCGCTGTAATATGGACTGCGGTGTGTTTCTTCGTAGATCTAATGGCGTCAGAAATTTTAGCTTCAAGCAGTAATAGTAATAGTTCCGTGAAGATCGATATCGATTCACCTCCGAACCCGGAATCGGTTGCCAACAATCAACCTAGTAACACATGCACCAACAATCAACAGCATCCGAGGGAGCGAGAAGAGAATTCCCCGCAGACAGGACGTCCGCGTAGCATCCATGAAAAAGAGGCCAAAAACCTCTTGGACGTCGAAGAGGACAAAACACTGGACGGCAAGACTTTGAAAAAGGGTTTGGAGATTTGGGAGCGCGACCTTCATGTGCAACAGAAGAGGATCGATCGCAAGGAGGCGCAAAGCAATCAGATCAAGAACGAAGTTTACCAGCTCGTCGGCTTCTTCATTGTCTTTCAAGGGGTGCTCTACACAGCTGTTGCGCAGGCTCAAGTCCTAAGGTGTCTCAACTGGCCCACCGTGTTCGTACTCTCTCTTTTGGCATCTGCAGCTGCAATCCTTGGGGTCTCGCAGAAGCTTTCCCAGCTCCGAGCTCTCCGGCGTACCATCGAGAAGGAAGAGCACATGCCCAAGGTAACATTGTTGTTCTCCCTCAGATTTTCTCCCTTATTCTTCTTCTAAGAGATCTAACAGCAACTCCAGCGGTGATTCAGTATGTGATCCCGCACAAGAAAATTCGATGAAGAAAACTCAAAACCTGTCGGTTTGGCTCTGCAAAATGGGTTTAGCTGCCCAGCATTCTTGCACAGGATGCTGATGCTGGTAAAAGACACAGCAATGCCTAACACTTGCTGCTGTTGATAGGCTAGATATTTTGATTTGTCCAGTTGGATTGCCATTAGTAGTCTCCCACCTATTTGCAGTCCCAGTTCTGGTTTTATGGGTGGGATTGGAAAAGAGTAAAAAACTAAACTTAGATATGAGAGATATTTTTGCAGGGTCACGTACTGAGCACCGCTAGAGATGCTCTAAAACCATCTAACTCTTTGTTTTCCATTTGCCCCAATATTCAACCCTAGTTTACATTTGTGATGGGTAATAAAATTTCAGTCAATTCCTGTGTCTGGATGGTGTACAGACCAAGGGGAGCCTTGTTGAAATCCCATGGAGAATTTATGGTTTGTATGCATCATATAATTAGTCCACTCATATGATATAACTTAGAGAGCTCCATCAAATCAAGCATGCACTTTCCAATGCTCTTGTACAGTAGTACCCATATGTGACTGGAAGCTTGTGCCTTTCCAAGTTGATAGTAGTTCCCATTTGTTGACTATCAACCTCATTGCCTCCTTGCTGGCTTGGTGTTTTTACTCAGATTTTGAAAAAATGGGTGAGCGACGTGAGGGGTGAAGGGTTGGCATTTGACTTCACTAAAGAGAGTGAAGAGCAGGAAGACTCCAAAAGCTCCATCACATTGTATAGTGCATTGGTAATCCTTATCTTGGTTTTATTTGCAATCACCTTCGCTGTCTCCTTTCCATTGATCTTGTGCCATCCAGGAAGCGCTCCACCATCCTAGACTACAACAGGCAAAGGAAGCAGCTACATATTACAAATCACTTGGTATCTCCTATCTCTCTTGGGTCCCAAACTGTTTGACTAGTGCATACATAGAATTCTACCTCTCTTGAGAGATCTGAACTAGAATAAAACCTTACTGCAAATGAAAATTGTAAAATTAGACCATTTTGAATTCTTTTACTCAGAGCAAAAACCAGTACTTTTGAACTAAGAGTGAACATGGAACTTAGATCAAGTTTGTTAATCATCCCAAAAAAGTTTTTCTAAACCTAATTAAGTGACGCACCTAAAATATTCAGGAACCTCAGGTCTTTTTGCAGAATATTAGGAATTGGTGATTTGTGTGATTATGCACTACGTAGACTCCTCTCATTGTTCTGGCAACTAGATTTTTGGGATCCTTACAAGTTTTGTTTTAACAGCACATATCTTGTATTTATCTAAAATTGAAATTGAAGTTCAATGAGTGTAAGTGTTTTTAAAATCACATGGTTGAACTGGTGCAGGACATCAAAGATAGGAGTCAATATGCCATCAACTTTGTTTTGCAATGAAACCAACAGGGAAATTAAGCTGTTGAAGAAGATTGGGTCAGCTTTCCACCCAATAAAAACTCTTCAACCACATACTGCCTACACTCTCAACATTCACACCCATGACACATTTCAGGAATTTTTGGTGTACCAAGACATCAAAGATCAGGCTAATACAGTTGGAGTGGACTCAGATAAATGCAGGAACCTTAAGCGAGTCATCATTCGAGGAAAGCCTGGTGAAGTTGTTTTACATACAACTAAACGAGAATTGCAGGACTTGACCACAAAATTAGTAAACAAAACTGGACTAGTGGTGAACTTGATGGAGAAGTGTGGTGATGATGATCCATATCAATTGAAAGAACTCACGCATTCAATGGTTTATTGTGCAACTTTTAATGATGCGGAACCAATTAAAGACTTTTGTGTGAGCTTCAAGAATGGTGGTGAAAAGACTTGGGTGAGCCGCAAAGAATGTATTGACTACAAATTGATCCAGTTTCTTCCCCCAAAAGACATGGGTGGGCCAATACTCAAGGAAGTCACATCAAGACATCAAGAATCAGCATGCAAAATTCCTTTGTCTAATGAGCTTTCTCATGCCCAGGAAGCTTCATCTTCTTCTACTAGTATAGACAACACTACCCTACCTAGTGAGCCTTCTAATCGCAAGGAACCTTCATTGTCTTCTACAGTTAGGGATGACACAAACCCTCCAAACAAAGAGATTGATGGCAATAAGAAAGGAGGAGCAATAACATGGATAAAGAAAAAATTAGGTTGGAAAATATCTTAAATTTAAATAACACACCTACTTATTAGTAATGAAACTGGTACTTTAATAGCAGCTGATATTTCTTAGGTCCATATTTGCAGATGTTTATCACTTTTTTCTCTCCCTATTCACCATCCCATCTTATCAATTATCATGTACATTTGCCTTTTCCTATGTTCTTTTGGGCACTTGGAGTTATTTCGTTTTATCCTACTTTCATTTCTGCCTTTATACATCTGTCTTGTTTGTTGTAGGCAATCAACTCCTTTTCAACCTTGGTACTATTTTCATTAACTTGACTATATTCTTGGCATACAAGTGATACTTTGTCATGCTAGGGGTATTTCTACCAAGATGCTTTGAGGTGATTGTTTGGAGGTTGGCTAAACCCTAGATACTTGAAGAGCTATTTCTAGTGGCTGTTGTTTCAGGTATTTAAGACTATTGAAATGCACATGGATCATATAGGTAGAGAATACATAGACAACATGCATGAAAAAAAAGGTAATATTAGCTTTGTTTGTTTTCTCTTAAGCTTGTGATTTAGTTGTAAGTTCCAACATTGTGTACCCACTACTCAATGTGTGTGGATTTGCACAGTGGAGTGGTCATTTCAACTTTGAAGAAGGATAAGAGGGAGGTTTTATGTGGGCAATTTGGATGCAGATGGCACTTGCTCTTGAACTCAAGGTATGATCCTTCCTCACACCGGTTCTATTTTCTTTTCTGTGTAAGTTGCAACTCAAGAGTCATTTGTTGATGTTGGCGAACCCAGGTAGCTGTTTTAGAATCCCACATAAATCATTTGTGTGTTTCAATTTGTTGCTCAATGTTTATTGGTCAGTTCCATTTTTGATCGTCCTTGGATCTGCAATGATGTGATTCAAGGTCTGTAAAGAGTTGGGAGCCAGGACTAAGAGTTCTCTGTCTTCATTTCTCACCCAACACTGAACTTCAGGCTTTTATCTTCTCATGCTTAGTGTTTGAAAGTTCTAGGTTCTCAATAACATCAGGTTGTAGGTTCTGTCACGACTTTTTTTTCTCAAGTTTCGATCTTCTGGAGATGTTATTCTTACCTCTAAGTTGGTTGACATGCATCTTTGTGGCTTCGCACTTGCAAGATTGTCGTCACCTACACTTTCTACAAGATCAGTATCATGTAGTATAGAGTGTTTGTTGCATTTTTATTTCGTGGAATCGAACTTACAAATCCAAGTTCAACATGTCTTCATCTAATCTTCCAATATTTTAACTCATCTTGGAATTTGAAGCTTACAATGCCCTTATGCCATGTGTTCGATTCCAGAATATTTCTGAGAAATTACAATTGTTCTAGTGGGCCAAAATCATTTCTTAGTGGAAGCTGGCAGAGATTGCTATAGTGCATGTTCTTGGCTTTGTTAAAGACAAGAGTTGTTTTAATTTAGTCTCTTACTTGAAGAGCAAAGTGCGCAATTGCTTGACATGTCACCTGCAGCTGGTTATTGCTGTGTATGCACATAAGTTCTTCACATTGGATACTTTGCCATACAAGGCTGCCTATGATATATTGTGGGCAAATGTTCAATCAAGAACTTGTTGAGGACGGTATGCTTGAATTGTGAAGCTGTTTGTGTGCCCTTCTTTTCCATGACATGTTGGAAGAACACTGCCCTTGTATGGATTCACAGGGCTCTTTTTTTCTTGTGTGTGCAAAAATTCGCTAAAAACAGAAATGCTGCTCATGGAGAATAATTTGCTTGCATTTTTTAATTTAATTCAAAATTTTTTTGTCATGAGCTTTGCAGCACTGGGATAAAACGTCTGACAAGGCAAGGAAATGGATTGTGCAACTCATCTCACATTTTTCTTGCCATTGATCTAAGAAGCTCCTGATATAATCATCGGGTATCTATTTTCATAACTACTTGTTTTGATTGATCAGTTGGATTCAGAATTCCAGTCATAGGTATTCATACAAGAGGGTACAAGGATTTGGTACCCTTACTTACAACTTTGAATAGTGCCAGTGCTGTCTTAAGGATGTCTACCTGTAGTCGTATTTTGAATCTGAGTGCAGAATTTCGAACTTCTGGTTATGAGTTCCCAGGCTCTCCAACCAATTTATGTGAATTCAACTATCCCACCACTCCTCTTCATTTTCCATGTTATAGGGATCAGCAAAGAAAGGATTTGTGATTTAGCTGCATTTTCTTTGAATGGCAACTTCACATGAACAATCTACTATGAGTCCCAGTGAATTTGTTTTTTGCAAATTTGTGAAGCATGTGAGTTGGTGATCATGTACAACTTGGCTAGAGGTCAGCTCTGGGGAAGTAGAAAATTTCAAGATTCCTCCTCCTAAGTGGCCAAAATACGCCCACAAGAAAAATATAAAATGACCATGACAGCAAGCAAATTATATAACAAAGCGACACATTTTGATATGGATACTACATCTGATATTAGAGAATAGATATTTGATCACACCAATTTTGCTCGAGTGATTACCATAGCTCTAACACGAAGAAGCTGTATCTACAAATTGGACTCTGGGATTCAATATCGCGGTCCAACTGCGAATTAGCATTGATATTCGGCCCGTTACTCTAGAAATAGAACCCCAAAATGGCATTGAATTTTTTATTTTTCTTCGTTATGCAACCAGCACTGGCTTCCCCTTTATCTGCGTGCGATGCATCAATCGACGCGCCGAGGCACTGAACGCGTCACGACGATGCATTGTGCAGCGATTGTCCCACAGAATCAGATCGCCGACACGCCAATGGTGTGTCCAGCTCAGATCCGGCCGGTGTTCCACATGCGCCCAAATTGCATCAAGCAGCGCCTCAGATTCCGGAAGGTCCAAACCGACCAGCCAAGCATTGCGGCGTCGGCCGAGGTAAAGCAATTCACGCCCAGACTCCGGGTGACGAGCGATAACCGGATGGACCGTGCCAGGGGACTTGCGCGGGTCGTCAGTGGGTTGCACGCCCTTCCGCACAAAGCCGCCGGAGTTATAGGTGGCGTCATGCTTCAAACCCATGCCGTGCAAGCGTTGCCGCAGCTCGGGCGGCAAGGTCTCCAGTGCCGTGTACATGTTGCAGAACGATGTGTCCCCGCCTGTAGGTGGGATCTCGATGGCATACAACATGCTCGCCATTGGTGGTTCCACTAGGAAAGACATGTCAACGTGCCACACCGCTTCGCCCGCACCCAAGCTGCCAATCGGCACGCCATCCCTTAGCACGTTGGAGATGACGTAGATCTCGGGATAGCCCTCGACACAGCAGCGTCCGTTCTCCTGCTCTGGCGCACGGTCTAGAGAGCCGAAGCGGCGGCTGAAGTCGACTAGCTCGTCATTGCTCAGTGTTTGGTCGCGGAAGAGAAGCACGGAATGGTCGATCCAAGCGCGACGGATCGACTCAAAGGTCTGCTCGTCGATATGTCGCAAATCGATGCCGCGCAACTCGGCACCGACCGCCCCAGTGGACTCAAGTCGCAACGCCATTGCCTCGTTCTAATTTCCTATGTACAAACTTTTCCTGAAGAAGGATTTCTGAAAGGAGTGTAGAGCTATGTACAAAATTGAAAGGTCACGTGTAAATCAACAGACCAAAGGTGTAATCTGCGTGCTCTAAGATCTCGTTCAAACTCGCGGCATCTGATTGCTTTTCTAGATGTGTTGCTGCTGGATATCCGCAGCTGTAGTTTCTGCCTAAAGTAGAGATCTAGCTAGATATATAGAAAAGGAAATGGAACTAGAATCTTTATTATGTGCTTGACCTAAGCAACTCTAAACTTGGAATCTTGTATATAGAACACAAATTGTATAGATCAGTGACTTTGGTCTCTCATGATCAACCTGAAATTAACAAAGCTTAAGTTTTACTAAAAGATGCGCGCGCCCTAAACCCTAACTGCACTTGTAATGATAAATCCACTAGCTCACATGATCCTCACGTCCATCAAGCACGAACCTTGCACCTCTAGTCATCTGCAATTCCGCCATAAGGATTACCTGATCAGCCAAGGACCGTTCTCATGTGCAGCAGCCAGGTGCATGCAACAAAGAATAAGTCAAGAGATGATTTCTGGATTGACTTACAATTCTGCTTGTTGCTGCTTCTGGGAAATTTTTTTGCTCACCCAATTCACCCAATTCCTGAACTATCCCTGGCAGCTTTACCCCCGGTCACCACCGCGTGCTAGCGATATATTCTTTCACGCCTTAATCGCGCATTCTTTCTAGGGCTAAATTCAATCGGTCGTCGTTTTCGCTTCATAGTTGCAATTTGGGTTCCTCAAAACCAGCAAATCTCAACACGTTTTCCAAGAAGACCCATATTCTTCTGCAATTTGATAATGGCTGAAAAGTGTGCAAAATCTGCTCTCCAAATCTTTTTATGTTTTTTTTGCAAAAGAAGATCAAATGCGTAGCCCAGGAACATTATTAGGTCCACAATTCGTGTTTTATGCTCAGAAGTTGAAATACATTGCATGTGGTCAAGAGTAATGAATAGGTTGCGTATTTTGCTGGCTCTGTCTGGCCTGGTGTCACAGACAGGGAGAACAATGCAAGGTTTATTTGGACCGACATCTTGAGCAATGTTTCAGCATCAGGGTTTTCTTAAACGTCCCAATTTTGTGAGGTACTTGGACTGGCCATCTCATCTACAAGAGGATCTAGAGGATTTAGCCAAATTTGGCTAGTGGTCAGAGAGATTTTTTTTTTTTTTTTTCAAACCCTCCTATATATTGCTGACATGTAAGAACTTATGGTCTAAATATACGGTGAATTGAACTTTCTTTTTTCCTGGAAATATGGCTACTTTGGGGCCATTTTTATTCTTAAGAATGCTTTGTACAAGTCTCAACCCTTCTTTCTCTTTTTTTTTGGCCAAGTGGCGAGATTGTGAACCAGTGTGTTTTTTTGGGAATTTTTTTATTCAGTCTAAATGGCAATCAGCATTAGGAAGATGTAAAAAAAAATGGTGATCTGCCCTAAGTTTGGTGTTAAATTTAGCCAATCTGGCTATATACCAAATATGAAGTACAAATCTAGATAATCAACCAAAAGCCTGTATTCTTTATTGAATCAAGTGTTCTCAAATGAAAATCCTCTAATTCTTTGGAACTGATACCCAGTTTCATCAAATGGTACTCAATTTCACTCACATTCGAACTACACTCAAAATAGGATGGAATACGGATTAGAGGGTCAAGCTCTGGCCCAAAGATAGGGTGAATCTCAGATAAGTTTATAATCTGATCAACGGGTACAAATTATTAATTTTGTTTTAAGTGACAATTAACTAGCCTTCAATTTGCAATTTATGTTCTTGCAAAGAATATCAAATCTGTGGTTTACAGTATCAATAATGTAGTAGGAATTCAGAGGGCCTACTCAACAACTTGTTTGTCAACTATATTGTGATGATACCAAAGCCTTTAGCAAATGTTTCTAGTGCAACAAACTTAGCTGAGTATTGGAAGTTGGAACTTAGGACTGAAATAAGGACCTCACATGGCCTTCCTTTCTCCATTTTCTCTCTCTTGTGCTTAGCTATGTACTAACCATCCACATGCATGTACCAATGTTGGGAAGTTACCGAGTTTGGCCCATTAGAATCATCAATTTTGGTTTCAACTTTGATTTTGATTTTGGGAGCTACAATTGGCTTTAAAACCAATCCCAATTTTGGAATCGAAACCAGAACCCAGACATGGTTCTAGAATTGCAACCAAAAATGTTGGAAAATAATTTTTTTATGGGAAAAGTGGTTTGGGATTGGGGGTTCACAGGCAATTCACTGTTGGTTCCAAACCAAGTTACCCAGAACTGGGTTGAATTCCTAGAATCGGAATTGAAACTAGACTTACTTCCACAATACTTTAGGAACTGGACTAGAACTAGACTTGGAGTTCCAATTTTTTTGGAACTGGATCCATTCTAATGTTTTTCAAAGAATTGAAACTAGAGTTTCTTCATAAAAGGCAAGAGCCACTCAACATTGGTATCCATCCACCAGTGTTGGCCAATTCCCTCTTTCTAGGAGGAACCATCAATTCCAATCCCTAACCTTTTTTTTCAAGGGACCACTTCCAATTTGATTTTAGTTCTTTTTATTCCAAAAATGGGACTTGATTTTAATTCTGATTTTTTATTAAGTGGGTGATCAGGTTCCGGTTCTTTTATTATTTTCAATTTAGCCTAATTCCAATTCCCATAATCTCTTGTTCCAATTCCCATATTTAAAGCATCAAAATGGACAATGCAAAAAACACAAATTTTGAGCTTTTGCTCCAAATAAACAGAGTACAATTTTTTTTTAATGTCAAAATAATACAAATTAACCTATATCTAAACTCTTATTTACACTAAAAGTTTCTAGAGAATTAGAATTGTCATTTCTCATTGCCATGTGTTTTCATGTTTAAGATTTTTGCAATTGTAGCTATCACTTTGAATGGCCACTTATCACTCTTGAATTCAATCCTTGAAAACCACGAATTTTGTTATGTTTCAAACCCCCAGACCCTTTATTTCATCCCTCACAAAACCCTATTTCAGACGTCTCCCCCACCCCCCCAACCCCTATTTGAGCCCCAAAAAAACCCCAAACACCATGTTTCAAACCTTAGAAAAACTTATTTTAGACCCTTCCAAAAATCCAATTTCAGACCTCAAAAAACCTTATTTCAACCCCGCCCCCCCCTCCACCCCCCTCCCCCCCCCCCCAAACCCTATTTCAAACCCAAAAAAATTTAAATCGAGGTGGCATAAGAAAAAAAACCAAAAACATGAATTCTATTCTACTAGCTTTTTTAGAATTCATCCTATCCTAGGATTAAGCTTTAGAAACAAAATCTCACTCCATTGGTTTTCCATTGCTGCAAGATCTACAACAAACAACAAGAAGAATTTTAACATCACAACTTAAACTAAATATATATCAATAGAAAATTGACACAATGTGAGAAACCAAAAAAATTATTTAAAGCCTATTATTGTTTTCTTTCAACTCAAGAAGCCCAATTTTATCAATCACATCTTCATTTTCATCCATGAGGGCTTCTTTCCTTTCAATAAATTACTTTATGGACCTTATTAACAATGGCATAATTTGGTCTACAATTGTAAATGCTTGTAAACACATCAAGATTTTTTATGCACAATTGAAAGTACTAAAGGTTTATCTAGATACTTGCAATATTGAAAATTCTTTGCACTTGAATCTAGGAGCAAACAATCCCCAAATTGTATCAAGCTACAAACCCAACATACATAAAATTGTACCTCATGTGCTCTCCACCATTCTTGTGGATTTTTGGCCTCCTTTTCCATTACATGACCTTGAAATGATTTAATTCCTTTTTCACCACTATTGATGTCATCTCCTCATCAATCTTCTTGAGATCACATAGCCTTGTGGTTCTAATACTTTTGGATGCAAAACTAGGAGCTCTAGCAATTACTATCACTTGGATTCAAAAAGTTGTATCTAGAAATAAAAAGTGACAACAATACTTTGTGGTCATACTCACCGACAATCTACAATGCTCTCTCTTTACCAACAAATTGAATGATTATTCCCAAGCCTTTGTAATGAAGGTCTAACATCATGGCCAACATTGTGTGAGCTTTTGGAAAGAAACCATAAATGAAAGGAAAGGATTTAAGACTTGTACCAAAAGTCTTAAATTCTTGTTTTTGCATGTATTGCTGTAAAACTTGAAGTTCTCCACCAAAATCATAGGTCTCATTGAAGTTAATAAGCATTAAACAATATAATTGCCTTTAACATACAAGTGATATAGTAGCAACAAGGGCATCTAAAGGCAACCAATATCTTCAATTTTATTTTAGCACACATTATTAAACCACAAGATTTAGGGTATCAACAACCTAAGCTACTACCCAAACTTGAGGACTTGGCACATGGCCTTGCATTGCCAGTGATTGTTGCCTTCCATAAGGAAAAACAATCACATCCTTGAACTCAAAGTTCTCCTAGAAGAAGATGATTCTTGAAGCAAAGTAAATCTTTACAAAAGTCTTCAATTTGCATGAATGCACCCTTGCAAGTTTGCATGCCTTGAGCCATTGTTGTCATCCTTTACTAGTTTTCTTGGTCTAGCTAACGGATTTCTACAAAATTAATTATGTTTTTTTAATTGAAAATTAATTCAAGTTGACATATACATTGGAATCATTTGTGGCATACCAGATTGTAGGGCCCCGAACAAGCCCATTCAAAAAATGCCAACAAACCAAAAATTTCACAAGACATGATAGAACCTAGAATGCAAAAGTCATGGTGAAAAATTCTACCTACAATGACACACAGATTTATTCACCATATCCTAGAGTGACAACACAAATCTTTCCATTAATGACAACATAGGTTGCCTTAAAAAAATTCTATTTTAATTATTTCTATTCTTTCACTATTTTGTTGACAATTTTCACAATGAATGACCTAACCATATTACACAATTCCATCATCTTTTGAATTTGTTTGTTTGAATATGTCATGAAATGTAAAATCATTATGCGACAAGACACTTGTTTCACATGCAAAAAAATTCACAACATGTTGTCTTTGACTTCAACTATTTAAATTGAAATAAACTACATAACCCCTATAACCTCCTTGGTCCTCCTCAAAATAATTATATATTTGATCTTTCCAATCTCTCATCTTACATTGTCATTCCAATGTTTTTTGGATGGTGTTCCAATTGCAATAATCCAAACAAATTTTTCAAACTCTCACATTTGTACATGGGACACCATTTTCTTATGATATACAAAGCAACAATGAATTGAATTATCTTATGTCTATCCTCTTCCTACATATGCACTACCACTCAATAAAGCACATTTGGTCTAATCTTAAACAACAAACCACATTTCATCTTTCTTGATGGATGTTATTACTCTCATAATCAATTGTTCCCTTAAAAGGATGTCATGGAATGATTTCACATTCTCACAATCAATATACCTATACAAACCTATTCATTAGTTCACAACAAATATATTGTTTCTACAAGAATTTATTCTAAGAATTGTGCCAACATTAAAATTATTGTTCAAATAAGTCACAAGGGGAGGGGCTAATGAGTCACAAGTTCATTTGTATCTAAGATTTGAAGAAGTAACAAGGGAAAAAACATGTTTCACAAGACAATTCAAATCCAATCATAACATAAAATTTCAACCCATATCCATAATCAAACTTACACAAGGACATTAGATCTAAAACACTAAAATTTTCATACAAACTTTAAATTCCAACTCATTGTGACAATACAAAAGTATGGAATTTGGTTCATAATCAAAGAGCCAACTATTTGCAAATGAAAATCCATTATCTTAAATGTGCACACAAGCCATCACATGTCAAACTTGAACACAAGACCAATAAGGCAACGTGGTTCAAATTACATTTTTATTGGTTGACATAGAGAAATTAACACACCGTTGAACAAGCTAAATGACAATTTTTCTTTCTTAGTTTGAAACATGGAACCCAATTATTTGACAAAAGTTAAAAAGGAAAAACATCATCCATTTACATAAAACACTAATGGTATGAGAAATGAAAAAGTTGACAAATGATATTCTAAAATTGGAACATTATTGACAAAGAATCATCATGGGACTCAAATCAAAAGTTGGAAATAAACCAAAAGAACATTATTTTCAATGTAATGAATTTGATTTGTTAAAAATCAAACAAAAATGTAAAGATTTGTTTTTTGTTATCTATCATTCAATGGTATTATTACAACCATGTAAATATGGTTTGAGATGTGTGCTTCTTATGTTGCCATTATTGACAATAATAAGATTTTAATTTTAAACATATATTAGTGTCATACATGAAAGTCAGGACTAAAATTGATTTCGCAACTTTCAAACATCTTCCAATTATGGTCCAACTCCCAACTTGGAATTTTTTTGGAAGATATAAACATGTTTTTTCCACGTTCTTGTGACAATATCTATCACAATTATTGATGTTCATTTATACATTTTCAAACAATCAATACTTGAAACAAGGTTCCAAATTTGTTTGGACAAACTAAGATATGACCGAGTTGAAGCCCCTTGTTCTTTGCATTGAGTTGCTCTATATGGATTGACTTTTTAATGATAAATAAGTTATTATTAAGGAGCATTTCAAAGTCATGTGGATAGAAGTATCATGTTTTTTCATTATCCAATTGATGTGCCTAAATTCATTAGATAAATCCCAAATGATTTAAATGGTGTTTCTTTTATTATAACAATTATATTCCATTGAAGATGGTTTTTATAATGATGAAATAATGATAATGACAATTTGCAAACCAAGTAATTAATCCCCATGTGATAATTGAAATGTGACATTTCCAATCATATTTAATGCATCCCAATAGGTTCATCCATTTGAAAAAATCCATCCATTTTCTTTGTTCATGTTTTGGTTTCAACATAAAAAACACCCAATGGTAGGAACAAAACATGTCACATATCATCAAGTTCAAATATCATTTTTTTGTTCATTGACATCATTGTCATCAATGTTCAAGTTTGGAGTTCAAATTTCATTTTTCTTTATATTCAGTTTTAGTAATAATGTGGATTTAAAGCCATCTTAATGGAATGGAAGTCTATCTTTGAACATTCATGAAATCATAAGACGAAATAAAGTTCATCCAAGAAATATCATTTATAATTTTATTTTGTCCATGAAGTGTAATTCATTCACAATTATATTTTTTGCATGAAAAGTCAATTATTTTCAATGTGAATTGGATAGTTTTTTTTAACTTATCATTCATATGTTCATATGAATAACTTGGTTGTTGTTTTTTTTGTCAAAATCATCATGTTATGAATTGCAATACATAAAATACAACATCTTGATTCTGTACCCATTGACTATAGATTTTAATTTGTTGTTTGGTGCCATTAATTTCAAAATATCCATACATATTTAGGATTTTAGTTTAGTGCCCAAAGAGAGATACGTTAGCTACTTTAAGGTCACTTTACATGAGGGTCCAAGACCAAAAAGCGGCAAATTGAAGCTAAAGCTACATGGCACCTTTTTGGAAGGAAAATCAATAGGTTTGGACCCAAAAAGGACCTCAAAGGAGACCTCATGATTTGGAGAACCAAGATGCAAGCTAGGATCCTAGGTAAGGTCCAATTCAAGGATTCAATTTGCTCAAATGAGTCCAAATTGGTTCCTAGGAATTTGGACCTTGGACCCCATTTAAAGTGGGCCTTATTAAGTCAAGTTTTCTTATGTTGTTTGCAATAACTCATCAGATTTTTCAATTTTAACAATCTTGTGGCTACAAATTGGGTATCTATGGAACATTTTCTGTCCTTACTAAATAGTAGGAACACATTATTGGTGTTTTAGCCTTTTAGGTTTATTGGTGTATAAACCATCCATTAAGGGTGTTGGGGTTTTGGAGGGTTTTAGGGCCCAAATCATTGACCTTATCCATCATAAAACCCCAATATTTGATACCTACCAACATAAAAACCCTAATGTTGGTATGGTATGATTTGGATGCTATCATAAAACCCTAATGTTCTTGTATACCATTTATGCTTGTGATATGGAAAATACATGGCTAATGGCTTGATCCGAATTTATGATTGTAGACAAACAAAATGTATCCAGATTTCAAGCATAAGAACACATAGAAAGCACTTTGGCTTGATGACCAACAAAACTTGCCATGGGTGGTAGTAGAGATGGCTACATTAGCACCAAGGACACTGCAATTGAACACTTTTCCATGGAATGTAAAGCTTATGAAATATTGTGAAAGATGGGCAACCCAAAAATATGATGAAATTTCAAACAAATAATAAGGACAATAATGAGAATGGAAGGTTGAAAACCACATCAATGAAACAAAATCACTTGCATGTTCTTTGACACCATATGGAAATAACAAAATATTTCAATCAAGCTTTATTTTTACACAAAATCTTAAACCAAACCCAAAAAAAAAAAAAGTAAAAGGAGCCCTGAAACATAAGGGAAAAAACTAACAAGAAGTACATGAAGGTTAAAAGAAACATACACTCATCTATTTGGTGGATTTTGCAATCTTAAGTATCTATGGCATGCACCTACAAGATTTGGAAATATTTCAAAGGTTTTAAAACTTCTAAAAGGCATGAGCTTTAATGACTTAATTAATTAATCATAACTAGCCAATCACATTTATGAGTTCCATTTGCACTCATTGGCATTGGGTTCAATTAAATATTGTTGATGGGCATCCCTTTAAAATGTCCATGGAGCTTGTGTGATTCATTTTATATTTTTGTTCAATGAAGATTCAAGGTGCAATGTAGTTTTGTTTGTTTTTTGTTATAATGTTTTCTTCAAAGTGGAAAATAAGGTAAACATGCAAAGAAAAGCAACAAAAGGATGAATTGTGTTAGTTGCATTGGTTGTGGTATATTGGGCTCAGATGAGTACTATTTGAGTTCTTTGTTCATGAAGAATTTGCTAGTGTGCAAGGGTACTATGTTAATAAATTAAATGTAAATATAAAATTGACATCTGAGTACAATAAAGATTTTAGTTGGTCATATTTGCATTTTAAAGGAGAAGAATCACCAAATGAGTTTTTAAATACATAAAAACCATTTGATCACATTAAGTTGTGTTTTTTTATGGCAATATTTTCATGTCTTATCCTCTTCTACAATGTTAACAACATTTTTTTTTTAATTCGTAATTTTTTAAAATATTTTAAATTCATATAACAAGGAATCAATAATTTTTATGTTCTTTTTTTTAAAAAATATTTATCATCATGAAATGACATTTGTAATTAGGACAATGTTGGTCATCTATCCATATAACTAATAATGTTTGAAACTGAATTTTAATTATTGAATCCAAAAAAATAATAATGAAAAGATCACAAATTTAATCCATCATGAATTCATAAAAGGATCATTTTTATTCAATATAAGATTCATGCAAATGTTTAACTGCTATATATTTATGATAAGAAAATTTGGATTGCCAAACATGCCATTATATCAATATATTGTTAATAACCATTGACTTTGTCACAAGACATACAAAAAGTTCTTTTCATTATTTATTTACATTTGACGTTTTGCATGCATAATGTTTTGTAAACATTCATACATCCTTATTCAATTTTGTTGAAGGTTGATTTATGAAACAACAAAATGTCAAATGTGAATTTCAATTTTGTTTTTGCAAATGTACTTCTTTAATCATTATTTTATCATTTTTTCTGTATTAAATTACATTCTAAAGTTGTTTATCTTTTTCTTTGAATCTTTTGTAAATAGTTTGATAAATATCTAGGTTTTAAGTGTATAGGTTTTTTTTTCTCTTTTGAAAGATAAATACCCATGTCATTTAAAACATGCTTGTAGAGGTATAAATAGTTTGTTATCATATGGCTTGTGTTATATAGTAATGATGTGATTCATAAATCTTAATCAAATTATCAAAACACATATCAACATAAATTTTTAGTCAAAAAGTGAAATACATATGAAGAACATTGAAAAAATAATTCATCCTTCATTTTTTGGTGCACTAAATCTTTCGATCATTTATTTCATATGATGCACACATAATGAAATGAACATCACTTGTTATGTAACATCTTATATGAATGCAAACCATAATGAAAGAAAAGAAAATGTGTGCATGTGCTAAAACATTAGAAACTCATGACAAAAAAGTTTCTATCAAAAATGACAATTTATGTTGGAAAATAAAAATTCTACACAATTTTATTTCTTATGATCAACCATCATTCTTGTTTTGTGTTCAAAACACATAATTTTCATTGGATCATTACCAAACTCATAACATGCTTTCACATTGGCTCCCTCTTGCCTTTTGTGCATATAATTCCCACATACTATTTACATAATTGCAAAAAGTACACAAATTCATATGATTTATGATTTATAAAATAGAAAAAAGTAAACAAGAGATTGAATACCATGCATAGAATTGACATGACTCCATAGAATCACGGTTGTTTCCGCATGCTAAATACAAAAAACATCTCTCCATTCTCACCATTTGTATTGACATTTGTTCTTTTGTCAATGAATGTTTAAACAATGTCAGCATATCCATATGAATCATAATTAAACAACACAAAGTTCATATGTCATGTTGAAATAGATAAATCTCTACCAAAGAATAGTACATTAATACAATGCAATGTGTAACGTTTAATAAATCCCCTTTATTTGCACCAAGAAAAAGAAAAAAAAAATTCTGCAAATATTCTAGAAGCGCAAGACATTAATTCATTCCTATATGAAGTTGAGACATGAAAGGACACAAAGATTAAAAAATGCATTCTTCCATTCCATTATATTCAACAAAAATGTCAAGTGGTCAACATCTAGAAATTGTTGTAGTGACAACCATTAATGGACCCTATATTTGGTTCACATAAATTAGTTTTGATTATCGTTGTCACTTTAATAAGATTGGGAAAAAAAAACTTCCCAACTTTAATAGTATTTTTGTATGGTTCACAAACATTGCATTTTTGGTAACCAATGTTTCAATTCATATTACATTTATTATAAGAATTTTTGACAAACATTTGGCCGAATCTAGGGTTGAACAAAAATTTACATGTTTGCACCAATGTTGGGCATGTATTTGATTTTGGAACAATAATTGAGTGGGTAGATGCATAGTATGAAGTAGACAATTTTAGGGAAAACTAAGACTACATAAAGTATAAAAAGTAATAACATGTAAGATTTCACCCACTTTGAATTTTTTTAAAAATCACATGTAGTCAAGTTAAGCTTCAAACATAAAATAGGTTTTCAAACCCATCAATATGCAATTGATTGGTACTTGTATCATTGTGTAAAGGTACACCAATAATTTTGTAAACATTGATTTAAAACCTTTATTTAACAGTAGATTACCATTTTTATTAATTTTGAAAATTCATTATTTCTATGTAAATGGTAAAAATAACACTTAATCCATCTACATCTTCAATGGAAGAGCATTGTACAACTTCAAAATTTCACTATCCTCATCATTATAACATATTGTACTAGCAAATGTTTTAAAAACATCTGATATGAACTTCACAACTAGAAAATAAATTGAGAATTCTAGTGAAGAAGATTCTTCTTCATGGTTATCTTTTTACATATGCAAAATTTCATGGATTTACTACCATGTAAAATCTATTCCTTCATAGTCTTTTTTTACAATTGCAACATTGTGATAGGGTTGTTGCAAAGTGAAAATGTACTTCAATTAATAATTAATTTGTTCATATTTGTTCAATTTCATGATATAACAATATATTGGGATTTTAGCCACCATCAATTGACAATTTTAATTACAGAATGTTTTCCAAACCTCCACCATGATATATCAAAGTTTCGTAGGTATTGAAAACTCACAAATTTATTTTTGGTTTACATCATAGCATGCATTCACTCAAGTCTAGGCATTACAAAAAGAAAATTTGAAAGAACCACCCATGTCCAAATGTTTGCATTTGTAAATAAAAAAATTCATAGGTCCAAGATTTAAAAATCCTATGATGAGGAGGTATAAGGCAAGGGTGAGGTTTTGATTAGACAATTTACCTAGGTATATAACATGGTTAATTAACAAAAACCCATCATGTATATATACTTGGCTAGATTATTTGACAAACCCCCTTTTGAAAATTAGGTATTGGGTCCTTGATGAATACAAAGCCCCCAAGTCTTTGCATTTTTGAGGTAAAAAACACACAACACAAATTTATAAGCTCAGGGCTTTGACATATACAAAGCCCCAAGGTCTTTGCATTTTTAGGCATAGAACACATTTATAACCTCAAAAAATGTCATGGATGTTTTTTTGGAAGTTCTTCAACTAGAAAAGTGTTACTTACAATTAAATAATTAAACTCCCCTAAAAATAAATATCAAATGGTGAATTTAAATGATATCTTTTGGTTATGTTTCATGATTTTAGGTTTGAGGAAACTCCTCCTTTGTTCCATCTTCCATACAACCCTCAAATTACATCCTTCAAAAATACCAATAAATTGGATATTGAAAACATAAGTTAAAAACATAAATAAAACACAAGACACATAGTTGACAAACAATACACATTAGTAGCAACCAACACATAAAACACACAAGGCAATTTATGAACCACACATTAAACTTTTGAACTTTTGAGAGACAAAGTAAACCACACACTAGATACAATTGGCTTCCAAGAGACACAAAACCCACGCACCATATACAACAAACACGCTTGAAATTCAACACTTTACACATATAAGACATTTTAACCATGCATAAGATACAATAGATAATAGACTTCCAAAAGACTCAAGGTCACACACATAAAACTTGATACTTAACACACATGAATTAATATTTTATCATCAAATATATAGGACAAGTGACAACTTAATGACAACCACATAAGACCCACAAAATTACATGTTATCTCCACAATAGACCTATGAAATTAAAAATATAAACCAATCAAATACATAAGAAACATAAACTGACGTATCAAATACATTGAAAACATAAACTACAAATGATACACACACTCACAAAAGTTAGATGAAACAAAAACCCACAAAACACAAACACAGATGACACTTTAGATTCTAGAATAGAACCCATGTAAGAGACAGAAAAAGAATACAACAACCACCCAAGCAAGACACCAAAAAATTGTCAACCTTCTAATAATGTAGAATCATAGATGAGTTTGCCTAAAACCCTAAACCTTGACAAATGGTTCAATCCATTGTTTTCAATTACCAACGGAACATAAACAAATCAATCAATTGGCAACCACTTGAATAAATGAATAAATAGATATTTAAAGGTTTCTTTTAGGTCTAATAAATCTTTATGATCAAATTTATCTTAATCCAACTTTTAACTCAATTGTTAATTTTGATTCCATCTCACATGCAAATGCAAAGTTAATGGGTTTCATGTAGCCAATCCACCATGGATCGAATGGCCAATTTTTGTTAACAAAAACTTACTTGTCAAAATTATTTGTTGTAGATGGCATTTACAAAATTCCATCAATGAAAAAATATGTTATATTCAATTTAATTGGCTAGTAGGGATGTTGAGAATATGTCACATTAAAATAGTATTGGCCAAAAACTTTTATTTTTTTTTGTGCCACCAAGAGAATGCACACCTGTAATTTTTTACATTAATAAAAAACTATTGGAATTTAACAAGCTCCCTTGACACAATGTCCATGCATTTGTCTACTATTGTTGTTATGGTATGAAATAAACCTTTAAAATCAACTTGTGAATGAAGATTAAAAGCTTCTTCAACCATGTCAAACATCAAAACCAAGATATTATGACCCATTTTATTGTCAAATGTATGTAGGAAAAAAATGAAAGGTAGGAAAAACCTATAGAATTTGTTATTTCATTTGAATTAGGAACTCCTTCAACTCATAATCAAACAAATCATATTCAACAATAGTGTCAAAAGTAGGCTAGAAGGTTACTTCTTCTTGAATATCTTGGCAAGTTGATATGAAAAAATATAAATCACTTACAAAAAACTAATGTCCACGACTTTGGTTCAAAACATAACTAGAATTAATTGTGGACAAAATTTTCATGATTGCTTCACAAACAATCCACATTCTTGGAAAAGGCATCCAACTTCGCAATGCCATGGATTGGTTGTTATAACATAATGCAATGGCATTTTGAAAAGTCAAGGCATCTTGAAATAACAATACTTGATTTGCAAACCTATAAAATCAACAACAACAAAAAATTAAAACACCTTTGAAACACACAAAATGCATTTCTATTCTTAAACCCAAAAAATCATTTTAAATAATTAAAAAACCTTTCCCTTATTTTCATAAGCATTTTTAGTTTTTTAGCCTTTAATTTAGAATCAATGCAAGCCTAATCCCATGTTTGGATGCCCTTGTTTGATTTTTGGGGCCATGTAATATTTTTTGCATGGCATTTTGAATATCCTTTGCATATTTGTAGTTTAAACCATTATCTCATATGTAATAGCATATTAACACACCTTTGAAAGTGCATGCCCAAAACACAAGCAATCAAATGGCTTTAACAACCCCAAGTTACTACATGGGTGAAGCACATTAAGGTGTAACAATTTCAAGCACATCTAGAAGTCCATAATTGTTTAAATTAACATTACGAAAGTAGTGTGAAAATAGGATACCTTGAATCACACAAGTCATTTTGCAAGTTACCATCAAAAATTCATTATTAAAAAAATTCCAACCCCAATTTACCTTATGGAGAACTTAAATTTGAAATATGAGCTCCTAAATTATTTCTTCCACTAAAGAAAGGACTTAACGGGAAAAACCCATAATTCAAAGTACATAGAAAAATTTGGTCATCGAAATCCTTTGAAAAAATCTTTTCTAGTAGAATTTGTTACCACACCATATTATCATTGTCCCTTACTCAATAAAAAAAACATTGCGGGTGACGTCATGGTAACACATACCATAGCAAGTGTAACCAATGCTTGATCTCCCATGTTATTAAAAATCTAATTTAATTTTGTGTTGAAATTGTAGGATTTACTAAGATGATAAAATTCATAATATATCAAGGGAACTTGTGAATAAATTTGAAATTAATCAAGTGAATTAAAAATATGAAAAAGACTAATAAAGCACTATAACCAATGTCTTAAGTAGTAAAAGGACATGTTTAATAACTTTAATTATTTTTAAATGACACATTTTGACAAATTTTTGATGCAAGGCTTATCAAAGTATTATTTTTAAAAAATCATGATTTTAAAGAAATTTGAAGACTTTTTAAAAAATATTCCAAAAATATTTCCCAAAAGCAATCACAAAACTAGTCAAAAATCAAGCAAGTGTGACTCATGTTATCTTGTTTGCACCCTTGTATGAAGGTGCATGAAGTCCATATTCATTGATTATGGATTGTTAGAAGTTTTTAAATACTCCTTAAAAAGTCCATTATGTTATAAGAATTCAAAAAATATTCAAAAAATTCATACAATGTGATTAAAAAATATATATCAATATAGTGTTGAGTCCCTTGTTAGCTTAATCGTTTTTATTTAATCACATGGTCAATGACAAATTTCAAAATCTTATAAAAATTGCTTTATAACAACATTTTATGGATAGTGTAATGTGTTTTCACCCACATAACACAATAGAATCAAAGAACTTGTAGAGGTCTACAAGTTGGACCCTTCACCCTTCACATAAATAACTATTTTTTCTAGCTAGAACTAACCTATCTAGTAGTTCTTACAATTTAGGAACCATAGTTATGTCGCTTGTGTTCATCACTTAACATGAACCGATAGTGACATGCTTTGTTTCCCACTTGTTGGAGTTTGGAGATAAAGTTGACAACCACAACAAAGATGTCATGCATACCTTTTGGCATCCATAGATCGAATGTGCAAGTGGTTGACAAGCAATAGGCTGATGTAACCTACACATACATGATCATGGTTTTTTCTACCAAGCTAGGTAAAACATTTTGAACAAAAACCTTCCTTGATGGGAAGACAACTTGTGGACACAAAATGTTTGACAAGCTCTAGAGTCAAATGGATTTAACAATCTTCATAGGCAAAAACCCCTTAACCACAAGCAACATCATCTCCTTTAAAAAACCCATGGCGTTAGGTCACCTTTTTAAATTTTATTTTGAGAAAAAAAACCCACAACATATTGTAAATGGAAATACATGTGCTTTTTGTTTTGCTAACCTTTTGACCAAATGGATTTTTTTGGGGGGTAATGTTAGGATCTTTGGCCACCTTCTTCATTAGAGCAAAATGGTTAGCATCAACATGTTTTTTCATGATTTTTATGCCATTATTCTTATGGCATGCAATCAATCCTTTTCTACACATGGTGTGCATGGCTAGGACCCCAAAGATTAACAAAATGATTGTGCCAAGTTCAATTCATGATTTGGTTATGATATAAATCCACTCATTGATTATTGTTCACCTTTAAAAATGCCCAAATGAGTAAAATTCAACAATGAAGCTTCCAAAGAAATGGATTTTTTTGCAAAATTTTCCAAGTGCATTTCAATGATGTATGCATCATCATGCCTTTAGCATCAATATCATATAAGTGTTCATGATATTAATTTTAACAAGGAAGTCCTTCCAACTTCTACAAGATATGATAATAATAGTATTGACAATGTGCAAATTTCTCACAAAGGTGGGGAGTTGGAAAATATACCATCATGTATAAAACCCCCACCCTTGTTGCTTCACAAATGCACTTTTGAACAAAACTTGTAATAAGGTGCAAAACAAATGAAACAAGGAAAAACAATGAAACTCCAAGATAAAATACCAAAAAACATTGTTAGTAGTCACCACAAATGTTGAAAACTCTTGTCCTCCCCATTTTTGCAACTTTCATAGAATTTTTTACTTTTCACCAATGTAAAGGAAATGGTGCAAAAGACAAAAACAAAAGCAATGTGACTTTAATACAAAGGAGGTTACAAAACTTTAAAATCACATACCTTCTTGTTATTCACTAGGCTCTATATTTGCCATGCTCCCTTGAAAAAAATTGATTCATTTGTAAAAGCTCTAGTAGGTAGTAGGTTACATTCATAATTTTGATGGGACATTGACAAAAAGTTCAAAATGAACATTGCAAGTTGCAAACATGGAAAATAATTGCAAAAGGAAGCATGCAAAATGAAAAACTACAAAATCGAAAATCCTAACCCTACTAAAAAAGGTATAAATTGAATACTAAAAAGGTATGAATATGAGTTTTTAATAAGTACCTTCTGAATTTATTTCCCCTTGGGTCAGGTATGGTTACATGTATTCTTATGAGGTGGGAGTGAGTACCAACGAACTTTGTGAAATGCTTGGGTAGGAGGTGGGGCCAAGTTTTTACAATAATAGCACACAACAATCATATACCTAGTGTATTACCCAGTAAATACCCAGAAGTCAGGCCAATTCCTACCCAACAACATTGGTTTGCACCTTATCCTTTCAAATGAAAATTCCTTTCATTTAAAAAAATAATCGTGTTGCCTTTTAGATTGGTGATCAATGTGCCCATTAGTCAAATTTTACTTTGCACAAGTTGTTGGAAATGGCAAAAATTAGTGTGAAAAAGAAATTTGGCACATAACTTTCGTTTTGTTTATCATACTTTCATCAACCTTTTAATTACCATAATACCTTGGCAACTTCAACACTAATTATTATATTATTTGTAAAAATGTTAAATTTTCACATAAAATTATATAATTAGAAAATATATTTTTTAAAAGAAAATATTGAATCTTCGAAAATATTCCATTTGTTAAATTGAATATTACAAAATCAATTAATTAATTATTTAATGAACGTGTGTCAAAGTTACCACAGATACTAAAGTAATAGTTTTTGGTTTAGGAATTGGGAGGGTCAATAAACTTTGCATTGAAAATTATGATCCATTACTTTGAGATCCAAAACTAAGCATTGAAATTTGAGACTATCAAGTTCAATTGAATTGTTTTGTGCAAAGGACACTCTTTGCCATCAAAGAATGTTTGCATGGGGGATGGAATAAAACGTACAAAATGCCTCTACTTATTTCTCCATCCAAAACCCCAATAGAGAATTAAAAGAGACCTTGTAGTTGTTATAACTCTAACAAGTATTCACTAGGGTCACTCACTTATAATGAGAGGAACATGGAGTAAAAAATAGACAATTGTGTCCAAATTACAAGTATGACATGTGTTGTTGGTTCAAGTGTGAACATGGCCCTAATGATAGAGCCCAATTGTGAATTTTTATGTAAAAAAATTAAATTACTTTCTCATGAGAAAATTATTCAAAATTCAATATC
This sequence comes from Sphagnum tenellum, assembly GCA_963921925.1. Lineage (NCBI taxonomy): Eukaryota > Viridiplantae > Streptophyta > Sphagnopsida > Sphagnales > Sphagnaceae > Sphagnum > Sphagnum tenellum. The sequence goes on from OY998145.1 coordinate 20,264,356, forward strand.
TTCCTCACTTTAGGTCTAAAAGTTACGAAATCACCTTCAAGAAATTTCACTCATTGAAGCTTTCAAATAGTACCATGAATTTTCCTGAATTTCTCTTTAAATTTTTTTATTTATTTGAATGGATTTTTAATGAAAATTTTATCCAATACTCAATATCTTTTGCACCATAAGTTTAAATATCAACAAACCACCTTCATGCACCTTTAGTGATCAATGGCTTTCCAACAATACCAATAACATGAAATGGTAAGGGTTTGGCATACGGAACCCTTGGCCAATGATTCTAAAAAAGAAATGAACTTATTTTGAATTTTGATTTTTGTGGTATAACTTTTATACATGTAAATCTATATTGGCACTTGGGGAAAAACAATTAGGTACGTAATTGTGCAATTAGCATAGCAAACATGATCAAACAACATTAAGAACATCCTTAAGAGGAAATCAACAAAAAAATTAAAATTTCCTTTGGCACTTGAGTGACACATTCAATCATTCCTTTGATTGAAGAATTGTAGCATAACCTAAAGTGGTTCCAAGGTATAAGTTAACAATCTTTTTCAAAATTATTAACATAAAATATGGAAATTTTTGTTAATGACGTAAATATTTATTAATTTAATGTAAAGCATTCTTGTTATGTGTCATTCACAATTATATTGGAACCCTAGTGAACATATAATGCTTGGCTTTGGGATGGGGAGGGGAAAAGAATTGAAGGGGAGGGTAGAGGAAGAAAATGAAAGAAGAAAAGAGGATGAGAAGACATATAAGAAAATTGTTGAAAAAACAAATTTCTTGACATAATTGAAACAATATTTCAAATAATTGTTAAAATGAAATATATGGGATGCATGAAAATTCATTCATAAATGGAATTGATCACAAATATATAATTGCCTAGAGATGGATGACATGTGTCACACTAATGAAACTTTTTTTTGTGAATGGAAATCCAAATGAGTTGCATTTAACATGTTTGAAGTTTACCACACATGTGGTTGGTCATATGGAAATTTGATGATAGATATATAAAATTGTGTTCATGGATCAAATGAGATATATGGCAACATGGATCAACCATATGGATGAAATGAAATATAAATTACATGGATCAACTTGAACTTCCAAAGTGAAAATGACCACAAGGGAACATGAGGATGATATTGATGACATGTAAATTAACCATATGATATAGATAGCATTCATGAAATCTATTACATGGATGAAATTGAATTTTGTGAATGACAATCAGAATATTGATGAAGTTGACAACATGGATGATGAAAAGTATCACATGGATGAAATTAATCAAATGATGATATTTCAAAACATGGATGAAACCACACTCTTGAATGAGAAATATTGTCATCCATATGTGAATGTATGTGAATGTGAGGTATACATACTTATTTCTCTAGAAACCTTCCTCCTATACTTGGGATCCAAATATATGTAGATCATGAAGCATAAGAGGCCCGAGAGTTCTTATGCCCACTCCTTAAGAGGAGCCTTCTTTTTACTATCAATATATCACTAAAATGTGAAATATGTTTTTTTACAAAAATGAGTTTGGAGGTTTTCAATTGCCAAACGTGAGGGGAAAAAAGAAAAAATCACCATATTCACTTATGTGAGTATCATTGTGTAGCCAAACATATTAAAGATTTTTTTTTAAAAATAATTTATTTCTAGTTTATAACTAGATTTGGCTAAATCTTTCTAGGGATGATTGCCACTTCTTCTACATTTTCCAATGAATGATGGCCACTTTAGCTATGAACAAGAACTCCTTAAAAAAAATGCTTAAGAGTGCAACACATCTCTCACCTTTGAGAAATTTTCTACTCACTTCAAAGGTAACTTTATAGGGTATAATTTTTTCAAAAGGTAGGTGTTCAAAATGAAAAGTATTCATATCACTTTCTTTTCATTTTGCCATGTGATACCTACCCAATATCCAAGAAAAAGGAACTGGGATACCTAGAGGGTATCTTGGATAAAAACAAAAAAACATTTTTTTTCATAGTTCTTTACACAAGGTGACACCCCCATCTAACAAGGGGTTACCTTTTAAATAAAGTATTTTCTCACTCTTAAGGAGTAGGCATAAAATATCTCCTCCTTATTAGAAGGGATCTTCAAGGATATAAAATGCCCTCCAAATCTCAAATTAACCATGAAGCGTCCTTGGAAAATATATTTAAGATGACCTTACATGTTTTGAAAGATGAAATGCCCACCTTTATGGGCATTTTGTTCAAGCATTTCAAAAAAAAAAACATATGCTGATTTTTTACACTTTATAAATAAATTTACAAATACACCTTACATATAAAAAAAGTGGATCTTCAATGGTAACCCATCATCATTTTATTTGGACAACCTTTGTTGTTGGACTATATGTGTATGACAATGTTGGCAAGTTCAAGTCTAGGTTGCAGGTCAATTTCTAGGTCATTTGGAAAAAGTTTTGAGTTTTGTTGAAAGTGTCGTTGAGATTTGAGTAACCATATGTCAATTATGTAATTAATATTATATAACCTCGTTGAATTGTGTGGACAAGTTGAATAAAGAGTGTGTCACATTGTGGCCTTGCCATTTACATTAAAAAATATTTGAAGGAAAAAGAAGAATTATGGAAACTTGAATATTTCATCATGCAAAAATGTAATCTTCAAAAGAAATCCTCCAAAAGAAACCAAAATCCCTTAAGCTACTATATTCTATAATGAACTAAACACAATATCCTTGCCTTGGTAGGCAAGGCCAATAAACTAACATTACACCAAAGTATATATAGTTATAGTTATAGTTATATAGTTGAGTCTAAAAGAGATTGAACCAAAAGTCTTAGAAATCCAAAGAACCCATCTAAAGATCAAACCAGAGATTCCATAACAAAAATGAAAAAAAAACCTTTAAAAAAAGGGGGTTTAAAATTGGACAAAAACTCTAAACCCTATTAAAGGTTCCTTTTGAAATTAAGTCATGTATTCACCTCCTTTGGCAAAAGTTATTTTCTAGTTGAAAACTAGGAACAAACTTTAATACTTCAACATGGTTGATTCTTGTTTTCTAATGAACTTTTTTGCTAGTTGGCAGAAAAATTTAAAAAATCCAATGCAACACATACAAAGGATTTATGTGGAAAAAATGTGCCAAAGTCACAAGATTTCAAAGAAAATATTTCCTAAAAATTGCCATATTTAGACAATAGGTTCCACTAGGTAGCCAAAATATAACAAGATTTTTTTCTTTAAAAAAAATAAAATAAATCCTCTTTGACCTATAGTTTAATTTGGCTAATTCCTCTTGCAAATGGTTATGAGTGTGGCTATATCATGGAATTGGGGGGGAAAAAAACCCTACTTGGGACCAACCCATCTCCAAGTCCTAATGAATGACTATTCATAGTGATTGGAAATCAAGAAATCACATAGTTAATGTATATATGGCAAAAACCTAATGTTTATTTGAGTGACAACTCATAAAATACCAAATGAAAATATGTTAAATATTATTATTAAAATTGCAATTTGGGACACTCCTATAATCTATTACATTTAAACAATTGGATTCCATTTACACAAGAATTAATTATTGGGTTTCTTCGACAAATTTGACATTGTAATTCATATTCACATATATTAATCAAAGTGGATACAACACATGTTTAGAATGATCCAAGTGTTCAACTTTGTGAAGATTAACTCCATTAATTTACTTAAAAGTATGCACCAAACATTTCTTAGACTTTTCAAATTTGTGTCAACATTCTTTACCACATTGGTTAATGAGTCATAGCCATCTTCATATGTTCATAAATGAGTTTGATTTTATGTTTTGAGCATTTATAGATAATTTATGTGTTTTAAAAACACACACACACCAACAAAATCCATATTTTGTTTCATTTTGAAATGCAACAATTGTTAAATGAAAGGAATTCGTTCATGGGTTTGTGCAATTCATGATATCAAATTTGCACACCCAAAACATTTTTGTTAGTCCCCTAAAAGCATGGAAGTTGTTTGCATTAAATTAATTTCTATATGCATCATGAATGCAAGTCCTAGATTGATTCATCAAATCTGAACACAAAAAAACCATTGATCATTGATCCACTATAATGAAACTGAATCAACTCAAAACCAAATGTTATATCAACATCAAAAAATCCAAACCCAAAACCAAATTTTTATATATTAGTGAGAATTTGAACCCAAAACTTGATGTTATATTAACAAAAAAAACCAAATCCAAAACTGGATATTATATCAGCAAAGATTCCAAACCTAGAACCAAATGTTAATATGTCAACAAAAGAATCTAAACACAAAACTAGATGTTAATATATCAGCAAAAGAATCCAAACCCAAAATAAGGTTTTATATCAACAAGAATTGGAAACGAGTAAGGTGCTCCAAAGAGTTCATACCAAATACTAAAAACTTCATATTGTATAAGTCCAATTTTTTGAAGCTAGATTTTTCCCATTGTAGATAACTTAGTCTACTTGATGACCACCATGTACATAAATTTGGAGATGAATCTTCTTCTTTCAAAGAGTTAGGTGGGTTCTTTCACCAAATCTACTTAGTATTCAAAATAGATTATATAGAAATAATTTGTGATTAAAACAAAAAATACTTACAAGAAGTAATTGGGTGGCTAGCTAGGGTCACTAGTAGAAATTGGCCAAAATGTAACCATTCTATTTACGACTACATGCAACTATTAGTTATTTGCAACTACATTTGGACATTTTTGCAACTATTTCTTGTTTTGGTCATATTTGCGACTACATTACAATTAGTTTGCAACTATTTTGGTGTTCATCCTTCCATGTGAACAACATTTAGTTTGGTTTTCATCCAAGTAGAACACTTTATATCCCATTAGTTGCAAATCTCAACAATTTAGTTGCAACCCTATGAATATACAAAGGTGTATTTTGTGAATTCTAAGGAATATAATTGGGTGTACTAGTATTTATAAATGTATATTTTGATTGTATATGAACAACCATATTCCATGTGTATTCAAGTAATATTATTAACATAAATAGCCTCAATATAATGGTTACACTAATTAATGTATATTTTGAATATATTAAAATTTTATTTAAAATATTTACTAAATATATTGTGCCCATGTTACAAGTTTATCCAAACCATCTTATTATACTTCTTCAAATTATTACAAATGATATACATTAATATTAATATTATATGTTTATATTAATTACATGTAATAAAACACTAAATTTCAATATTATCTTTCATTAAATTTTTTATAAAAATATTTTATTACATAATGATCATAATGATGATGATATTAGAATGATAGGAAAAATAATTATATAATTATTTTAATAATTACTAAAAATCTAATATACTATTATATTTTATTAAATTATTTTCAAATGACTAATGTACTTATTAAAATTTGATTTTCTATTTATAAAAAATTAAATTAAATTAAATATAATAGATTTAACAAATGACATAATAATATATAATAAAAATCGCTAACCTAGGCTACCTACAAATTACATTATTATTATTATTATTATAAGCAATCAATTATGAAATATTACTATATTATAATAATTACCAAAAAAATTTAATATAAAGATTTCAATTTTAATATTAAAAATTTAAAATTATTAAGTATTCAATTATTATAATCAATTACTGATGTATAATTTTTATTTCAGTTTTATTATTTTATTATAATTATTGTAGTAGTTGCAATGGAAATCTAATAAATTAATATACAAATGCAAAAATTATTTTCGAAGGAAAAGTATTCTTGTTAGAAATGTAAAATATTTATTGTAATAATTCATAAATAGCTATAATGAGTGAAGTAATAATATGAATAATAAAAATAAAATAGTAAACATTGGTTACCAACTAGTTACAATAATAATTGAATTAATGTTATTTTAATTATTAAATATTTACGTTTATATTTATTATGAATTTAAAAATGAAAATAATAATGGGAATAATTGTAATAAAATTATTAGCCTACATTAGGTTTGAATTATATTATTAGATTTAAAAAACTACTACTCAATTTTTATAATCATTAATTATTAATTACTGAATATTTTGAGTTATTATATTAATTTATTTGGCTATGAAATAACAATTGATTAATTATGAATAATTAACTAATTACTTCAATATTAGCCAATTACTAGTTAATGAAATTGGTTGATAGATCATTATAGTTCATATATAATGAAAATTATACATTAATATTGTTTATCTAGCTAATTAATTAAGTAGTATTTAATAATAACTAATAATATAATTAATTCAGTAGTCATAATATATTGATGATTATTACCATAAATGATTAGTTAGTTGGATATTATATAAAATGAATTAGTTAATTTCTAATTTAGTTGTTAATTAATTAATTAATTAATTAACTTCTTTATTTATCTTTTTTTTATTTTATTCATTAAATAATTACTAATGTTATTAATTAATTAGTTAATTAATTGTCACTTACCTATTTAATTATGTACTTTACAAGATGAGAATGAAAGCCAAAACATATGGGATAAACTTTTTAGTCGCAAGTCATTTGCAACTAAACATTTTTAGTTGCAAGTGACTTGCGACTAAAAAGTTTATCCCATATGTTTTGGCTTTCATTCTCATCTTGTAAAGTATATAAACAAGGTGTTTTTTCTTTACATTTTCATATTTAAAAAATGGACATATGGGATGAGCCATTGAAAATGATTTAACCTAAAATCAAATAAAAATATTCATGTATTTATGTCTAACTACATACTTCCCTGACTTACTTACCTACTTTCCTACCTACCTACCTAAGTACATATTTGGCCTAGGTAGGTAAATAGGTTTTATCTAGATAGGTGTTTAGCCTAGAAGGTTGGGTAGGTATATAGGTAGGTAGATACCTAGTTCAACCTACATACCTAAATATTAATTTAAATTGAATTTTTACAAATTCAATTAATATGCCACATGGCAAATTTCTATTACACCACGTGTCACAATCTAAACCATCCAAATATAAAAATTAAACATCTTGGATTATTTCAAAATAATAAAGATATATTTTTAATTATTAAGAATTGGGACACGTGGCAACACATAATTTGTTCCCTTATTTACGAAAAAAGTCGCATCCTAGTTGGAACAGACAATACGTATATGACAAGTCAAAGGATGAAGGCGTATTTCGTTGACTTTTCTTTCATCCAAAATTCGTTGTCATTTGCAACTAGTGTCATTTGCGACTTGTCCAACGCGATTAAAATTTTAGTTGCAAATGTCACTTGCAACTAAAAATTAGTCGCATGGACCAGTTGCAAGATGACCATTTTCTACTAATGGGGTTCTTAAAAAATTTGGAGTAAAAATATATATTTTTCATTCATTCTTCTTGTATAAATAACGAAGTGTCAGTGCCAATGCTAAAATAATAATAGGCCCTAGAAATTGCAAGATTTTGATGATGAAGGCTGAGCTTTTGTCGTGGTTGTATTTAGGTGATGTTGCTGGTTTGTAGGTTATTTCTTCTGCCATGGATGCAATATCAACTTCACCAATCTCAAAATCCTTCATCAAATTGTGGGCATCCACACTATGACCCACAATTTCAAAATCATTCGTTGCATCCTTGCCTGTTGTGGTTGCAATGCAAACAAAATGCAAAAGACCAATTTTAATCATGCACTAACTATTTGGAGCTTCAAGATCTATGCCAAGATTGAAACAAAAAACAAAAGAAGAACAAACAAAGTCACCATAGAAACAACAGCCCCACATAGCTCATTGAAGATATCAAAGTAAAGACCACCAATTTATATGAAGTCTTCAAAGGGGTTGTTAGAAAAATATGTCAACCCCAAAAATTCAATACCTGCTGTAGAAAGAAGGACATCATCCCCTCCAGGATGGTGTTCTAGAAATTTTGTCACATCATAGACCTGCAGAGCAAAATAAAACATGGATTATGTTGATGAAACAAACTAAATTAATATTTGTAGAATAGGTACTAAATTTCTTTCTCCCGAGATGGCTTTTTTTTGTTCACAAGGGTAAAAGTCATACATAAAATAGAAATTGAAAATGCAACATGAAAAGATGATGATTTAGTGCACACAAGTTGAAATCCAAATAGGATCAAGAAAAAAAAGAAATTGAACAATATAAGAGAATTTAGCTCCTAGACATGAACCAATCAACTTGATTAAAAAAATCACTTCAACAATCATGTCTATGGATTAGTTGCAAAAGAATCATCAAAAGAGAACGACAAAACAATTGCAAATTACAAGAATCCCTAGCTTGAGAATCCCAATATAAACAACAACAACAACAACAACAACTAAGGATGAATCCTATTCTTAAATTTATGTTGACCCAAAAAATCACAAAAACAAGAAGCAAAGGAAGAAAAAAAAGAATTCCCTGAAATTTTCATGTGTTTAGGAACAAAAATTGAATTCTCATGGATCACATGGATTTTGAAAGGGTTCATTGGAAAAGGTTGAACATGTTTAAGAACAAGAATCAAACTAAGAATTAGGACTAAGAATCAAACTTGATTTCTTATTTAAACCATGGGACTCAAGAAGCTTTAAGGGTAATTTCCAGGAAGAGAACACTTAGGAGTGGTCAAGAAGACAGGCCAAAGCATAGCTACAACAACTAATGAAAATTTTGCTATTTGCTAGGGAAGAACTGCTACATAAAAAAACACATATAAAATTCATGCACCAAGAAACTGTTAGTTGTTCAAGAAGATCCTGGGACCTAAACTTGGAAAACCTAAAACTATTGAAAAATCACAACTTGTGATAAACCCCAAAAAGAAAAACCAAATAGAAAAAAAAACCAAACAAGCAATCCAAGGCACATACATACATGTGTTTGGAGGAAGAACTTGAGAAAATTGTTTTCTAGTGGGTGATGATGATGGATAAAGGAACCGACCTTTCCATGGATGATGAACCAACAATCCGTGGGACTACCATGAGTTTGCACCTCGGAGAATCGGAAGACCTTTGTCTCTATGGCCATTTCAACACCAAGCCAAACCCAATTCTTCAACAAAGCCCTTCCTCCTTTCAAAGCTTGTATGTAGAAATAAGTACCACAACAACAAAAAAAAACACAAAATTGCAAAATCCAAGAAACACCACCCCCACCCAACAAGACAAATCCACAAACACTCAACAAGAGCAATTTCACAAACTTTCACAAACACTCAACTAGACAATCCAAAAACCACCCAACAAAAAAAAAAGTTCAAAAACACCCAACAAGAGATTTGAAGCTAACCAACACAAAGTCCAAATCTACAAAACACCCAACAAGAAGAGAAATTCAACAAACCACCCAACACCCAACAAAAAGAGAATCCACAACTACCCAACAAGAGATTTGAAGCTGGAGATTCTAATTGCAAACCTTAAAACCCCGAGTCTTTAGAAACTAGATATGAACTTCTAGACCATGATGATGAATGAACCCACTACATGAGGTCCACCAACAAGTCAAAGAAGGAGGGAAAAAAATAAAAACCTAAAAAAATTCAACATAATAGAAGGTCAAAAAGGCAACAAGTCAAAGGAGGGAAAAAAATAAAAACCTAAAAAAACCAACATAGTAGTAGGTCAAAAAGGCAACAAAAAAATGTGGTTTTTAAGGGAATTATTGTGTACAACTTTGATTGTTATGATTTGCAATCTATATTTTGTTCTGTTTGTTTTTTTGAAGCCTTTTTTTTCTTACCTAAAATCAATAGTATCAACAAGTTACAAGTTGCAACTCAAAAGCTAAAGCTTTTTCGTTTTATTCCTAACTTCATATTTCAAAATTTGTGTTTGCTTTTCAATCGACCATTCTTTTGACCACAACCCACGTGATGGGTGTGTGTATAGCAAATGGGTTGGGGTTGTGGGGGTAATTACCAGTGTTGAGCGGTTCTCACTTTTTTGTGAGAACCGATCATGGTTATCAAGTTTTTATTTTCTTCTACTCACCTGGTTCTCAGATAAGTCGGTTCTCATATATACAACAACATCCTGATTATTAATATTTTCAATTAATTAAAATCATTTTAAAATAATTAAATAATTAATAATTAAATGACTTCATCACATGAAAAGAGCAACACCATGTGAGAAAAGTAATAGCAACTTGGAGAAGAGTATCATTCCCAAGTGAGAAGAAGAACAAGAGGAACCAACAAAAGGTCAAATTGAGCAACAACTTTAAGCTGTACAAATGGCTCAGCTAACTTACTTTTGGGAAACTACTAGCAACCTAAAAAAGCCTAACCCTAACCCCATCCTACACTCTAGAAGGTGGACCATGATCAGATGACTCCAACATTTTGCATGCATTTTATTCTACTTGTGTTTTTCTACAATAACTTGCCTTTTATGAGCCATGATGACATCTACATAAGTTTGGCTTTGATTGTTTCTTCATTAAAAAATTCAATCAGTAATTAATTAATTATTATATTTTATGTATTTATATGATGTTCAAAATATAATTTTCCTTTTTTGGGGTGATGGGGGGTTTCAAATTTTTGACATGAAAAATATGGCTATATTTTCCCAAAAAATAGCAATTTTTTTCAAATTTACACTAGGTTAAAAAAATCCAATTGGTCCAATAAAAAATAGTATTCAGGCAGTTGAAAAAAAAGGGGGAAAAAAATGGGAAAGAAAGAAAGAAAGACCTCAAGAAATCCCAAAGTTTTTTTTTATCATTTGTGACATAGTAGCTTTGCCCATCATGACATAAGCCACTCGAACTTTATTACTAGAAAATGCTACTATAACAAGGAAGAAGTGAAAATGGAAAATGAAAGGATTTAATATCAAAGGGACTAAGGGTTTTTTTTTCCTCCCAATTTTGTGAGGTAGGTGGAGTGGATAGAATCCTCAAGAGGACTTAGCCAAATTTGGCTATAGGTTAGAGAGGAAAGTAAAAATTATTTTGTAGCCTTGCTAAATTCCGACAACATGCTAGAACTCTATTCTAGATATGGCAATTTCAAACTTATTTTCCCCAAAATATGGCAACTTTGGGCCATTTTTCCCCAATAAAACCTTTGAAGTTTTTTTTCCTTTTTTTTGTTTCATCAGCAGGTGGTAAAAATTTGCCAAATAATTTATTTTTAAAAAAAATGGAAGAGACATTAAAGAAATAATGTCTCGCCCAATTGAGCAAAAACTCAACCACCAAACTAACTCAAGAACCATTCCAAAAGAACCCTAACCCTAACTGCATAAAAAAAAAACAGAATAGTGTGAATAGAGCAAGAAAAAAAGCTCGAACCTCATCAGTGTGAATGGTACCAAATAAGGTAAAGCCGGATGCGATAGTCCATTTGCCCATGTGGGGGCAAGGCCTAAATTTTTTCGATAATTTTGTCACCCATTTAAGGCTAGAGTGAACCAACCACCACCAACACCACCATGAGGGATGAAACCCGAAAGGCAATGAAACCGCTTAAATATTGCTAGTTTTGTGGGCTACAGAAAGCACTCTGAGAAATTTGGAAGGAGTAGACATAATATATCCCTCGTCTTCATGAGGAATCACCCTCCAAATACACTCTTGTATTGCCTTGAAAAAGGCCGATGACTCTTGATCAATGGATATGCTTGATGATTGTCATTAAAAAAAAATCATTGAAAAAGCTTGTCAACAAATGTCATGCTTCATGAACAATCATTTTTCTATTGGAAAGCTACACAACTCTTTTGGAAATTTGTTATTCATTTGTTTTAGGAACTTCGGGAACACATTTGATGACAATTGGATGATGAAAAAATTGGATGAAAAAATATATGTTCTCATTAGTAAGGATGATAGATGTTATCTTAGGGTGATTCACAAGTTGACTTCAGAGTTCACACATGTCTGCATTTTAGTCAATGCTTGACCTGTAAAGTTGGGAGGTTAATGAATGTCGTACATCCAATTGGATGAAAAATGGTCAGGAGAAGTTCATGTTGAAGCAAAATTTGTGTTTGGATTCATTATAGAGTATCATAGCTTAAGGGGTTTTGTCCCCTAGGTAATAGGTCTATTTTTATATGAGGATTTTTGAAAGATGATATTTCGGCTTGTGTTGAAACTTGAGATTAGTTATTATAGAGTTACAATATTTTGAAGGATTTTGGTTTCTTTTAGAGGATTTTTTGAAGATTATATTTTTGCATGATGAAATATTTGAGTTTTCATAATTCTTGTTTTGCCTTAAGATACTTTTGAAGATACTCCTTTGGAGCATTTCTTGTTAAAGCTTTCTTTAAGTGAAATGTGCCATCAAACATGCTACAATTGCAAACTTTGGAGACTTTCAACTCATGACCAAAAACCTAAATATTTTTTTAAAAATTGTTAGAAATGCAAAATCAAACCTCATTATTTTTTTGAAATCTAAATGGATTTTTTTTAAAATTAAGCATATACATAGGTCAATGAGAAGCTCTTCATACTTCCAATCTACCTTATTTCATTAATGAGGTCTTGAATCTCCATGCAAATATGTGTCATTGCACTATAAAAGGTGCATGGCAATGAAAAATTGCTTGAAGTCACTCTAATTGGTCACTTCCATAACATTAAGTCTTCCAAACTTAAGTTTGAGTTGCTTTGTATTACTAAATTAATCAAAATTAATTTCTTTCCCAACCTTAGTCTTTGAATTTATGTACATTGTTCATGGCAAACTTTTTCATATTCTCATTCTTTTTTTTTAAGGCTTGTGCCCCAACCACTATAGGCTTGGTTTTTTTTCTAAATATTGTTGAACTCAACAAAAACTAATTGAAAGTTTAACCTCTCCTCATTCAATATCTCATATTTATGAAAGATGTGTTTTTCTTTGTGTCATAAGTGCTTTCCATTGTACCATCATTTATATAACACAATTTGACATTCAAACTGGAAAATATTTTTCATTGATTATGAAATATGTTTTTTGCTATTGTGAAAAAAAATTAGAAAAAAAATCATAAGACTTACAAATGCTATGACATAACCTCCTTTGACCAAATTCTAAAAAAGGCCTTTTATCAAATTATTGTCACTTAGCCAAATTTAAATGAATTCAATCCAAATCAATTTAGTTATATATATATATATATATATGGTTTACTTTAACATCATTAGCTCTCAAAATATTAAACTATAATTGCAATCTTAAAAATGAACTTGCTTGGTTGGTGATTTGCATATTTCAAGTTGTGTTCAAAATAATTATGATATAATCATTAGTGAATCCTTGTCATGCATTTAACAAAAATAATTTGTGACAAGTTTTTTTTTTCCTTTATCACTTAGTCAATAATTATATTTTCTAATACAAGCTTATAGAACATGCCCTTCAAATAAGTTTTTTAGTATAAGAAATATAATTCATAGTAGTTAAGAAAAAGTGGAGCAAGATTCAAGGTACGAAAATAAAATATGTTTTGCCCTTTACCTTGATGGGAAAAACTCATATTTTCACATAAAACCAAAAAAACATACATGATAATTTTGCAAGACATGAGTTTGTGCTCAAAGGTACAAAAAAAGAAATTATATTCATATTATCAATCCATTGTGATTAGTTCATTCATCTGGTAAAAAACATATGATGCCTTGGTACCCAAATCAATAAATTGCTCCTTTAGGGTTAAGTTTTCAAAAGGCTACAAAGCTAATGCCTTTGGTTTACTTTGTATGAAGTTTTGCACCAAAAATTTAAGAAATGACATAAAAATAATGTATTGGATTTTAATTTTGGGTAAATGGTTCAAACTAATGTCGTGAGGGTATTGGAATTTCAACATACCAAATTTATCTTGGAGTGTCATAGAGGTAGGGTATAGATATGGTCTAGGTACATAACTAATGTGACCAAAATAGTTATAAATCTTGTATCAATGTTAAAATTTTGACCTTGAGTTTCAATCTTAGTCTTTTAAACTTTATACATGAGGTATATCAACCCTAGTTTTAGTATGTCTTTGCAACAATAAAACAATTCCAAACTAACCAACACACTAAATCAATAACTTCTCAATCAACCTAAGATGACAATCTCTTTCTTCATTATTTGTTATTCATCATTAATCACCTAACCTTAATAAGAAATACCCATAATCCAAGTGTGCACTACAAAGCAAACTTCTAAGTATTGAAAAAAAATACCCAAGACCTATGACGTTTAAGATTTTAAGAAAAACCTAAATTTGAGTACCAGTTGTAGTATAGTGAATGCCAAGATCAAGCTAGTAGGTTATGAATACAAGTATAACATATGTGAAAATCAATATGGTATGATATTGAGCTTGGGAATTGGAAAGACCTTATATCAAATTGGTATGGTTTTTAGTGCTAAGGCTTATACCCAAGTGATAATATAGTTTACTCCTACGCCTACACAACATTAGTTTGAACCCATCCTTAACCTACTTTATAATTATTTTGTTAATGTGTTGGTTTATGCTTAAGGTCACAAACCTTGATCAACCTTTGTACTTACTCATTGTATGTAATGTGTATAGTGCAAACAATGACATATTAAACACTAAAGACCAAATTATAGTAACCAATCAAAGAAATGTTGTGATTTTCATTTTAAAGTTTCTTTTCTTGAATGCATGGATGTGCATATATATGCAACACAATCTATAAATAAGCATGCTTGTATATGGAAAGCCATTTAAAGATTCAATATTTATACATTTTTAATTTTTAAAGTAATAATAATAAACTTTTAAGTTCCTTAGATAGTTTTGAATTCAAATCTTCAATGCATGATGATTAAAAGTGGAATTAAACCATTCAAGGATGTTCAATCCTTTGTTTAACCATTTGAAATATTTAAAAATATATATATAAAGGAATTAAGGAAGTTGTTTGTGTTGATTATTTAAATGTAATAATTAAAAATGTTTATCCATGCTAAGAATTGAGACTATTAAATCAATGCAAAAATGTTGTTTTAGATTCGTGATTTCCAATTTCAAATCCAAATACATGAATTGGTCATTTCATCCATGAATTTGTAAATTCAGCTTTGTTATGAAACATCATCATTTGGTCCCCTCATGCATGTGGTACCTTTCATCTTTTTACATTGCCAATTTCATCCATATTGTGATGTTCATTCATTCATTTTCATCCATGTGATAAATTTCATTGATTCATCCATGTATTTAAGTTACCATTGTGTTCACTTTCATTGAAAATTTATGTAGGTTGTCAAACTTCATGCATGTAATTCATGTGGTCATATGATTTCATTTGTGTTGTTGATTTCATCCATCACAATTCCATCCATCATCAAGTGTTTATCAATGTCACCAATTACATGTGTGCTAATTTTTTTTCCAAATGTAACATCATCCATTCAAAATAATCAATTTCATTTATGGGGTGACATTTCATCCATTTATAGACAATTCAATTCTTGTGGTCATTTAATCTACAAACAATGTTATATCAATTTGATTTATTGAAAATTGTTGAAATTTACTCCACATTATTGTCATATTCGATGTAATCTAATAAAACTAAGATGTTGATTTTTTCTAAATTGCAAGGGCAAATTATTGAAAGTGTAAGAAATTTCAAAACAACATTGTTTAATTTGTTGATAATTTCATATTGCAAACATGGGAAAAAAAAAAACTATCCATATGACTTGAAATGGGAACACACAAAACTTGTAATGATATTAAGTTTTAAAAATCTTCATATAAAAATGATTTGACAAAATATATGTATAGTATGAAACAACAAACAATCCTGAATGTTCACCTCCCAAATCAAGTAACACAAAGCAATTTCAAGCCACAACACATTTGATCATTAATCTTGCAATCTCATCATCTTTGAAAAGCTCCTTCAATTCATGGTCTTCAACATCCTTCTTTAACTTGTCATGGCAAAAGAAAATCCTTTTGTATTTGGCTTAAGTTTAAAATTGTCACTTGCACAAGTTGTCAAAATATTAGGATCTAGCAAGGGTCAAAAGCAAGAAAACCCAAACTTGAGGCATTGAAAGCTCCCTTGCCCTAGAATCGATTCAATTCAACACTTGACTATTGAATAGGACCACAATGTACACTATTTGAGGATTTGATTCATGATCCGTGTTTTCAATTTTCATTCTTTAACAAACTTTTTGTCTTTTTTTTTTCCCACTATGCCCCTTTTTTTCTTTCCTTCATATGCTTTTCCTTAGCCTCCTCCCCTTCCCTTTTGCTTTCTCTTCTTTTCTTTTCTTTTCTTTTCTTCTACCTTCCTTCCCCATCACAAAGTTTCATTGTTTTAACATTAATAACCTAACTATGAAAATGTGTAACATTTATTTGATTAATTATAAGCAATTAATCATGTTTTTCCGTATGGTTTTAAAGTTGTGACATGTACTCCAACTTATCCCACCAAGTATCCATCCACAACCCCCACTTTCAAATAATAAACACAAATTTGAACATCAATACATCCTTTTTCCCCTTTTTTCCACCAATAAAAACATTTTATTACAAAACTAAAAGGAAACATTTATACATACACAAGACCAATAAAATTTGGATAAGAACTATGTTTCATGTCACATTAGATTCCATAATTTTATTGTCAACCTTGTACCCATGCCCTCTACTCTTGACATCTTTTCAATGGCTCACAAAAAATCAAATTACTAAACTCACAATGCCTTATTTCCACTCCTTTCAAATAAGAATATTTTCCAATTGCATTGACATAATAACCCCATAAACAACCCTAATTATAAATTCCAACATTTTAGCAAGTTATCTCAAATATCACAATTTTGTTTGCTAAATTGTTGACCATTTAGCAAGCTTTTGCATTTCTCTCAAATTTACAAAGTAATTTTTTTGTTTCCATATATTTAGTACGACTTTCATGTCTTTGTTATTAGCATTTTCCCTAAAACCATGATTCGAAGATCCAATTTTCTCTCACTAAATTCATTCAAAGCTAACCTATTTCTCATCACTAACCTATACCTTGAACCTCACAAGTATTTTAATTTTGATACTCATTTATAATATGCCATCCTGGTCTTAACAAAAATTCATAGCATACATATATGTGAGCAATAATTAAATCATATCAAAGTGTGAAGCATAATCAACTAGTAGACACACATGATTTGCAAAGTTCATAGATGAAGAACTCCAACTGTACCAAAACACATATAAGACCATCAAAGCCAAAAACCCTAAACCCTAAACACATACCCAACTGCATAGTTCAGTTAGTCTCATGCCCTAATTTGTTGCCAGTGAACTGACTACCATGTATTCATGGCAACACCAAAGCCTGCAACACCTGATTTCTTGGAAACTTGCATTTGAAAAGAGATAGTAGAATCCATAAGAATCAAGTTTGGGTACATTAACAGAGCAAACTACAGTTGTGGTTGCTGACCCCTAATGAAGCCTCCACTGCATTAGGCTAGAAGAGTATAGCACAATACATGGGGCAAAGGTACATCCACTTCCGACTTGATGAGAATCAAATTTGAGTGGGGCTCTGCAGCTCTGAATCCTTGTTTCTCCAAGGCAGCACTTTTCAAGGTAAAATAACTGTCCTATGTAAGAATGCAAATAAGTGTCTAATAACAAGAAGGCAAACATGTCATCTAGTGTCTGGCAGTACCCTTGACTATGTTCACCTCCCAAATGGCTCTCAGTAGGTTCACAGTGAGCTGGAAGGAAACCCACTCTTGGGAACACTAGTGAGCTGGTAAAATTACTGATACCCTTTTAGGAGCAAGATTCCACAGGTTCAAAATCAGGTAACTTACCTTCACCAGATCATCATCACCCACAACTGGATTCTTCAGATAGGAGACAATTTGCAAATCTCTTTAAATGGCCAGTTTACACTAGTACAGCATCCGCTCCATGTACACATCCAGAGAGTCTATTATCTTTTTTACCAGCAACTTCCGATCCATCCTGTATCTGCACCACACAACACCCATATGTCATTGTTCAAGTTGGAAATGTGTCTCTGGTGAGAAGCAATCACAGAGCAGTTATACTGGTTTCTCATGTTGATGGGGCTCTGATCCCAAGCTGAATTCCAAAGTTTGATTTGACATAAATTTACCTAGCACAACTTTCAACTTACAAAGAAAAATCAGACCAATATGATATACTGATGCATAAAACTAAACAATAGGAACCATGGTGAGTACAGGTATGCTGTAATTAGCATGGTTACTTCCTAGTAAGAATAATGCAGTGGAAACCCTAGTTTTCAATCTGTATCTACAGCAGTAATTCAGAAAATACAGTTCTAAAACTGTGTTTTAGCACTTTCCATCACAGCTCATACTTGCCAGTTCAGGCAGATCCTTGTTCAGACTGTTGCAACTGCCTCAACTGCGAAAAGGAAAGAAGAAACAAATCCTTGGTTTGTTGAAAAGAGATACTTTGAATCTATAAACAACAATTTCTATCAATGGTGGGAACAGCAGTATTACTTTATAGCAGCTGCCCACCTTGGGCTCCTTCCTTCAGCTTGATCTGCTGAATTGATAACACATCATGTCAACAAGCAATTGGATTGAATATGTGATATTGCTACTCAAAATATGAATGAAAACACTGCACCATTTATCTCCAGCAGTATACATTAGTGTATTTCAGCCTTTATTCAGCATCAGTTTCTACCTGAAGCCTCAATGAGTAGCATCAACAGAAGACACATCCTTTCAAATGTGAACATTGAAACTGGACAGAATTGGAGACCCAAATTATGACAGCCTGCTGATGATTGTGCACAAGAGAAAAGCAACTACCCATGTGTCAAAGGCAACGCACCAATAATCCTGAAGTCTTCATCTAAAGTGGTGGGATAAGCAGACAAAAATTGGCGACATTCATTCTGCAGTTGACGTGCAGCATGCATCTCCATGCTGGGACGAAAGGGGAGGTCCTTGTCCTTCCAGCTAGGCAACATGCGTGCTGCTGCCAGCACCGCACCATCCACAAAAGTATCTACTGCCTCTGCTGCTGCTTCTGTTCAACCAATGCATACACATCAACACACAAAACCAAGATGGGAACAGCATTACAAAATAATAGTCCAATTGTGCAAGTTGTCAACCAGAACAATTGTGATCAACACAGAGCTAGCTGGAATTTACATACCATTGTAGTAGTACTCATCTGGCATGCCACCAATGTTGAATGCAGACAAGAAAGAGTCCAAATGTATGCGTGCATTCCCAGAAAACATCACTGAATCCCATGGATTCTGCAAAACTAAGTACCACTAGCACATGAGTGCAGAAACATGAATAAATGTCTTGTAGTTTCTCTAAAGTTGGAATCCAGCAAAACTCTAGTGTTGTCCTCCTTGTTGGGCAAATCCTTTGATAGAACCATACAGATACAAAGTCTCCAGGGCATCATCAGAAAGCAAGCACACAAGACAAACAGTCATCTCCTTACAATTGCTGATGAAAAGCCATACATCCGCATATATTTGCTGTTGGGAGCTTTCTCCATATAGTTGAACGTCATCTGCACATTACAGCATCTATTAAGGACTTGCAATATAGGGTGCATGCGTATGACATATCAGGCTGATACAGCTCATGAGAACCAACATCCCTTGCTGAGGAGATACAGACCAAATATTGCACTGACTAATCATGTGCATTGCTCCACGTATCTCACACCCATTCAACCATTCACACTAGAAGGCAATAGATGTATTCCTTTAAAATGTTTCCATATTGCTTGGACCACAATGTGCAGGCAGATAATAACAAACCTCATCTCCTTCCTGTATAGTCTGACCAGCATTAATGACCACTTCAAGCATGCGATCTCTTTTCCGCCAACGATAAGAGCATGTAGGTTCAAATGAGTGGTTGATCATGTCTGCCAAAGCCATTCATGACATTAGCATCTCTGTCTCTTGATCTGCACTCTAAAAACACCTCTGGAACCTTTGTAACCCTGAAATTTAGTAATTGTGTGACCATGGAACTTTGAAGGCTCTTCCAAAAGAGCAATGCTCAACTATGTTCACTAGGCTAATAGAAGTCAAGTTGCTTCTCAAACTGTACCTGTTTGGGACATTACACCATAGACTCTATAGCATGCATCTCCAACAAGACAACAAATGATAAGCACCAAGATGTAAAGCTGAGGATTACCAGCATAGGGAATGAGCATGTGGGCATCCTGAATCTTTGCACCAATAGTCATGGTCATGGTAAAGCTTCGAGACCAAGCCACACCCAGTGCCCACCTTAAACGGCCAGGATCCCGTGCCAACCTTTTCAGCTTCAATACTGCATCTGCTGGCTACTCCACAGATCCCCGTCTTCACAAGTCAGTTGTCATCTGACACTCACATCTATATTTGTCTAAAAGGTCATCTTTCTGAGGCCAGTCCAATGGTTTGTTGGCAAATCTTTCAAAATAAGAAATAAGTTTTCTAACAAAACTGCCATTGTGTCAGGTACAATAGGAGATCACATAGAAGGAGCACTGAATCAGAGATGAAAAACAATATTACCCAGTATGTGCACCAAGCTGTGTCTGACCGTTGCTGCTGCTCTGCCAGATCCCTTGCTAATGAAGCATCCTGCAGCTCATGCAACTCTTCCTGCAACCATTATCATGACTTTTACTAAGCAAGTCACCATTTCACAGATTAATAGTGAATCAAGAAGGTGACCTTTGACTGCCCTGACCGTGTTTTTTGAATTCATGACAAAAAGAATGCATCATGCATCATATGCACAACCATCAAAGTGACGGCCTCTTCTTAGGCGAATCGCATTGAAGATATGAAGCTGCATGCTGTTTCTGTATTGCAGGGCAAAACTTACTATTATATAATTTATTCACAAGATAAGATTCTAACAAGAGGTTCCAGACTTCCAGTTAGCTCTCAAACTCAACTGTTGAAGATGAGGAAACCCAAATAAAAGCTCTTGTCTATACAACCCAAAAGTCATCAAAAGGTGCCAACCTCTGAGGCAAGGAGGAGATTGGTAATTTCATCATCCCCTGGGAGATAGTCACCATAGAGCTGCCAAAAATTATCATTTTGATCCAGGGCCAATAACAATAGACAGGCCAACCGTATATCCCAATCTGTCTGCACATGCCCAACACGAACATGACTTATCAAAATTATTTCCCCCAAAACCAATCTTATTTTGACAAAGGAAATGCTCAGAACATGCCTCCCAAGTTATCTCACTGTAAAATGGGTTCATTGTACCCTTTTGTGAGTGTGTATGTGTGGGAGAGAGAGGAGACATAGACTATTAAAAGTCCTTATACAAGATCACAAGCTTTCAGGCCAAAAACCTACACCCAATTCAGACATTTGACAGAACAAAGTAGCCAAATTCAAGTGAGTGGGCATCAAATATACCTCAACATTGGTTGAATTGATGACATCAAAGATTGGATGCCCTAATGGCACTATGTCAGGATGAAACATCCATGGTAAATCCTTGCTTACAGTCACCATCAGTTCCATCGGTATCTCCATGATCACCTACACCATTTTCATGCAAGTAAAACTTCTTTATGACCCATCTGTACAAATGACTAGTTGTTTCCCTACCTGGCAGCCATCTGCATGCAGCACAAATTTCTCAACTGCTGGGATGCAGACACAAAAATTTTAATATATTTTCAGTGTAACCCCTAATCATGTTCAAGCCCATGCCAATATTTTCATATTTAGTGAGGAACACTCAATGGAAAACTCAAAGACTGAGCTACAGAAATCTGCTAATACACCTCTCTCACAGGAGAAACTTTTTTGTGAGATTTTATGTGTTTGAGAACAAAACCACCAGTAACTGAACCATTCTCAAATTGCACCACTTGCAAGCATAGACCAAAAAATGTACCCGAGGTTTCTCAAGACAAGGAATGTTCTTGGCTGAATACACGCCTATTCCTTCTGGACCCTCCTTAAACTCAACACCATAAGCTCTCACATGTCGGATATAGCCCATCCTGTAAAAATCTGGTTCCACCAATTCCAACTGCAATGCCAAATGCACATAAAGTCAGAAAGTATCACAATCTACCTCTTCTGTAAATTCAAAACATTCAGGCAATCATCCAGAAGCTGAAGCTTTGAGGGTAATCAGCAACAAGACCCAAGTTGGATATTGTTATCTTTGAGAGCTTGAATTCTCCAAGCTCAACAATTTGCCAGCTGCAAACTTATGTCCTTCTCAGGGTGCTTTCTGTTGGAACTTGCAGAATCTGATACAAGACCTCACAATACTTCAAGACACAAAGCCATTGAGTGTGTCTGTTTTCTGATTTGCATTTGTGATTATTCCACAGTATTCAGGGTCTTCCAGTAGCCATGGTTCCATTACAGCATGGGAAAGTCGGACGTCAAGCACAGAAGAATGTAAGCAAGAGAATCATCAGAGGTCCTTTTGAGATCAAGGCTGGCATAAGGAGGGGACTATGGAAGAGCGCATCTTGTACAGGTAAGTCTCTGCCAGAATTCACAAGCGTGAAGAAGAAATGAGAAAGAACGGTGTAGGGACACAGAAAGAAGGAGAGAGAATGCAAAAAACCTTGGACGATTCCTCTCTCACGGTTGGCAGCAGAGTGCTCGTGCTGGTTGCCCAAGAAACAACAGGACGTCGATATCTTCTTCTCTCGATTCTGGGCACCAAAGGCCAGGAGAAGTCAGGCCCGTCATGACCAGAAGAGCAAGAAACCACTTGCCTCGCAGCAAAACCGCATCTCCAGCGCGTCTCGTCGTCAAGCAGCTTCCATCGTCGCAACAGAAGAGTGTGCTGCCATGACTGCTGCCGACCGACAACTGCACCTCTCGGCAACCATTGTCCGGCATTGAGAGCTCCCTCCACGCCGGGAAACAGTAAGCCCCTTTGCACCCCACATTGGTGCACAGTGCTGGAAAACGACAGCAATCCCTGCATCTCGAACACAATTTTCCACTGCTACTGAATCGCCGGGGTCGCTAGCTCGCTTTGAACTGGATTACAAAAGTCCCCCGACTCGTCTCGTCATCCTTGTTGAGCCATCTTGCTTGTTGATGTAACGTCAGTTTGCCATTGCTATAGAGATTGCGATCGATTTCCTCGTCGACTGCAAATCTCGCGAGCGCAAGAAGAGAGGTCGTGGTGGCGACTGTTGTGCCTGAATTCTTCGGATAAGGAAAACGGCTTCATCATTGTCACCGCAAATCGCAGGTGTAATACATAGGACTTAGGGTTTCAAGCTGCTCTGCTTTCTTCTTCCAAAAGTCGAGATGCGACGCATTCTGTCGATGCATGGCTAGGTGATTCGTTTTGTTTGACTGTTTGTTGGCTTTGCACTTCAGGGTCGAGACATTATTATGATTCACCCAACAGTAGACCAAAGCTTGGTATCTCTACATTCTAGGATCATATGGAGTCCACTATAGAAACATTCTGAAGGATTCTACTTGGGCTTCACCATGATAACCACCGTGTGTTTCCAATTTAGTTTGTTGAATTTCTATCATGGTTATGGAAGTCGTTTAAATGACAAGAGCCATTAGACAATGAGCCTCTTGTTACCTCTGCCCTTCAGGTTCAGAGCAGAGACACTTTGATGCACCCAGAAACAGGCCAGAGGTTGGTATCCTTGCATTCTGTGGAGTCCACCATGGAAACATTTGTGCCATAATTGAAAGATCCACTTGGGATTCACTGCACTAACCACCATGTGTTTCCAAATTAGTTTGTTGAACATTTATCACCCGTGTGGATGTCATGTAAAAGGCAGAGACATCAAGCCCCTTGTATCTTTCTATCCATCTGCACTTGTTTCCCCCAAAATAAAACAGCAAAAAGAATCAGTCCTATGAGTTAGGCTCATATTCAAGCATGGTCAAGATCTCAAAGAGAGATGAGCACCATAGAAACTCGTTCCAAGCAAGAGAGATGAAATGAAAAAGAGACTCATGCCAATAGTTTTGTCAGCTACAGAACAAGTAAAAATCATGTGCAGTTTCATGGCATCTAGCAAGAACAGAAGTCCCAAACAGGAAGAATTCACAAATAGAAATCAGAGGAAGATTGAAAGGGGAAGAACTATCAATAGCAGGCACTGAAGTTTCAAGGGGGAAGAATTAGCAAGCAAAGAATGTTGGAGTATGAAGTATTCTTACTAGAGTACAGAAGATCAAACTGTGAAGCAACAGAATCATTTCTGTGTGAAGCCTCAGTTACACAAACATGTAGCAATCAAGATACGTTTGGGAAGAAACTGGAGTGGAACCATCCAGATAAGAGCACACCTCTTGTACATCGTTTTTACAGAAACGTCATTTTTGATAGGGATATTCAGAAGGAGAAAGGAAAGGACTATCCACCAGTGGTTGCAACTGATTGAGACTTTCAGCAACCATGGACCACAAAGTTTGTCTTCTGAGGACAGCTGACAACAGACCACATGCAAACACAATCATTTGTTTGATCTACACAACAAGACAGAGCAGTGTCATGACTTTGATGTGTTGGAGCATCAGCAGACAATCTGGAGCAGCAGCAGACAATCTGTTCCTGCAACATTGTGAGATGTCTTGCAAAAATCCTATGAAGGTGAAGACCATGTCAATGATTCCATACACCAGTAGATGTGTGGATGTCAATAATTGCACAATTAGACCATACCAAACCAGATCTGTCACATTTAGGCAACAGACTCCTGAAGCATTGGAAGTACAGAAGCTTGTCCCATCCATGCAAGTTGCTGAGTTAGTCTTGATATCTTCAGACTACACCCCATCTGTTGATACTATGTAGAATGCATGGCCAGCTTGATAGTGCTGTGGGCTGAAGTATCTCAGGTTGTATCCTTGAACTGTGGAGATCCCATGCTGATCAATTTTCAATGTAGTGAAATGGTCCTCTCTAAGCAGAATCTGAATCTCAAGAACCACTTCAGATCAGGTGCACTTTGTCCTCAGCAACCATCATACAATTTGCAGTCTGCATCTTCTGTGATCCACATATCTTACCATGTCAGGTCAACACATTGATAGAACTGGAAACAGAAGGAATTTTTAGTACAATGTCTTCTTGTTGTGTTCATTGGCTTTGAAACAATTGTCTATTTCTGTCTGATTGCAGAACTAGCAAAGCAGCCATTGATTCAGAAAACTCTCATAGCATTGGCATGGGCATCAGACAAACCTGCAAGAGCCAGTTAATCTCCCCAAGAGAAAACGGCACTGAGTTATTGGCATTCACAATTGAACTTATGTCGGAAAGTAGAGCATATTCCAGATGGTTTGTCATTGTGTATTGGGAGAATGCATTTTGAAATGCTAGCTTCTGGCAGTCCAACAGAGGCAAATTAAATCACCAACATTACAAGTAGCAAAAGACTCTCTCTTTAAGCAGCTGTGTTGTCTTCTGACAAAGAATCTCTTAGGGAAAGTGTTCTTGGACATCCAGGTTTTATACAATGTGTGCCAAAAGTCATGAAAAAGCGCTGGATATTCTGAGTGTAATGACATGAGAAGACAACTCTACCTCTCTGAAGAGACTTCAACCATCAATAGATCCCTTTTGTCATTTTCCATATCTGACCTGTCAAGGGAGCATCACTGCAATTGTCAGGATGCAGCTTTTTTTGTCATGCATGTGAAGATTATTCTCAGAAACTTGACCTATTGGCTAGCCTCAGTATTTCGCATCTCTGTGTTATATGCTCTGATGCCTGAAAAGCAGATGCACCCAGTTCAATGGATTTCAGGAAAACTCCAAAAACAACAACTTTATCTCCCTTAAAGTACTTTGAAATGTCTCAATCCAAATCTGATCATGTTTACAAGCTTGAGCAGGTCACTTGGGAGGTACAGGAAGGTAAAGATTAGCTTTCACACCTCCTCTGTAAGGAAGGAGCATGTCTCCTCTTTCCATAGTAGATGTATTTTCAGGAACTTTGTTGTTAGCTTCTCACATTTGCTACACCATGTTCACTTCTCCCTGTGCAACAGACGGTTGTAGTTGACACCGATAGCTGTTTGCATCATTTGCTTCCTCTTCATCTGCTGTAACCCCAACCGCCATTCTTGGCATCCCTGCAAATTGAAAAAAAGAGTCTAATGTCTTAAACCACTTAGTGGCGTCAAATGTCCCATAGCATTGAAATGATACAAGCAATCCTGTTTGATAGTGGAAATTGCAAGCTTCCTCCCAATGACACAATATCTGCCACAACAGAACTCATTGGGAATGCAATCACCTGGATGACATTACAGTACATTTCTGAATTGTAAAGAAACTAGATGCTAGCATACCTGCATCTTCTCCTGGGGTGCAGTAGCAGTGCATAAATAGCACATGCTCTGAGATTTTGGCAGTCAATGTCAGCATCCATTTGATCCAGCACTATGAATAGCCCAGTTGTAATATTACCAGTTTTTTGATCACTAGTGACAGCAGCTGTAAGTCCCAGACCAGAGGATCCACGACCAGTGGTGGATATAGCCAAAGGGTGGAATGTTCATGATGGCTCGCAGAAGCTGTCACTTTGCCACTGACACGGATCCCCCATCATCATCATATTAATGTCTCTGCAGCACCATGAATAATGAGATCATGCCTCTTCTGTGATCCAAAAAAACACTTAATTCAACAGAGCCTAGAGGACTCAACTACTACTGTATGATCTACTTTCTTTGCCCACTTAATCCATGCCTTGATTACTTGCTAGCTGTTGAACATCCACCAAGCAAATTATGAAGATGAAGATGTATGTTAAGAGACAATACCCCCTGATGTGAGTTCCATTTTTCAGATTCGTTTCCATGCCACAAAGCAGCTGTGAAATTGCAGCCTTCATGATCCATTGGTGCCCATAAATAGATGGTACCAGGGACTCTGCCAGCAAATCAAATGCATCTTGTTTGTGTCCTATTTTCTTGATATTTACTAGGTCAGCACTTGTGAATATGGGAGTGTTGATATCCTTATCAAGAGCTGAGAGATATTATTGGCGATGAGTACTGTCCTGCAGCCCGTATGATCCCATCCCATTTAAGTCCACCAATAACTATCAAAGTTTCTAGCCCAGTCACAATTGGCTTCATGACGTGGAAGTCCAAACTGATTCACAAGAGATGTTGAGACATGAGATGTTGCAAATTTAGCAAATGAGAAAGAACATATGTGAACTGTGAGATCTGCAAGAATCGTCTGCATTACTTGCACATTATTGCCATGCTCCACTTCCGCATATTCTTGCTGAAAACAACAGGGGAGCAGTAGAAACTTTGTAGTGGAATTAAACTGAAGACACCATTCATGCTTCCTGTGTTTTGCCCAGGGATGGCTTTGTAGATGCCTACCATGGCAACACGATTACCAGGCTTGCACACATCTACCAAATCATCCTCTACGATAACATCAATAGAGCGTGGAAGTTGGCCTGGTGCTGAATTTTCAGGCATCTCCTGAATTGATAAAGTCTGATGCTCTCAAAACTTGCAAGACCCAAACTCTGTCACCAGCAAATTTCCTTGGTCATCCTGTTCAGACAATATCTTCCTTCAGTTTGTTGAAAAGGATTGAGCCAGAAAGTCCAATCTACTTGTAGTATTGAGCCAGGAATGTAAACATGATGAGCATACCAGATCATGAAATACAGACATGTTCACATTCTAAGTTCCACCGCTGACCAGTCACCAGCATCTAGATGTATCTATGAAATTGCAGAGGAAGCCCAAAACACACTTTAAAGTTCAAAATTGTGTGTGTTCCAGCAAAACCAAAACTAACATGACAAGAGTGAATGCTGCCATAACTTTATGAGTCTCACTCACAAAGTATCAGACCATCAGCTTCATCATGAATAGCAGCAACTAGCTGCCATGAATGCCCTTTGACTTCATCAGATCCCAACAGTGGGTGTAGATAAATTTGTAGTACTCTGCCGAAAATGTTGGGGAAACAAATACAAAATTGTTGGTCTAGAGTTCTGTATTTTCACAAGCAAGGGAAAGACTTGGTGATGATATTGGCTAGCACTTGAGAGTCATAGCTAACAGAAAAACAGAACAATATCTACATTGCATGATACACCCACAAGCTGTTACTTACACGAGTAGGGTAGACAGATCCTGTTGGGAGACCAACCATTGGAAGAGATTATATCCCGATATTCATGATTTGTGAAAGCTCCTGCACCAGGGCAATAGTGCACACTCTTCACCACTTTGGGCATCACTAGTGAACCTGCAACCAATCCAGCACCATGCATGCATGCATCAGTACCTGCATTTGGTATCTGTATACATCGGTATCTGCATTTTTCACCTGCATACATACATCAGTATCTGCTGCATCATGAAGCTTATTAACACAATAAATTTAATGAGAATTGAGAAATCTCCATACACACAATTAACAAAGCCAGAATGATACAACCTCAAGATAAAGATTACATATTTCTTTGCACTTCAATTTTTTAGGACACCATGTCTTGTGAGCTTCTCAACACTCGTCTCTTAATTGCAAAATTGCATGTGGAGCTGTGGCAAACCATCAACTTTTTGGCCCAATTGATAGTTACAATTGATATTTATAATTGGTTGACAATATTTCTCACCATGTGAGATTGTGGTTGGATGGTCAAGGTCTTGATGTATGGTTGAGAAGGTGGAGGGTTTGATATTTTCTTGTGTAATATGCTAGAAAGTTGATGCATGATATACTATGATGATTAAAAAGAGGAAAAACCAAATGGAGTATTAGACACAGGTTCAACAATAATCAATAGTCTAATCAATTTTTTCAATCATCATAGTCACCCAAACTCAATCAAATTTATGGCCTAAATGACTAATTTGTTCTGACTATAACCAAAAATTGTCCACTATCTATTATGACTAAACACTAAACTGAATTCAATAAAAAAACCAGCATGAAAACCATGATTTTGTATTAGTTTATAACCAATCTCTGCTTGATGGGCATAAGAAAGAAAAAAATGTGCATAAACCTTAGGAACTAAGGCAACCATCTTTGAATCTTTCATGTCTAGCTTTCACAAAAGCAATTTGGAGATGGGGGTTTGGTTTCTTTCATTGCCCACACCCAAGGCCACCGAAGCCATATCATTTGCCTTAGGAAAAGTTTCAATCCTCTATTGAGTTGAATTTGATTGGTTCTTTTGCACCCATTGTTACCCCTTTACGTAATCTCCTATTTTGATCAATGGGTTTTCCATTTAATGATATTACAATATGGGTTAAACATAAGCCATGTTGTATGATTCATGTTCCTATTCATTCTCTCATTCAATCACTTGCAAAGGTTTGTTCCCTTTGTCATGAGTAACATTATGAGCCAAAACACACTTAATTTGTATCCAACTTAAAATTGCAGCCAAATTATGTTCCACCCTTCCACCCCCTTTTCAAAACTACAACTCTTACAAAGTGGAATGGTAACCATTCTGTCCACTAGATGGTAGGTGTTTTTTCATCCAACACATGACCATGCATTAACCAACATGATACCAATCAAATTGTTTTCATTTTTTTTTTGACCATTTCTTTCCTAACCATGACCTCCTAACTACCTTGGAACCTAATTGTACCCTACCCACCTAAATCTAGGTTACCATACTAACTTAGCTACCCTATTAACTTGGCTATCTTAATGACCTACCTACTTACTTATGTACCCACCTACCTTCCTTCCTTTCTAACTACCTGCCCACCGCATGCCAGACACCAACATTTGCCAATTCAAATAATACAAAATATTTGGGTATTGATTTGAAGATAGAAACATCCATTTTAGCCAACTCAAACCATTGATGACAATAAAATGGCAGACCCCAATTCAAATATTGCAATTACAAGTAATTTTTATTGTGTCAATTCCATATTTATGCCTCCATTTTGGCCTATTTTATGCACAATGTACCTAATTTACTTAACCTCATTTAATTAAGTCTAAGACAATAGATAAATAGCAACTTGATCTGACTATTTAAATGGTGCAATTAAGCAATATGGTTTGTATTTAGGGTTTTGAAAATAGCAAATAATTATGAGTTCTGGCACCTTTTTATAATAATTTAAATCAACCCTAGGTTGGATTCGAGGGAAAATTTTCATTTTAACAGATATGAAGCAAAACACACTCATTTCTTAAGGGAAGTGGAGAAAGTCTCAACTTGGAGAGATTACACATTAGGTTAAAAAAACCATTCTTGCATTTTTTTTTTAAATATTCAATTTCTTTTAAATGTAAGGTTAATTCTTCCATCCAGTATTTTGATCCTATTGAACTACCTTTAAAATGTATGGCACAATTAGTTGTTATAATTTTGTCATGTTTTCCATTTGTATATGTTTGTATAGATATTAAGGTTTAGGGCATCTATCATTAAGGGTATTGGGGGACATTTAGGGTTTAGGATTTAAAATTCAATGCATGTTTTTTTTTATAAAAATATCTTTGCATAGGTTTGTTTAGCTACTAGGGTTGAAGGCATCTACCATTCAAAATACTTGGGGCTCAGGTTCTTTTTTAAGTTTGATTACCTTCAAAATGTAGAATTATTTTTTTCCATTCCTTTGTTTTTGGGACTCAAATTACTTTTAAAGTTCAATGCATAACGTGGGTTTCATAAAAAAAAACATTGTTTTCCCTTGGGCCTTTGCATAAGATTGTAAAATTATTAGAGATTGTAAAACTATTAGGGTTAGGGGCATCTACCATTAGGGTTATTTAAGGTTTATGCCATTATGATTATTCAGGGCTTTGGGGGTAAGTGTTTAATGAATTGTGTGTTTATTTGTTCAAGGTTGTGTTTTCAAGCTAAGCTAAAATTCATACAAATGTGACATTGCCCATCCCTAACACCAATGGTATTTTTATCTCTCTTAATATTGTTTTTAACATAATTGAGTCATAATAAAGTTTTAATGATTTCTTCTCAACTTACAAAATAAAATATTCTCAAGATATTTTAAGATGAATAATCACCTAAATAGTTAGATGTTGTTCATGTTAGCATGGATACACCCATTTGTCAATAAAAATTGGTCATTAAACTAGTAGATTGGGTGTTCATCGTCAAAGCACTTTGCAACTATTTGCAAGATGGAGTTTGATCTAACAGAGGAGCTTGATGCCAAGTTTGAGGATGAACTAGAACACGAGGAAGTCCTAGATAGATGTGATCCACTTTTAATGACTTTGTGATGGAAAACTTATGGGGTTTTGTTGTGGTTTTTTTACTTGTTTTGGTGTTTGCAAATTTTGGGGTTCATTGTGACAATATGCAATTGAAGGTAGGCTAGTGGGAGTGATGTTTGTTTACATCTTTTTGTGGAGTAATGGATTGCAAATTCTTGGATGGGTGGTATTGGGATATTGCTTACAAGATGCAATATGACTAGATAGAGTGTTATTGATGATTAAAACCATGCACGGCTTTTTTTCCAATTTGCCATATCTATAATTGATGAGGTGCTTGAAGACGACGAAAAGTGTAAGTGGCATAGTTCCTTGTTGTGGTGAACCATATCTAACAAAAAAAAACCCAACATTCTTATTCATGACAATCTTACCTGATTGATGACGTTTATTCCATAGAAGGGCAGCGCCTTGAGGGACGATAAACACTAAACATGCCCACAAGTTTGCAGGCGTCAGTGCAGCACCCTGTGCGCGATTCTGCGCATGCCCGTTTCGCATGATGAAAACATGTGCTGCTTAAAAGAAAGAAATCGATACTACATGTCCTCCTCAAATTGGAGGCAGGCAATTTTGAACCCATGATCACCTATATAAAGAATCAGGCATCACACCAGCTGCTTTTGGTCAAGACTGTCTTAGTTTAAGTTACCTACTTTTTCATCCGACATTACCCCAACCCCTAATCAAAACCATAACCATGCAAGCACTGTGCGCAGGGACCCGCAAAGCTCATAGCGGGTGTTTAATGTCCTGCCAAGCCATACTGGGTACTCTCCACTTTGAAGGCGATCTCTCGCTTATATAGATCTGTGCAGGCTGGTGTTTCTGTACCAACTTCCAAGGAAACCAGTCATAGAAGCATCTCAAAATTCGCACCTCAACATAGAACTCTCAATGCTCCATAGAGAAGAGTCAAAGTGCAAGGTCTTTACTGTACCCAACATATGTTTTTGTGTTCAGCAAAAAAAGAAAAAAAAAAAGAATGCGCATGATCTCTTGGCATAAAAATTTTCCTTGCACAGGTCTCTAAATTATGTTCACAGATCTACCTCTAGCAATTGCAAGAGATGCCGGTTGCCGTGCGCCTATTACCTCTCGTTGCCCGCTGCGTATATGAAATGTATTGCTTGAAAGTGTACACTTTCTGATTACTCAACAGCTTGAACTGTGATTTCGCCTGCCTCCAATTTCGCATAGAAGTTCTGCACTTTGCGGCGTTCGGTCATGTGATGCATCTTCCAGAATGAGGCACCTGCATGCGGCCAAGAGCAATAAATCTCCAATCCATAAGCGTCTATTTGGAATCTTCGGAGAATTCCTAGTCAAGTGAAATGGGAAAAACTTCAACATCTAAGACTGCACAGTGCAAACATTGCATCCAGAGTACAAGAAGAAGTGTTGTTAACATTTTTGGAGCGAAACAAGAAACGTGGGCTTAAGTCTGTGTCACAATTATATCTTGCAGCTGATACCACCGCCAGACCAGTGCACACAATATAATATCCAGACGTGCATAGGCAGAGGGTTGAGGTTCTCGTGGCGGCAGTCGAAGCAATGAGCAGCGAAACCTCGTAAGATGCAACAAGTTACAACCAACAACATAAGCCAGACACCTGACGTTTGAAAAAACCAAGAAACATTTGTATGCGCATAGCATAATATGACATGAAATACTGTGCGAAGTCCAAGACTTCACCAAGACAGAAGCCCGCAATTAACTCCTTGCAACAAACCAAGAGCCCTGGCCAATGCCCCTCCTTTGACGATTAGGAATTTCTAAGACAAACCAGCGCTAATTCTGTTGCAAAATTGCAGCTTCAAAAAAGTCCTGCAAGGCACTACCGCTCATGAGACAAAGTTACTACTGCGAGAAGCTCTTCATTGTACCGTCGCCTGCACGTCACGTACGCTGGAGCTTTCACGCGTACATCAATTTCAACTTCCTCGGATTTTTATAACCGCAGATATTGAAGCAAACCAAGAAAGAACGGAGATATCACATCAAGACTTAAGTACGCAAGAAACAAGACATGGTTGAAAACAGCGATATAGAGACACTGCAATGTGCATTGATCTCCGTCTCAAATATATCAAGAAAATGACTACAAAACTGTAGGCTTAGTCAACCTAAAATGGACGATGAAAACTATAAACTGTTCCGCATGCCTAAGGCCCCCGCAAAAAGAAAGAAATTGAACAATTCTTTTCGAAGAATTGATCACCAAAATTACTTCAAGTGGACACTAGAGACTCAAGCTCGAAAGCGGATGATCAATTGTAACAGCACCAAGATTTCAAATTATCGCAACTTCTACTACCTGTGCAGGCGGCAACGATAGGTACTGAGTGCATCGTAATGCAAAGAGCCTCCTGCATCAGTGACAAGTCCAGCAGGAGTACTTAAGAGGTAATCAAGGAAGATTGACTTACAGAAAATGCCAAGAACGATAGCGGTTGCAATTTCTCTGGGGACGATCTTGGTATGGATGTGATCATGATGACCACCGCCATGCGCCGCTGCTTGAGCCACAGCCTTTGCAGCCAGCCGAATCCTAGAAATCACCATGACAATCTCCCGATCTTCTTCTTCTTCTTCTTCTTCTTCTTGCAGAAAATCAACAACCAAAAACGCCTCCAACTCCGTCCTCTTCCTTTGCCTTCTCTTCTTCCGCGAGCACACTTTGAGATGCCAACAAGGAACCGTTGAGGTCCCGTAAGTAGGGACCGCAGTCCCCGGGACAGGACGTCGTTTGGACCAATCATGTGGAGCGACGACGTCCCGTCCTCCTGGGGTGCTGTCCTTTGATTGAGTGTGTGAATAGGATTTTGTTTCCTTACCATTTGGCCTGTCTGCAGTGAAGAGTGTGCGAGCGAGCGAGACCAACACACCAGAGAGTGAGAGAATTTTGTGTGCGATGGCGGATAAGTCGGATCCGCGTATGCCATCAGCGGCTCGGCCTTATGTTCCCGCCTTGGTAGACCCCAACGATCTGCCTCCTGATTACTCCAGCATCCTGGCCATAATATTTGGCATTGCTGGAGTGATGATGCGGGTGCGTTTCTCTTGTTTTTCTTTTGCTTTTTGAAACCCTATTTTTCTGTGTTTTTTTGTTTGGACTTTTTGGGTGTCTGGGCTGACAACAAAGTGTTGGAAGTCGGATTTTCGATTCCAGAGCGTTGTTTGTAGTCTCTTGAGTCGGAGCTACTTTCTTTTTGCGTTGGAGTGTGTTCATTTCTTCATCGTCTTTGTGTTTTTGTTCGGATTTAGGGTTAGGGTTTCTAGGTTTTGGAGGAGGTAGGGATATTAGAAGCCTGCAAGTAGCCAGTCGCAGGCATTTGTGGGTGAATATTAATTTTTCTTGGAAATCGTGGTCCAGTGCATTTCCTCCGTTTTTTGATTCTGGAGAACGCAGATGCTTTTCAGATCTTAGGAGGAGCTGTTTTCTCTTCTCGGATGAGGTTGCTTTGTCAAAATGTCTTGCTTGACAAGCACTTAAGTTTGGTGGATTTTTGGGAGGTTGGTGGCAGCAAAAGGCGGCATCTTTTCTTTCATTAGTATTCATTGCCCAAGCACTTGCAAACATGAAGAACTTGGAGAATGACTTGAAGCAAATTGTCATGGCCTTGACGTAAATCTCTCTATTCCATTAGCAGGCCTTTTTCTGAACATCTCTTTGGTGTTGGGTTCCTGATCGAAGACAGTTTGTGGGGTTTTAGTTTCAGGAGAGTTATTCTTTCAGTTTCAGTGTACTATGACAGTCAAATACAGTGTGACATCACTCTAGGAAGCAGAAATATGTTTACAATATAGGATGGTTTCACTGTATGACAGCTGCATGCAATTCATTTGCAGGTTTGCCGTGATGGGGCTCATCACAAATTACTTGGGACCTGGCCCCAAAGTAGCAGCAGGCTCAACGTAAAACAGCACCAACTTTGGGGTCCACTGCATTTTAGTAAGGTATTTAGGCTACAGTACATGGCTAGCACATTCTCATTTATCAGCACAAAATTAAATCTTTTGACAGGCTTCTTGCAGCAGGGATCATGTGGTCACTACAGCCTGCAGCTAGTGGTTTCATGTTTACAATTGGGGTAAAGGCTTTTTCTGTTGAACTTTAATTCTTGTATTACAAGCAGATTTCTCCTGACCGATTGTCAATCTCGGAAGGAGTCCCATTTGAATGGGTGGTGATGTTTGCCATAGCAGATCAATTTTTCACCGTTGATTTTAATGCCCACAATGCTTTTTGAGGCACTTGTGTGTTTTGATCAGCTCAGAATTTGCTAGTTCATTCATAGTTCATCTCCCAATGGTGGGATGGAAAGTAAATGAGAGGTGGGCTTTGCAATCGATTGATATTCAAAGTAGAGTGCATTTGGAGAAGTTTGAGGTGTGACTGGTTTCTAGTGCTTTTGAATGGTCAAATTTGTGTGATGTGGAATTGTGTCACTGGTTCACTGGATCTATGGCATGACTTTGCATGGAGAGTCGGATGTTCTCCTCTGTCATTACTCAATACTGTTGTGATTCACACTCCCTTATTACATACTTGCTTGGCAATCAATTCATGCAAATTGGGAACGACTCTGCTATTGAATGGTGCCTTCTTTTTCCCTCCTGATCATCTCTGGAAAGCTAAGAGCGGGTAGAGGTGAATCTCTAACGCTGCCGCTACATGGCTCTAGAACACAAAGACAAAAGGGAATGAGAGAATTCTTATTGGAAAGGTATTGAGAAACTGTTGAGGACAGTGGGAACAGTTTATGCTCAAACCAAAACTAGTCCAGCAAATATACTTGCTGCATGAACCAAGGTGCAATACCAGGTATAGAGCATTTCCTTGGAGGCTTGTCCACTATGAGATGAGCTTGCTGTAATTTATTAACTCAGTGCTGCATAATAAGACTAGGTGCATATAGAAGTGTCACAACACTGCGGTTTCATATAATACATATCCTTTGCAAGGACACCATTATTGTCTATATGTACAAAGCTTAGCTTCATTGTGTTTGTTGAGTGATGAGAAGGTTAGCATCTTCTCTATCAAGGACATGACTAGCCATGGGGGCCGTGCAGGTTTCAGGCAGTGAAGACTTCCCACTAAACCCTAAACCTAATATCCCCAAATTCATTTATGGTTCAACCTTTTCAGATTCATCCATTGTCAAACTTGTCTAAATTCATCAACTATTTTTGCCTTCTTTGAATTCATCTATTGTCTCATTTCTTTGAGTTCATCCATTGTCCAAACTTTCCAGAGATTCCCAATTTCCTTAGTTCCATCTTTCTCAAAATTCATCCATTCTCCAACTTTCTAGATGAAAACTCTATTGAAGTGCACTCAATTTCAAGCATAATTAAAATTTGATCAACATGAAATATAATACATTTAAAAAGTGGAGGAATTTTATTTTCACATTGGTAATTAATAGGCAGATTTTTTAATTTTTTCAATTTCCCTACGTAGGAAAGGGGTGGAGTAAGCATTTATTTATTGAGGGCAGTTTTTAAAACTATCCAAAGTGATGACCGACTTTTTCGGGCAGTCAAAAAAGTGGTGATATTTCTTCAAATACCAAATTTTCCTTTCTTTCTTTTGATGATTTCTCTTTAAAACCAAGCATCTAAAACAGAATATTCCCTTCTTTTTTCTGGGGAGGGGGGGGAGTGGGGGCGGTCAGCCTGGTGCAAAAATTCACCTAAAAAGAAAACACTCTCATAGGCAAGCTTTTGTGGTTAGTTGGGCCCACTACTAGGTTAAGTTACTATGGTAGGTTTGTGGCTCTGATTAGTTTGTGGGTTCGAACCTCAGTAGGTACCCCCGCCCCTCTTGAGTAAAAGAATAATACCACCTACCAATCGCCCTACTCTTTCCCACGTGTGAATAAGGGCTTTGAGCTTTTCTCTTTCCTTGCATACTAGGGAAGCTGTCTTCTATGTGTTGGTGTGTGTGTTTTGCTGCTTTCCAAGGCTTCGTGGTGTCGATAGGAGCGATTTTTCTTTCGTGGTGGATCTGGGCTCTCTTTGTGATCGAGTTTTGCAAGCAGGACTTGCAGAAGAGAAGAGAAAGGGAACCTGTGGGGTTGCATGGACGTGCTGCGTGGAGTAAGAGGAGATTAGGAAGCAGTTCCAATTTGTGGGAAGCTTAGGGTTTGAAGACGGAAACTATGTACTGAGACTGTGCTTTTTTCTAAAAATTCCTGCTTTTCCTTGCATGATGTCGCTGATTATATGGAGCCTTGAGTTTTGCGCAAGGATTTTGAACGAGGAGTTTGAGATGGAAGAAGCGGTATTTTGAGGGAGCGTTGCAAAAAGCTAGGGTTTCGGATTGCAGTAGTTTTGTTGGGAATTTCTTGGGCAAGAAGAATCGGAAGTTACGGGAAGAAAGTAGGCAGCTTTTTTCATGCTTCCAAACAATTGTGTCAAGTCTGGCTAGGGTTCAGTAATTAGATAGTTCAGGCAAGAGAATGCTTTGCAAGGCTAGGGTTTGAGATTAAGTGTGGAAGAATTTAGAAACGAAGATTTTAGGGATGGAGATTGAGACGATGATACTGGCACCAGCACCAGCACCAGGAGTTTTTCCTGACCAACCTGCAAGAGATGCACCAATGTGTTTGAGAATGATGAAGCCGTCAGGAACACAAGGATTCAGGGAAGTCTTGTATGACCTAGTACTGGCTTTGCCTGCATTGCTTTTCTTGCTGTTTCTCCTCACAAGACTGCGATCCAATGTGCGGAAGCTGATGCAGAGTCGCTCACACATAATGACCACTTACTACACATTTTTATGGGTGATTTGTATTCTGAACATCTGCTGGACTCTTCTGAAGATGCAGCAGACAAGAGGACCTGACCAAGAGACTGCCTGGAATGTCATGTCACTGGTTACAAGGTTTGGCATGGTGTTGCTAGAGGTTAGTGTTGTGGTATTTCTGTCACAAGGATATCTCATCAGCGGCTGGGATGCATTGCTCCGCACACTCCTTTTCTCCGGCCTCTTTGCTGCGGTTGATGCCTTGTTGAATGCAGTGTACATCTTTGGACTCTCCATTCCTTTGTTCATTACACAGGATGATGCAGGAGACTGGAACAAATGGGGCTTCTGGATGATGCATAATCTCTTCTTCACAGCAGTTTACTTTGTGATTCTTATCCTTCCTTACACCAGGTGGCGGGACCGATTACCAGCACGGCCAGCTTTTTATCACTATGTCCTGATTCTATTCATCCTTAATGGCTTGGAAGCCTTTGGAAGTACACTTCTTGGATTTGGAGCTGATTTTGGGTATTGTGTCTATGGCTTGTCTGCTTTTTTCTATTATGCTCTTTACCCACCTCTCCTGTATGCCACCTTCTTGGCAGACTTCCTACGGGAGGAAGATTTGCAAATGGAGGATGCATATTACTCAGAGATGAAAGACGCAGGTTATTTTGATGCTGATTGGGAGTAGCATTGGGTCTCTCTGGCATATGAGCCAAATAATGTAGGAGGGCAGATAGATGCGGCAAAGGCAAGTTCTGCTTTAAATGTATATATGAAAGCTGGTAGGATGATTTGAGACCTGAGGTCAAGGGCTGGATAAGTTCAGCTGCACAGAGGCTGAAGGAAGCCATTGTCAGTTTGTCTGTTGTAACTTTATTGGCCACAGTAAATGACCCATGTCCACAATCTTGTCTGTGGAAAAACATTTCTGCCCCTCTTACAGTCACCTTGGCAATGAGAGTCTTCAGATGGATGTTAATGGAAGTTCCCTTGTTTGGTACTACCCTCTGTCTATGCATGCCTCAGGCTCAGATGCTTCCACGTACAGGCACAAGCTAAAGCAAGCTTGTTGCAGCTTGTACAATGATATTGTTGACTTTTTCTATTAGCTCTGTTTCTAGAGTCATAGTCAATATCTTGAAGGAGTTGTCTTCCGATTGCTTCTGGAAATGTGACAGAAACTCGGAACACAGATTTGTGTATGATCATTTGCCCTTTTCTCTACCTTTACATTTTGCTTCTTCCTATTCACAACCAGTATATTTGCTTTCATGCTCCTTTATGTTTTGGAAGCAAGCTTTGCAAAAAGTGAGCAATCATAGTTGGCCTTTGAATCTCAATTATCACTTGTATATGTGTTGGGACTTTAACACCACTGTTTCCACAGCAAGCACAGTAATGCACACAATAGACTGAATTCTTCATGTGATTTTCTGAACCATGAAAATCACAACCCAAGTATTTGAATTCTGACTGTGATGTAGATTGGTTTGTACATCTGCTGTGAATTGATCATGCTTATCATGCCCCTGGAGACAGAGGCTCCATGTGCATTTTGTGTGATGTCAATGTTTCCACAGATGCGCTTCGAAGCTTCTATGGCTTTGTTGGTCACCAGCCCAATTTTTTTAATTCTTCCTTCAGCCTGACCTTAGGTATTCATTCTTCTTGGGCTTCTTTGGATCTTTTCTTGTTCTCTAATCTTTCAGCTACTCCAGGTTTAACCAAGAACCCAGTGCTCCCCTACTGTGTTCCCTCATGAGGTGTGGCTGATTCATCTGGAATCCTCAAGAGAACTCTTCTGCAAACCACTCCAATGAGTGAAATCCACTCCCAAAAGCTCTTCATTTTCTCCCACAAACATCAATTCATTGCATGAGGCTCCTTTCATGTAAGCTTTCTTCAGTTCATCAAGGCAATGAAAATAAACAATGCTTGCCTTTACATCCCACTATAGCAACAAGGAAACAATAAAAGACAAATAGAACTTACAAAGCTCAAAAACTTACAAAAATAGCAAAAAATTAGTTTGCATGTGTTGGAACCTATCCACCACAGTCATCTAAAATGTCTGAAAGGATCACAGATAAACAGACTACTTTTATCTTTTTCTGATTTTTTCTTTACAAAGTGGTTCCATTGGTCCAGTCTGTCATCATCAACTAACACAGCTTTGTATCTGTTGTATAAGTGTATTTTGGGCCTCAGCAAAACAGCTTTGAATTTGTTGTATAACTGCTCTTATTTGGCCCTCTGCAAAAAAACTTGCAATACCTGTTAAAGCTTTACAGAAGATACAACTTACACCTAATCTGCAAGCCAAGCCTAAGTACTACTGAATCGTCCTTTTCACCCCACAAATCCTGGGTGTTGAGGAGAAATTGCTGAGCAGTTTTAGGTGGCTTTTGCAAAACCAAGTCGCGTATTTCCAAAGTCAAAAACAGTATGGTAAGCTCCCATGAATATATCTCCTAGAATCCTGTATGGAAACACAGATACAAAACCAGACATTGAAACTAGTCAGCTGTAAGGTCACACAAAACTAGAGATTACATATGCTCTTCAACGCTATCATCCAAAGTTCTAACATACACGACATCATACATAGAGAACACCAATGAATGTGCCATGGCTAAAAATTCCTCTTCCCACAAATCTGCAAAGAAGTTCTTTTTCAGAGAACCAATGTTGAAGGAGGCCAGAATAAACTGTTTTGTCACAGATAAGAATTTCCACAAATGTCGCACAAGAGTGGGTAAAATACCATAGCGGCCCTGCTGGAGGAGGAATGTCAAATCCAATGAAGCCACTGACACACTGAGTTTCGGGACCTTCTCCAATCTTCAAAATATACTGAAAGGTACACACACATACACAATGCATCGTCATAACTATTGTAAACCTCTGTGCACAAATGGAAGGACTACACCTTACATCATTCTTGTTCAACTGAGTAAATACAATGACCACAGGAAAGTCATCCACCCAATTGACAGGGAATGACTTGTGCACAAAGGGAGGGAAGAGCTGTAAAAGCAGGAAGAGTCACTCACCTCATCAGGTGTAAGCTCAAATGTTTTGTCAGCAATTGTGAAGGCCACATTTGGCATGGATGAAAGCGAGTTACAATCAACCACTGATTCTCCATTAGGACTGGGCAGTCTCTCGCAGAGCTGTGCACCCCAAAATGGAACAACAGATATAACACGAAACAATCATTTCATATCACTGTAAGATCAAAATGCAACTTGAAAATGCTCACTTGATGCTCCTCAAAGGTACCAATTGAATTGAATTCTAAACCTTAAGTCCTCTACAAACTCATAATTATACTAGTGTCCTGGAGGTTTTGTGTACCAACCTGATTGAGGTAGGAATCAATCTGTTCCCTGGTTCGGTTCTCTCTCAACTGATTTTGTGCCCAGATGACAGCCATCTCACAGACTGTGCATGCTGGGTCAGCTTTTCCAACTCCACTGGAGATAGATGCATCCTTGTTGAGCACACTGGCAATACCTGGCTCACTGTTTTAACATGCAGACAAACTCTTCCACATGAGAATCCAGTCAATCTGCAGCATACAAAACACCATCCTGATCGGAAATCACTGATCTTACCTGAAATCAGCATTGTCAGCATCAGATACATCATCAAAGGGAGTTCATCACAAACCTTTTCTCACTAAAGCCGTATTTGCATATCCCAATCTGAGTGCACACTTTGATGGGATTTATCTGCAGAGGAAAAACCTCTCATTTTAGATTGCATGCCATTTTTGAATCAAGGCAAACTGGACCACCATGAGCTCAAAAGGGTAGATGTCAGTAGAAAGTCACAGTCCAGCAACAAGAAACAGCATAATGCTTACTGCTCCGTATGACATGCAGGTTCCATCAGCATTCCATCAGACATCAACATCAGACAGTTCCATCCCCAAATGCAAGTCAACAGACATTTCAACCTGTTCCAGAAGCATTTCGATAATCTGGTCACCATATTCTTGAACAACCATCTTGCACTCATTGCTCACAATACCAGTAGCGCCAATGGCCAAATTAATCTCCGCCACAATCCCCTGGTTTGGTCACATTACACATGCCTTAATGATGCCATCCTATCTCAGGCAAATGGTTCAGAAAATGTAAAATTGCTTTAAGACAGCTCTTTCTGGGAGATTTGGTGAAGTACTCACTGTTGGACCAGCCAATAGAGATGTACCAGAATCTGCAATTGCAGCACATCCTCCTTTGCAATATCCTACATAAAGTCCAAAGCCACAATTGATAAAAACTCCATACTAAATTAAGAATCCTTTCAACAGAACACCAATATCAATAATGTCTTTGAAGTACAGAATTAACAAGTCTGTATAGAAGCAGCACCTGAACTTTGCCCACCGATAAGCACATCACCCATGTTGAACTGCCACAGCAAACAACACAATTAGCTTAGCAGCCTACACTCTAAAGATCACTATTGCTAATTCCCTCAATACCTTGCAAAACAAAGATCTCCAAGAAATTCAGTGCCAAAAATGTCGTCTTTCAAAAAACTTCAACCATTACCTGCCAGTAGCCCTTGTGAGTGACAGGAGTGTAGACATGTTCACCCGTGAAGTGCTTGGGATCCACCCCACCAAACACCAACTCTCCTCCATGCTCCTCATCAGTCACATCACGGTTCAACCAGAATGAGAACACAGGTTCTGTCACAAGGCCCTGGTCCAACATATTGTACCTGAGCACCCCCACATCCCCCATGTCCTTCTCACACCGGCCTCCAAAATCTAAGCAGAGCACAAATGTTGGACTTGACCCATATCATGATCTAACTACAGATACAATTTCCAGAAGTGATACGTATACATGTGTCTACACAGAATTGCAGAGAAATCTCCACAACAAGAATTCAAAGAGAACACAACAATCAGTGCAAAACCAAGATCTCTAAGAGATTTTGTGCAGATAAAAAAATAAAACAAAATTGGGTACAGATAACATGACTACACAACATGCAAGAAGGAGCATACCAGATAGGGGTCACATGATTCACAGATATCTCCTGAAATCCGAGGCCAAGAATGCCATCAAACTTAGCTGCCACAAAGACAAGCCCAGGCTCCTTGGTTGCCTCTGCAAAGACCTGCACACATGAGCCAAAATGGAGTCTTTAGAGGATTATGCTGCTCACATAGAACCAGTCATGATCTTCTCCACAAGAAAACAACTTTGCAGAAAAAATGGCATTCACACACACCATAGCTTGACCATCTTCTGCAAGAACTGGAACAACATACACATATAGTTCATGTGGAGCAATTACCTACCTGGCCTTTCACAGTGAGGTCGCCAAGAGTAACATCATCTTGGCTAAGAAAACCCTCAGTGGCCCCAGTTCCATACCTTATTGCAAAAGCAGTGCCTGAGAATCAATCATTCATGAATCCACAAGCTCATCAGTTTCATCGACAGAGCAAGATGTCCACAAAGAGCCTAGTACCTATGTGTAGCTTGATTAGTGAACACCACTTGAAGCAACAGATTTGTTTTCACAAAAAATACAAGGAATCTATAGGCAGAGTTTGTGTGTCCATTTGTCCAAAAATTACACACATCTCATAAACAAAGGTCAGCCTGGCACTACAGGCACAAATGGAAACAAACTTTGCCAAACTACAGAAAGCAGATGAGGAGTCACAATCTATGACAAGAAAATTGATCAATCCTCTGACCCAAACCACATTCCCCAACAGATAAGAAGGACATGCAAGTCGTGCAAATTGTGACCTAGTTTTAGAGAATTGAATGATGGGTATTTCTTTTTTACCATCTTCCTTGTATGTTCTTGACTGGCCAGACTTGTACTTGTGGTGGAAGTAGCAAGCAAGCTGAAAAAAAAAACAGGCAAGAGCTGGGTCAAGTTTCTCACTTTCTCCCAAAATTGTTAAAGAAGCACAGAGAACAACACAAAAGTGTGGCTCAAATCTTTTCCATTTTGCAGAATAGAAGGGTGGCAAAATTAAGAAGAAATTCGACACAGTTCTGAAAAGAGAAGTACCATACCGAGAAATGACATTTGGATGACGGCACCCACAAATTGGAGCTTCCAGTGTCGAATATGACTGTAAACGTCTGCTTTGGTGACCCAATTCCGATCTCACCATAGTACTGCGCGTCCATGTAATTGTTCAACGCGACATCATCCTCATTAGCTCCCTCCCACAGCAGCATCCCACCTCTTAGTCGCACCCCTCTGTCGATCGTCCGCGCCTTCATGGCCCTCAACCCCTGCAAAGTAACACCCTTCTTCTTCAACACGACGACTTTGGGCACGCCTCGTTCTTCTCCGCCACATGCCACCTCCAAAAACCCCGCCGCCGAAAGAAGGGCGAGCACTAAAACGAAATTCCGAGTGAAACCCATTGTCAAAAACTGTTTTGCGCAACTGCTACAATTTACGGCGCAACAAAAGAGCTTAAGACGAGCAAGAAATTGTTGCTTGCGCACAAGAACAATGCATAGAAACAATGCGTAGCTCGCCGGCCAAGTTGTCCACCGCCCTAATTTCGGTTCCCAGGGTTATCGTACGACGGAAGCTGCAGCTGTGACCGGTCATGACCGGTCTCCCCGGTTGTTGTTGTTTATTCTTGTAGCCTACTACTTACTAGGTACCTAGTAGGTAAGTATATACTAGTTTAGGGTATATACCTATGATTAGAGCCTCTAGTGTTGTACAGTAGGTCCCTAGGTAAATAAACAAGGGGGTCCATACTCCATAGTTGTAGCCTTTTTTTTTTTTAATTGGTGAAATTTTGCCA
Source organism: Sphagnum tenellum (assembly GCA_963921925.1). Lineage (NCBI taxonomy): Eukaryota > Viridiplantae > Streptophyta > Sphagnopsida > Sphagnales > Sphagnaceae > Sphagnum > Sphagnum tenellum. Next base: position 20,309,227 of record OY998145.1, read on the forward strand.
AAAAATAAAATGGAAAATTCAAAAATGAAGTGATTTTGAAGAGTTTCCTCCAATGTTTTTTTTTTCCTTAAGTCTTTTTTTTCCATGGAAGTGACAAGCATATCCCAAGAATGGCAACCAATTTTTAGGACCTTTACCAAAAACATTTCTTTTATAATTTGGCTACCCTATTCTAGCCAAGAATAGAAATGTGATGAACCTGACCTAAAAATCTTCATTTTTGGCAAATTTCTTTAAAATGAAGAACTTTGGGATAAAATGTTTCTTTTTTCCCAAAAAAACGAAGTTGGTTTCCACAAAAAAAAAATCTTAGCAAATGTTCACAAACTAGCCATTACCAAAAAAAAAAGGAAGATGCAAAATGTGCAAAGGACTTTTTTTTTTAATAAAATAGGCCCAAGTCCCCATATTATAAGGAACAAAAAATCTAAACTTGCCATATTTAGATAATAGCTTCCAACAAGTCACAAAAATTATAGGACGAATCCTAAAGTTTTCTACTTCCCCTTCTAACCTCTAGCCAAATTTGGCTAAGTCATCTTGTGCATCACCAACCCACCTACTTCACAAATTTGAAAAAAAACACCAATTTCCATCACCAAAAGTGAAAAATAACTAAATAAAAATTAATGGATTCCTATAGTTAGTTTTTAATGTAGCTGTTCACAGCTGCACCTTCCGTGTAATTGGAAAAATTGTCACAGCTCCAAATATATCATAATTTTATTAATAACTTTTCATGGAGACATAGGGGGGGTGGGGGGGGGGGGGGTCGGGGGCAGACACGCTCAAATTTAATCTGCATATAATCGGACGTGGGAAGAAAGGGTGTGAATTTAACCAAAAAAGGTGTGAATTTAAAGTTCTCCTAAAAGTAGACCAAAACCTTTTGAAACAGTTTGGAACCCACTTTTAAATAGAAAGAAACATTATTTCAATTTTCTGAAAAGATTTCAAAATTTTATATTTATATAATTAGCACAGACCTTAACACAATAGTATGATGATTTTTTATATTCTTGAACCTTTTAAAAATAATTTTCAGAAAATATTTTGAAATTAATCTCTCACCTAAAAGGGTAGGTGTGACCCATTTCAACCCCAACTTTTCTTTTTTTTTGTCTAAGCAAATAATTATTTCTTGTAGGTATTGATTTTCTAAATTAAATTTAATATTTTTCTATTTCTACTTTTCGCATGTCAAAATCTTGTTAAATTTCTTTAAACATAGTAGCAATCATTAGACTATGAAGTCTATTTATTGTGTTTTTTCCATTTTTATTACCTAATAATCTCATATAATTTTGTCCCACAATTGTCAAAAAGAGCACAATTGTAAAATAATCAAAAAATAGCAAGAAGAGCCATAAAATTTATTATGTATAAAAAAATTTACTTGAATGTGTCTATCAATTGTATTCTAATAAAAAAAGGTAAAACATATTTTTTATTGGCCTTGAAAAGTACAACAATTTTTATACTTTAAAGTCATATTATAATATTTCGTTGAATATGTTGTGATCAAGGTTCCTTGAACACAATTACCAAATATCAAATGGGATACTTTTTGTTTATTCAAAAAATAAATCTTAGATTTTTGTGTACAAAAGGGCACCCAAGGGTTTTCATCATATTTTCATCCATTTGGATTTTTATTTATATTTTTATTACATGAAAGATGATAAAAATAACCATCCCTACTTTTCTTTTTTTTCTGCTTTACCATGTTTGCAGGCAAGATGAAACTAGTTGTGTTTGCCCCATACATGTTTGGTGAGACCTAAAATCATACATGCATGTTTACTATTTAATAGTAAATTTCTATTACATAACAAACAACAATAATACCAAAAAAATAATCAATTAAAAAATAAATTTATTATGATTTTTGTTATTGATTCTTCATCAAAGCCTTATTGAAGTTTTTTCAATAACATCACATTAATTAAAAACATTAATATCTCAAAAAAAATTGCATCTAAATTTTTAATTTATTTTTAAATTGACATGTTTTATTTTAATCTATTCTTGCATAATCTTTCAAATCATTTTTAAAGAATCTCATTTTAATAATTTAAAAAAAATATAAGTTCATTATTTGTATGTTTATCAAATGAATTTCACTTTAAAAATTAGTCATATAAGTTTTTTTTTCACATTTCATAATGTTATGAAACCTCATGATACAAAAAGGCAGGTGACAACCCCAAAAAAAAAATGATATAGAAGAATGATTAAATCAATTGCCCAACATTCATATTTTCAAAAAAACCCAACAATAGATGGGTAGACTTCAAAACAACCCATGAATTGGATGGGTGCATCCAAAATCTACACATGCGCATCAATTAGCTTAGGGCAATTAAAAAAAAAGCTGAAATTTCAATGATATTTTATATGCAAAGTTTAATCCCTTCACTTAAAAATGCTACTTTTTCATTCACAACATTGAGCAATAATCAATAAAACACAAAAGGCTTCTATAACCTTGAGCAAAACATTTTTAAAAAAAACAACATTGTTAATCTCCCATGACCAATTTTTCATGGACACAAAAATGATTACCACCTTATGCAAGAGACACAAAACAAGTTGCAACATGATGAAAAGCAAAGAAAAAGACATCCAAAATCACAATGAAATTCTAACCACCAAGCTCAAACACTAAACCCAACAATGTTGCTCTTTTATTCACCTTATAAAATAACTCGTGAAACATGCACATAATCATTGTAACCAACTTCTTACAAACAAAAAATCAACTTTGCTAACAATTGATTAACATCTTTTGGGGGGAAAAGAAATGGAACAATTATCATAGCACACAAAATAATTTGAAAGAAGTTGTCACAAAACATCCAAATAAATGCCCAACCCAAAAACTTTTTGTCAAACTCCAAGTTCATCAAGTGATGACAATACTCCTTCACTCATTTCATAAAGCAACAACTCATAAAACACACACATAACCACTATGACCTTGCATAAGACATACATACAAAAAACAACTTTGTTCACTTTCCACCAACATCTTTTCGCACAAAAAGAAACACACAAAACAACTACCACCTTGGACAACACATACAAAACAACTCATAACAAGAAGTTGTGACAAGCAAAAAAAAAATCAAAGAACACAACCAAAAAAACATAAACAAAAAAAGTTCATACACTTACTTGCAAGTTTTGAAAATTAGATTCTAACGATGAAGGTCAACCAACCACATTGTTTCTTTGCTCATCTCACAAAACACAACCCAACAACCTATAAAACAAGTGGAAGACTATTGGCACCCTACAAAAGATTACAACTTTTAGAGCCTTGGAACAATTTAGTACACAAGTCACATTGAGAATTTATTTGTGTAGGTGGACCCACACTACAACTTTTACACACTTATCTAGACCGTAGTGATTGGCCAACAATTGGAGTACATGGATTGTGAATATTTGTTTTTGTCAAGTACTTATAATGGAGTTTGGAATAATGGAAAAATAAAATAGTGGCAATGGGGGCACTTAGGAAAAATGAAATACATCAACATTGTTTTTTTTTTGGTTGTCATGTTTTTATTTGTCTTTAATGAACTTCAAATTGTAAACAAACCAGTGAGTGGATGAAAGAAAGAATGAGCAAAGCCAAGTTCTTTCGAAACCTACCATGGACGGATAAGGAAAAAAAAAAAGTAGAAGAAAGAGAACATAAAATCATGGTGCTTACTTGGGTTGTGTGCTACCTACCGGATTTTGTTTTTCCACAACCTCCATAGGTTTCAAAACATCAACAAAACCTTTTTGCGAGAATTTTTTTCTTAGTTTGGTTAGTTTAGATTGATTGATTTACCCCATCATTAATTTCATCTTAGTTTCAAGAAAAGGCGTGATTGTATTTGTGCTTAGGAGAAGAAAGAAGCAAGGTTTAGGGTTTCAAAATAGGCATCCAAAAATAATAATAATAATAAAGAAGAAAAGGCCACATAAATGGACTATCTTGCTTGCAAAGCCAATCTGTCCAAGTAACCAATCCACTCACAAGCCTATTTGAAAGACCTTTTCATTAGAACGTTTTTTCTCCCCTTTTCTATCTGGTTTTTATCATGAGTAGGCTATGGGACCTAGGCAACAAGGAAAAGCAATTGAGAGTAATAACACTTGGTATTAAAGGGTTTTTCGAAAACAAGTACAAACCAATGTAACATAAAATGCAAACCTCATTAGGGTACCCAACTAACTAACCATTGTCAAACATTGTAATCTATCCTCTAAGTGGGCGAAAACATAACTCGTTTTCCACCACAAAATTAGCAAACTTTTGTGTGGCATTCCTTGTTTTGAATCTTGCAAAATTAAGAACAAGGAGTGAAACTTTAATATTTTGGTATTAAAATGTTTAGGTCTTGTTGAATCTAATAAAGTATTGATCATGCCACCCATGCCTATAATGAAAATAGGGTTTTGCCTTGGCATAATGCTTTAACAAAAGATTCATCGAAAAAAAAATTATATTTTTTCTTTCGATTCACTTAGTATTGTGTGATTGGTTTTATAGATTTAGGATTGTATTATAATGGTAAGGAATTTTTTTTAAATGGGACTCATGTTCATAGTAGACCTTCTACTTCATGGGCACCAAACATCCCATGTCCCCCAACTAATCACATCTCATTGAACCTCGTAGTTCCCATCATCCATTTGCTTTATCATGTGCCACCATAAACCTATCTTCCACCTCATCCCCCACACAAACCATAAACCACCCACTAATTACCCTTTCGATTCTAACAAATCATACACCACCTATTAGTTCCCCTTACGAGCCCCCAACACTTTGTATGAATGTGGGGTCACAACCTTACACTTTCCCAAACGCCTTCAATCATGCATAACAATGACATTTTCCCCCTCCCATTCTATTTGTCCTTATAATTGGCCATGATCGTACCTTTTAACCCACCCCCATTTCTTCAACATGTTTTGAACTTCCACTTAAAGTTTTATGCCCCACTTGTGGGCACCAATTTATTAGTCGAAGGTTACACTAGTAGAAATCAGCCAAAATGTAACCACTCCATTTACGACTACACGCGACTTGTAGTCGTTTACGATTAAATTTGGAATATTTCCGACTACAAAACCAAATTTCAACTATTTTGGTCATTTTCACAACTATGATGCAACTATTAAAAATTTCATCCTATTGGTTGGATTGATTTTACATTTATTTTCATCCATTAATAGATTGATATGTCCCATTAGTTGCAATAGTCACCAAATTAATTGTATCCTCAAGGTATTTTACGATGACATACAAGTGTACTTTAATGTATGTATTAAAATTATATATATTTATATGTATGTATATTGTTCACACAATCTCAAAGTTAATATTTTGAACATTGAATTTTTGAGTCAAATCTGATAATTGATATTTCAATCCTGAAATCTATTATTTTAATTAAAATATACATAATTAAAATTTGAACCTTGATATTTGATTCTGAAAATTGTTATTTCAATGGTTTAAAACATTATTTGAATTTCAAGTTTTTGATTTGAATATGATATTTTCAATTTAAATTCAAAAGGCTTATTTGATCTAAAAATTGATATTTGAATTCTAAATTAATATTATTCGAATCCAAAAATTATTAATTGATTAAAAATGGACATTCTAATTTTGAAATTTTGTATATGGATATGAACACTTATTTTTCAACTCTAAAAATTTTGCATTTAAATTTAAAATAATCATTTGATTTGAACCTGAAATTTCAATTCCATATTATTATTTTGGATTCTCAAAATTACCAATTCTAGTCTGAAAATTATTAATTGAGTCTAAAAAGGGACATTTCAATGTTGAATATTTTTAATTGAATCTGGAAATTGACATTTCAATTCTAGAAATTTTTATTTAAATCAAAAAGACTATTTGATCTTTGAATTCTAAATTATTATTTTTGAATCTAAAAATTAGTATTTCAATTCAAAAGAAATTATTGAGTTTAAACAACAACATTTTGATTTTAAATATTTTATTTGAACTTGAAATTTGAATTCTGAAGTTTTAAAATTTAAGAAATTATTTGACTTGAGGTTGAAATTTGAATTCCAAATTATTAATTATTTTGGATTCTCAAAATTTATATTCAATTCAGAAATTTATTAGCTGAGTTTTAAAATGGACATTTTAGTTTTGAATATTATTTGAATCAAAAAATTGACATTTCAATTCTGAATGTTTTTATTTAACTTCAAAAATATTATTTGATCTAAAAATTGATACTTGAATTCTGAATTACTATTTTGGAATCTTAATTTATATTTTAATTCAAAAACTTATTGATGGAGTTTTAAGGGTTTTTCCGGTGTGTAAATACTAGTATTATCCATAATAAATCACTTTTATAAATAATTATAAATGATTATGTTTATTAAACCTAAGTTACATTAAATCATTGAAATTACTTCAAATAAAAATTAATTAGTATGTGCATAATTATTTTCTAATTGATCATTATTATTCACACTCTGTAATTTATAACTTCAAACCTGAATTAAAAATTTGGAAAAAATACAATGTAGTTAAAATAATTATTTTACTGATTTTAGGTTCACGAATTATTGTATAATATTATTAATTCTGTGATTAATAATCTATGATAAATATTTATAGTAATTTTACATTGATAATTATGAAAATTAACGTTTTGTTTTTTTTTAAATTATTTTTAGTAATAATTACCAAAAAAAAATATTTTACCCATAATAATATTTACCACAATAAATGTAATTATACAAAGTAATGTAATTAGTTGAATAATAATGTTCAAGAAATTGATGTAAATTTTTGCTTTTTAATAACAATTGTTAATCCATTTCCTATAATTTTAATATAAATATTTTAAAAAGTTAATTTTTTTATTATAATCATTAAATTAGATTTACATTAGTTATATTATATATAATTCGATCAGATTTTTAAAAATAATAAAAATATTTTAAAATAGCTTAATTATTTAATTATTTATGAGTTATGTATTAATCACTTGTGAATAATTAGATAGCTAGTTTGTTAAATATTAAAAATTTGTTGCTTAATTTAAATAATTGATAATAAATACTGAATATTTGTAGTGTATAATTTAGAAATTAAATATATATAAATTTAATCATTGTCATTTAAATGATTATCTAATTATTTAGTATTTGAATTGTTTAAAATCGAAAAACCAAAAAAGTAAGGCATGAAAAAAGTTTTGAATTACAACTTATTTTGTAAGGAAGTTGTAACTTTAAAACTTATCCCATATTGTTTGTTCTTCAATCCTATTTTGAACATTATATAAACAAGGGGATATGGTCATCCAATTTCACATTAAGAAATTTGTGCACATGGAATGAACAAATCAAAAGGTTCAACCCAAAACAAAAAAACAAATTATGCACATTTATAAAGTACTTATTTTCCCAACCTACTTATCTACTTAGTTAGGTAGGTACCTAGTTTGACCTACCCACCTAGGTTGACATATATACTTACCTACCTATATGAATAGGTTTTTGATTTAGGAAGGTAGAACCTACCTTTTTTTTTAAAAAACCTAAGTAGGTAGGTTGATATGTAACCTAGGTTTGTAGCCACCTATTTATGTACCTACCTAAGGACCTACCAACCTAATATTAATATTTTTATTTTTAAAAAAATTATGCCACATGGCATACTTACATTGGGCCACGTGTCATAATATAAAATCATCCAATATTTGAATTGAACGTCTTAGATTATTTCAAAATAATGATGATGATAATCATAATAAAATATTATGACACGTGGCAACACATCATTTGTCATCAATTGTGACCAAAATAATTACATTTTAGTTGCATGTGACAATACGTATACAATGTAGTCAAAGGATGAAATGTATTTGTTGACTTTTTCTTTCATACAATACCCTTTGTCATTTGCGACTAGTTTATCGCATGTGACTTGTCTTAGGTGACTAAAAGGATTTTCGTTGCAAAATGTCTCTTGCGACTAAAATTTAGTTGTAAAGACTAGTGGCAAATAGATGTTTTTCTTCTAATGTTAACTTGTCATTAACATTTTTGTCAAACATCTAACTCATCCAATCCAAACCTTTCTGATCATCTTAATTCAATATTTGCGTTTGCTCCCACCCTGCTTGCATCAACTTGGACATGGGTTTCATGGTTGAATCTCCTTAAGTCCTTTCATTTAAACCTTTTCCATCTTCGATTATACAATCACATCCCCATCATTTTATTGTATAATGTACATGTGACATTTCATTTTCCATTGGATAAATTAATGCAAGACCTATACAATATGGCAACTTGGCATCCTCTTACTACCTTGATGGTGTCTCGCTTTACCCCTTCATGGTAGGGTGATAAGGCATAGGGAAACGTAAATTCAATTCAAAAGTTTTGTAACATGTGATTAGGAAAACTTATAGGAGTTTTTTTGTGAGCCCAAATTTTTGCAACTAATTCAAGCTCAATCCCTCTTCCCCAACAAATTCTAACTCACAAATGTTTATTCTATAATTTAGCTCTTACGTGTGTAATGAATTATTTTTGGGCAACTTGTGTTTTAGCACCATTTTTTCCTCCCCCCACATCTTCTAACACCACCTTAGTTTTCACCACATTACACCCTAAATCAAATGGCTACTTTTCACTTTTCTTTAAAAACTGTGAACGAAACTAAAATCTTAAACTTTTTTCTAATTCCTTCAAGTTAACATTCCAATGCATGCTGCATTTATCGGCAAATGGTCCTTTTGGGATGGTTTTTGAACACCTTTGGAATTGTTTTCACTAAGAAGATTCATCAAGTGGATTCTTTCGATTGTTCCAATTTTGTTTTCATATCACATAAGGTCACATTCCACCCCAAATTGCATGTGTCCTTGGAATGGCCTACCTTTTAACCATGGTCAAGCTTTCAAGTGGAGTTCATTCCATTGTAGTGGGGGAAGCATTGTATCGATTCACAAGCCATGCTTTATGCCTTCAATTTCACGAAACCTTTGCAACAAATTTTTACCTACATTAATTTGGAGTTGCAATTAAGGGCAGTTATGAAGTAGTAATCCATGGCACCATGTGGACCTTCACCCCATATGGGTTGTTCTTAAGCTAAATGTGGCAAACACCTTCAATTTGGTGTCAAAAGGGGTCATATTTCAAGAACTCCAAGTAACAAATGGGGACATCATACAATTCATCCCCTTTGTTCGTGCATTCTATGCATTTGAACATCCTTTGTTTTATAGTCATTGTATTTGTGAAAATGATGTCACAATCATCCCATGGGAACCCATTGAGGTGATCTTGGGGGGGGGGCACTATTCACTTTAGTTCATTTTAGGGTTTTACATTCTCCAATTAATCATTTTATTTTTTGTTCATTTCCTTCCATAGCAAATGACAATCACATCATAGGTCCCTTTTAATTGTATCATTTTTATATGAACATTTCCAGATCGAATTTCCTATGATAGGTCTTTTTATACAACCTCAAAAATGTGTAGCATGGTCACCTTCTAACCTACCACTAGACTTCAACACCCGATCCTAATTTACTAACCCATTCGAAGGAATTAAAATCTTGGGGGTTTTGTTGGGCACCTTAACTTTTACATCATCCCTCATCAAAGATGCCATGTTAGAGGATGTTCGACATGTGAACCTTTTCCCTAAAATGGGTGATGTTCAAGTAGCCTTTGAAATTTTAACTTATTGTTTCATGCAATGCCCATTGTATCTTTTACAATGCACACCTCCATTTTTCACCTTCACAAAGTCCTTCATTTTTTTTTACTTCTCCTTCTTTCAAGTGTTTGGACGCCTTTTGGGTTGAGGATCCTTTGATAGCCTCCTCTAGCTTATAAACAAACTTCGCTCCCAATAACTTTTAATGGCATCAGGCTCATATCGACATGCACCATTGCCCCAACATTTTATTTAGGGAATTGGGCCCTTGTCACTTGATCATAGTCGTTAAGTTTATGGTTGATCAATGTCCCTTCCTTTTTTAAACCTTAGCATGAGTCAACAACACATTTATTTTCCCAAAACACTTCAAAGTGACATGTGATTTTGTACTACCCCCAGTCTGTGTGTGTTTTCCTCCATTTGAATAACTCATCAGACAACAAATGGTTCAACTTCAAGATTCCATCTCGAAACATCAACACCTTTTTAACATGTTTTCCAACAAGATATTTAAAGCCCATCATGCTTGAATTTTATCATGTTCTGGCCTAAGGGTGGGCACTTGGTTTACAATTCAATCAGTCTTCCCATCCTTTTGATTATTTTCTCTAATTTTTTCCACAACACTTTGTACATGACTTGGACTAACCCATCGATTAATTGCAAATATCCCTCAATGTGTGTGCACACATCCCATTGACCCTATCGGTATCCACCTTTTATGTTGCATTCATGGTAACGAATGCACTAAAACCCATGATGCAATTTGCGACATCTTTGTCACCATAAGGTAAATGTTGGCTTCCATGTGGGACGAGAACAATTACATGCGTTTATTTCAACCATGTTCAACTCCTTTCGTTGATGAGTTGACATGTTCACTAAGTATGGCATTCACACCCCAACCGACGTTGTCATTACCGACCCAACATGAACAAATTTACCTTCCTAATCTTCCACAACTCAAGGATTTATCACCTCTAATGTAGCTCAAGTCAAAGAAAGGAGTTATCACAACTTACATCCCATTAATGAATTCCTCGCTTTAGCAATTGAAATATTTGGTCATTTACACAAACGTGCCAACGTGCTTTTACACGATTGTGCCAATGCCATTTGGAGTTTGAAAGGGCCAAAGGCCTCTCATCTTTTTACCCTGATCACTTTCCTTCATCAAAAAGTTTTGATCACATTACAAAAGATACAAGCATCCTCCATCTTAAATTGAATGATAGCCATAGGCTTAACTACTTCATGATTTCCACCCCTTTAGGACACACCTCCAATCACCATGACAAATCTATTGCAAGCCATCAACTTTTGATATAGAAATATGGCTAACCTATTACAAGTAGTCAATTCTAAACATGGAGAGATTTTGACATCTATTTTGAGCCAAGTTGACATCTTGTAACTTTTTCCTTTTTCTTTTTTTCAAACTTCTTTATACATTTTCCTTATCTATGATGTGTTTTTTAACAAAAGTTTTAGAAGATTTGAGATGAAAAACAACATAAACACCCCACTTGGGCTTTTGATGGAACCACTCACAATAGTGAGAAACACCAACAAGACAAAGCCATTGTCAAGATAGTTGACCCTAGTTTTATATTACTTATGTGTAATTTCACTCTAATTGTTATGCTTTTGATACTCTATATAAATGTATATTAAAATAGAATGTTTAATTGATTAGTTGTTAGGATTTTTTACTCTAGTTATTATTAATACACCTTCATAATTGTTAGATTACACTAAATGAGATTGACTTTCACCACCAACTTTGGTGAGGTAGCCACCAATAGTTTATGCTCATTAATAAAATTTATGTTTCTACCTATTAATAAGATGCATGTTTTTGTCCATTAATTAAGCACCTTTTTTAGGTCCACATGTTTAAAGTCCAATGCAAGGGGAAGGTTTCTCCAAATTGTTGTAAGATATATAAACAATATTGAGGTTTATATTGAGCATTAATATTGAGGTTCCAACCATGGATGCATTTAAATTTGTCGAATTTGAATCACAATTTGACCTCAATGAGCCTTTTGATCCCATTGAGAAAGAAATTTGGGACATGGGGGCTCCACCTAAAGAGAGAAAAAAACAAGATGATGAAAAGATAGTTTTGCCACTACAGCCCATAGTTTCTTCTAAGGCAAAGGTTGCCCTTGACACCATGGACTTATACCTTGCACAACAACATAATGATACTAATGGGTCTCTTGCAAATTGTTTAACAATCCAAAAAAAGTGATTTCAGCTAGGCATTCTAATTTTGGACGAACAAATATTTTTTCATATTACCAAACTTTTCAATAAATAATATTTATTTTTCATTGGTGTGACTTTATTTATTTATATTTTGGTAAATATTATATATTTAAAAAACTCTAACCCTACAAAAAGCCAAATCTCTAACCATAATTAACATATCCCAATCAAACATGACCCACATCCAAAAAATGTGAATCCCCAAGTCTGAAACATAACTTACCCATTTAAGGGGTAGAAAACACCCATAACCTAACCTCAATCCCCTAGTTTGAAACATGGTAATTTAGTGCACATTTGCCCATCATGTGATAATCCTTGTAGGGGTGCACCTAACAAAGCACAAATTCAACAAACAATTCCAAACAAATGTAAATACCTACAAAAACAATAAGACATAAATATAATGTTAGTTAATATCACTAAACATCCAAGACATGATTTACCACATTCTTTCATTAGGCATGAATTTATTTTTAGTTTGCACCAATGGTTGAATATGATTTTCCATTGTCTTGTACTTTTGAGATGTTCCTTGAAAATGTTTTGAGGTGCCACATGTAGAGAAATCTTCAATCTTTTCTACTTTTTTCAGGCACCATTTTCCAATTGTCTTATAATAATCAATATCCCAAAATTGCTTTAGAACAATTTTTAGAAGATTACTTTAAAAACAATTTTTAAAAAAGAATTGATATATGAAAAAGAATCTTAAAGATGTTGAGCTTTGCGAATGCTATATGAAAACACTTCCAAAACCTTAGTCTCAAAAACACTTTACATGATGATAGTCAGTTGAAGTAATGGCAACATACATGACATGGTTCCTAAAGCTTTCCTCTAATTCATAATGGTTGTTGCATTAACACATGACAATCTCACAACACCTGATATACACAAAATAACACAATTAACACTATATGATTCAAATGCTGCATAACTTGATAAATCCCCAACTCCAACCATTCATAACCAAGGCCATGGAAATGAAACGGGTTGATAAACGCATTTGTTCAAAAAGAAAAAGCTTAACTTGAAACACACACAAATTGACCATGCAATTGTTGCAGTGATGTCATTTTTTACTTCAGAACATTGGTACAGCTGGGTTCAGCTCCATCTGGCAATAAACTGCATAATATACCCATTCCGCTGCCAATGACACAGCCAAGAAAACCACCGATACAGCAACTGCACCTTTTTTTTAATCTTGTGGTTCAATCAGCCATCTTCAAGAAAAACTGGCGATTGAGAGTATAATAGTGAGCCCCCAAAATTAGAGGCAATAAAAGTAAAATTTTAGCACTGATTCCTAGACCTGCATCCTGCTTAAGAACACCAGGCATATGAGAACAAAGGGTAATGATTTGTAGTACTGAGGAAAACCAAAAACCTGGTATATGGACAAACAGTAACTGTACTGAGCTAATACTTGAGTTGTACAAAATTCTGCAACAGTGATCAGTGATTGTGTGAGAAGAATTGCAGCTGCAGTGGGTATAAATTTAGAAGCTCTTGATGTAGCTGAGTACACTTTCTCTGTTTCAGTTGCCCTTTCATAGGTTCTGTGACCATGAAGTATGGCAGATATTATGAATACAGCACCGGTGCTGTGATGAAACAGCCACATCCACTCACACATCTAGATCTCATTGTGGGGTACAAGGTTCGAAGGCAGAGAGACAGATTAGATACCTGCCCTTCAATGACAGTAGTGTCCACAATATGCACTCTCTTGTTCAACTGCCATGTTTGAGGCACTTGCCAAAAAATCCCACTTGGTCGCTCCCATCCTCTGCAGCCTCACTCTGCAATAATCCCTGCAAGAGGTAGGCAGCTAAAAAGTTACCCATCTCTCCAACTCAATCCCACCCTAGGCAAAAATCTTCATAAAAGTGTGTGCACTTGGATGGTGCAAATAAGTGAACTTAGTGGGTACAGGAGGACAATGGTGTCTCCACATAATTGTGTTAAAGAAGGTTTTGAATAGTCAAGACAGGATTCCAGTGTGCAGAAAAACACAGAATTAAAAATTATGGCCTACCTTTCCGTGGGCACACCACACATGAAAAGGAATGGAGCATGTGGGCAAGCGGCATTTTATACAGGCACCACCCTTCCGCTTGCATATGGAGCAGACCTGCAACAATGAGTAACAATGTGCTAGATATAAATGCCCACTTCTTAAAGTCCTTACTGTCACAACTAGCATACATTGTGAATCACAGTAAGAAAACAGATTGTGAAGTAACATATGAATAACCAGTTTCAAGGAAAAAGAATCCTCTTCCAATTGCCAATGATAGTCTACTGCTGCTAAGGCACAAATCTCAAATAAATTGCTGCTCAATTAGGAGATATAATAAGAGTTCACACCATCTTGTAAGCCAACTTACCATTTTACGATTTGAAACTGTAACACCTGAAACATCAAAGACACCCATGGTCTCAAAATTGAGACATCTGGTCCCAGGCATCCAGAGAGTGCACACCATGTGTGCCCATTGCTTAACTGCTGAATCACGAGCTGCTGCAGTTACTGTGTTTTCCAATTGCCAAATATCATGGCTGCTTTTCCCATGAGGATTGCAGGAGGAGAGAGCATCATGCTGGGCAATGGTGGAATTTATTCCATTGACAGTGTATACCCTTTTGCATGCCTTACAAAAGGATCCTCGCTTTGTTTTGGACTTCCTGTTTCCACAAAACTCACAGCTGTTGTTTCCTCCTACTTTGCTTTTAAATTCCCTGACAGGTGCAGCAAAAGGATCACCCATGACAGGTGCCATGACAGGTGCATGAGATTCTAAGTGACCTCCTTCACTTGAAGATTCTAGATCCCGCCTCGCCTGCAGCAACCCTTCAACAAAACCTCGTGTTTTTTGAACACATGTCATGGGCCCACCACCATACCCACAAAGGATGCACACCTGCTTCCCATGATATATGGTTATTTCCTGAATTGCAGATGGTCATAAGTTTTGACAGAGGTAAACTACCAAATTGTGAATTGAAGTTCAGCTGCACTTTGATAGATGTTAAAACTTGGATTCATAAAAACTGACTACACAGATTAAAAGTGCCTAAGGCAACAGGACTTACAGGATTGACTACATTGAATTTGCATGTACGACAAAACCATGGGCCTTTGGGGACCTTGGGCACCCCGTAACATGCTTGATGCACCTGTGACAAGTCCACAAAAAGCAACAGCAGGAGGCTCATCAGCAGCAAAGAACTTACATTTGTCAATTCTAGTCACTGATCAAAAAAGTATACAGCAAGAACAGTCAAAGCCAACACACAACAGACACAGATATCTGAGCTGTGTACTCTTATGACAGTCTTTTACTGATGCATGATATCCACCATAGCAGCATATGGTGAGGAACTACAACTGATTTAAGCAATGGCAAATGACTCAAGTCTTTAATTGCTTTTTCACCTTCACAGGGCAGCGACCACAGGAAAGAAGCTTGTTGGATATCTTGGAGGTTGACATCCCGCAAACATCACAGCTAGTGTATGATTTTTTTGAGTTACCAGGGTAGTCAGAGGTGCGGACTCCTTGGCAATTCTTTGATGGAAAAGAAATCTTGTCCTCCTGCTGTGCAACAACTGATTGTTTGCCTTCAATCTCTGTCCTACTGTTTGTGATTGGAGTACTGGCAACCATCCTCTTCTTCACTCTGTCTTTGTGAGATGAGGTTCCCAACACAGAACTGCAACAAACTAGCATATGTTCAGCAGAAGAGCTGTAGCTGAAAATGGTCATGGTAATGGTCGACAATGGAGAGCATTTTTTTGCATAAATACATCACAAGAATATGGACAACTAGATTTTGGAGCAGATCTGTTTGCACCCAAATAAACTAGTGCACCCGGCATACCTTCCAAATGCCTTGTCTTCAACATTCTTGGCCTCTACCAAGCTGTCTGCCAGTTTCAGTCTTTTGACTGAGCCGTCCAGAAATTTTGTTGGAACATGGACCCTTTTCTTCAAGGTAGACTTAATGTCATCTGATGGAACCTGGTTTGGTTTAACCTCATTTGCAGCACTCACATCATCATGCATTACTTCTGCTACTTGGATGACTTTGACATCCCGAGCCACTGCAGGTACATCTCTGCTATGTGGCAGTGCTTTGGCACCCACTTTGCTTGAGCGTGGCTTCTTTCTCACAGGAACTATTTCATAGGTTTCTTCCTCACAGAAATTTTTTCTCAAGTTGGCCTGAGAGGGCGTCTTTTGAGTCTGTATCCCCGATGTCACATCTGTTTCCTCACAACAATTACCCTTGGCTTGTGATGACAATGATCTCTTGTCTTGTAAAGTTGCATTGCTTTTGCCTACTACATCTGCCGACTGTGCATCTTTGAGTCTATGCCACTGAGCATTCCTTCTACTTGAGACATTTGACCTCACTGATCGCCCACTACGAGGCACAGTACAAGGGCTCTCACTGAAAGGGTATGGCTCTGGTGACTTAGTCTTTGCTGCTGTCGTATCAACTTTGCAAGCTTTAGACAAGTCTGTAGATTTGTCAGCAATATCAAATCCTTCCATATCCGGTCCTGTTGCTTTCTTCTTGCCAGTCAACTCAATTAGACTCCTAACTTTCTGAGCTTCATCCTTCTGCAAAACACCAACAATACTTGACTCCAAGGGTGGACCCATTTCAGGACATGACACCATTTCACTTTTATTCTTGATATCTATTGGAGATGTGGCAACTGCACAAGAATTAGACTCCATCCTCTCGTGCAATCCTTCTGCTTTAGCTGCAGGAATTTGCTTTGATACAGCCCGATATTGAGGATCTATCCGTTCCGCTCGATGTTTCAGTATGTTGCTTAAAGATACCATACGCCCTTTCTGGGGATTAGGACGCCCAATGGGTCTCCTTATACTTCGGAATTTCTTTGTTGTAAGATTCTGTACAACTGGTGTGGTCACAGCAATTGGAGATTCTGACCTCCTTTTCTCAAGGGATCCTTTCTCATTGCTCAAGTTGTGTGCCAGTGGGCCATCTCCTAAGTTTTCCTTCTCCGTGATGGAGGAAGGATGATGATCAGATGCATCTGCTGGAGGAGACCCATCAGTTGGAGTCTCAGAAAGGCCATGTTTCGAGTGCACAGCTCCTAATTTGGTTCGCTCACAAAATATTCCTTGTGGTACTCGAATAACAAGTGTTCGGTTCTTCCTCCACAGTGTAGGACCATCTCCCTCACTGTTCCTGAATGTTTCAGGCTCCTCAATCCCTTTTAGTTCCACTGCCGGGACACATGAAGGACCACAATTGCCAATGGGAACTCTTCTCCATTTCAAGCTTTTGTTCTTTCCAGCAGTTGATTCACTCCTGTCTTCACCCTTTTCACCAGCAACCTCATGTAGCACTTCCAGCTTCTGCTTTTGATTTCCTAAATCTACATCATGTGCTGGCTGATTTTGTTCTGCAGTATTATTATACTCGCCAGATTCCAAAGTCTTTCTTTTCTTTGAATCTCCCACTCCTCCATTGGAATCAAGTTGTTTCCATTTCAAGTTCATTTGCCGTTTCTTTGCCTGATCGACTTTTTCTACTTCCAATTTGTCATTATCCCCTTCTGCCTCTTCCACGGTGCTTGCTTGCTGCTCTCCTCTTCCCCTCTGTGGATCAGCACTGATCATGAGCTTCTCAGCTTCGTTGCTAGATGAAGGGCACCCTGGAGATGATGGTGTTTCCAGTTTGATGACATCCACTGCTGTAGAGACGATAGGGTTCAAGTTTGTTGCCACTTCCACATTACCACCATCGGAAGAACACAACTTGCCTATTTCAGAGGCTTCATCATGAACAGCAGTTGGAGCACGAAGCTCACATAATGATTGCCCCTGAAATGCCATGTCTTCTTTCTCATCATTTCTGGGCTGCCCTTCTTCATCAGAGAGCCCACTCCTGACATCCTCTGAGCTCTTGGAGCAAGCTTCAGCAGGAACCCCATGAGGGGAGGGTGGGTTGGAGCAAGCTTCAGAGAGATGGGTATTAGGCTCCTTGATGCTGCTGTTGGCAACTCCTAATGTGCAACCCTTTGCAGCAGTATCTGAGAACACATCATCATCACTCAATTCTTCTTCATCACTTGTTGCTCCCTTCACTCTTTCAGAGAGCAGTGGTTGTTGTTGGCTATGAGAAGAATCCCTGGATGTTTCTCCATTCCCTGGCTTCTTCACTGGTACAACAACGGCAGTTCTGTGCTCCAACGTTTCGAATTGTTCTTTCTCAGAAGAGGAGGACGAGCCCATCTGACCACAATCGATCTCAAGGTTCTTGTCAGTCATAGCTGTGTTTGTTCCCTGGCATCCTTTCTCTTTTAAGCACACTCGCCCTGCAATTCTGTAGCCAGAAAAAAAGCAGATCATTAGAATCACATGTTCCTCAATCAACACTAAGCAACTTCCCCAGCTTGAAGTAGAAAACCTGCAAGGAAAAAACTGTCCCAGTCCAAGCCGGGACCAAGAGCAAGACACCACCTGGCCACAGCTTGTCCTCTTGTAGATGAGCTGGACTTCCGGCACTTAAAGCAATTGCACTGGATGTCCTGCACCTTCATCATCATGGATGGGTCACCTACTGATGACAAAGGCTTCTCCCCTTCTCCACCAATACATTCAACCACATGTACTGCTGTTTCTGCAAAAGACAACACAGGATGTGAAATAGAGAAAACATGTTCATGAGCAGCAGAGAATGTATGTACTTGAGCAGAACCCATGGCATGAAACTGCCCATTCTCTCTAAGAGAAGTTGCTCTGAGTATCCCCAGTGCAAATGCGTCAGTAGTACACAACTAGTGAAAAGGTCAGAAGATGAGAAGAAATGTCTCTGCACCTGCATGAGGTTGCACTGGATTACAGTCAGCATGAGTTGCTTTGCCGTCACTTCTACCTCTCTCACCATCACTGAGCCCACTGTCATGCAAAGACACAAGTTTGGGGCTTTTGGCATTCAGATCGCTCTCCAGCTTTACAGGCCTCTGAATCCGGTCCTGCTGCTTGTTTGTTAATACTGCTTGCTGCTGCTGCTGCTGCTGCTGCTGCTGTTCCTGAAGTTCCCTTCCCTTTGCTGCCCAGCTTTTATCCTCACTCTGATGAAGCCCTTTGGCACGAATGTGTGCAAGTGTCCCTCCTCTTCTTAGCTCCTCATTTGTGATACTACTTTCCGCAAGTGAAAACTTCTGCTCAGTTGGGTCATTATTAACCAAGGCTGGTGGATGCCAATCTCTCAAGGTCAATGCACCAATTGGATCTTGTTGGAGCTGTCTGGCAATGCCATTATAATGCACTCCATCTGAGGAAGAGGCAGTATCTGTTTTAACATCATTTTGTGTGGAAATGTTGGGTGAAGGAGCTTGTGATGGGAAAAAGGATGACTTCGTGTAGCCATCACTAGCACCTGCACATGTAATCTTAGCATTGGCGGTAGTCGAAGAAAACTCCAACCCAATAGATCTATACTTAAAAGATGCCTGGATTGCTGTCTCCAGAAGCTGATTTTCCGTCCTGTTATTCAGTTGTGCCAGTGTCGCTGCTGAATTTTGTGTTTCAAGTAATCTTCCATTCCCCACTGTCATACATTTTCTGAACTGATCTGTCTGCACTGTACACTGCACAACCGATCTATCAGTTCTGACTTGCCCATTGACGACTCTACTTGTGACCTTGTTTGTCTGTTGAGGATCACAATTGGGATTCAGGTTTGAATGACGTTGTATGCTGGGATCAATAATATTGGCAGCAGGATACATGGGCTGCATATTAACTAAGTGCCTGCCAGATTGTAAGAAAGAAGCAGTTATCCCACTTTGATGTGCTTGCTCAACCAAGCCATCCATGCACGTCGTTTGCATGCGACCTGCCCCTTCATACCCTGATTGATTTCTGTTCAGTGCATGCTGCTGCTGCTCACTCCTGTGCTCAAGGTTGCTAGAAATTTTTGAAAGTCCACCAACAGCTGAAAAGTTCTGTATATTTTGCTGCTGTATCTTGGCATCCCATGCTGTTGCAGCACAGTCCAAAAACAAAGATGACAAAAACACCCCTTTAGTCTGCAGAAAACAAATGCTTGAGAAAGTGGCAGCGGCACCCAAAGGGGTAGATGACAAAAGCAGATAATGCTTTCCCACCAAACCAACATTGACAGAGTAGACTGCAGCAGCCTTGAAGACATTGGCATTAATAAGAACTCAAAAAAGTAGTTACCTCTGTGCATGACTTGTTCAGCAAGGAGAGACTTCTGATGCTCAATGGATGAAGCGGAGGCAACTGAGGAAGAAATTGATGATCCAGATGGCTGTGTGTATTGAGAAGGTTGACCCAGCCTCAGTTCAAAACTTGATGAAGAAGAGCTATCTTTTTCCTTCAGCTGAGAGTCTTTTGAATCACTCCAATTGTTGCGTGGATAATTCAGCTGCTGTTTCACATTGTTAACCCCTGCTGCTGCAGATGATGAGGATGATGATACCTGTTGTGCAGAAGACATATATCGGTGACCTCCTCCATCATTAATGAAGTTGTGGTACCCAGTTGAAGAAATTTGAGAGGATTGAGAGGTGTTGTGGAATGGGTGGAGACCACCACCACCAGCATTATTTGCTTGATTCCTTGACAAACCCTGAGGTCCTCCGGGATCTGTAAATGAATTACCCGATTCAAACTCCACACGTGTAGTGTTCACCCCTCTGAATTCTCTACCCACATATTTCGACATGGTCTCCTGCTGTTTATGTATGACACCGCCTTGGCCACCACAGCTCACTTGAGCTGCAGAATGTTTTGAAGTGAAAACTGTCTGTGATATATGAGACATTGAACTATTTCCAGCTGCTGTGACAGAGGTCTCCCAGTCTTCTGTTGTTCTACTTTTTGTTGCCACAGGAGGCTTTCCACTGGAGCAAACCTCAGAATCTTTACGTGAACATTCAGTACTAACAGACATGTAATTTGCCCGCCCTATCTCCGGAGAATCCAAATCATTCCAATCCCAACCCAAATTGTCATCTGGCACCTTCACCTGTGATGCAAACAAATGCTTATTAGTAGGAGGATAGCATCAAAACAGATCATGATATGCACTCTTAGCAAACAACCAACCAAGACAGGTGTTTCAGAAAGAGAAACAATAGAATTTAGAAGATTCCAGATTGGCCTAGTTGATTTCATTGGTACTGACCCCATATTGCTGGAAGCACAACCTTCTCCACTCCACCAAATTAAGGCCACCTTTCATAAACACAGCCTCACCTGGATTCCCTGTGTATACTCCTGCATGCTGCACAATCAACCCATGGGAAAGAGATTGCTTCAGCAGTCACCAGGAAAGAAAACCAAAATAAAGAAATAGCTCTTTTGGGGGTGGTTCACTGTTCTAGGTGTCAAGATTTTCCAAAGCTACTCTACAGTGAAATAAGATGTTATCTTACCCTGCTCTCTAGAGGCATTTTGCCACACTATGTTCCACATGAAGATGTATAGCCATGTGTGGCCAAGTGATTCAGCATCATCCCATGTGAAGATTTTCAACTGCCACACAATGGGGACTAAATCCTCTAGCAGAAAAGAATATTGAACACCCCAATTCACTTCTTTATTTTGATGAAACCAAAAGTACCTGAGTGAACTTGGTGACAGACATATGCACTTTATGGCATGAACAAATCACTCCCAACCGGCCTGCACCTGTCAAGCACAGCTCTCCACCTGCCATTACACTTTCTGAATGTCAGCACCTTTTTTATCTCTTGTGGAAGAAGTATAGCAAGTGATAGCACCCCAAACATCCAGGAGCTGAGAACATAAGATGAGTGGGAAAACAAACACAGGCATTGAATGGGGGACACTAACAACAACACTCACTGAGATGTGATCCTGTGAAATTGGCACAGAAGACCAAAGGTTGACCCATTGGAGCTAGATTTGAAGCTGGCTGGAGATGGGTGGTGGCACTAGCACATAGCAGATTAGAAGAACTGGTTTGTGAATTTCTCTGCAAACTTGAGTTCCCAAGAAACATCGGTGATGCTGATGATGTTACCACACTCTGAATCCGTTGCTGCCGGCTCACCGTCTCTGTGAGCCACTGAGCAGGCTGAATTTGTTGGCTTGCAGCACGCACCCCCAGCTGCTCATGTGATTGATTGAAAAAACTCGGATTCTTCTTCAAAAGATCAGTGCCACCAGGGCCAAACCCCACATTTTCATTTGCTCCTGCTGTCACCAATCGGTCACTTGTCGTAACACTCAGCTCCCGTACTTGTCCACACTGAGATGAATGTGCTGTCATCACTTGAGCACTCGCACTTCTAGTTCCAGTCAGTGGACTTGCTGAGTACAGACTGGATGGAGTGATTCCAGGCCAAGACACCAATCCTTCCACATTGGCAGAGTGGTTCACAAGCGAAAGCTGAGGATGGGAAGAAATGTAAGTCGACCGTGATGCAACCGACGGTTGGAAACTACTCGGTGTAAGAAGACCCACATGCTGCTGCTGCTGTTGTTGTTTCCCTGACACTATTGCCAAAAGCTCTGACCTCAACTTGGCTGGACTCAGCCCTTGCAATCCCATGTTACATGAATTGAGAGGAGCCACTACTGGCTCTTGCCTGATGGTTCGCTCAATGACACATACTTCCTGTGCAATATATGGCTGCGCCACCATTTGCCCTGAGCTCCTATGGAACTACACACACACACACATCCAAGGCAAGAGCAAGCATTTTAGAGTGCATTCAAAAACTTTCACATAAATTTATTCTGTTGCTGCAGTGGATCCATCCTACCCCAGGACAACAACATTGTCAATTCACCAAGCACCTGAACATCGAGTACCCTAAGGACCACATCACACATTGTGCAGAGCTGTGGGGATTCCCTCCTTAGCTCTCTCTTGCTGCTGTTGCACATACATAATACATACCTGGTTCAAAGCACTGGGTGCAGCGGCAATGTTTGGCTGTGCAGCTTGAGTTCTGTTGAAGCTTGCCCCTAGTTTCCAGAAATCTTCCATGGCTCGCCGGGCTGTCCAGCAGCTGTGCTATGACCTAGACTACAACTCCTGGTTCTCTGCAAGTGCTGAGTGTCATCATCATCATCATCATCATCCTCTGAACTACTGTATTGAGTTCTGTTCCAACTGCTGCTCCCACATCCATTGCAGCTGCTGCTCCTAGTGTCATATTATGTGAAAAGCTCGCCTCTCTCTCTCTCTCTCTCTCGGGACAAGATCACACGGATCACCGCCGTTGGAGCAAACAGCTTGCGATCGCTCTATTTAGCCGCAGTTTTTCCAGGTCAGATTTCAACGGAAACCGCGGCTAGGACCTCTAGAAGGTACAGATGTAAGAAAACAGAAGCAAATACTTCTTCTTCATCTCCCATTCGAACTCTCTCTCTCTCCTACTCCTCTCGAGCTCCAAATCACTAAGTACAAAAAGGGGGGGGAGGAAAAAAGCACGTCGCGGATCTGCTTTGCAACAGGCCTCTCCCACCCTTCACAACAAGCTCCCCAAGCCTTCCCCGACAGCCTTCAAGCAAAAGCGAACAGCACGATTTGACCTCTTCCTGCACGGATCTCACAGTAGCAAACTAGGAAAAAGGCTACGAGAACGCGCGTGCGTGCGCACAAACACACACAGACTCTCTCTATCTCTCGCACAAACGGAAAAGAAACCACACACACCTTTGCAAGCTCTTTGTCCCCGACGAGGAGCTTACAGACCTCCAGAGAATCAAGCCCAGTAATCTCACTCAACCATGAGAGGGGGGAGGGGGGGGGTGGGGGGGGTGAAAAAAAAATCCTGGTGCAAGCGGCCGTCCTGCACACTCCGGCAAGCTATGGCTTACAGCCAGGAAAATTCGCAGCAAAAAACGCCATGGAAACGAACGTCGAGAGCTTCGCTTTCAGTAGAGTAGAGTAGAGAGTCCCGCACGCGAGAGCCGTCATCCGGAGCGAGCTGCTGCTGCAGAGCTTCACAGTGAAGAACGCGGAAAGCGGAAGACGACGGTAACTGGACACAGCCGGTAGTCGAGGGGGGCTGTCAGAGCCAGACGGCAACCTCAAGCCGGTTGTTATGCCTCACAAAACGACCGTCTGCAGCCGGTTGTAACAAAAGCCAGAGAATAGACCAACCTATTCCTAGGTAGCCTATAATTATAGACCCCCTACATAGGCTCTACACCCTAGCCCATGTTCATCGGCAGATGCCTATTCATAGGGTGGTCTATACCCTAGGCTTGCCTATAACGTAGGTTTTCGGTGTTTAATTTCGTTGTCCGGAGCCTATCCTACCAAAAAATAATATTTTAATTTAGATTTTTTTGGGCCTGCAAAAGATTTTAATAATTAAGGAGGAAAGGACTTATTAAGCAAATTTGATTGGTTACAAATGATTGAAATTTTTCTTTAATTTTTTTTTCTTAGTGTTTTTGGGGTATCCAAACAAACTTTGAGTTGGTTTTAAAAAATCATTCAACATTTTTCTTTAATTAAAAATGATTATTATTAGTATTTTGGGTACCCCCATTGTTCAAGCCCGTATTTCAGTCCCCAAGGAAGGAATGAATCCGGGGAAAATAATAATAATAATAATAATAATGATAATAAATTATTTTCTTTAAAAGTGAATTTTTTTTAAATTTTATTTAGCCAAGATTGTGATAATTGTTCGCAAAGGTGTTGCAAATCCCCTCGTCCCTCCTTGAGCCAAGTGCCGTCACATTGTTTGACAATTTCCTACCGGGAATGCGGAAATGTCGGACACTTGTGGTCCATAATTTGGTGTAATGTCAGTTGAAATTGTATGTATCGGTTTATTGTCATCCGGTTCCATTCTTTGGTACGACCCCAAAAAACTTTTTTTTTTAACAAAAAAACAATTTCTTAGGAGGGCATCTCTCAGATCTTCTTAGCCCTAACTTAGTTTGTATATTAGCAAAAAAAAATTTAAGTGTTTTTTTTTTTCAATCGGGTGAGGAAAGAGATGAGAGAGGGGGGGGGGGGGGGGGGGGGTGGGTTTGGAAGGGGGGTGTATTCAGAGTGGGCCCAGTTTTATGAGCCGAGGAAGTCATCATCTTGTCGTGTAGCGGAAAAAAGCCCCAAAAACAAATATTTTCCAAGCATGTGTAAGTGACAGAACTTTTTGGGCTTCTTCCTCGTCCGTAGCATCGTGTAGTGAATTATTTGACTGACGGTCCCAAACTTAAGGTGATTAAAAAAAACATATTTTTTTAAAAAAATTTGGGGCACCTACTAGTACTACTACTATGGGGGTAGTAAGTTCATGTAAACAAAGGTCATTTGCCCCCCTCCCCCCCCCCCCCCCCCCTCTTCACCCCCCCAAAAAAACCAAAAAAAATTGCACAATACTTATATACATAATGAATTCGGGGCAAGGCAAATCGGAATTGTAATTATTATTCAAAGATCGGGTTCGAGCTTTAGCATGTGCGACAAGTTATGGCACTTTACGTCAAGTCAGTTGAAGGTAAGTTTAAGTAATCTTGTTTGCTACGATAGCACCAGCCGGCCACTTGTCGTGTTTCGTTCTTGTAGCTATTGCAGACGAAGGGAGGGAGGAGGGGGGTATTTATGTTTGAAAGAATTTGGGTATGGGAAATTTGGGTACCTGCCCGCTGCCCCACCCCCTCACAACCCACACTTTATAAGTCTACATGCTTGTAACTAGAGCTGACCTGAGCAAATATTAAGGTCAAGGGTATGTATCTACCAAAGACTCGGGTTCATACCCTTTTGATACCCAATGACGTCATAAGTTAGTTAAGGTTAGAGTTTATGTTTTGTAATTCAAGCATGTGTTTGTAGGATGTTTCCTTCGTTTAGGGTTAGGGTTTATGTTTTGTAATTCGAATGTTTCCTTCGTTTAGGGTTAAGGTTAGGGTTTATGTTTTGCAATTGTACATGTTTCCTTCATTTAGGGTTACGATTAGGGTTTATGTTTTGTAGTTCTAGCATGTGGTTGTAGATGGTTCTTTGGTTTTCCACAAGCGTCAATTTTTGTCAAAATATTTAGTTGGAACCCAAGTTTATTATTATTTTTTGTTCTTCCTTTGACTATATTGGCAAACTTGGTGATGTGGGGATTAATTTCTAATAGCATGGCCATTTGGTCCAAATTGAACACAATTGGAGGGGGGGAGGGCGGCTCATGATTTTCATGGTCTTGTTGGTGGGAAGATTTCTTTTGTTCTTCCTAGTCATGTCAATATTTTTCTTAAGTGCCATCAACATTAGTCTCATAGTTATCACAAGACTTTTTTCTCACGATTTCAAATTGTGCTTCATCTTGCTCACTTCATTCTCATTTGCTCTCTCTTGCCATCATACCAAGCACGAGCTATTCTCATGTCAAAGCTCTCCTTGAGCTCCATATGACTTATCCTTAACTTGTTCCCAACGCTTGAAATATGAATCCTTGAATATCGACATTGCAAAGATTTTTGTTTTTTTTAAACACGGAACTTGTTTTTTTTAACTCTACCCATTTTAGAAAGAGAGGTGTGTGAAAACATCAAGATCGAGATTAGAACAAATCACTTATGCAAGTTAAACAATTTAAATGTTTAGTGCAAATGAAATCAACTTTGGATTTTTTTTGGATTCATTATATTCATATGGTTCAAATTTGAGAACAGGCCATCATTTTTCTCCTTACAATATATTTTGAATCTTTTTGTGAAGACTATATCGAAATGATTTTTTTTTTTAAGTTTCAATTTATGAATATTACAATTTTATAAAACCCTATTTTTTTTTCATATTAATTCCAATTGAGGAGTTTTAAACTACAAAATCGTAGCCCTCAATGGAATATTTTCAATTTCATTTCACATGTTTCCTTTGAAGATCATTTAATTTTTGTTTATTAGGTTTTTTGGGTTGAAAATCAAATTACAAGTTTGATTTCTAGTTTTTTTTTTTTGGCCATAATTTGTAATTTACAATTCAAGATGAAAAATGCAAGTTCATTTTCAATATCAATGTTGTGAAAGCTTTCTAATGTTACATAGAATTCTTGATTTGAACAAGTTTCACCCCTTTTATTTTTGACATAAAAATTTAGGATATTTCAAAACTTTTATCTCCCAAACCAAAAATTCATCTTTAGAGTCTCCAAAATCTTTCCTTTTTCACTTTCCCAACGGTGTTTAGGGTTTTTTCTTATTTTTTCTTTTTCTCAACCTATTTCCTTTGCCTTGGTCTTCATTATGGGCCCAAGGTTAGGGTCACAACATTTCCTCCCATTAAAATAATAAGTTAATGCCTCTATTAACACTTACAAATTTTATAAGTCACCATCCTTTGAACAAGTTCCTTTCTAAACTCAAATCCTTTTGAATCATCAAATTCATCCTATTTTATTTTTGTATGGCCATCACTTAATTATCAATTTTTTGTGACTAGATCTTTCCTCAAGTTAATTAAGTGTCCCCAAGTTTCCACACTATCTTTGAGAAGTCCAAGGGGTCTTGAAAGAAAACTTTCCACTTCAATTTCGAAAAAAAAATTTAATTTTTTTGATCTATTGAGGCCCCATTTGGAAGACAACCATCTAAGCCCTTGTCAAATGTATTTTAAAATCAAGTCTACTAACATTTGTTTAATTTACTTGTCATAAAAATTTTCCCCACTTTGTGCCTTGATCACAATAATCAAATTTTGTTTAAAGATATGTTTATCAATGCATGAAAAATAACATTAAAGTCTCATTAACTTGTAATCCCAATATACATTATTATAACATGAGAATGAAAACATGAATGTTTTGTGTTGATGTTAAGAAACATCAATGTGTTTTTAAAGTTTAGTTTTTATTCATTTTGAAAGTTAAATTTGGTACAAAATGTTTTCTCTACTAAGCTATAATAATATCCTCTTGCATTAAAAGAAAGGTGATGTCTTCATGATGTCTTAACTTTCCTTCATTTCTTTGCCAATTGGTTGTGAAATACCTCGATGGCTTCTTGGGCGTGCTCCATGTCTAACTCCTTTTGCTAAGATGACTTGATCAGATGATAGCCCTTCCATTTAATTGAATGCTCACACTCTTTCATTGCCTTGACTTCAACATGGTTTGCACCTCAAGCTTGGGCTCATTGTCAACAAATTTTAGTGGGTGTCACATGTCATTTCCTTGTGTTGGCCTTGAAAGGTCTCAAACAATTGGCTTTAGCATGGAAGCATGAAAGATTAAAGGAACTTTTAGATTTTTTTGCAATCCCAACTTATATGGTTTTAGGTGTTCAATTTCTAGTACTTTGAAAGGTGCTTAGAACCCATGAACTTGTGATTGACATGTTTTAAAAGTTGGAAATTATTAATGTTCAATCAAACTTCATCTCATGACAAAATTTGTTAACATAATCTTTGTATCTCTTACGGGCCTTTAAAAAGTTGCAATTGATGTGTACTCGAAATAATTTACTTAATACATGAATTCAAATTCATTTTTTCCTTCTAAAATTTCCTTTCGATTTTGTGCCTCTTTATGTAATATTCCATTAGAGTTGAGTTTTGGAGTTTCATAGTTTTTTTCCATTATTATTAGTGTTTTCTTGAATCTTTTCCACTTATTTTTTGAAGTTCTTACCATCATAGCCTTAAGCTTTGGAAATTTTTCAATACCTTTTCAATGTTGAACTTTCTTTTTTGGTTTAATTTGCTTTTGAGTTGTGAAAGTTTGTTCCCTTAAGCTTCAAGATGTAGTTTTCAAGTCTAACTTTTCACCATGTACAAATGTATGCAATCCAATTTTCTTGTTGCCATGGGGGTGTTGAATGTGAACATAGATGCACATAAAGATTAATGCAAATGTGTTTATGAACAAATTTTTAGTTGACCATTGAAAGTGGATGGGATTCAAATGTTTTTGTTGAATGTAGCTTGTTTGACATGTATGCAAAATGTGACAACAAAAAAATGTGGCAAACTGATTACCCATTTTTTTATTCAAAAAGTTCTACTAAAATGAACGAATACAACATTGTTGTCATTGTTTTTAGATTTGATTTTCAAGGTCAAATGCACTCTCTACCTCCATTATGTGTACATGAACAAGAATGGGGGAAATAACTATGAAATAAATATAAAGTAGAGTTTTCAACCTCTAATTACAATACTTATACATAAATATTATAAATACACATGTACACACACACACACACACATAATGGGGTATATTATACATATGTGTTATTATATTAACACACATATAACATTATACAAATATACAATGAGTAATGTAATTTGGTGTACATTATTACATTATATGTGGAGTATATTTAACATACATACATTTAATAGTTGTATACATGTAATCATAATGAAATATATAAATTATTCACAAATTATTGGATTTTATTTTTCATTAGAATAATACAAAGAATTGAGCTTTGTGAATTGCTTTAATGATTTATTTTTATTAGATATGGGCATAGATGACTTAAGTTTCACCCAAGGTGAAATGACAAAATGGTATGGTAGCATAAGTTGTTCCTAGGTAAAATGGTGTAGTGAAATGGTAATGTGTGTATCACAATTTAAACAATTATAAGGTGCATGCAAGATCTATTGGACATGATATGGAAAAATGATGTCATGGCACAAGAATACCTACAAAATTATTAAAAATATAATTATAGTTTTACTTAAGTTACAAAATAGTATTATTGCCAAATCCTTAGTTGTTAAATAATTCCAATTTTTTAAATTAATAATTGTAATCACAATATAGTAATTTAATAGTTGTATAATAGTCCATTTCTAATCATAAATAGTTGCAATCTAATATCAATAATGTTTTCAAAACTTATAACTTAATTGTTTCACATTTCTAACATTCATTCGTAATGTTGATGAATAATGATTTATATAAATGTCATGACAAAATGGGTTCATTTTTTCCGTTAACTTGAATGGCATTTGACCCACATAAACACCATGTTGGCATTGATCCAAATTTTTTATTAATGTATTCGGATTTTTCATCCATATGTTCAAAATGGCAAACATGATCAAAATGTAGAATATAAAAATGCATTCCATCACCCTTGATAAACAACAAAAAGATAGTTTGCAGTTATATGCATTGACATTCAAAGTTGGAAAATACATTGTAAAATGTTTCTTCATATTGAAATATAATTTGACTATAACTTTATAATTTCCAAGCTACTTATGGCAAAGGTTTTCCTTTTCTTGTACAAAGAGTCATCACAACTTGACGATGAACCAAAACAATCAAACATTGTTATTTTAAACATTTAAATTGTGTTTCCATTTTGTGAAATGCATTATTTCATTTTGTTGAATGAAACAAGTCTTCTTCACTACACATTGTTTGCTTTTGAAATTTGTAATATTTTGATATTCAATGTCACATGTGAAATGAGGTCCATAAAATATAAATAATTTAGTTGTTCAAAGAATATTGATGTCTATACTTTCAACGTAAAAATATAAAAGTAAAAACTATATATCACAACATCATTAACTTCATTATAGTAAGCAAGATATATAAATTTTTATAACTAAGTTATCACTATAAACATATGTAATACCGTATTACTTGACTTTTATAAATTAAAACTACAACTCACAATTGCATGCAATGGTGATTTTAAAAACAAGATGCATGACATAACTAAAAAATTGAGGCTAGATATCACCATATTTGGTCACTTATTTCACTTAATTATTTTGACATTTGTTTTGCATGCTTTGGTTAGCTTCCAACAAACATACAACACATTTAATGAGATTTTTTTACCAACCTAACAATATTGTACAACATCGCATGCATTCCTCCTCTAAGATTATATATTTCAAACACAACTACAATTTTGTTTTTGAAAAAAACTCTCCTTCTATGTACAATTTTGATTTTGATGGATTCAAACATTGTCAACAAAGCTTTATAGCACAAAAATAATGAAAGTTGTCATAAATGCACAAAATAATACATGAGTTTAAACAAATTAATTTTACTTCAACTCCACCTTTCACCCCAAAATCCAAATGTTCAAACAAAACAAGATCACAAAATGTTTTTCATCACCAATTTTCTCACTACTTTTAAATCCCTCGTCATTATAAATAACATCTTACAACTTCTCAATTTCTAAACAAAAATGAATGTTTTTCTCAAACCAGTTTCTTTGATATGAAAAAACATTCATGGACCTTCAAGCTTCAATGTTTTTAAATGAACAATAAAACTTGCAACAACCTCTATTCTCTAATTCTAAATTGAAAACAAACATAAAGTCATGAAGGTCATTGACACAAAAGGCAAAATCTACTAACTTACTACCATGTGTGATTTACTTTTATGTAAATCCTACCCAATTTTCAAATTTCAAGTTGAAATTTAATTTCATTTGAATTGTTGATTTAGAAATAACTATATAGTTGAAAAGAAATTGTAAAGGAGTTGCTTGTAATGACTTCATGGGTGACATGGCAATGGGCATGCCAATTTGGAATTGTCATGATGGTTATATGCAAATAAGGCATGACCATGCAATTCAAGGTCATACACATATTACAACATAATTACATGTAACACTTTTGTGCAACTTGTAATAAAGTCAAAATACATTAACCAAAAATGTATATACAATATATTTATCTATAAAGTACCCCAAACAAGGGATGGAATTGGTCAATAGGGGTCCAAAACATGTCAAAATGGTAGGTGAACAGTAAATTGCCCAATTAATTTGCATTGGGTTTCATAATCAAGATCAAACTGTTTTTTGCACCTTCATGTTTGGTTTTGGATGTATTTCCCAATGTAGATATTGAAATAAAAAGCCAATAGATGATTATCAACAAAGTTGCATTAAAAGAAGATCATAATAAAATTCGTTAGTTTCATGTTTTTTTGTTGTTTGATATGGACTTTATGGCTAATAGAAAAGAGGGGGTGACAAAATGAAAATAATACCAAAAAAGGACTAGACTTGGTATGATTTTAAGGATAACTTTAATGTGTATTCTAATTACATAAAAATGCATCATGTAATTATTATGTAATTACAATGGAATACCATAAATTTATAACATGGCATTGTATTTTTGTGGCAAAGATGCAATTATTATGCTTCCCTTGTGATTTTTCAAACATACAAAAATGTAGTTTTAAGGAGTGTCCACCCACTTGGGTGGCCCCTTTGATTGTGATTTTACCCCTATATGACTTTTATTTTCAAATTTAGATTCCTCGTGATTTTTTGCATTGGATATTGAGTCCTTGATAAAAAAATTCACAATGATATCCACACAAAAATGTCCATATATATACAAATCCATAGTTACAATAACATTCCACATGTTACAACTTCAAAAGTTCACTCACTCAACTTAAGGTCATTAATTGATAATACAATTACATATATGTGTGTTCACATTTAAGTTGATAATTTACAAGCAAAATGGTTTTGAACAAAACCAAATTGAAATAAATTATAATGTGATATTAATATTAATCTCCTCATTCATATAGTCACCCTTCAAATGGAAAATGTAAGCTCACTTTTAATATAATGTTTCAAGAACTTCTAATAGTATGTTGGAAACCCAATTTGGATCACATTTACTACATGCACATTTGTCCTAGAAGTTCAAAACTTTTGGGCAAGACTACAATTACCAAATTGTTCTTCATTTGGGAATGTTTTGGACTCATCTCTTATACCTTTTCCAAAAACCTAGGTTTTTTATGAAGTTGTGGTGAAATTTTTATCACAAATTGTCATTAGTTTTGTTTTGAACTAAAATCATGGACATTGGTTGCTAATTGTAGATGCCTTGTAATTTATCATATCAACTTGTCAAAAAAATTGTGAAGAACTATCTCTTTTGACTATTCCTAAAAAGCTTATTAAAAATGATTTAAAAGGTTCTTATGTCCTTCATTTTTTGTTACATGCATTTGACAATAAAATGGGTGATAACATGTTGGTTTTGATGTTGATTCAAGATTTAAAAACATGTGGTTACTCACCGTGTATATGGGTACTAAAAATGCTATTATTATGATTGTTAAGTATAACGAATATTAATTGTTGCACTTGCCAATGAAGGTAAACAAGTTGTGATGTTTGACAGTATTGAAGAAGTTGAAAATGCTCAATCACAAGTTCATTCTAAAAATTTATTTTACAACACAATGACAAGTGCAAACACTTATAGTGACCTCATGTCAAAAGAACTTGTTATATTTTGTTGCCATTTTGTTGTTGCAAAAATTTGCAAGGACTTTCCTTGTCTTGGTGTTGAAAAGAACACAACTTTTCGATCATTTAGAAACTAATTCAACATATTATTGGACCCCAGTTAGCTAAATCAAGACATAAAAAATATTTTCCATTGCTAGAATTTTGATGGCATTAATTCATAAATGTCATTTCTAAACAAATAACATGGATAAGTTGATAATTTTCAACAAAATTTAACAATTTGATCTACATATTTATTACTTGAAACCAACTGACTTTACATTTACATGTGAGGTGGAATTGGATTTGATGATATAGTTAGAAGTTGGATTTGAAAACAAAGTCAAGTGTGAAATTTTTTTAAACCTATATGTGATTTCCTTTAATATCTATTTTGTTTGCAAGTGGTTGATGATTGATAGACATGTTTTGGCTCCATGCTAGATTGAAAATGATGAATTGAAGTACCTATTAGGTTTAGAATATTGAGTTAAACCTTCACTAATTTAATTTTGGGAAGGGGCTTACTTGTTTAAAATTTCAATGTGTAAAATGGAAAATTTTATCTATTGTGTGTATTATGTCATTTGCATGTTTGTGTGTGACTTTTGTGTATTTTGGCGTCTTGCTTGGTATCTATGGTGTTTTTTTAGCTATCTCTTGTGGGTGCTTATGTTTATTGTGTCTTTATGTGTGGTTTTTTTGATCTTATGTCTTGTATGACTTATGTGTGATGTGTTTTTTTGTTTTATGTCATGTGTGTATGTTGTTGTCCTTTATTATTTATATGTCATATTAATTATGTCTCGTGTATTTGATGTGTGTCTTATGTATTCAATCTTTGATTATGGTAATAGTTTTCAAGATGTGAGTCAAAGGTCGGATCAAAGATGAAACAAAGGAAAAGTTACTTAAAACCCAAAACCATCAAACATGATAAAAAACCTTTGTTTTGATTAACCATTTGGCTTAGGGCTTGAATTCAAAGTACTGTTTATACTGTAGTTGTCAAATTTGTACACAAAAATTCATGGAAGTTTCTTTATATCTTGAAATTCCATCGTAATTGGTATCACCTCTTTGAGATTGTTTGTTTTTTGTAAATATGTGTTCTACAATCTTTGCCTTCAAATTTCAAAACTTGTGAATGTACTTTGCCTCCAAAATGTAAGGAACTGGGCTTTATAATTTGTGAAAGACTCAAGACCTAATTTTCAAAGAGGATTTGTCAAATAATCAAGTCAAATAACTTGAGTACACATGTCTAGGTTTTGGTTAAAGAACCAAACTATGTACCCAATTAAATCATGTGACCAAAACCCCACCCTCTCTTCATACTCACGCATTCCTGAGTTTCTAAAACTTGAACACATTCAATTTTTAAAACAAAAAATTCAAACGCTCAAAGCCAATGTTTTTTTTTAGCAAATATTTTCCTTTTTTTGATAAACACATTTGGGAATTCTTTTTAAAAAAAATTTTTAAGTGTAATTTTGAATAATTTCACAAGTTTTGGGGCAAAATTCACTAAAAATTTCAACATCACAAACATGAAGAAAAAGAAAGCGATTCGTTCAATTTTTATAAAAAAAAACTCAGGCATAATATGATTAGGAAATCAAATACTTGCCCCAACATTGAAAAACACTACAATTTCCATTGAGGAGAGCCAAGAAGCCTATTCCCTCAAGCTTGCTTTCAATGCATCAATTCAGAAGCCATGTGAAGTAGCCTAGTGATGATGGATGGCCACAGTGAACCAGCACCCACAAGCGAGCGGGAAGGAAGGAAGGAAGGATGGATGATAAGTGGTCAGGAAACAGTTTTCCGTTGGATTTCAGCTCCCTACTTAACCATGGTGGTTTAGGTCAGTTGCTTTAATTGCTTGCAATGCCCCATTTACTAGCAATCCACATGCAGGTTGTTAGTAGTAGGTAGGTAATGGAAACAGCCCTTACCTACCTACTAACCATATACTTAACTAATATACTAGTTACCTATTTTCCTACCTACCTATCTATCTACCTACATATTAGACCTATGGTAGCTAGTAGTTACCTATTTTCCTACCTATCTACCTATAATTGGTTACCAAGGTGAAACCAACTATTAACTCAGTTGAGGTTTCATCCACAACTGAGTAATAACAGGGCATCCAGTGGATGGTGCATTGGTGGGTGCTGGTTCACGGTGGTTGGCAAGTGCTCCCTACGAAAAGCCTAAGGAAAATGGGCCGTTCCTATAATAAGGACCGACTTGAGGTAGAGTCGAGGGACCCTTATTTCAGAGGGGGGCACTTATTTGAGGACCATCCTGCTCTAAGGGCTTGAGACCGACATAAAATAAGGGACCGGGCAAAGAACCTTCGGTTCCCAGAGGATGGGGGGTTTTTTTTCTTTTGGTTCCGGATTTTGGAGAACTGGCAGTCAAGGGTTCATATGCCTGATCATTACCTGCCCGTATTTTTAAATCCTAGCTTCCTTTGATAATATATCCGTATGTATATTCCTTTGATATATATATCCGTATATATACATGAAGAACTCATTCTAGCTTCCTTTGATTACAAGTAGGAGCCCTTTTTTTTGTTGAA
This sequence comes from Sphagnum tenellum, assembly GCA_963921925.1. Taxonomy (NCBI): domain Eukaryota; kingdom Viridiplantae; phylum Streptophyta; class Sphagnopsida; order Sphagnales; family Sphagnaceae; genus Sphagnum; species Sphagnum tenellum. The sequence goes on from OY998145.1 coordinate 20,345,115, forward strand.
AAGATGTGCCTTTTGGGTGTGATTTTATTTTTCTGCCCAATTAATAAAAATTATACCCCATTCCAACCCTAACACTTGCTTAAAATACCAAAATTTATTAATAAATTATACCCCATTCCAACCCTAACACTTGCTTAAAATACCAAAACTCATTAATAAATTATACCCCATTCCCAACCCTAACACTTGCTTAAAATACCAAAACTTGATGATAGACAAATCATGTGTGACCAAGAGAGCTGCTTGCTCTCACCACAAGCAAGTGATCCATACTTTAGGAAGTGGGTGGTTTCATGCATAGTTTTGCAATGATGTGATTATCTTTGGGTGGGTGGCCACCAAACCCTAGACTTTGGTTAGATTCAGGCAAAGTTCATGGGTTAATAATTGGGTGTGCATTGAACAAAGGTTGCATTTGGCATTTTGCACACACATGGATACAAGATGCCCTCCAATACACTTAGGAAATTTCTCCAAGTGCTTTTTACAATGCTGAAAAACTACCTATCCTTTTTTGTTTGCATCAAGAGGTATATATAACATAGACACCAAACTCTTGAATGTAAATCATCATCTCAATGCCCCCACATTCAATAGTTTACATGATCTCCAAATCATCTAATGGGAACCCAAAATATCATTGGCCTCTATGTCACTTGTCAAGCAAATGAGTAAAAGTTTCAACAAGCATACATTAATGTCTCTTCTTCACACATAGGGCTAATACCACCCCATTTGGACACTATCAAAAAATGTGTTAGTAATGTGTACTAGTATTGAAGGTGCTCTAGTTCACCCTACCTTCTTCCTCAAACAAGTCAATAAATGTACTTCCAATGTGGTTGCCTAACAAGGCCAAAAAAGGAAATCATCCCAAGTGGAATAAGTCGTAGCCAAAGGAACACACAATTTGTGTTGCATCACTTGTAGTGTACCAACTTGTGATGTTGAATGAAAGACCAACATTGCTAATCTTCTTGAAACATCTCAAAGCACCGTCCTTTCAAAATATTGGGTTAGGTTGGCATCGTGGAAAGAATCAAAAGTCTTAGAATGTTAGCACAAACAAAAGGCCTTCATTTTGTGTGTTTATGTGTACCATCAAATAGTGGGCCCATTGATCAAGGTTTTTTCTTTTGTGTTTTTATGAAGGAAAACATTTATTTTCAATGTATGAGATGAAAAGCACCTCCACATTTCATCTTGAAGGGTTGAACTTTTCTTGCCCTTGGCAATGAAGGGTTGTTGGTTTTCCCCTATGAAGAAAATCATCTCCAACAAAAATAACATGGAGAGGAAATTGAAAGAAATGCAAGAGATTTTTTCTTCTTTATTCCAATTTCCCCAAAAATAACATAATTCAATCAAAATGAATTGGAATCAATATCTAAATGAATAGTTTTAAAATGAAATTGAGGGCATATCCAATGTTTATCAATTTGTTGTTCATCCATATTTCAAACAAGTTGCATCTTATCAAATTTTTTTTAAAAAGATCAAAATAATATCAAGATTCATTAAAGTAGAATGTGTCATTACCCCAAGTGCATCATTGCCCAACTAATTTTTGCTTCAAAAATTAGTTTTTGTAATTTAGTTGAATTTCCAATAACAATGATTGTTCAAAAATTGACATTTGTTACACCTTAAGTCTTAAAAGTATGAAATCACCTCTACAAAATCCCACTTATCAAGGGCTTCCCAAAAATTGAGCTATGATTTATGGAATTTTTAACGAAATAATTGTTCAATATTCCATAACTCTTGCACCATAGATGTAAACATCACAAAACTTCAATGCACCCCTACTCATGAAGGGTTGTCCAATTGTCCAATGGTATCAAGAGCATGGTTGGGGATGTTATAATTTGGGAAATCTCATTGTGACAAACAAACAACCAACCTACTTTAATAAGTATATATATGTATATGTATAATACTTGGGAGATTAATAATTTTGTAAAGTTTAATATAATTTATTTCATTTACAAAGAAAAAAGTCACATGCTTCAATTCTAACTAATGTGGATTGTGCCAATGATCACATATTGTAATATTGAATGAACTTTGAAAGGGAAAGTTGTCATAAACCTAAGTTTTATGTTGATATGCAATATTAATGGTGATCAATTAATGGAAGAATGAGTTGAATTTGTGGAAATTAAATTCCATTTGAATGAAAATATTGAATAACATTGCTTGCAAATTGAATTGAATTGAAATTCAATTCAATTCAATTCAATTTAAACTCAATTGAATTTGAACTTCATTGAATTAAATTCAATCAAATTGAAAAAAAATGGGATGCAAATTAGTGCAAAATGTATCTAAAATATCCTAGTCACTATAATGTTGAAAAAATAACTCTAAGAAAACACAAATCCCAAAAGACACATTTCCATTTCTATTTATTTTCGAATTGGTTAAACTCCAAAGGATGATGTATGGAACCTAAAGTTTCTTACATAAATCTAACTTGGGCATTGTGTTGTTTTATATTACAAGTGACAATCAATTGATGAAAAAAATGAATTTATTGTGTGGAAATTAATTTTTATTCACATGAAAATATTGTTTGACATTGCATGCAACAAATCCTAAATTGAATTAAACTGAAAATTTTAAATTAAATTAAATTAGTTGGGATGGACATGGCTTTCCCCAAGCCATTGGACTTGGATCCATTTCAAGGATCTATGTAATCACAATTTGTTAAAAAAATCAATCATAAATGACCATTTTGCAATCACAATTTGAAAGTTTTTAATTTTATCATGAACATTCCTACATTACAATTTGTAGGGGGGAAAAAAATCATTAAGAAGGTTCATGTAGGATAACAATTTAACATAAATAACATGGACATGAAAATACACATGTTATGCATCTTTTCATGTCCATATATATAGGTGGGTAGGGGAAAGGGGTTAGGTAGTTAGTCTCAAAATAGATAGGTATGAATTGCACAAACAAATAGATAGACCAAAAAAAATTTATTGAATAGATTGAATTGAATTGAAATTCATTTGAAGAAAGATGAGATGTTAATTGTTACATAAGGTATTGGAAATGCTCATGACTATGGTGTTGAATTTTATTTTTCTTAAAAACACAAATCCTAGAAGATGCCTTTTCATTCCTTTTTACTTGGGAACCAACTTTAAATATTCCAATTTTGAATTGTTGTACAAAAGAATGACTTATAGAACTTAAACTACTTTACTTAAACTAAGCTTGATGGATCATCACTAGGATTTTCCTTAAATTTTATTTAATTTTTGGTGAAAATTTTATCCAAAATTCAATATCTCCCACACCTTATTTCCAAAAATCATGAAAATACCTCCATAAAATCCTACTATATGAGTGATTTCCAATAATACAAAAATCAGATCTGTGAATTTCCTTTTAAAAATTAATTTTAATTTTATTGGATTTTCGATGAAGTAAATGTTAAGTATTTAATAATTCCTACATTGTAGGTTTAAAACGTTACAAAAACACCTTGGTGCAGCCCTATTCATTAAGGACTTTGTAATAACACCAAAAGAAGTCTTGGGGGCACATGGTTTGGAGATGTCAACATGACATAAATATTACCTTCTTTAATAAATATACTAGTATGGCTTGTGTTGTTCGCCCAAATGTAAACATGATATAACTATTCCTAACAGGAACATAACCTTGACAATATATCCCAAATTTTAAAACATATTTTTTGTTTAATTTAATTTATAATGACAATAATTATTCCAAATTCAATTTCTCGCCCACCTTAGGTCTAAGATTTAAAAATCACCTCCAAGTAATCACACTAATCAAGGGTTTTCCAAAAGTACCAAAAGTTTATGCCAATGATCCTATTTTATTTTTATTTTGTTGATTTTTTTTCTAAGAAAATTGTTCAATATTTAATAACTCTTGCATAGTATGTTCAAATAATACAAGATCACTTTAGTGCACCCCTAATCATTGAAGGCTTTCCAATGGTACCAAGAGTGTGATGGGGGGCACTATGGTTTGGAAGATTTTGACATAACAAACAAATTACCTTGTTTAATAGATAGTTTATTATTTATAAAGGCCATCTAATGAAAGTTAATCGTCTTAATTTTTCCTTAAACCAAAACAAAACCCCAAATTTTTATTTTATTTTTGAGCTTAACATTGATATATTTTAATATTTTGTTAATTTTTCTAAAACTAAAAGTAATGATACATTTACCAAATATTCAAGATGGAAATTTGTAAAAAACTAAAATTGAAAAATTGTAATTGGATTTAATAGACAAGGTTTCTTTTTTCCATCACAACTAGATACAAGAAGATAAACATATATTAAAATACTTAAAAGATATATAGATCTTAGTATTGAGACCAAATTCCCATGCAATTTTTTTATTATTAAGCAAATTTCAATTTCCCCCCTCTTTAACAAGCAAGAAATCCCAACTCATAACACTTTGCAATGCACCACTATAAATTGAATAAATGCACAAGCACATTGCATGTTTTGTTTAACATGTTTACACCAAATTTCTTTGCATATTTTTTCTTCCAACATATAATAAAATTAATAAACATAGATGTTTCGTGTTTGATTAGTAATGGGTTGATGATTAATTGGCCAACGAAATGCCCTCCCCCCACCCCCATGCACAAAACAAACAAATTAATCCCAAATCAAACACACATTTAAAGGTGGTTGAAAGTTAAGGCGATTCATTTTTTTGTGTCATGAAGCAATGTTTTGCAAAATGTCATGCATTTACATGTTATAAAATTAAAAATATGTCAATTTTGTGATTAGAAATCAATTTTAAACTTGAATAAAAGAAACATTTATATTCTAAAAATTACAACATACAAGCACCAAATACATAGTAATGGACTTTTGAAGTTGAAAAATATGAATTGATTTTCTATGCCTTTTTATACATGTATTTTTTGTGTATATATATTTTTTGGGATATCTTATAGGGATTAATTATATGATATATTAAAGTTCTTGGAACATAGATTCAAAGACATTTTTGTAAATTTTTAGTAGAAAAAAGTTATGAACTTTTGAATGGATTAAAATGGGCATATTTTCACAAGTCCATTTCATATTCATTTGTTGATGGATTTCAATTTTATTTTTTTACATGTCATTAAAAGTTGTTTTAAATGCATTATCTTCATATAAACCTTCTATTAGCCACCATGTAATTTCCCATTTAACCCATGATATAATAAAATATTGTGATTTTAATAGTATCATAAACATTTTTGAAGAATGGTATATCCATTGAAAATGAGTCATCTTAGCTTGCAACCATCTTTTATCATGCCAATATATATATATCCAAAACCAATATTAAAAATAGGAACATAACCTTGGCAATTTTCGAGGCAAATTTTTAAGTTCATAACTATGGTTCTTAGAAAAAACCAATTATGATATATGTGCACATTTTTCAAAACTAAAAAAATCAATTAATTACCCATAAAACCACCTTTTGATTTATTGTTTCATGAATTGACCATTTCTTCAAAGGTTTTGAAATAATTAAAACCAATGGTTCTTTGATTTTCATCTTTTTTTCAAAAAAACAAGTCACTTAATGCACACTTGTAGACACATGTATCCCAAACCTTTGTAAAAAAAATCATTTTTTTGTTGCATATTGACATGTTTTAAAACATGGATGGCCAAAACAACTACTTAAAACCAAATTCCTTTAAACCCAAAATTTCACAACTTACAACTAATTTTAATGTAGTAGTCATAGTGTTCAAATTATACCTTTCATCTTTCACATAAGTAATGATTTTTTTTTAAAAAATCATATTGGTCCAACGATTTTAAATTTTTTTTGCAAACAATGATTTTTATAATGTCATGGACACCAGTAGCATTCACCAACATCACCATTATTAAATGTCATGGATGTTGACATCAACATGGATGAATTCCATTCATTTTTCATCCATAATGCATGAAATTCATCCACCATTAATTTTTAGTTAATGCAAATCATTTGTAATTTATTTATAGTTGATTTATACTTAATTTATAGTTAGCTTGTAATTCATTTATAATTCACTTATAAGTCATTTATACTTTAAGAAGGTTCTCAAGAAAATTCTTTGAATGATGGCCATACGAAAACCTCCATGGAATTTTCATTAATTAAGTCTCCAAAAGGGTAATAAATAAAGGCAGGACCTAAGCCTTCATTACCTTTAATCTATTCAACATTAATTTGAGGTACAATGTTGAACCAAACCTTATTCATTTCATTTCATATTTTCATAATAAATTTATGTAAACCTATGTCTTACACACTTTGTGTTCTTATATTTGATTTTCATGTTTTCATTTAAAAACTAGGCTCGCTTTTGTCATGGTTGGTTATATCCTTTGAAAATCTTTTACTTTTGGTTATTTTTGTGCTCATGACATGTAAACTCAAAAAGTCCAATGGTACTGTGTTTTGATTACCAATTAGCTCGCAAAAAGTTAAGAACAAATGCAATAGTATCATGCGCGCTTTTTAACATTCATAAATGAAAGATTGTAATTGCAAAATAACCTTCTAATAATGTTGATAGAACATGTTTTTTTTTTCCACCATCTTGGGCAAAATGTGTCAAGTATTGGTTGTAGAACATTCGTTGTAACAAAAAAAAAGAAGGTCCGAAATCACATAGCACACTAGCTGCCTGCACGGCCCTAGGCGTCCATGTCTTCCTAGTCTTTCTCACACATAGATCAAACCTTTGATCATCCCACAATACTCTGACTGTCTATGAGCCCCTAATCCTCTACGCACGACTCAAACCTCTGATTAGCTCTCAACATGGTGATTGCCTAATGATGCTTTGAAACACACATTGCAAGACCCGAGATGTCCTTGCTTTGCTTCCACACAACAACAGAACAAAATTCACAAGATGCATTTCCTGCCTCTCCCGATCATATAATTTCCAGCCAAAGAAATTCTCTTCATTCCAAACTATGTACATTGCCCGAGAGCACAAGCTTCATCTTCATCGAAATATTTATAAAATGCCGGATTCTCAGTGCTGTCTACTCATCTCTCTCTAATCTTCTCGAATTCCTCTACAACAGTCGCTTGGCCAGATACTAGGCGCAACAAAAAATTCTAGCACTCTGCCAAGCTCTCCAGTAGCTAACCGAACCTCTCCTCACTTTGTCCTTCCTAGATCTCTAACCTCTGCCTCTCCATGCTCTCCTTCTTCCTACTCTTCCTATTCTGTTCCTCCCTCATCCTTCGATCGCCCCAAAATTCTTCTCTTGATCTTTCTCCACGCCACCACATCTCCGTTGGCTTCCTCCTGAAGCTTCTCGAAAATCGTCCTACTCCGTTCCATCCATCACCAACCGCCTGCCGCCATTGCTTACTCCTCCTTATCAATTCGGTTCCATACCTTCCCATTATTTCCAGCCGCCAATTTCCCTGAGCCACCCAGCACACACCAACAGAAAGCAAACAATCCATGCAATTCCATGCAGTAGTAATGGGGCGCCGCAAGTAGATGACGGCTAATATCCTCGAAATCAGCCATCGTTTGGATTTTCACGGTGACCTAATTTCATACCACATATGTAACCCCTCCCTTCTTAAATACTTGAGTCCCTCAACTTCATCTAGTCCGATGGGAAAAAGATCTGGAGGTCTCAACAAGATCTCTCCCACTGGTGACCATTGGCATCTTGGATGATGCATAATCGACAGCTTTCCTCAAAATCGAGGTTCCCCTTTCCATCAGTATGTCCAATGAATTGGTAGGGCCCCTCCCAACTTGCAGTCAGAGCTTTTCTTTTCCCTGGCTTCTTCATCTTCACCATCGTCTGACCTGCAATCAAGCCTTCAAACAAATGCTTATCCCTCCTGGCAGCATAGGCTTTCTTTTGTTGCTTTTGAGCTTGCCCCACATTGAGCAACACGTTGTTATGGATGCTTGTAATGAGTTCCACTTTCTGCAAGAACTGGGCTGCATCATCGTCGACATTCACACCATCGTTAGTCTTAGCAGTCAGGGCCTGTAAGTAGTTGTCAGCCCTCAAACGGGGTGTGCGACCAGTAAGCATAATGAACGGAGAGAATTTGGTACTCGTTTGGATTTCACATCTGTACCCAAACAGAACCTTAGCCAACCGCTCATCCCAACAATCCGTGTTGGCAGGAATAGCAGCAAGCACGGTTATGCCATGCTTGATGGTCTAAATCATGTGCTCCGCCATCCTGTTACACTGAGGCCATTGGGGCGCAGTGCGTTGGTGTTGGATTGCATAGTCCTTACACATCACGTCAAACTCTGCAGCCCACTCCCCCCCATTGTTAGTCAGTACGAATTTGGGAACTCCATATGTACAAATTATGTCATCCTCCAAAAACTTGGCTGTTGTCTTAACTCCATGATCAGCAACCGCCTTTGCTTCGCACCACTTAGAATAGTGGTCGATGGCTACCAGGATATATTTGTTGCCTGACTTAATCTCAGGCAATGGCCCTACAGTGTCCAGTGCAACTCGATGGAACAGATCACAAACGGGAATATTCTTCAATTGCTCATCTCCTGATCGGATGCTGCCTGAGCTCCTCACCAATTGGCACTGTTGGCACCCTCTGTTTTGACATCTGCAGTTCGACTATGCCAGAAGTACTTTCGTGGAATCTTCGCCAACGTTCGCTGTTCACCAAAATGCCCCAGGTCTTCGTGCATTTGTTTTACCAGAGACACCCTCTCCTCGGGTTTGGGCACAAGCAATGCTTTGAAGAAAAGCTTTTGCTCCTTCCAACAGTAGTTGTTTGCCCTCTTCTTGACCCTCTTGCTCTCCTCAAAGTCTATTGCATCTGACAGTACACCTTCCTTCAGCAACATTAGACATTCTGTATCCTCCCAGATGTCAACGCAACTGGACTTCACTTTGTGGTCTTCCTCATCATCGGGTTCTGTGGGGCTCAATTCATGGTCCGCAAGCTCAGACAGTTCCTGAGCTGCCAAAACTAAATCTAACTGATGTCGTTTGTCCAAATACTGGGGTCTCCTCCTCTTCAGCACCATTTGCGCTTCCTTATGCTGTACAGGTGCATCACCTGTTTGCATTGCTTCTTCACCTGGGGTAGACTCTTCAGATAGGTCCTTTTCTGACGCGATGTCGAGCATAAATAACTAATGGTCGCTATCATATTTCCGATGGTTGATACCAAAGCAATTGGCACTATGTTGTGTCAATCTTCTGTCCTTTCTCCTGACACCCATCCATTCTGTTTCCTCTCCTGTCAAAGCACATAGAAGTTTTCCTCCTCCTTCAGGTACATCTGCTTGAGCACTTGCAATGTCGTGGATCTCTTCACCGAATTCCTCATCATCATCAGCTTATCCAACTGGGTTCCTACTCAAGGGATCAACGTTCATGTGCCTGAGTCCTGGTTGGTGTATTATTTTGAAACTAAAGTCTTGCAACATGCCAACCCAGATGCCTCTTCAACCATGTGCCTCGGATACAGTCGCCAACCACTCTAGGGGTTTGTGATCTATACGTAGGATGAAGTGCTTCATGTGCAAGTATTGTCTGAAGTGCATCACACCCCAGATCAGAGCGTAGCATTCCCCTTCCATTGGATGGAATCTCCTCTCTGCCTCAATCAGGCTTTTGCTGGCATATGCCACCACTCTTTCGAACTTCCCTTCTTTATGTGACAGTATGGCTCCCACGCCTTTGGACGACCAATCCACGTACAGCCAAAAGGTTCGCTTAAAATATGGTCGTGTGAGTACAGGTGCGTCCACCAGAGCTGTCTTCAATGCCTGGTATGCCTGTTCACAGTCCACATCCCATACAAATGCAACGTCCTTCCTTGTCAATTCAAATAAAAGACCTGCCAATCTTGAATAGCCTCTAACATATTTTCGGTAATACCCTGTCAGACCTAAGAATGATCTGACGCTTGTGACATTCTTCAGTGTCGAGAAATGCAACACCGCTTCATTCTTTCCAGGATCGGGTCAGATACCTTCCTTGCTCACCACATGACCCAGAAAGGTGATAGTCTTAGCAGTAAAACAACACTTGCTGGGGTTGAGCTTTAGATTTACTTCCCTGAGTTTGCAGAACACTGCATCCAAATGTTGAATGTGCTCCCCCCAGGTCTCACTGTGCACGTTGAGGTCGTCAACGAACACCTTCAGAAACGTGCTCCCCAAGTCCTTGAAGACCTCTGACATGGTTTGAGTGAATGTACTCGTTGCATTTTTGAGTCCGAATGGCATAACGGTCCAATCGTACAATCCAGTTTTGGTGATCAAAGTTGTCTTCTTTATATCCTCTGGAGCCATTTGAATTTGCCAAAAACCAGACTGTAGGTCTAGAGCAGTAAACCATGTCAATTTTCCCAGTTGATCAATCACATCCTCAACGAGTGGCATCGGAAACATGTCTCAACGCGTCTGAGCGTTGAAAGGTCGATAGTCTCCACAGAAGCACCTACTCCCATCTTTCTCACTGGAAGCGTCATTCGACAAGCATATTCAGAGTTGCTGGGTCTCATCTTACCCAAATCAACCAATGCATCAATCTGTCTCTTTACTTCAGTCTCCTCCCAGTAAGACAGTCGACCAGGAGAAGCTTTGCAAGGTGGAAACCCTTGCGTGTCAATACTATGCTCACCAATGGTACAGCAACCCAGTTTGCCCTTGTTCCAAGTAAAGACGTCTTAGTATCTTTCCAAGACCTCCCAGAGTTGAGGCTGCCCATGCTTACCCAAATCGGTGTCGACCTTGATTCGTTCACAGATCTCCTTCCACCTAATCCCCAACTCAAGATGGCTGCACGATGCAAACTTTTCAGTGGGCTTGCAATCAGAGTTGCCAGTTTCTACCTGAACAGTTTGGAGTAGCATTGGAATTGCAGAGTCATGTTCAGGCTTGTGTTGCTGCAACAACACTGGCCCAGGTACATTGTGTGTGGACACGTGCACAGACTGTCTGCTCTCCTCTGCATCAGATGCCCACCTGCTCCAGTCGGCATAATCATCCCCATCCGAGATCTCCTCTGTCATGATCCCATCAGCCTGCTCCTGCAACATAAGTCGCAGCATTTCCTGTGGTCTTTTCGAGCTTACCAATTCCTCAAACTCAGCATCCACAAACTCATCTTCTGAATCGATCTGCTCTAATCGATTAGATTTTGAGTCATAATATTCATCATTGTCACTTTCATCATCAGAATCCGAGACAGTCGCGACACCCCCTTCGTTGACAGTTTCTCGATCCTAATCAGGTACCCCGTCACTTTCTTGATCTACATGTGCATCCTTCCAAGAGGTTGACGCTTCTCGCACCATTGTACCCGTACTCACCTTCTGTAACAAATTTACCACTGTCAGTGGCAATACTTCTACATTGGTCCCAGGCCCATGCCTTACTTGGATCAGACCTCGTTCCACATCGACTACCGCTCCAATCTTCATCAGAAAGTCCAGTCCTAGTAGCACGTCGTATCCATCTGTGTCTATTACCATGAAAGTCATGGCACATTGTATACCCCTGATTTTAACTTGCACATCATCAACCTGGCCCAATGCCCGAGTGATCACTCCCGATGCTGTCTTGTAACTCTCATTTCCTGTCACAAGATGCATCATACCTAATTCTCTCACTACAGCAGCAGCCAGAACTGACATGGATGCTCCTGTATCTACCAACCCTTCAACAATGCAGTCACTGATTTCTACAGGAAAATGTAGAGTTTTACTCCGATGCGTCTTACTGACGCAGATCCTCCTTAGTGATGGGAGTGCAGAAACCACTGAGACTTGATTCTCGGTGGTTTCCGAATCCCTTCTTCTCCTTGCGAGCTTCACCAGGCTCTCAAGGTGCTCCAGCTCGCCAGGAATCATGAGAACAATTTCCATGGGAGATAGAAAAATCTTCCCTTTTATGAAATGTGACAGGATTTTGGACCTCACAGAAATGTCCCTACTCATACCAACTCCCTCCCTCTCAGCTTCAGGGATTGGTGCAACCCCTCCTGGTGCTACATTGATAGGAGTCCTTCTCCTCGGCACTCGGGTGTAGGAAAACAAATTTTCATTTCCACACAGCTTATTAAGCTGTTGCTCGGTCGCTGCTCCATCATCAAACAACACTTCTAAGAAATTCGCTGTTCCAGCTATTGATTTCCCATCTTTGGGCTTCTTCCAGCATTTGTCTTCAGAGTGCCCCAATCCTATACAGAAGGTACATTTGATACCACAATTTTCTGTCCTATGCGGCATATTGCACTTTGCACATTTTGGCCATGCTTCATTTAGCCTCGGACAGGCAGTGGCCATATGGTCCCCAACCTTACAGAGTTGGCATCCTCCCAAGGCAGTGGAAAAAGATGATGATGCTGGATCATGCGAATTCCCTTTGAAGAAATTTATGAGTGTGTTGTTTAACGCAATAACTTGCTTCTCCACATTGCTTTCCGACGTCTCTTCTTCTTATTCCTCTCAAAGAGGCTCATACGGTGTCTCGCTAAGTTCACCCATAACTCTTTCTACCTCTGTTGCAGCTCCAACCAATTCTTCGATATCTGCAAACGTCGTTACCACACATAATTTTCGGATTTCTGGCCTTAGTCTGACCAGGAATCTCCTCCTTTGCTCTGCATCTTGTATTTGGCCCTTCCGAAACAACTTGTCCAATCGTTCGAAATATTTTTGAACCCTTTCTTTGGGTTCTTGCTTGATGGCATCCATCTTCATTCGGATGTCATCAACATCGATTCCTCCATACTTCTGCACAATCTGATTATGTAACTCAGTCCAATCAGCAGGCACTGGTTACAGCCTTCTGAACCATTCTTTGGCTCGACCACGTAGATTCAGCTTGGCAATCTTGAACAGTTTGTCAGCATTGAGATCACGCACTTCGGCGGCCATGGTCAGTCGCTCTGCCCAATCATTTACATCCTCGTGATCTCGTGCCCAGAACAACTCATCCATTCCTTGATGACTCGTCATCTCATAGAGGTTCAGCAACACAGCAAAAATTGCAGCCCTCCTCTGCACACACAGCTCTTCAAATCAAAAGGAAAGAAAAACATATGTAATCAAAATTGATCAGCCCTTTAGCTCTTGCAACACAAGTCTGACTCTTGAACAAAACAAATGTTGTCCGAGTCACCCATGAAACTCCGATTGCGCTCCCTCCATTATCGGTTTCAAAGGTTCAAAAGTGGATGGAACAGTGGTAAAGTTCTGCTCATCCATAGACTCTTGCTGGAATCTCCATCCTCCTTCCTGGCTTCGCCAAATTCTCCAGCTAATGAGGCAGGATTTTGATCCACCATGCTCCACCCTTAGTAAGCGATCTCCCTCCTAATATAAATCCTCCACACCAGGGATATACAATCGCACAAAACGGTTGGGTGATACCGCCGACTTAGGAATCCAAATGTCCCCTAGCCTCGGTACACTAGACTGTCGCTCTGCGAATTCAGGAGTCACCCTACGCAAGGTAGGAGGTGAAGTAGAAACTGGTCTGTAAGTCTAAGGTCGATACCCAGCCCTTTGCTCCATCGATTACCTTCACCCAAATTTGCGCACGAGTATAAAAACCACTATGAGCTACTTCTACAGCAATGTCTCCTACTCAAGCCTCGTCAGGATTTATTCCTACAAGCCTCACCACACCACAGCCTAGAAAACGCAAAATGACCGCTCCCCTCTATGGTCTGCTCTGAACATTAAAGAAATCAAATCTACGAACAAGCCGTTGCTCGAGAATCTCTTGAGTCACTTGCTCCGCAGGAACTTCCTCACTGCTAGACAAAGACATGATCTTCAACTATCATTCTACCTAAACCTACACAGGTTCTACCAAGGTTGCAAACACGGAACCATGCTCTGATACCAAAAAGAGAGGGTCCGAAATCACATAGCACACTAGCTGCCTGCACGGCCCTAGGCGTCCATGTCTTCCTAGTCTTTCTCACACATAGATTAAACCTTTGATCATCCCACAATACTCTGACTGTCTATGAGCCCCTAATCTTCTACGCACGACTCAAACCTCTGATTAGCTTTTAACATGTTGACTGCCTGATGATGCTTTGAAACACACATTGCAAGACCCGAGATGTCCTTGCTTTGCTTCCACACAACAACAGAACAGAATGCACAAGATGCATCTCTTGCCTCTCCCGCTCAAACAATTTCCAGCCAAAGAAATTCTCTTCATTCCAAATATGTACATTGCCCGAGAGCACAAGCTTCATCTTCATCGAAATATTTACAAAACGCCGGATTCTCAGTGTTGTCTACTCATTTCTCTCTCTTATTCTCGAATTCCTCTACAACAGTCGCTTGGCCAGATACTAGGCGCAGCGGAAAATTCTAGCACTCTACCAAGCTCTCCAGTAGCTAACCGAACCTCTCCTCACTCTGTCCTTCCTAGATCTCTAACATCTGCCTCTCCATGCTCTCCTTCTTCCTACTCTTCCTATTATGTTCCTCCCTCATCCTTCGATCGCCCCAAAATTCTTCTCTTGATCTTTCTCCACGCCACCAAATCTCCGTTGGCTTCCTCCTGAAGCTTTTCGAAAATCGTCCTACTCCGTTCCATCCATCACCAACCGCATGCCGCCATTGCTTACTCCTCCTTATCAATTCGGTTCCATACCTTCCCATTATTTCCAGCCGCCAATTTCCCTGAGCCACCCAGCACACACCAATAGAAAGCAAACAATCCATGCACTTCCATGCAGTAGTAATGGGGCGCCGCAAGTAGATGATGGCTAATATCCTCGAAATCAGCCATCGTTTGGATTTTCATGGCGACCTAATTTCGTACCACATAGTTTCTTGTAGTTTGTTCTTTGTGATTGGAACCCAATTAGTGTGAACATAGGTCTAGTTTTTAAAAAATGTTTGGGGGGTTTATTTTCATGGTATGGCTTTAGAATATCATTCTTTCATGTTTTGAGATTTAAAGCACAAAGGAGGAAATAAGGGATTATTTTGTGTGTTTTTGAACTTGGACTCATGTGGTTCGTATTCATGAAACATGATAAGAAATCAATTTAGTTCATGGTGCTACATTAAATTTGTTTGATTTTGCATTCAAAAAGTTGTTGCAAGAAATTTGTTGTAGTTGGAGGTAAGGATTACAATTGGAAATTGATCTTGGTTGCTTTGGAAGTGAATCGGTGTCTTTAGTGAGATTTTTTGTTGAACTCTTTGAGAGTCAAATTCACTTTGGGCAAGGACCTAGGTTGGTGAAACAAAATGATGAAAGTGACGCATCCATTCTATTCTTTTGATATTTAAAGCCAAAGAAGTTATTGAGGTGATTGTAGTGAGAAAGTTTGTAGAACAAGTCTTGGCACATTGATGACAAAATGTTGAACTCAACCTACTTGAATTAAAGCAGGTCATTGGTTATTATAAATTTCATGGCAACACCATTGTTGGAGCTTAGGTGACAATGGTTATGCATCGGGTGGTGATAGTCATACATAATGACAACACATTTACATAAATGTTGTGGTAAAATTTTGGGAGGTTACTAGGTATGCCATTGTTAGTGGTGGCTCGGTGTGTGGACCTTGTTTTAAACCATCACCATTGTCTTATTCAAGTAACAACAAAATAACAATGGTGACAATAATGAACCACCATTGTAACCACCATTATTGTTGGAGTTCAAAACTCTAGTTGGTTTTTGTTTTTGATGCCAAGGGTCCGTTTTTTTATTGCCTTCACATGGACCAATACCAAGTGCAATAAAAAAATGAATATAGTAATAGGGGCATGGCATGGAACTAAAGCACAATTCCACCACATAATGTTGCATGGAGGTTGTGCTAATGGTGGCAGTGGTGTTCACCATCACCTCAAATCTACAAACTATAGTCTTATGTCATGTCTTCAAATGAAGGTGAGACATCACATGCATCTAAGTTGCCCTTTAATAGCCCCAACCCACAAGGTGATGTGTTGGCAAATCCAACCAACACAGTAATACCGCCAACTAATTCAACACCTTGTGAAAAATATTGGACATGGAGTGGAGATTGATGCCCATATCTTGATTGCTACCTTGGTTTGTAAGAAATAATCTCTTTCCAAAATTCTAATACAAATCCGATAGGATACAACACAATGTCCCCAACTAAGACATCATAATATGTAGCATTTGTCATCACAACTTAGACTTGAATGAATGATTAGTTTATTGGATGGTTGGGGTTCAATTGCACTAAAATGTTAGTATTGGGAGCCCATAAACCTTCCTTAATGCACCCATTAATATTTGAATATAATATGGGGATGGCTCAATGTCTTCATTAATCATGCCAATACCCAGAAATGTTCATTGGCCCAACATCACTAGTTAGGCACCAAAATCCAATAAAAATATTTGCCCATGTCCATTCCTCTTGAGTGAAAAAATTTCTTTATTACACACTAAGACCATTATTGGTGTCACTAATTTGCCTAATCACTAAAAGAAATACCCCCCCTTTGCAATTATGTTTTCAACCTAATTTCAACTATTGATCAAAGTTGAAAATGACAAATACAATTGAAAAATATTTTTGCAATTACAACATATTTCTTGCAACTATGTACCAAAAAAATAGATAATGACACTATAGTTGAAATCAATTAACATCTGTCAGCACCATGGACATTGACCACTTTAGTTGTATTTACCTACTTATCATTATAGTTGAAGGTCATTTTTTATTATGATTCATGTGATAACAGTACATGGCATCATCCACTTACCATTATAGTTAGTTGTTTTCAATTACTAAATGCTATCCATTTGTTAAGGTTGCATGATGTCATCAAACATGTAGTTGCAAGTTCAATTGTGTTGTAATTCAATTCGGCAAAAACTCAATTGGTAGTTAAATGACACATACACATCCACATCCATAGGTAAGGCCACATCAAAATTAAGTTAGGTTATGCCACATGGCATTTAAATATAGGCCACCTAGCCTAAGCTTATGCCATGCCTAGACATAAGAACCTAAGTTAAGTCTATACATTGACACCCATCATGAACTTAGGTTAGGCCTACACATAGGCACTTAAGTTAAAATGTAAACATTGACACCTAGGTTAGGCTTACACATAAGCCACCTAAGTGGCACCTAGGCTAGGTTAAGCCCCAATAGTATATGTGATCCCTATATTAGGCTTAGATTTAAACAACATAACACCTAGGTTATGTTTATACCCAAGCCACGTGGCACTTAGTTAAAAAAAATCTTATTTCATTTTGGGTTGAACCTTTTTTATTGCCTTATCCTAAATGGCTGTTACATTTTCATGGTGTTTTTGTCTTTTTGACATTTTTAATGCACTTTCTTATATAAATTGGATTATTTGAAATGGAAGATAAACAATATGGGATTGACATTTTAGTTGTAACTTAGTTATAAACCAATTACTTGTAACTCAATTGCAAGCCAATTACAACCTAATTACAAGTTAATTGATTGTAATTTAGTTGCAATTCGATTACAACCTAGTCTAAACTTAACTATGATTAGATTTAAGTTAGTAGTTTACTTAATTTAAATTTAATTAAGTACACAGATAATTAGTTAACCAATTAACTTAACTAGTAACTGGCCTAGGTTATTTAGGTTAATTAAGGTGTTTAGTAGCTACCAACTAGTCTACTTAATTAAGTAATTTATTTGGCCTACGTTAAATAGACTATTCAATTATAAATAGGGTTCAATTATTAAAAAATATATAACTATTAAAATTATGATAAAATATTTTAATGATGATTACTAAATAATTATTATTCGAAATAATATTTTTTAGAATTAATTAATGATATAATAAAAATAATAAAATAGCTAACATAACAAACAACTAATTATGATTTTTTAAAAATGCAGTCATTAAAAAATACGATAATATTTAATAATATAAAAAATATAGCATTAAAATTTAAAAATCAACTAGTATACCTACTGCAACTATTTTTATTTATTAAGAATTTATTTTTTTTACTATTACTATTTTAAAATTAAATAATATAAGATATAAAATAAATACATATACTAGTTTGGTTAATAATAATCATCATAATAAGTTATTGATTATTTTAACTATATAATTATTTATGTTATAATAAAAATTATTATGAAATTATTATGTGTATTGGAAAAAATTAATAATGATAATAATATCTTGTATTGTAATTAAAAATAATCATAACAAATGAAATAATAATCAAAGTAATGATAACAAATGCCTAGCCTAAATTTAATTATTAACTACAATAATTATTCAATATTATTTTTAAAAAACTATCCTTAATAAATTATTATTATTATTATTATTACATGTAATAATAATTAGTAATTAATAATACAATTTATTAATAGTTTTATTAGTTTTAAACCTAGGCCATGACACATGTCACATAAAGGTAGGTCACAATGTGGCACCTAGGTTGAGCTTACAATTAGGCCATGTGGCCAGGCTACCTAGAAAAAATGACCTAGGCTTGGTCTAAAAAGGTTGTTTGAAAAGTAAAAATTGTGAAGTTATTATATTTTGTTTTTCATTGTGTAACCAAAGATAGAAAATGATGATTAATTATTTATATTTATTCCCATTTAACTAAGACTTGGGTCAATCTTTTTGTAAAAGATTAGCACATTTTTTACATTTTTGTATGGATGATAACCCTTTTGGTTACAAACAAAAATTTCAAAATAAAACAATAATAGCAACCCCTAAACCTTCCAATTAACTTGTGAACATGCACAATGTTTCATCTATCTAGATTTGTTTTTTTTCATCCATCCAAAATTAACATTATCAATATAGTTGAATATATGATTTGTGACATAGCCACATCAACCAATGATAATGTTTCATTCATCCATTTATTGATTATTTTTCATCCATCTTTAAACGAAGATTACCAAAATAGTCGAATAAACAACTTGTGATAACATGACATTTGATGACATCGTATTTCTAGTTGACATTTTGACTATAGGTTAATTGTTAAGTTATTTGATTCCAAGAATATTATAGAAGATGCATTTTAGTCAAACATCATTTCCATTTACTATCCAAATTGGTAAACAACAAAACTAACTTGGTAACCAACTTTTTTTAAATTAAATATTAACTAATTTAGAGTTGAAGCATAATTGAAAACTATGTGCATTTAAAATTTGTTTGGTTAAAAAAAAGGTTATTTTCTACTAGTGGATCAATGGCAAATCATGTTGGAAGGTTGAATAACTTGTTAATTGTAACTTGCCATAAGTAGGAATGTCTCTTCTTCTGAAAATGCTTTTTTCTAAATTATTTATTCATAACAACTTTGATGCAATATTTGTAATCAAGCATGGCATTCCCCCACTTTCACATAAAGTGGTTAAAATCAAATGATGGAAATGATCACACTTTAGGGGTTGCTTTTGTGATGGAAGAAAATAATGGGGCCTAACAAATGGATGTATCTACCCCCAAAATCACCCCATTCACATTGAACCTTGAAGATGAAGATTTTCCTTTTGGTGGCTTCATGGGAATATGCCCCATGCTTGGGGATGTGGATGTACCAATTGGCACAATTTCAACCAAAATAAATGATTAGGGAGGATGCACTTGGTGCCTAGCCTCCCCACTTTGAAGGTTAAGTCCTTGATCAACTCCTCATGTTGTAAGGCATATGAGTTAGAAAATGTAACTACAATTGATGATTCCACCTTAGGGAAATTGGTGTTTCATCCCCAAAGCATATGCAGCATAAGGAACATTAATGGAACCAACAAATCATGTTTCATAAAAGAATCTTAATGCATGACTTGATGTTAAATATGTGGGCGTGTTTGTGGACCTTTGTGTTGTTGCCTTCTTCTCCTCCATCGTTTGATTTCCCCTTTTATTTTTTCAATTGAACAATTTATCTTATGTAATGGCCAACTAGCATATTAACTTTTAAGGTTTTACTTGTGATTTTGCCTTGAAATTAAAATTGTTGCCTTCCCCAAGTTTTTTTTGGCTTTACCATCCTTGTTAATAGATTTGTTAAGACAAAGTTCTGAATGCAATGAATAATAATGGTTAACATCATGACCTTCAACACCACAATGCTCACATCTTGATCAGTACTTGAAAATGTGGATTTAAATGTAAACACTTTGTTTTTATTTGGGCACTCCATGTGAGGAACTTCACAAGTCCAATAATGCACAACCCCTTCACCTTGTTTTGTCGAAAAGGGTGGGGAAGGTCAATATTGACCCCCCTTTGGCCCATTTAGCCATCCCACCTTGGGTGGTTGTTTTGGGTGGCTATGGATTCCTTTTTCATGGAATCCTTTTTGGTGGTCATGGTGACGACAAGCTTACCAACTTCCATCACACAAAATCCCCAATCAATCTTTTTCACAATTTGGAATGTTTCCTCCAATGTGGCATACCCTATGATTAATGATAAGTTGAAGTTATGTCATTTTTTGCACCTTCTTGTCATGCTTGGACAAGTACAACTACATTAATTGTCATCCATAAAAAATCTTTGATTTCCTTGGCAAACCATGTCAACCATGTCTACATGGCATGTGGAATATCATCTTTTTCCATTTGGAATTCTTAGACTTTCTATCACTATTACAAAACATGGGTGTGGTTCACTAATCCTTGTTTAGTAGACCAATGAATTCACTACATCCCCACTAGGTATTGTTCATTGCAATTAATGAATTCACTCAAAATCCAGTGAAATCAATTGATGTACATGAACACATTTTGTTGTAGTGTATGTTCAATATTTATGAATGCCCCCATATTCTAGTTCCAGAAGTTGGAAAAATTGATCCAATGGGTTAGATGATGATGGATCAACAATGACTGTAATGGCACTTAATGTTGCATGGGAAACTTGTGACATAAGAGATTTGGGATCCAATGGGTCCACACAAGTCACAACACTTTGAACCCTTAGTTGAAGACTTTATTGAATCATCTTGGGAATTAGTGTTGGGTAGATTGGGATTTGACATGTTCATTCACAACATTATTGGCCCCTCCTTGAGAGCTTTCATGAACTCCATGTGTCACATATAATCCACAACCCAAAGTTTAATTGAATTATAACCCAATTTCACCAACTTTCATTAATTTCCAATACCTCATGTTCCAAATGTTGAGGTAGGACCTCAAATCCTCCATTACTCACCAAGGATTAAAAGTCAAATTCCCTTGCCTCTCGGCTTGCATCCAAATCTTGAAGTGCAACTTCCTATCCTTGAGTGAAATGGTGCCCACATGTTTAAATAATTGATTTCAAATTGACCCAAACCTACCCATATCATTTTTCATATCTGCAAATGAAACTAGCAAAAGTGAAATTGATAGAAAAATGATTTGTGGCCTCTTGGTTTGAGTTGTTTGTTAAAAAACCTTCAACACATCCCTTTAAGGATGGGACCAATAGTAATACTCTTGAGTTTGCATGCCTTTAAGCCCTAATCCTATCTCTAATATAAGTAATTAGTTTTTTTGAATTTATTGTGGTTATAACCCAAAACAAACCTAAAAGGCACCTCCATTCACCCTTTAAGCTTCACATGGCCAAACATATGTGGTGGCTTGTTGTCTGAACATGACAAAAACAATATATTGATCATCACCTTGACCTAATTGCCATACAACAATCCTTGGAATAGTTTTGATGATAAAATCTAAGAAATGCTTATAATAGTGCCAACCTAGGTTTATAAGTTAAATTTTGTTAAAGCCTAATCATTATGTTTAGGCAATTCAAGAGTCAAGTAGGACTTACATAATGGTTAAAATTGTTGGGTAAAATTTCCTAATTTTAGGGTCATTGTTGAATGTTTTTCCCTTGTTGTATCTACTTGTGTTTTGGACCAATCTTAGGCCCATTGGTTATTAAACAATCCATTACAGTATGCCATATCCATGAGTTTAAAGTTGAGGGAAGAAATTGAAATTTCAACATTTTTTGCAAACCTAATGAAAGAGGATTCAAAGTTAACTAAGTTTGACTTTTAACATTGAAAAATACTTTATGATGTTATGAAAAATTTCCTTTCCTTTTGAAGAAATTAAAAAAAGAAGGTTTGTAATATGTTTTCTTTGATGTTAGATCTTAGATTAAAAAAAGTTTTTGTTGTATTTTCATTTATTGCTTGTGAACCAAGGTGTAGCCATTGTTTTAGGAAACTGATCAAAAATCCTTATATTCTATGCTCTTTAAATAATCATTTGCACCCTTTGTCTAAATTTGAAAACACATTCATAATTAAGGAATTCATGAATATTGTAGTTTGGATATTTTTGAAATGATAATTTGCACAAGTGAATAAACAAGGGAGCTTGTCACTTGAATTTTTTGATTTTTAGATATGCCAAGTGAATATGAAAAATATCAAGTGTCTTTTTCAATGGCAGGCAAAACATTAGATCATCTTTCCTATTGTGAGATTTCTTGTTTGTCAAATCTTAGGAATTGTTGAATCACAAATTGAAACTAAAATGAGTTTTTCTTTAGATAAAATATTTACTAATCTAAGGAAATATTGTTTGCAACCAGACAACTTAGATGCGTTGATTTTTCTAAATAAAAATTGGCCCAATGATTATAAAAGGTTGTTTATAAATCCCTTTATAACTTGGTAGAGTTAATTGAGACTAATGCATATTTAGAAAAGAAGTTGAAAAAATTTGAAAAAGCTTTTGAAAAGGATGAAGTTGTAAACATATAAAATTTTGGGTAAAAGAATTTGTTATAAAGAATTTCATCAAATTTTAATTAAAGCAATTTCTCAAATATTTTAAAATTTGAGATGCAATTTTTTAATTGAAAATTTGACATACAAGTCATTAAAACTGGATGTGAAAACCAATTGTCATTGATATGAGGGATTTGGCACGTTTGAGAATTGGTTGATTAAGAAGAAACAAGAAAAGTTATGATACCCTAGTTGGTTCTCACCAACCCCAAATTTTTTTGAAAGAATAGGGTCAGCTTTCACAAAAGCACATATGAGGATCAGAACTAGTGATTCTCACAATAACAAAATTTAACAAAGAAAAAAGTGAGAGCCACCCAACACTCATTGGGACCCATATTTGGAAAGGACAATTGAAAACCACAACATTTGATAAAAAAAAAACCAATTTAAGAAACTTTCTTGTGGTTTAATGGAGGTTGGGAAATTCGAAATTCATCATGCATCTTTTGTCAATACATGACCTAAGTCTAGTGTCTTATGGTGCATTCACACTTGATGTTAAGTCAATGTTAAATGAAAATCTAGGTGGCATCCTAGGTGGCACCCATTATTAAATGAGCCATAGATTAATGTTAAGTGAATATTAGGTTAACATAAATTTTTCATGGTAACTAAGTTTAAGTCCTAAATGGCTAGCATAGTGTTAGGGGACTCAACCTTCACCAAGTGTGAATGTACCTTTAGTGACCCTCATACCATTCTCACTTGTAACATGTTAAATGCCACTTGTAATCCAATATTGACTTCTCCTGTTATCAACATTTCCAAACCACAAATTTGGAACTTAAGAAAAAAACAAAATGTAGGATTTATATTCTTTCTTTCCGCCCTTTCCTCTTTTTCAATGTTATAAAGTTTTTCCTCTAATAAAATTAGGGCAGGATTTCATTACCATTTTGCTGGTTGCCATCTCATTTTGTGACTTGTGAGAGAATCAAAGCCTTTGAAAAAAGTGCACCCTTGTGTCCTCTCTTAGTTTTGGATCCTTACTCCAAATTGAGTAGTTGCAATGGTGTGTGTATGTGTGTGTGTGTGTGTGTGTGGGCTGTTGGAATGTTGAAGTTGGGCAAAGATGCAATAGCATAGGTCATTATGAATGGGTCACTCATGTTTGGTGTTAAATAATTTCCGAAAGGAAGAGTTTGAAAGAATAAACTACCTATTGATTGTGAACATCTCAGGTTTCTCGAGAATTGAACTTCAAACCTATTGGAGCCAACCGAATCCTTGGATTTATGACCGGTGTTGTTGGGTTCAAACTAGTGGTTCCAGTTCCAGTTAGTAAGACTTGGATTCCAACTGGAACTAATTTTCAAAACTGGAATCAGAATGTAATCTATCTATGAAGGAAGGTAGTTTGTTTTGTTTTGCAGTTATGAGATCCACCGAACTGGGATGCTTCAGATTGTGTTCCTGGTGTCTTTGGAAAGCTCTCAACAAGGAGGGGTGCATGGGCTTGGTTCCATGATGTTTGGACTTGCGGTGCAAAAGTTCATGAATAGTGAATGATTTCTTCACTGAAATTTAAATTAACTTGTAGCTGAAAATTTAGGAGGAATTGGAACATGCCTTTGGTGTTGTTGGAAAGATCTTGATGAGCAGGATTTAATGGAATTTATTTGGTAATATTTGGATTTAGAATGTGGGAGATATTGATGTTCAAGTGATTTTCTGTGGCTGAAATTTCAAATAAATTCCAAAAGACCAGGTTTTGGAAGCAAAAATCAGTTGAGAAAGTGGTAACACTTGAATGCTCACCTCAATTCAATTCAATTCAATTCAAGCATGATTTCCTTTCATATTTGGCTGTTCAAAAAATGGATACATACATTGCAAAACAATGTTCACATGTTGAGTTTCCCTATTTTGTAATGGGTTCACACTTGGGCCAATGGCACAGGCCACACTAGTTTTTTTAGAGAACTAGACCCAGAATTAGATTCTCTATTCCATTTATGTGTGCAACCATATTTCTGCCCAGGGTACCTGCTCATCACTGATATAAAATCAAGGGAAACTCTTCTCTGCATCCCTAAACCCAAAACCCTCTCCATTGAGTTCATGTTGAAAAGTTTCTCCATGTCTTGTTGTAAATGGATATTCATTGTTGCTGTGCAGAAAGTACTTAGTGTGGGGAGACAGAGCTTGCAGTGTGGTGGGCTGAGTTGAGTATCCTCTGCCAAGTTTCAAGTCTGCCACATATATGCACAGGGGATTCAGGGAGCAGCAGCACCTTTAGATTCAAGTGAAGTCAGCCAGTATATGCACATTTTCAGTTTGGTGTTGGAGAAAACTGTCCTCCTCCATTTGCTTAGTTCTTCTTAGTGGAAGAAAGTGGACACTATGACAATACTCAACTTGCAGTTCAAATAGTACCAAGCTTTGACCCAGCAGAGAATGAACCATTTTGTTCCTACCCTTGCAAGGATGTTCCCTTGCTGCATTCAGAAGCATGCTCCACCATTTGTCCACAACCTCAGATTCATCAGAGCAGTTCAGAGAATTATATTTCCTGTCACCCAATTTTGGCAGATGCATATTTCAGATCATGATGCACTTGGGCTGATAACCTCTAAAGACTGACTGACTTCAGATTGAATGTTGATTAGAGATTGAGGATATTGATGGTATAGCATCTGCGAATTGTTTCCAGTATTTTTGATGTCCAAATGCTTGTTTTGTCAATGAATGCAATGAAAAAAAAGATTATCAACATAATCCTGACATTGACCACCGATTCCTGAACATTTTTGTAAGTTGTCTTTGATGATTGCACACAAGAAATTCGCTCGCATGCTTCACATTGTTCAACAGAAAATTGCTGCCAGGTTAATTGCATTTGAAGAATGAGAATTGGAATGGATCACCAGTTTTTGGGTGCATGCAAAATGGTGCCTTGAGCAAGTGATTCATTTGTGTGGGTGGATACCTGCACAAGGTTTCCAAATCACTGGCATGGTGTCTCAGGCAATCACTCAGACACTTCGGAAATTTTACATGTAAGAGTTGCAGCTGTTAAGACATGTTTGGAACAGCTATGAAACATTTGTATATGTGAGCAATTGCCAAGAGTACCTTAAAATCTAGACAACTTTTGCTCCAGTGCTGGAGAGTCTGTGTGATGCTTACAGGAATGAAGGATGAAGAAGAAATGCTCCTACCACAGATAATTTCTTTGTACTGAGTTTTCCAATTTTCTTGTTCAAATTGCACATGACATTTTTGCCTTTTGCTTATGTGTTTCTGTTGCTTGGAACACTGAGCAGCCAGCCAGTCAGCACTAGTCTTCATGAGGTGGCACGGACCCAAAGTTTCAGACTTGCTAGAAACTCTATTTCAACTGCCAGTTTCTTTGAAATGCTGTGCAGCGTTCCACATGAAAAACCTCAATTAGAAATTATAGCCATGATCCAAACTGACCATCTAACAGTTTCTCCTTCAACTCAAAATCACAAACATTGGCAATAGATATTTATGGTGCTTACACTATGAAGATGGCCTTTGTCAAAAATGTGACAACTTCTAGTATCAGAGATACTGTAAAAATTGTGTCATAAATAATGAGTTTCAATAAGTTTTGTTGTGCATTCAACCCCTTCACTATCTTGAATCAGCAGTTAAAAAAATTGACATGACAGGGAGGGTGCACTAATACAAACATTCTAGTTTATAACCAGATCCTCAATGACCAAATCCAGAGTTTCTGGAGCATGTGTAGAGACAGTTTCTTGGATCACAGATGGAGTGTTAACTCAACTCCACAGTTGCATCCATTGTAAAACCACATGCTCACAACCCCAAAATCCTTTCAAATTTCAGCCAAATTTCATCAGTGCACAATATTGGGGATTCTGATTCATAATTAGCACTTGCTTAACTGGGTTTGCAATCTCAGACAGAAAGATTGTCAATGTAAATTCATGGCACAGGTACTTGGCACCCATTGTTGACAACTGATATACGGCGATTCAAATTCAGGAACAATTTTACATCTGGCCAGAAGCTTTTGATTGCCATACTCACAATTGAATATACTCTACAGGAACAAGAATTTTTAACATTAGAAACCCTTGACCTAAAAACTATTGAATAGCTTAGAAAATAGATCTGTTCACGATACTGATGAGAAGATCTGATAAAGACTTGGATGGACTGATTTAAGGAAAATATGCAACCTCAGAGCGCAGAAGTATTTAATTGCAATCATCTATAGATCCTTCTAAACATGCAAATGATCACATGATCAACATCTACTTCTTGGTTCCATCATTGCTAAAAGGTGAGCAAAAGCTCAAGAATTTGGTAGAGTTTAATGGGAAACTTGATGACGTGGCGAAGGGACCATGAGACTAATATGTGGGCAAAAGGATTGATTCTGTTGCAACTGTAGATACCCATATTGTGATATGGGTGTTGACAGTTATAGCAACCACTCAGCCATTCTGATGGTTGTTTAGCACACTGATTTACAAATATATTAATACCTCCATTTCGGTTTGTTGATCTCTCACAAAGTTTAAGTTCAATCTTGGTGGTTGTCCCCAGAAAGGGGTGTTCTGCACTCACAAGTGGGGCCCTAAACCCTAAAAGCCTGGCCTACAACTTCTGCTCAACAAGGTAGCACATTGATGTTGATGTGCTGGTAATGTAATGTGAAAGTTGTAGTTTCATGATGCTTGAAAAAAGGATAGCAAACATGTTTAATGCAATCATAACCATATCCTCACCAAACCCATCTGTGGATTGCATGTTATGGTTCTGGGGATTGACGTTGTCATTTTTGACCTTCTTTGTCTCTTTTTCAATGATGGGGATCATGCAAGATCTGAACCAAGTAGTGAAACTACAGTTGCCCTTTTGAACAATACAAAGAGTGTTTTTGAGCTATTCTGCTGGCTTCAGCTCCCTGATATTTCAAGGTAGCAAATTTAGTATGCTGCATGATGGATATGTACTGAAGCTTGTCATTGGGTTTCCATGAAAAATCTACCTCCTCTCAGCCAAAAAAACTCTTCAGTTTTGCACACCAAAGAGGGAAAAAAAACCCCCAATGCCCAAATCGCTTAATCAATGTAGATGCTGTGTTAACCAGCTGCCTTCATTTGAGCCAAATGCTCATCAATCTTCACATGTCTCGACCATCATCAACTCATCCATGGCTGGAAGGATGTATAGTTCTGTACCAAGAGCAAGTGTGACAGATTGTAGCAGCAATTGAGGAAATTTCGTTTGATTGACAGGCTGCTGCAAATGTCTTGTGGGTTTCTCGTTTCTTCATCTGCACTCTGTCATTTTTTCTGACATTGTTAATTGGATTCCTGCTTTGATTGATGAGAGAGGACCACCACAAGCAGTGTTGTCAGGCAAACAGAGAGAGTTCAATAAGTGAAGTTGGGCAGTGAACCTTTTTTGCCCTGCAACATGACAGTAGAGATATAATCAGATCTCTTTTTTTTTTGTCCTCCTGGGAAAATCAATCAAAGCAAAGCCCAATATAAATCTTCAAACTCTTTTTTCCTTCTTCTTTCACCACCCATGATGTTAAGGTCTCTGCATGATTTCTTTGTCTTTTCTTCCTCACTGGCTTTGCTCATTCAGACCCCATTCATGTAAGAGAAAGATCAACTTCTGAACACCCAAGTTTTGGAAGTAACCCAACCTACATCACCTCACCACATTCAGATTGCAAAAAAATTGGCTGGCCAGACTGAACCACCATCAGCCAGCCAGCAGCCCACCATGAGGGATGGATGGATAGATGGATGGATGGATGGTTAGTGGTTTTCAGTTCCCTAGCTAACCACTGTGGTTAGTTTAGGTGCTATTTTTCCTAACAACGCACTAGGTAAAATTGACCCCCACATTGGGATCATGGTTAAAAAAAAAAAAACCCCAAAACCCATTTAAATTGTTTATAAATATTCTAAATATTTATAAATGTAATTTCCGTAGACTAAAATCAGGGTCCCTAAGTCCAAATCTATAATTTTAGGTTGAAATCTGTGAAGCTCAAATTACTAGATAAGGTACCACTTTAGGGTGGATTCTAGGTCCTATCAGGTCCCTGGGCAAGGCCCTTAGGGTGAGCCTAAGGGCATTGCCCAGAGGGATAGTTGGGCCCCGAATCTGCCCTAGGTGGCCCCTAAATCTTGTGGTAAAGGCAAGGAACTCTTGGCAAACTCTGTGGGGGAACTCTTGGGAACACTACTGAATTATGCAGCCGTTCCCCAATCACACCTCAGTTGAGGCCTTTTCAGGTAAGGCTATCAAAGGGGTTCTTAAATGTTGGGAGCAATCAACTAAATTCATTTACACCTTGAAATTAGCATTTTTTTTTTGGGTGCAAAATATTTTTTTTTGCCCAAAATGAATGTTTTAAAAAGGGGCTGTGAGCCCTACAAAGGCTTTTTTTAAAAAAAATCACCCAACAAAAAAGCAGGGTTTCTGGACCAAATTCGCCAGATTTAGACCACCTCATCCTGGAGGTTGCCAAGTAGCCACATTATAACAAAAAAAGATTTACTGTCCTTCCTATCCTGTAGCCAAATCTGGCTATAGTGTGGCTACGTCACAAAAGTTAAAACAAAAAAAATCCTTGCTTAACATTCTAAAATGGCAATCAAAGAGATTTTTCAATTTTGGAAACAATTACTCTCATTTTAGAAATGATAAGAATTTTTTTTTCTGATAGAAAAGTTTCTGCTTTTAGGAAATATATAGTAGAAATTATTGATTCAACTGACACAAGTGATCAAATATATTTGTGTAATTCATGTGGCCCATCCAATTTCTTCAAGAAATCTCATAGATTTGAAGGATCTTTTGTTTTTTGGGTGGGGGTATACATTTATTGAAACATGTCTCACAATTGGGGAATTCATGTCAATTTTGCAGTTGCATTTCTACTTACTTTCACACATTTTGTAACAGCTACCCAAATTGAATTGGTTTCACATTCATCAGAATTTGTTTTCTAAGAAGTTGCATAATAATAAGCATGTGTTCAACATATATTGGGACTAGTTATGTTAACATATTTGGGGACTGGTTATGTTAGTGAAGCTTATTGATTAAACACATCTGCGGATCCTTATCTTGACAAATCATTTATGCATGACCAATATTCAATGGAACACACACCCATCACATGCCATATGATTTTATAGCACATGAAGTCTACAAGTACAACAACAACAATATTTGAAAAAGAACTCATACAATGAAAACACAAACACTAACACTAAATTGTCTTAAATAGCCACCAGAGAAATTGTTCAATTTAAACAAAACAAAACAACCTTCACCAGCAGCAGAATAATCAAAGGACATTTTGCAATTATGATTCTAAGTCATCAAATCACCAAATGTAATTCACAACTGCCTAAATATACAAACATCAAAATAGCAGGCAGCTAGACTGAAACATGACAACAGTACCAACACATTAGTGTCCAAAGTCTAATCACTATAACAGCAAATACAGCTTCTAATGTTTGGCTAAATAGTATAGTACAATCTTCAACCACAACTCACAACACAGTTTTTGGATTTGAAAATATCATATTTAAGTCAAGAGTTCACTCACCCTGCACAGGACTCATCTCATAACATCATGTATTCACAGCAAAGAAACCTGAATCAAGTGTGTAGTGAGTGACTACTACACCTCAGATACCCATATTACAGTAGGATATCTTTCTACAATCTTTCTTACATTCTTGTTCATTGGATACACCTAATTATCACAAGTCCTGCAACATGCAGGGTGGAAAAACTATCTTCGAAGATTACAGGACACCTAACAGCTGTCTTACACCTCTTCTAGCTCAGCTTCTAAAGCTTCCAAGGATACACGTCCCTTAAGAGGCATGTAGTCTCCCAAGTAACCATCCAAATACTCAGAGAGAGCACCCCTATCTATGGTCTCATAGTGAGTTGACTTACACACAAAGTACAACACACTTTGCATGAGGATGGCAAACAAAGTGATCGCCATAAACAACAACAAAAGGGTAAACCCAACGAAAGCCCTAATAGGCATGTTCTGTATATGGTGCCTATGACTCACCACAGTTCTTGCGAATGAGATTAAAACAACAAATACGCAAAAGATGTAGATGAGGAAAAGACCATAACCTACAAGCTTCTTTCCCTTAATCAGGCTGACGGCTTTCTTCATTGCCTCTAACCCATAGCTCTCCTCTAGAACAGTAATGACACTGGCAAGATGCCACACCAGATTGAGGTACACCAACATCCCAAAGAAAGCTATGAGCACAGGGATACCCAAGAACTCCATTCGTAACCCTATTGTGCGTTGTAGAAAATGCAGGAAAGTCAACACAAACAGGAAGCTAAAATGGTAGACAAAGATCACCAAATGAGCCCATAGGAAGGTGATCACCAAGCGCTTCCATACTGTGGGTACGACACTGAGAACCTTGCTGTACGATAATCCTTTCCCTGTGTAAATGCTCGCAACACTGTATACAATGGCTGCTGTGGATAGCAGAGAGAAAGCCATGGCAAACACGAAATACAGTATTGTGAGGAGTGCCAATCCAACCAGCTCCATGTCCAGGATTCTCTGTGTTTGTGCAGCAGCAGGAGTGCCTGCTTCTAACTCTTCTCGCATCTCATTGATAAAGATCTTATGATGCAGTGGTGCTGAAATCAGATGGTGTCCAAATATAACAATTCCCAATGGCAGGACAAGAGTGCATCCAAGTGATATGAACAACCTCATGTAAGACTGAAGGATCTTGGAGGCCTCCTTGAGAACCCCTACCACTCCTAGAAACCGCATCTCCTCTGGATCACTGTCCATCCTGTTCTCTCTTGAGCTTCAAAACCTGTTGACGACAACACACCGTCAGCTCCAACTCCCAAGTGCAATACAGCAGCAGCTTCAGGTCTGTATCCCTCCTTCAAAATTCTCCAGGTAACAACCAATCTTCAGTCCCTGTATGAGTCAAAAAGACGTCAGTGGTAGAACAAAGGAGATCATTCCAGATCCATGCTATGATAGTCTATCAGAAATCTATAACTGGCAAACATCAGCTTTGGAAACCACAGAAGCCACTGCAGCAGAATAAGCAAAAGACCAGAAGAGAGGAATCTCAACCGCTTCCTCTGAAGAGATGCCAGCACAGAACATAACCACATATCTATCGGAAATGCGAAAACCACAGACTAGATGAGATCGGAAGGAAGGAGAAGAGCTCTTGTTCCTCGAACCTCAAGCCCACCTGCACACGTAGTAAAAACCAAATTCCCGAAGCACACGCGATGAAGGGTAACAACCAAGACACAAACACACGAGAGAATTCGAAAGCCTACACTGGAGGGAAATCGGTCAATAAACTCGGAGGCGGCAAACCAAAAAAAAAGTGCAACTGAAGACTAGAGAACAAAGTCCGAACAAGAGAGGAGAAGCTGAATATGTGCGCCAGAATCACAAGCCTTAGAAAAAGACGAAGAGAAATACTAGAAGCACAAGAAAACACAAATCAGAGCATATTGCACCAACACTAGTAGCTCAACACGAAGAAAAGGACACAGAGTTCAAAAAATATTCACGAACTATGCTTGGAACGAACCCTGGACATGAACATGATGACGGAGTCAAAGAGGAAACCACAAAGCATATAGCAACAAGCCAAATCACAAACCTGTGAACTCAACAGGACGCAGAGAACAGGATCCTAGCTCCGAAACAAGAATAAGGAGAAGAAGGCGGAGGAGAAAGCCAAAGCGGAAAAGAGACCTTCCAGTACAAGCTAAAAAGAGCAGTCCAGGGAAGAGCGCCAGCCAGTATTGTTCAACAATGGCCGAGATGAGACAATAGTACTACACAAACGAGGAGTCCAGATCTCCAACCCGATAACAAACTTGGAAAACGTACACAATACGCAAGCAAGAAAGCTTACCTGAAAACCACAAGCCAAAGCTCGTTCGAGATCACCGCCACAATGGAAAATAAAAAATAAATTAATCAGAGGGATATGAAAAACTCCCGAGCTTGCACTTCACACTCACCTCAAAGTTGAACTCGCTTCAAAATCAGTGCGATGTTCAAACTCTCCACGTCCAAGCTTTCCGCAACAACAGCAGCAGCGTCCAAAAAAGGGGCATGGAATCGATAGCGGCTATGTTCCGACTCGCGGTGTGTTGTTCTTCGTGCTTGTGCTCCTGTTGACGACCGGTGCTCTTGTCACCGACGGCCACGATGTGATTTGTCCCCATTCGACGTCGTAGATTTCGTCTCTCTCGCTCTATTTTGCTCTATTTATAACCCCGCGCCATCCTCCTTGCCCACTCTCATTCGGCCGGTCAGATTGTAGTCTGATGTCACTTCCAACGGCTCAGATCCGAACTAAGAGAACACCGAAAAGAGAAGGTCCCCTTTGGTTCCTTTTTCTTTGTCTTACTTCCCACCTGCTCTTAAAGTACGTCACGTTCAACGGTCACGATTCGGTTCGACCTCAGGTGGACGGCTTCGATCAGGCTTGGGTTGGGTCTCTTGGTTTTCCCCCCTGACAGCATCACTCTTTCTGGTCGTTTTCGTCATCCAGATAAGCCAACTGGATCTCGCCACGTCGCCTGTTGTTGCCTGTTTCCTTGCGCCTTCGCTGGATGACACCCCAAGAACCTTCCAGGAAAGAGACGTCTGTCCACTGGTGCAAATGTTTAGCCAATTGGTGCCTTTTAAAAAAAGCTCACCAAGCAATGTTTTCTTTTTGGCGAAATTACGCTAAATGGCGATTTTTTTTAAATTGGCAAAAATTTAGTCTTATTTAACTTTATAGTCGCCAAATTTCGAAACAAAATCCTTAAAATTTTCAAAATCGCCAGATTCTGTTCTAAGTTCCTGCAGGTAAACCAGAAATATAGAAGGATGCTAGAATTTTAAAAAAATCTTTCATGTTTTTCTTATTGCCAAATCTGGCTAAATCATTGTATGGATGAAAAAAAGCACCCTCCGTTCATTTTTGAAATTTGAAAATTTCTTTTTGGTGAAATTCCATGAACACAAAAAATTTACCATAATCAATAGCCTCTCAATAGTTACCTAGTCTTTTTCTATTTACTACTAGTGTGTGCCCCCTGCATAACGCACAGGTGTGTTATTTCAACAATGTTTGGTTCATGTTTTTGGTTTTAAAAAAAAACTTCTATCTTTTCAAAGAGCTGTTGGTTTCCCCCCCCTCCCCCGGTCCTCGCATTTACCACTCCAGTTCTCTACCTCGTCGACCCCCCTCCCCCCCCCCCTTACGGTCCTTCACATCTCCCACTCTGGTTCTTTAACCCGTTGAGCCCCCTGCCCAGTCCTTCCGGTCTTTCACATTTCTCACTCAATTCTTTACCCCGTCGATCCCCCCTCTGCGTTCTTCGCATTTTTCACTCCGATTCTAAACAATAACATGCAACCCCTATTTATTTATACGCTATTTGAACACTGTTCTTTTGCTATTTGAACACTGTTCTTTTTATGCACTTGCCTGGCATGGAGTAATAGTTCATGTAACCTCATATACATACACTCTAGGAACGTAATCCTAGGGCGGTTGAGAGCAATGCTATATTTAGCTATTGTCTGTAGCATCTGTCCGTTCGACTTCAAGGGAGGCTTCATTCTTTTTTTAATATATGTAATAATGTCCACAAACAAAAATCCAATTATAGGAATTTGACAAAATTTTACTATTTTTTCTCATTTCCAACAATGAAAACCCTCCAGAATCACTTCATTTATAAATTTTGAATTTCTCTTTTTGGAGAAATTTCATCAGTAAGAATTTTTAATTCAAATAACCAATGGCCTCTTGCCAGTGACCTAGTCCACAACCATCCGTAGTGAGAATTAAGATGTTCTCTTTTCATCCACACACATATATTCATCATCCATGAAGGGAATCATTGGCCCAAAGATAGCCAAGGGTGATAACCTTGAGCTAACATGTTATGACCCCAATTGGGATGAACCGCGATTGAGTTATGTTATCAAGGTGGAATGCCCCCACCATACCCGGGTAGGGGACGGCCATACCGAAGAAGGGGCCCACCTTGTTTGCTTCCGAGCAAGTTAAATCAGAAATGGGTCCTTATTGCAGCCAGTACAAAGAGTACCTACCGTCTGCTGCTTCTTTTTTTTTCCTTGCCTACCCATGGCCCAATCCATCTTTTCAAGAAAAAAATTGATGATGCCCAGGCAAAAACTTTGGGTCTTGTTATGCATGGCTTTGGCCATGCATAAACAAGACACAAAGTTAAGAAGGACTTGTAGCCTAATTTAACATCCTCTCCTTGCTACACTTGCTGCCCGGGGGCTAAGAATGCCACCCTTTTTTTTCTTTTTTCTTTTTTAGGGTGGCTGATTTAACATATCCAAAAGCCCTGAGTCCTGACCCATGAAAAGTACACTAATTCAGGCGGGCAGTACAAGCAGTAAGGGAAAATTTCCGAATTTAACAGGGATATTTTCATGCTTTTTCATCCGGTAGTGGCAGATCTCCCCAGTTCTTCATTGGGGTTTTGTGGTTCTTCATCCACTAGTGGACATGGGCACGAGCTTTATGCTTGAGTGGAAACATGAGACCTGCTTTGGCTCCTGCCATGCACGGGTCCCTTAATCCATAGGGCCTTACCCTACACTTAGGGTCCCAAAAAAAGAAAGAAAGAAAGAAAACATGTGTTTCTTGTATGATTCTGGTCAGACCTGGAAAGTTGGCGACCAAGTTCTGCTGGGATGTTGAAAGGTATGGCATGATTGATGGCAGTCGGGACAGTTGCAGAAAATTACTTACTGACGAAAAACGCTCTGCCTATGGATAAATGGTGGATCCTCACTCTGCCTACTACTATTATTATTATAATTGGGTTTTTGCTACACTTTTTACAGACGGAACTTTGTAATATCAAACTAGGTAACCAAAGAGAAGAAAACATACAAACAAAAGGAAAATTGAACCGAAAATTGGAGCTACTACGGACAAACATACAAAACCCAGGAAGGAAAATTGGAGCATTGGGTAGCAACCACTTGGAATCCTCCAAGAAATTGTTAAGTATTTAGACACGGACGGACATGAGAAGCATGTGACAAAAGGATTTCGCATTCAACTTTAGAGTATTGAGACAAGGACATGGGAAGCATGTGGCAAAAGGATTTCATATTCCAGTTCAATCCTAACCAAAAGCACACACAAAAAAAGGACCTTTTATCCACAAAACTACCAAATTCCAACATTCATGTACATTAATTGTTACTTTGTCTGGGCTGGTACAATTTTACATTATGAACTTGAAATAATTATATGAGGCATAAATGCGGAGTTCGGTGTCTTGGACTCGTGAACACTACTTGGTAGTTTACATACGAGCAAGTGAAATCCAAAAAAGCCCCTCCCCTTCCCCCCCCCCCCCCCACCTCAATTGTATGTTCGTGACAAATTACAATAGCCTCAGTTGAAAATTAGGATGAAAATTGTGACCAACAAATGTAGGAATAGAAATTCTGCTCCACCAATGAGGCGATGGAACATGGACCAAAAAGGCTCAGGGTTTCTTTTTTCTCTTGGGAGGAGCTGGGGAAGTGGGGCGTGGGGATTTTTTTTTGGTTTTTCATGTTCCCAATGTGTTCTCATCAAGTTCCCAAAATGTCCCTCAAATTCCCAATGTGTTTCACAAGATGTTCCCTATACCAGCACACAAATGTCTCATATGTTTTGCCCAAAATTTGTCTTCTTTTCAGCTGTATAGGTAGGCTAGGGGAGAGGGGATCTCTATCTTCCAATAGAAACTTTTATTTTGGGGAGGTCTGCTTTCAGTTTTTTTTTTTGGTGATAGGCCAATCAAAATGACTCATTGTAAGAAAAAAAATTGAATTTTGGAGGCACCCCATCTAATTGATTCAAAGATGAATAAAATAACTATACTTGGATGTGAATTTTTTTTCCTGCAAGGTCAGATACTGAGCACTGCTGGAGATGCTCTAATAAGTGCTTACCTGTGTTTGGCCAATCCTTAGAATGAAGACCAGATACCCTTCGGGTATCAACTTGAGTATATACTCACTTACTTGTCAATTCTCAAAATATTCGAAGACCCGAATTCAATACATAAAGATGATTCTCAAAAAGCTATGAAAAAGTCAAAGAACCAGACAATTTTGAGGAATTTTAGTTATTACCATGGTACGAGTGTAGGAGGTGCTTGGGTCACCCAAGGTAGTGCTAGATCATATAATTCTTAGCTTACAGCAAGATGCATGTAATGTCACCAACTAACATGAAGATGAACTTAACCCGACAACATATGGCTTGGCATGCTATCTCTTTAACAATATAGTTTAGTGATTTGGAATCGAGTTCATGTAAGGTTTTGAATTTTTAAAGCAAAATAGTTTGTTATTTGGAGCTTGATTTAGTGACCCATGCTTGGATATTTTGTCTTTGTGCATTGGCTTCAAGGAGTTGTCA
The DNA here is from genome assembly GCA_963921925.1 of Sphagnum tenellum. Taxonomy (NCBI): domain Eukaryota; kingdom Viridiplantae; phylum Streptophyta; class Sphagnopsida; order Sphagnales; family Sphagnaceae; genus Sphagnum; species Sphagnum tenellum. The sequence continues at coordinate 20,382,419 of OY998145.1, forward strand.
CTAAAGTCCCATTTTAAATTCTGAAGCTCTATGGACACTCTTGTATATGAATGAGAGCACAATTCAGCATGATGTTACACTGGTTCTCTGGTATTATTTCTTATCCATAAATGAGGACTTTCCAACACAATCTAGAATAAAGACATTTTTAGTTTGTTTATGATTTTCATCCACATGGAAATGCTTTCATCCTCCATATGAATTTTATTTTATTTTATTTTATAATGATATCCATGTAAGGGGTGACAAAAATAGGTCACGTAGATTTTAAAGAGTTGTCATGACATTCAAATTTAATGGTTTTGCTTAGGAATTCAACAAATTGCTTGATATGTACTACATAGTATAAGAATATTCACACCACTATTGGCTTGGAATTGCATGTTTTATCATCTAAAGCACACCCATGAATTATTACCATGAATTTGTGTGACATCATGAACTAATATAGTACATAGAAACTGGAAAGTTATAAATTTCCTATCTACGCTTCCATTACTTGGAGTGATGTCAAAGGTACTAGCAGCCCATGTTCTTTGCAACTATTGACAAAAGGGTAAAAGCTATAGAATTATTATGCCCATTGGTCCACCATTGCCATCTTATGTATTGAAATGCTTGAAAAGTGAAAGACTAGTTGTTAATGTGCAAAAGTGAATAAGTTGCCCATCTTATGGCACTTTACACTTCAATTTCATGAAAGGTTGCACATTTGTTCACATCAATGTTTGGCAAGTATCATCAACCCTCTTAGGTAACCAATTGGTTCTCAATCCATTTCTCACAATGAGTACCATTGCATGTGAAAACGAACTTTTTGAAGATTGATTGGGTTTTCACCCCAAACCTATTACTTAGGTTGGCTATAGGGTTAAAAATAATAATTTAGTAGAGGTAGGGAGTGGAGTTTTGAAATATATAAATGGCCTTCTATTCTTATAGATTTTATTTGCTTTTTTTTTAGGATTTACAAAGTGATTTCACCATACCAATTAATAGCAACATTTTTATTTTTGTTTTAATTTTTAAAAGGTTTCATAAGAGATTGAAACTTTAATAGTAAAAAATTACAGTAATGAAGTCTTAAAATATAAAAGCATATTCATATGGATCATTTATAAAAAAGTTATTCTGATTCTTATGAGTGTTGTATCTACTTGAAATGAGTCATTAGATAATGCATACACTTAATTTCAAATCTAATTAAGGTGAGAACCAAATCAATCAATAATTTTATTTTATTTTTTTGGTTTTTGAAAATTGATCAATTCCCCCAATTTGAAGAAAATGATTTAAAAAACAATATTTCAGTTTTAAAAATTTATTCTAATAACTAAAATCAACAATTTTCACAAAAATTGAAAACCACCCAATGGTGGATTGCATAGATGTGAGGGTCAACAACCAAAAGCGATAAATGTTTAATTTGTTCAACTTTTGCATGGTGTTCTTAATAAAGTATTACAACATTATGTTAAGGAGTTTTTTTGTTTAAAATTAGAAAAAGAAACATTCAAGTAATATTTCTTTTATGTCATTTCATTTGCAATATCCTTATGAATGTAATCATCTACTACATGCATGATCAATTAAAAGAGTTTAACTTGAATTGATCTTATTCCTATTTTTTAAATTTATTTTGAACACATATCAAGTGTTGAACATCATTAGCAATTGATTATGTGCTATGTTGATATATCTCAATCTTATAAAACTTCAAAACACAAGTTTGGAAAAGCTTGAAATATACATTTACACTTATTATTGATGCATACGAAAGGGAGTTTGCATTGATAGTTTGAGTCTCAAAATGCTTGGTAAAAAAACCTTCATTTTTCTTCTATCCTAAAATTCAAAAAATGCATGTGGATTGAAAGTTTGGTGTTTTATGAAACCATCTTTCATATTAATGCCATAATTTCAAGAATTCATTACAATGAATAGAGCTTTTGCATGAACTTGTAAGTTGATTAACAATAGGCAAATAATCAATTACAAGGATGTTTTGTCAACATTTTCCACACAAAGGACATTTATCGCAACACAAGGTGCAATTCTATTGAAGTTTGAATGCCTCAACACGCTCACATTTAATAACATTTGGTAATGTGATGACATTTGGTCTTTTAAACATATCTTCCAAGCTTGGGGGTAGTAATTCTAAAAGATGGGAATTTTCATCCTTCCTAGTGCCTAGTTGCCATTTCATAGGCCAAACATGGCAAGTGTGACATAGATCTTGGATATTGGGTCCCAAAAAAAGATTTGATGATTGAATTTTCATTTTCATTTACATCTAAAAGTTCAGCATGAGTCATGTGAAAAGCAAGGAAAATATAATATACCATGATACATCTCAATTACCATTATGACATCCTTGGTTTAACAAAATTTTAAGTTAGTCATTTGAAATAAACTATTTTTTAGTGTCATGATCCATGTTATACAAAAAACATAAATGTATGAAATGAGTATATATTTTTAGATTAATGTTATGTACTTGTCAAAACAACCAACCAACACTCATGTTTAAATGATTTGCAATGTTATGAATTGTGATTGCCTCATCATTTCTAGTGTGTTTCCCAAAAACTATTGTAAGAATTTTGTTTTGAATAACAATCAAGACTTTGCCAAAATTCATGTATAATGGTGGATTAATCACTTGGGCTTGAATTTCTTTCTATAAAGTATGATGAAGTTGCATTAGGAAGGGAATAGTTCCATCAGTTAATAAGTAATAGTGGGTATCCGTCAATTGTTTCAACCAATTAATAACTCTTGTTGTTGTTCTGTCTATGTACTCCAGCTATAAAATATTTTACAATCTTTTGGTGCATTCAATCTTTTGCCTTCCAACATGTTATATTTGCAAATTAACGATGTTTTTAGAGGTTGGGGTTCAAAGAAGCCCCCCCCCCCTTCCCCTCCCCAAGGGATCATTTTGACGGATATTTATATTATATAAGCAGAATTATATAAACAGTGTTGGGCGGGTATTTGATATGTTGAATAACCTCCATGTCTGGGTATTTGTAAAATGGGAATTAAAATAATTAAAACTCGGAGTCAAAAAATCACAAGTTCCGGGTATTTGAAAAAAAATTCAGAATCAAAGAACTACTGCCGGTTTTGGTTATTTCCAAAAAACCTCACAGAACTGTCGGGTTTTCACGAAAACTCGGAAAAGAAGAGCCAAACAGGTTTTTGGGTAGTTATTTTACTTTTACAATTTGGGATCTGGGTTTCAGGACCTCGACTAACTGACAAACTTGCTGATTTAATATATAAAATATTGATCAACTCTTCCTCAAAGTCATCGATGGATATTTATTTCTTTTCAAGTTTTATCTCCCCTTGAGTTATCTTTCATTGTCACAACTCACTACTTTCATTTACTTGGTCATCAACATCATAAGTTTCACCACTCCCAATTAAATTTTTTGACATCTCAAACATCAATAACAAGTTGTTTCAATATTGTTTTGTTGCAACAATAAAAATAATCACATCTCATGCATCGAGGTGGCCTTGAAGCTCTTGCTTTACCACTAGGTTTTTCAATGTTATATCCATCCATGACAACAAAAATACATACCTTAACAAGTGGATGAATAAAATTTTCCTTTGATTTTCAAAAACAAAAGAGGTTCAAACATTCTATGCATACATATATGTTTATAATCCATAGCATCCCTAGATGTTATCATACAATTTCAATTGTCATTGAACAATGTTTTTTACAAGAACACAAAGTGTAGACCATGCATTAATTGGTGAGACTAATTACATATATCATTACATTTTGATTCCACCACCAAAACTTGGTTTCAAATTGATAATAAATAAGAAATAATTAATCATAACCTCACAAAATGACTATTATATCATAAGGAGATAAATGCATTATGTAGAAATATCATCATCAATTTTTGGATATCGAAAAAGGTCCAAAGCTTCAGATTTTTAATATCATGCCCTTCATTGCCACATCAAACATGCATGCAAGCTCAAAGATGTTGTTGAAATTTTAACTTAATACAACATGTACCCATCTATAGTAACCCAATTCATCTCAAATTGTTAAATGTTAAAGTCATTTATACTTCCATGTTTTACTTCAGAGTAGTCAATCTCACAATTTGTCTTTTAACACCTAAGAATTAGCATGTCAAAGCAATTCACACAATTGCCTACAGTCATAACTAAAATGTGATCAATTGATTAATGATGATTAATTGGACTCTACCTCTTAATTACATTTTTTTTTTTTGCATTTAAATAACCTTTTGCTTATGCTGTGCAAATGATTTTGATTCCTTGATAATGTATGTTGCACTTCAAGTTCTTTGGCAACATGTTTGAACTCCATGAAATAAGAACACTAATTTTTTTTATTGTTGGACCTTAAACCCCAAGCCTTCAATCTATGCATTCAACCCTAACTTTTAACACTATGTTTTCAAAGGTGAAACCCAACTTGCTATCATTATATGGTTTTAAAAACAAGGTTGGAAACATAATCCATGCAATGAACTCCCCTACAAAGGGAAGCATTTCAATATCATTTTTGTACTATTGACTTGACACGAAACTTGTTACAATGAATGTACTTTTGGGTATCTAAGAAGACATGGGAAAACATAGGTATGTTATTAAAAAAAAATTCATCAAAACCAACATGTCATATTCCAACTTTATGAACAAAAAAAAAAACCCAATAATTAAGACTATTAGTAGATGATAAAGGGGAGGAATAGGCATTAGAAAGGGGTTTGGGTGAGCTTCAATGTCATTGTGGTTTACAAGGCTATCAAAATTTCCATCTAAGTTCTATCCACAGAAAAATAGGTAATTTTTTTGCGCAAATGTGTTAGCAAACCTTAATTGTAAATTAGGGTGGATCATGCATAATGGAATTTTTGCTAAGTACATGTCATTTAAATGCCAATGGCAAAGAATAATATAACCATAAAATATAGTCATATTTTACCTTACATGGGACACAAAGTGAAAAATATTGATGGAATTCAAAATAGTGGTGATCTAAGATATTCTATTGTAAAATATTTGACACTTTTTTATTCATTAATATTGATGGGGATCAAAATATGAAAAGAGAAAAAACTTTGTAAGGACTAAGTCCTTTTCGTCATAAATTGTACACCTTAAAGGATTTCACCCAAATATGGTTAATTTTATTCATTTGATCAATATTTGGAATTTATTGATGAGTTCAATAATTCTTGGAGTATCATTATATTTTAATATACTATGATATGTAGTATAATTGCATAAGTATGTTAACATTAAAAAAATGTAGGTTCTCTGACAATTGATTTTTGTGTGTTTTGAACTATCATAATATTCTTTTAAAACTTATGAAAATCCTTCTTAACATTGAGATGCTAGAAATTCCAATTTTAGCATTTCCAATTATCATATTACTAGTTGAATAAATGCATGGTAAAGTGTAGACATATTTTTGACAGGTAGTTTCAATTTCATATTTTGATTCAAATTATGTGCATCATACCATGTATTTACTCAACATTTGTTCCCCTAGTGTGCTTTCACTTTTCCCTATTCATGCCAATAAAACTTATTATCACTTTACTTGTTTCAAGCATTTTTTATTAACTCACATTGTCCTTCCTTCTTTAAAATAATGATATTTCCATAACTAACTTTGTATACTTGATCTATATATAGGCCTTGATAACTATTTGAATGTTGATATAGCCACACATAAAATTATTCTTTCTTTTCGAAGCTACTTCTTATTTCTAAAACATTTAAATACACCTCATTTTGTAGTGATGTTATGTGAGTGATGGAACCATAATGGAAAGATAATAGTAAATTGAAATAAGGTTGGAAATGATGTTTTATCTTCATCCCTTGGCTTTACATGCACTCCATTTTCTTTTGTTATTTGGTCTTTAGGATTAAATGGTCATGGTTTAATTCCATTTGTTTGTTTTCTTCTATCACATGCATTCAAATTCCAATGTTGATACTCCAAATGGGGTCCAATTTGGGTAAAATGAACCATTTGGATCAAGGGTCAAAGAAAACTCATCCTTGGGTGGGACCATTAATAATGCCTCACCTTGATGTTCTTAGACCCATCCAACTTTGAAAAATCATAGGAAACATTTTAATAAAATTTTTCATAAATTTTTTAATGAGTACATTTATTAAGTTTAATAGATTTTGAAATTAAAAAAAAATATCAATAATATTTTTTGTTTTGATGTTCCCAATCATTACATTTAGAAAAAAGTTCTAGGAATGTAATCATGGTTCCTTTCCTTGAACTTTTTGGTCAAGAACACAAATTTGAAACATGATTTGAGAATTTTTTTGGGATTTTTTTTCTTAAGGCAATTTTGAAGACATTATATTTTTAATTTTTTATTAATATGAAATTTCAAAATTAACGTAATAAGGGGCCATTATATTATAAGTACAAAATTTAACATATTTTATTTTATTATTTCAAAATATAATTCAAGCCATACATTAGTGCATGCAATGGATAAACATGAGAATTTTGTTTTTATAGTTGTGAAAACATTTAAAGGAAAAGGCCTAAGGAAAATGATTTGACCACTTTTGGTTCGTTAACCATTCTTTGAAGTGGTTCCTAGTGGTACCACCCAAGGATGGGTTTGCCCATTAAGTCTTTAACAACAACATATTCTTAAAATCATGACTTTGTAAATCAATTTACTTTATTTTTTATGACCTAAATAGATGTTGTAATATAATTTTATGTGAAGATGTACACAATCGATTTGTAATTGTGTTTTTATGTAAGTTCATACATTAATAATTTTATTAAAAAAAATTCAAATACATTTTCTAACAATAATAAAAGAATTTCATTAATTTAAAATGCCAATTTTAATTTTGTAAAATGATCAAAACAACATTGAGCCCAATTGTATTTCCAATGAAAATATTTTACAACCAAAACAATAAACTCACCAACATTATCAATATAGAAAATGAATTATTAAATAATTTATCTCATAATTAGACATTATGAGTTTAAAACAAATTAAATGTTTACAACAATAAGTTGATGAATGGTCTAAATGTCACTAGGTCCAAATTGGGTAAAAGGGGCCTTGTTCAAGATGTAACCATTACTTAATTTCCAATGTGATAAGTGATAATTTAATTTGATATTGAAAAATCTATTAAGGACTAAAAATGTTAATTTAAAGGTTCACATTGATCATGTACATGTGGGAAAAATGATATATATTTTCATTTAGTATTATGTTCACAATATGATTCCCTATGAGTGTTGTGAGTTTTCATTTGATGTAAATAGGGTGAATGACAATGGATTTGATTAACATTTTATGGATATAAATGTAGTATGTCATTTACTATGTTGATAGAATTCTACCTAATCAATTTGAACCCCTAACTTTTGCCATATGCAATTGCAATTGTTAATGATGCATTCATAATCTTCAAGGGTGATATGTTATGTTCCCAATCAATTTTGAACATTCAATGTCATGTAACCATAGCATGTATCCTAATTTGGAATCCCCCTTATTGATGTGTGGTATGCTACAAAAGTTTTTGGTAATCTCCATTGTTGCAAATGGGGTGCCTCTAATCTTGCCTAGGCCTTTGTCGGAACCATGCAAGCTTTCTACCTCCACAATGCAGTGTGGGAACAACTAATGAATGAACGAACACAATTTATTGGCCAAGTTAATCATGATGTGTTCAAGTTTTGTCGTTATCGGTTATGATGCACCTTATATATATGTGGATTGGGGTGCACGCTTGGAATGCGTGTGTACTTTTAAGTAATAATCAATCATTTTTAAAAGAATAATCAGCAAAGGGCAACAACCAACCTCCACAACAAACTTCCACAACAGTCACATGTTGTGGTCTTTGGCTTGTTTCCATTTGAACATTGTCATGGGGCTCGACTCCTTGCACTTTGACCTCTTGACATAACCTCCACATAAAAATAACCAAAGAGTAGATTTCCCAGCCTTCATTGCCATTCCACAAGGAGTGGCACACTTGCAAATAATTGTGACAACATCCTCACCATCCATCACCAACATGGAACCAAAAAGTTTGAGGCTCTTGCTTACCTCCTCATCTTGATCAAGCACGATCTTCATGTTATATGAGTTTAAAATTCAACAGACTTGAACAACAATTCTAATGCTCTTTGTTATGCAATGACCTTCATGGCATGCTCAAGGGGAAAGGAAAATATTGATCAACATGTAGAAAGCTAACCACAAAATAAGCCTTAGGAATCACGAAAAAAAATGCCATACACATGAAATGAAGCAACAACTACATGTCGTGATTAGAGTTGATTAGGCTATCATACTAATTAGATGCAAACTCCATTGTTTCATGTGCATCTAATAACCCCCATTGCTTTTTTAACCAACACATTCACAAACAACTTACAATCTATGGTGACAAAGACTCAAGGTCATGATTTTCAACATCCCTCAACCCAACATATCACTCATGTTCACACAAACAAGTTTCATGACACTCTTGTTCAACTCAAAGTGCATTTTGTCATTCTTGCACACCATCCACATTTGACCTCCAAGCACAATACAAAAAGGTACCGTATGGACCAAGTTATAAATGGAACAAAAATGAATCTTGACCACAATTTCAACTTTCATCTGTTCCACCTAAGGGAGGATGTTGTTTATTCATCCCTCACATCACACTTCACAACATTCCTTGATGTGTTCATTAGGTTATGTTTTATAGTATGTTGCTTTTAGTTTCCGCACCCAAGTGTCAAAACATATATTTTTTGAAGTGTATTTTTTTTTGACATCTCACTTTTTATTATCTTTGAGGGTAGATTTTTCCAACAATTTCAATGCAAGTAGGTAAGTTAGTGCCAAGTGCCAAGTTCTTCCTTTTTGACAATAGGCATGACACATGTGAAGTGATGTTGAGAGTATGGAAATGATGGCCAAGTGTCTTGGTGAAGAAGTTTGAAGCATAGATGGATAGCATTATATATCTTTAGTTCATATTTTTCACATAACTTTTTAAAAGGTTATATTTTATTTTTAGCATATTTAATTGAAGTATTACTCAATTGAATTTCTCAAGTTTTTTTTTTTCCATTATTAGGCAAAGTCAATGTAGAATTATTCTGAAGTTTCAGACATATTAAGAGAAATATCCCAAAAAAAATTGAATTAATGTGTTGAATCTGACATCAACATAGGGTAGTTCATCGACTTTGGGACTGACTTCATCCAGTGTAAGAGAAGATTAAAGACAGTGATTCTGTGAGATCGCGCGCAGGCTGACGGATGGTCTTGGGATCCTGCTTCAAGAAGTGACGATTCCCATCGCTCACCTCACTTTACGACACACCTTATTCATCCAATAGGTTAGGTTTTAGCATTAGAGATTACTTCATGGCACCATATTTCATCCACTAGGGACCTTCCGTCATCCATTGTCAGGGAAGAGATTTGCGCAGCGCGAAAAGAGAGCGAGCGAGTACGGACATCGATCGCGCGCAGCTTGACGGACTTCGGGATCCTGCTTCAAGAACTGGGGGTTCTCACAAAGCACACCGTCGTCTTCAACGGTCATTCCTCTATGATTTTGCAGCAATTGCTAGGGGTTTTGCAGATCTGGACTTCGATCATTTCCACGACAAGCTTTCAGCAAAGGTTCTGCATCGAAAAAGAAGACGAAGCATAATGTTTAAAAAACATGTCGTTCTCGAGGTCGCGCGCAGCTCGACCGACTTTGGGATCTGCATCACGAACCGGCGGTTCTCATAAGGCGCAACTTCATCCTGCAACGGTCCTTCCTCTACGATTTGCAGCAGTTGCTATGGATTTTTGCAGATTTGGACTTCGATCGTTTCAACGACAAGCTTTTAACAGAGATTCTGCATCGAAAAAGAACAACAACAAGAAGAAAACAATTGATCTTTTTCGATTGCAGCAATCTTGAGTTTGAGGAACTACGCAAGCAGTTTCATTGAGCTATCTCAATCTGTCACCTTCTTGACAGAAATTTCCGAAAAGATTTCTGCGAGCTCATTTTCTTGCATGCTTTTGCTAATCTATTGGATGAGAGTTTGTGAAATTAGGAAGCTTGGATCTCGAATCCTGCCATGATAGCTTTGTTTGCACGAAGAGATTGTTGTGCGATTTGCGATTGTTGTCCGAACTCCTCGTGTTTCCTTCGGGTAGATTCTTACCTCAGTGCCTTGCGTCTAATGCTTTTTTTGCTAGGAGTAGCCGAACTGCGGAGTTCTGCTCGGATTCTGCAAGGGAATTGGCGATTTTTCACGAAGTCTTGTTATCGATAGCTTGGTAAGCACCTGGCGTTGAAGAGCAAAGAATGAAAGCTTTTGACGCAGGTTGCGGCGATCAGGAGTTTGCGCAAGTGTTCGTAAAGGATGAATTCTATGAGAGTTTCGAAGCGCCAAAATTTCACGACTTTACTGCGCCGGAGGAACCGATCGATCCTGATGCTTGGTTTAGTGCCAAGGCAGGTAAGCTCTCAAGTTTTGTTTCTAAAGTCTCACCTCTGAAAGGTTCTGAAAAGAGGCAGCAGTCGTTCTCAGTACTCCTGTGATGAAAGACTCAGCCACGCTTGTCGACAAACATTATGTCTCGTCCCTTGTCATGGCGGCACATCATCTCCCTTATGAGAATTTCTGAGCCTAGATGCGTAAACGGGCAAAAAGCTGTGAGCATTTCCATATAGTTTGTTCATAAAAATGTGTTGAAAGAAAAAATTGACAGACCCTGTATGTGCAGGTATGACTAGGAAAGAAGAAGCTAGGATTCAAGAATATGAGAACCTTCTTGGTCTTGCAAAACCCTAAAACCCAGAAGGTAGTTATCTTCCTACATACCCCTGCATTCTCTTTTGCTTCTATTGCTTCCAACACTCTATCTTCCTAAATTCTCTTTTCCTTCTATTGCTTCCAGCATTCTATCTTTGTACATTCTCTTTCCTTCCATTGCTTCCAGCAGCTTATCCATGCAGTGCACTAATTTATATATGTAGACAACAGATCCTGTTTCATCTGGGCTTCTGACATGATGCCCTAAACCCTTCTGACATGACAATCTTGTGAGCAGATTTTGGTGCTAGAGCAGAAGAAAACTGTGATCATGGATTCTCACAAGACTGCATCTGGAAGCCTGCTTCAAGCTCCTCACAAGTTTTCTGCAGCTAAGAAGGCTCTCATCTCTTCCAGTAGGCCATGTTGTTTGCTTGCATTCGCCATCTCTAGTCTCAAAATTGTTCACAATGTCCACCCCTTCAGTTTATGTTGGCCAACCCAGGATTAGTGATGAGTTCTAATGCATTTTAAGCTAACCAGCAACACTTGGGTAGAGGTGGTTCTTAGTTATGCTTGCTCCACGGAGCTTAGAGCAGACCATTCTTCATCAGCAGTTGCAATTTTTCTTCGGTTTGCTAAAGTGATATGTTACAGTTAGAGCAGCATAGATGTTTTCAGTTAGCTGCAATCTACAAGTGTCTTTCATGTAGCAGCCAGCTTAGGGAGTAGCAGGGGGGCATGAATGCAACAGTGGCAACCATTTTAATACAGGCATTCCATGTGCTTCAAGTAACTCTTAACTTCACTCTGCCAATGGTGAAGGATTCTGTTGGTGAGGGCAATGTAGTGCTGAAAGACTTTAGGAGGCAGAAGAATGCCTCCCAAATGTAAAATTGGAAGAAGTGGAGGCTGTACTGGTGCTAGTGCAGCACAGATAGGAAGGAATTGAAGAACTAAGCTACTGGAAATTTTCATCAAGCATAATCTGGCACAGGTCAGGAGGGCCCCTTGTACAGGTGATATTGGGAATTTTCTGTCACTGGATCCAAATCTCAGGATCCTAAAGCAAGATGCACTTGGGAATGTATCAGGAATCTGGGTGTTGCTTGCAACAATGGCCTCCCTGCCTGTTGGTCTGTATTCAAGTATTGCTGAGGAGGAAGTGTCTGGAAATCTCATGCATGGATTGAACAGTACTAATGGATTTCTGGTTGATGTGCTGGTGAACATCCTCTCACTGGGCATGCACAGAATCTGGCAATTTCATTGGGAGTTGCAAGTGTCAATGCTAGTTTCAAAGGGTGACAATGAGAAACATTGCCAGCTACTGAGACAGGGCTTCTTCTCTTCTGAAGAATCAGACACTGGCTGCCACTCAATGGATATGTATATAGTGAACAGCACCAAAGATGGGTTTGGAGGAGATCATGAATATTGCTTTTGAGAAAATTATGGAGCTCATGCTCATGCTCACTGTTGTGATTTGGAGCACAGCTTTGAACTAGTCACAAGGGGTCTAACATCCAAAAGATAAAAGAACCTTTACCACATTGCTAGCCTTGCAAAGTCTACTGTGTTACAGTAGGCTTATTGTGCTTCCCACATCTGTTGAAGCAAATTGTTGCCTACAAAATTGATCAGTTCTTTGTCAATCTGCAATGCTAATGACCTCACTACCCCACCCAATTGGTTCAAAATGTAATAAGCTTCCCTGCTTTTACGATGATTCGATCTCCACAGCTGCAACATACAAAGAATTTTATGCATATGGTGAATTTGCATGTGCTGTTTGAACTGTGACATTGTGATAATGTTGAAGCACCAAAAACTATTGAAATAAGCTCTTTAGCAAAAAGGCCTTTTGGTTCTATCTTTTTTTGACAACAATTTCAAAAGAATTAAAAAGGTGTTGGAATTAAAATTGTAATTTATGATTTTCTTAAGAATAAGTTATAATTTCTTGAATTTTTTGGTAGACAAACCTAAGATGGACATGAGTACTAGTTTACAGTGTGAACCAGTCTTTAATTTATTCTCACCATCTTAATATGGATAGACCATGTCATTGTGAATCTTATAGCAATTGTTAAAGGTTGCATTTTATGGGTTCTTTAAAGGTACACTTTTTTGTTTCACATTTTAGATGTTTTTATTTATAAATTAATTTATTAAATGTTTATAAAATGTTGATCAATTGTCAATATGATATTGTAATGGCATTGTAATACAATAATCAATCATCATAATGTATTCTGATATCATCGCAACATCATATCAACATGTCATTGGCACTTAATCTCAAACACATTGTTAAAATTCTATAAAAACATATATATACATGAAGGGGACAAGTTTGTGATGTAATCTAAATATGAACACGTAAATTGATTATGTTACCTTGTGAATAATGCTTTTAAGATCCTAACACATTGTCATTATCCTAATTCAGTTGTATCTTCACAACTTTGACACTAATTGTATTTTTTTCACCAATGTTGAAATGTTCAAAAAATGTTTGTTCAAACATCAAATGTTTTTTTATGAAGGAAATTGAAGAATCCTTGAAAATCTATATTTTAATCATAATCAACTAATTGTTTGATAGACATGTGTTGAAGTTGCCCTTGTACTATGGTAAACATAAGAATGTCAATGAAAAAGCTATGGAACACGTGTTAAACGTTACATTTCAATTCATATTAAATTGACACAACAAAATGTTAGCCATTGCTAGTTATATCAAGTGATGATGCGAGATCAACTGTAGGTCTTAGTTTATAACGCAGTGATGGATTTAGATGCTTGTGCTTTAAATGCATCGTGCATATTCACAACCTCATCCAAACTTCATACCTTTCATTATTTTAGTGCTACCATTCTCGCATGCGCTCGTTTGATAAATGTGAAATGTACCATCCTTGGAGATTGACCTTTGAAAAAATTGAGCTACTTTGCGCATGAACTTTACTCTACATAAAAATATACTAATTTAATTTAAAGGTTAAATCCTAGACTCTTGTAGTACCTTTGTCACTTTGACCCATGTTTGTTGAATATTTAATTCATGTTTAAGGATTCCATTTCAATAAATGATATATTCTCAAATATCCCATTAGATTCTTTATTTTCTTTCACAAAAAATATTTCTGAACTTTTTGGGGAAGTTTTAAACATTTTTAGAATAATATAATTAGTGTCGAACTGGTCTAAGTACTACGGTAACATACTTTATATGTGCAATTAACTGAAAGTGATGGATAGGTCAAGATGAAAAGTGAATGTAATGTTTATTTTGCCATGTGAGAACTTTGAAGGTAAAAACAACTTGTGTAAGCAATAAGGGTAATTGGAAAATCATTGACTTCAACTATGATATAAATACGATTTTGTGTTTACCATTGTGAGGGCAATGTCTTTGTTTGTGAATATATTGGTGACTGTATTTTTTCAATGAATAATGTTGACATTGAAATGAAATTTGCTTGATTTAAAGCCCTCTTAATATGTACTTAGATCAAAATAAGTGTAGGCCAACATGGCAATTTAAATAAATTTTTAAAAGGGATTATTCTTTACTTTCCATTTGAATCATGTTTCACTAAGTTTCTTCTTTTGATTTAATGTATAGGAAAAGGGTGTATCTTTTGACAATTTGAGACACCTTTCACAAGGCCTGAGATAAAGGTACCCAATATTTAGACAGAGTCTAAAGATAGACCCTTCTCATGTATAAAGCAATGGAAAAGCGCTTTCCCAATTTCAGAATTGATCTTGTCTTTTGCACCCATTAAAGTATTATTATTTCCTTGAATTAGTGCTTGGGTCCCCTAACAATCTATCACACATTTGCAAAAAAAATTAAAATTTATAAATATATAAAAATGAGTTGAAAAATAGAAAAACAGTTAGAAATATGCGCAAAGCAAGAATTCCTTCTCCAAAATCCAAAATGGGTAGTTAGTTTGGATATGTGATTTTTATATTAAAAAAACTAGTTGTCTCCCAAGAGATAGGGATGTGGAAAAAAAAACCCATCCACCAAAATCCATCCACCATTGTTGGTTTTTAGACCTCGTGATTGGTTGACCAAGAATACTTGGTAAAGGGCTCCATCCAATCCAATGAACCACCAAAAAAAAAAAAAAAAAAACCAAGCAAAGAGCAAATGCATGTTGTGATAGCACCAAGTTTCCAACTTTCATTAACCAACAACTCTGTAGTAGTAGTCCTAGTGCCACTTCGAAGTAGAGTACAAGCAACTCAAGGTTTTCTAGCAAGGTGATCTTGATGACCTCTAGTGTAGTAAGGAAGAACAAAGGGAGTACCCTCCACACTATGGACCAGGTAGCTTACCCAGGCTCAAGGTACTCAGCACCAAACACAGTGCATTTTGCTATCTACCTATTGCCTACCTCTGTTGACATAGGTAGGTAGGTCAATGGCTACCTACCTACCTACCTACCTACCTATTTAAGGAGGTCAATAAGAACAACCAGGCTACTGGGTGTAGGTGCCCTGCTCAAGGCCAGGTTAGTAAACCTTATTTAGGTGCATTCACACTTGGTGTTAAGGACTCTAGTATTAAGTCCCCTAACTCCAAGCTAGTCATTTAGGACCTAAAACTATTAATCATTAAGATTTTATGTTAAGTTAACATTCACTTAATATTAAACAATCACCCATTTAACATTGGCTGCCACATAAGATGCCACCTAGATTTTCACTTAACATTAGGTGTGAATACGCCTTTAAAACCTCAACTATGGTGTTAGGATGGTGTGCCTGAATTTCAATAGAGCTAGTGTGGCCTGTGCAGTTGGCTTGAGTGTAAACTCCTTACCAAACTAATTGCTCTAATTTCTCCTTCAAAAATCAGTTTTTGTAATTTAGTTGAATTTTCAGTAACAAAGATTACTCAAAATTCAGTATATCACACACCACCATATAGTGATATTTTTATCATTTAAATTTTTTTTTAATGTTGCATCATTGGCTACCATCTCAAGAGGGATTTGGCATTAAATGGTGGCAGGCTTTTGGAAACTGTCTAAATAATAAGAAAACTAGTTTTTAAAATGTTACAAAACTAAAGTCAGAGTCCAAATGTGATGATTTTTTAATTAAAAAAAATTGGTGATCGTTTTTTGAAAAATGGAATAATATGACAGACTATTTTTTCAATTTTCAATTTTCACATTATGAAAAAAAAAATTTCACCAAAAATAAAAAGTTGATACAAATAGCTCTGAAAATTATGAAATCACCTCCATAAAATCCCACTCGCAAAGATTCCACCCAATTTCCCTCAAAAAATTACTTTTGATTTTGTAAAATATTCAATGACAATTGTTCAATGCCCAATAACTCCCACCTTATAAGTCTAAACATTACAAAACAACCTTGGTTCACCCCTATTGAACAAGGGCTTTGCAACCGTACCAAGTGGGGGGAGGGGGAACAAAGAAAACAAACAAACAAATCAAACAAATTACTTTCTTTAAATAGATCATGGCCCCCTTTAAGTAAGATCTTGGTGAAATTTTTTGATTCAATATTGTTAGAACCCTAGCGCAAATCTATCTATGAAGGAAAGTAGTTTGTTTTGTTTTGTAGTTATGAGATCCACCAAATCAAATCAGGATGCTTCCGATCATGCTCTTGGTGTCTTTTGGAAAGCTCTCAACAAGGCTGGTGAATGGGTTGGTTCCCTGGCGTTTGGACTTGCGGTGCGAAAGTTCTTGAATATTGAATGATTTCTTCACTAAATTTTTTGAAGGAATTGGAATGTGCCTTTGGTGTTGTTGGAAAGATCTCGATGAGCAGGATTTAATGGAATGTATTTGATAGGATTTGGATTCAGAATGTGAGAGATATTAATTTGTAAGTGATTCTGCCACTGAAAATTAAAATAAATTCAAAAGATCGGGTTTTGAAAGGAAAAATCAGTTGAGAACATGGTGACACTTGAAGGCTTACCATTCAATTCAAGCATAATTTCCTTTCATATTTGGCTATTCAAAAAATCAATACATACATTGAAAAACTATGTTCACATGTTGAGTTTTCCTATTTTGTGATGTGTTCACACTTGGGCCAATGCCAAGGGCCACATTAGTTTCAGTGATGGAATATTAGGGCAACTTCAATGACAAGGTTGGCAATGGGAACTTTGCCAAACCTTTAAAAATGCCTTTGATTATTTTTCCCTAATATTTTTTACATGAAAATTTTGAATGCATGCCAAATTAAGGCCCCTAGATAGGAGCATTGGGAAAATTAGGAATCTAGGCACTTGGCTTGAGTATCAAACATCCTTGCTTACGCCAGTGTGTGTGTCTTGATTCTTGGCTTGAGTATCAAACATCCTTGCTTACGCCAGTGTGTGTGTCTTGATTCTTGGCTTGAGTATCAAACATCCATTTGTAGAAATCCCTTTGCTTTTTTTCCCCTTTGTAGGAACTTTTTTTGGGGGCCCATAGTGAACCAGTCCAGCATGCAACAGGCATCATATATAGGTACACATAATACACTTTCTTATTGTATTCCTGTCCAATAGTTAACCATGGTCGGGGTTAGCTATGGCGGTGGCTGGTTAGCTATGCACTAACCAGTGTTGTGAGTGTAAGTGTCAATAGCTGTATATATGGCATGCAAATCCCATGTAAGTGTAAATGATTTACACTTGTCCAAATTTTTCACAATTGCACTTATCCTGTTGCAGAGTTTCTTTTTCTTTTCGCACTTACACTTCCGTAAAGCCAGTGTAAATATTTGTCAAATACACTTACGTGGCCCCATGTAAATGTTTTTGGGCATGTAATTGTAAATACTAAAATTATTTGTAAAGTCACCTGGCCTTTGAGCCTCCTTTCACCCAAACCCTTCTTCAGGGGTAGCCATAAAGTAAGAAAGTTTTATTAAATCTGGGAATGAAATGCTGAAAATCAGCATTTAATGCACAAGGTTCAAGACTAATTATAGTAGCTTTACAAGTAGGAGCAATGAAAATATATGCAGCAACAAGGGAGGCGCTAAACAGAAAGGAAAGACAGTGTGAAACTCAGTTCACCACAAAAACTGAGGTCCCTCCACCCTTGAATGCTAATGTTTTTCTTTGTTTTGGGTAGGTTTGTGTGTTTTTTGAGTTTCGCCTTATTTATGATCAAACTCAGGGTTCTAGTGTTGTTCTTTATAGATAATTTTGTTATACCTTTAATGACCATCTATCTATGAAGGAAGGTAGTTTGTTTGTTTTGTACTTATGAGATCCACTCTACCATGCTTCAGATTGCATTCTTGGTCTCTTTGGAAAGCTCTCAAAGAGCAGGGGTGCATCGGTTTGGTTTCATGGCATTTGGACTTGCAGTGCAAAAGTTCTTGAATATTGAATGATTTTTTCACTGAAAATTAAATTAAATCGTAGCTGAAAATTTAGGAGGAATTGGAATGTGCCTTTGGTGTTGTTGGAAAGATGTTGATGAGCAGGATTTAATGGAATTTATTTGGTAAGATTTGGATTCAAAATGTGGGAGATATTAATTTTTAAATGAATTTTGTCACTAAAAATTCAAATAAATTCCAAAAACCCAGGTTCTGGACGAAAAAATCAGTTGAGGACGTGGTAACAATTGAAGGCTTACCATTCAATTCAAGCATGATTACCTTTCATATTTGGCTGTTCAAAAAATCGATACATACATTGTAAAACAATGTTCACATGTTGAGCTTCCCTATTTTGTGATGGGTTTACACTTGGGCCAATGACACAGGCCACACTAGTCTATGTACAAAGGAAGGTAGTTTGTTTTGTTTTGTAATTATGAGATTCACCAAACCGAGATGCTTCAAATTGTGTTCTTGGTGTCTTTGGAAAGCTCTCCACGAGAGGCGTGCATGGGCTTGTTTCATGACATTTGGACTTGTGGTGCAAAAGTTCTTGAATATTGAATGATGTTTTCACTGAAAATTAAATTGAATCATAGCTGAAAATTTTGGAGGAATTGGAATGTGTCTTTGGTGTTGTTGGAAAGATCTTGATGGGCATGATTTAATGGAATTTATTTGGTAAGATTTGGATTCAAAATGTGAGAGATATTGAGTTTTAAATGAATTCTATCACTAAAAATTCAAATAAATTCCAAAAAGCCAGGTTTTGGAAAGAAAGTTCAGTTGAGGACGCAGTAACACTTGGGCCATGGCACAGGTCACACTAGTACTTTCTTGCAAAGTCATATAAATTAGTTGTTTATATTTTGACTTTCTTTTATTTTGTAATGGGCCATTTCGTGAGCTTATCATTAAAAAAATTACAAAATCTCCCATCCTCAAGTAAAAATCACATTTTTTTATATTTACATTGTTTTACATAGCCATGTAAAATCATATATATATAATTTTATCAAATTGCGTAAAATTATATAAATATATTTAGTTTTACATTTACACACAAAACACTGGTACTAACTAGTTTTGGCAAGTTCTCCAGTTTGGAATGTCCAACTTAGGGGTTCACTCGAGGTTTTTGTCACTTGGACTTGAATGAACATGCCTTTGGTGGAATTGGCAAAAGATCTGGATCATGAAATTAAAATTTTATTAAAACTAGAATCGAAACTGAAACTTCAAAAAATATATGTGAATAAAATAACAACAATGTAAGTCTTCAAATAAAACAAGTTGAATTATTTTGAAAAGTTGGCAAGTCGTTTAAAATTATAATTAATTGATGAGTTTTTTTCAGTTGTGGGTAAACTTTATGGGTAATTGATAAATTTAATTAGTTATACATATGTACTTAATTTGTGTAAATCTCATACTAATACAATAAGCAATCTTGGGACCCATTTTCTGTATTGAAGGTCCAAAAGTCCTAAATTTGAAAAAATGTGCCACAACTGGAACATGTAGGGTTTAGAAATATGAACAACCAACTAAAACTTGCACAAAAAAACCTAGCAAATTTTTTTTTTAATTTCATAATTGGCATCAAAAGATGTTTAAAACTAAGAAAACTAATCAACAACACTAGTATTAGCCTAAGTTGGATGGTTATCATAAGGGGGCCATTTAATGTAAAATTTGGGATCTATGTGCGTCAAATGACCATTTTTAAGAGGGTATTAGATAATTGTCCAACCTATTTTTATCACCCTATTATTATCTAAGTTTTTTTCATATATGCATTCAAACCATCATATATTTATTATAATCCATTATTTCAAATTATTGCATACTTTATAATATAATTATATTGATTATTTGAATAAAATGTACCTTATTTTTTAACTAATTAACTTACAATGTTTACCCAACAACCAATATATTACACCCTATATTTCAGCTCAAATATATATATATATATTTAGTGTCTCTCCCCCCCAAATGGATATCTGATTTTCTTGATAACCACAATTACATTAGTGTCATTTTTATACCCACCCAACCTTGGTAATAATTATCCACATGTTGTTACCTACCTAATAGGCACCAAGCGCCTTACCTACTTACATAGCAACCATGTACATCACCTACTTACTTATCAATTATAAGTTAACCCACTTACATAGGTAGTTATTTATGTATTGAAGGTGGAAGTAAAATGGTTTACAAGGTGTAGTGTTTTTTTTGGTGAAAAATAGCTAGAAAGCATTATAAAACTATGTAAGGTGACATGGGCATATTAAAAAAATGAAAACAAATAGTGATTAGTAGCTAGAAAACCTAAATGGCGTTTGGCATTGGAGCCATGTAGCTTTATGGGCTACCAATGGCATCATTGTGATGTTTCAATCCACTACTACTGTCCATCACCTTTTTGTCCCATCACCACCCTAAGATACAGCTATCTTGTCCCATCTTGACCACTTACAAATCAAGATCTTTTCAAAGGTTGAAACATAAATTTTTAGGTGAACATTTAGTTGTAACCATCCATGGTTTTCATTTTGCACATTTCAAATGTTGTTTGGTGTTTCCAAGTTCTTTGTGCTTGTGGCAATATTGACATAAAATGAAAAATGATTGTCCTCAAGCAAGATCATGATTCTCTATTTGAATTGTTAAGGTTGCTTCTAATTTAATGAAGTTAAATAATTATTTGTCACCATATCATTTTGTTTCAATCCTATTTGCATATAGGGAATTGAACAAAACATCGAGCTATAATTTGTATTGTGTTTTTGTTTGTCTCAATTTACATTCTAACATTTGTCTTCCTTGTGTTGTTATTTTTTGTTATGTTAATTATTGTTTTGTATCTGTTATGTTATGTTTGCATGTGTGAACTAATAGGACTGTGAAGTGCAAGTCATTAGAGTTTATAATAAGATCCATAGCAAGGTTGAAACCCACATTGTTACAATACTTCACAAGTAATAGAAATATTGGGAATATAAAACCCCTTTGGTTGATATGTGATTTTATGCTTTTGTTATCATGGACAATAAAATATATATATATATTTTTAAATTTTGAAAAATATGCTTAGGAAATATGCTTTAAAGTTTTAGAATTTTTTAAAAAGGTCTTTAAGAAATATGTCTATAAGATTTTTGAAAATTATAAAAAGATCCTTGAAAAGCAAACTTGAAAGTTTTTAGAAAGATCCATGAAGAATATGTTTTGAAATTTAAAAAAAAATAATAATTGGTGGAAACTCATAAAAATTGTGGTTGACCAACATAAGTTTCTAAAAGGTTTTCTAGTGTAAATTTATAGAAGGCTTAGTTGGTAGAACTTTTTAAAAGGTTGATGGTCTTACAAAAGGTTCCATTGGATAATATAAGAAAAGGTTGCGAAGGCAGCATTTTCAATCTCACCAACACAAATTGTAACACTTGTTCTTCTAGTTCATCTCACCATAAGGTATCTCAAACATGATCCATAAAAAAAAATGTATTTATATAAAGCCACAAATGAAAACAAGTCCATATTTTTCAATTTCAAAAGTCCACTATTCTATATCTGGTGCAAATATATGTTATAATTTATTGATGTCTTTTTATTCAAATTGATAATCTTAATCCAATTGCAAATTTGGCATAATAATGATTTTATGGCATGTTGATAACATGTTAATGCATGACATTCTAAAAAAAAGTACAATGTATGCAAAAACTAGTCCGCCTTATCTTACAAGGACCTTTTAAAGGTGGTTACAAACATGGATTCTAGTTTCATTCGCTTCAAAGGTGGTTACATGTTTTTCAAACATGGACTACAATTTCAAAAGTGGTTAAATTTTTTCAGACATGGATTTTAGTCCTAGTTGTTTCAAAGGTGGTTGTAATCTTTTCAAACACTAGATTCATGTTTTGTTTGTTTCAAAAGTGGTTATAATTTTTTTAACATGGATTTTGGTTCATTTGCTTCATAGTTGGTTATAATATTTTAATACATTGATTATAGTTTTTGGTTGCTTTAAAAGTGGTTGCATTTATATTAGAAATGGCTATATTTTTTCGATCATTGATTATGGTTTCATTTACCTCAAAGGTGATTGCAATTTTCTTAGACCTTAATTCTAGTTCCATTTGTTTTATAGGTAGTTTAAGGTTTTGTTAAACATTGATTCTAATTTTGGTTGCTTCAAAAATGGTTGCAAATTATTTCAAACATAGATTACAGTTGCCAATGTTTACCTAATTAATTACAATATTTTACGCCTAGATTGTGGTTTAAGATTTTCTTCAAATTAAAAGTGGTTTCAATTTATTTAGACTTGAATTATAGCTACATTTTTGTCAAGATTGATGTTGTTTCCATTTGGGGGGATTTATAGACCAATATAGCCTTTATTGTTGATCCTTATTACATGTTGGAAATGTGTTGCATCAGAACTTTGTTGGAGAGTATTGATTTTCTTGTGCAATTTGCCCAACAATGTGGTGTTTTCATATGTGATCTAGTGATTGAAATAAAAATCTACCATGTGCAACACTATTATTTGTATAATGATGGTAGCTCATCATTTTTCAATGATGAGTTATGGACATTTAAAGGTTTGTTGGATTGTAACCATGACAACATCCACACGAAATGGATGGCAAATTTGAATGACTCCAATTAACAACTTACCTTCATTGTGAATGGTGAAAAGCTTTGTGCTATGCACAACAACCTAGGTTCAAAAGTAATGACAATTGTCATTTAGAATTACTTTCAAACTTT
Organism: Sphagnum tenellum; assembly: GCA_963921925.1. NCBI lineage: Eukaryota > Viridiplantae > Streptophyta > Sphagnopsida > Sphagnales > Sphagnaceae > Sphagnum > Sphagnum tenellum. The sequence continues at coordinate 20,405,442 of OY998145.1, forward strand.
GATTTCACAAGTGAAATCAAAGTGTTCAAGTAAATTTATAACCCTATTTTATTTTTTATTTAAATTTAATTCATCGTGATGTGTTGTGAATTTGGGGGCTTTGTTTGGCTTTAGTGTTTTTAATTTGTGTTTGTTGGTTTGTAGGTGCAATAACCTAATTGATTTAGGAGTTGGATAGTTGTTTCCCTTAATGTCCTTACTTAATGCCATGGGCATTGTATATCCACAATACTAACTATAACCTAATTATAAGGACAACTTTGCCAAGCACTTGAAAATATTGAAAACTTGATATTGCGAGCCAAATGCATGCCAACTACATTTGAAGGTTTCAATATGCAATGGTTGGTGCCTATAGCCAAAAGTTCTTCACCTTCAATTTTTTTGCATATGTTGCCACATTTGATGCTTGCATTGGAACAATTGATTATTCTATAATGTTCTTGTATAATTGAAATTTTTGTGTATCAGCCCAATTGTTGCCTTTGCATACTTGGATACGATTTGCCTATTTAGTAATTAATTGATGTTATTTGCAATTACTATTTGTTTCCATCATTTTAGTAAGCCTAAATTAAAGTTTTTGCATCATAGATTTGAGACTTTTTGTTGAGTGAAGATTTTTTCATGAATGTTGTGTGATCGTCAATTTGCTTTTCATTCATAATGCCATGGTGCCAGCAGTAGCACCTTAAATCACACTAGATAGTAACCTTAAATATACTTTTAAATGTAGGTTGTAACCATGAATGACATGTATCAAAATCCTTCTAGTCACCACTAGGGTAAACAATCCCATTACCAAACATAGGCCTACTACTAAACAACCACATGGCACAAATGTAACTAGTAAATGGGTGCCCATGCCCTTTTGAATGCTCAAGGCAATGCGTATAATTGAACAATTGGTTTAGAAAAAATATGTTTGGTTTAGGGAAAATTCCCAAACATAATTTTGCATTTGTGTTTGTTCATAAGTGTGAAAAGGTACCATTCAAAAACAATCAAGGGGTTTCATGTGCAATAGTGTTTGGTAATGGAGTATGAAGTATATCAATTTATTGATTATAAATGATAAGAAAATTAAGGCACATTACAACTTTGAGTGTTTGAATATTGGGTATAATTTTGGTCCAAGTTGCAAAACAAATCACCCCATAAAAGCACTATGATGTTTGGTTATGGGGTGATTTTGAACAATTCCAACATCAAATTTTAGAAAGATAGTTAGTGGTGGGGGTCATTTCACCCAAGACTGATAAACACACCAACTATACAAAGCAACATAGTGTTTGGTTATGGAGGACCTCATCTTGGCCTTTAAAGGGCATGGAGGTGATCAGTAATGGCCAAAACACCTTAATAGGAATACAATGCAAAAAGAACAACAATGCAATTAAACAACTCCAACACACTCATATATTTGGATCCTACCAATAAAGAAATTTTTTCAAAGGCAAAAAAAGACCAAGATGGGAACTTTGCATTCCCACCAAAACATCCAAAACAATAAGGGTCATGAACAAACTAACTATTAAAGGAGCAATTATAGTCTTAAATTGAGCTCTCAAGTATGTCATTCTTACCAATTTGGGTAGAAGAGGGTTTCAAAGAATTTTTATAATTTTTCTTCCTGCATTTAAAGTGTAATTAAACTAGCCATAAGCTCTACAACTAAGTCTAAATGTCAAGGCAAACGCATGGTAAAGTAAACCAAAAAAGTACCTTGCAACATAAATGGAAAGTGGCCATAAAATAGGCTTTGGTGTATTGAATTTTAAAATATTATTTACTTTAATGTTTAATTATATGAAGTTCTTTGACTTTGTTACAAATATATTTTAAAATCACATGTTTAAACTACGTTTGTATATATATTTCAAAATCAAGCAGATGTCACAACATACAAAGTAGATTAAAATTCAAACACAAATAGATCAAATATTAAATCTATTTTATTTTTAAGTCAATGGCATGCTAAATCAATATATTAGTGAATTTTGAAATTTTCATAGTAGAATCAAAACATATTTAATGTATAATGTAGAAGTAGGAATGAACACAATATTAACTTGTTGGTTTCATTCCTACTTGTTACCTATTTTTAATTATACTGAAGTTTTTCAAATTTTGTATTCAACTCATAAGAATTCAATGGAAGCATGGAGCTTCCATAATAAAAAGATTTGAACCTACTTTTTCATGTTTATGTTGAAAATTTGTCATATTTAAAATTTGGATTTGGGTGGATGTCATTTTTGGTCCACTTTACCATGCTTGGACCCGTTAAGCAAATAGTAGAAATAAGGCACGACTTAAAGTTATAGTAGAAGCAAAGTATTTAAAAACACCATAATTAAGTGAAATACTAAACCTAATGTTCCAAAAAGCATGATCAAATATAAATGTCATAGATGAATCAAGATCAAATCAAAAACTTTAATCATTGATCAAATCAAAAACTTAATTACTGAACAAACCAAAGGCCAAAAACCATTGGTAGACTACTTGAAATCACACATTGTAACTTTTGATTAATACATAGATATCTTATGGAAAAAGGCCATGGATAGGGTAGCAATAAAAGACATCAAAGAAGTAAAGTGAAGAGAGAAAGATAAAAATAAATTCCGGAAAGTTGTAGAAATGGTGACTAGGCTTGAAAAAATAAATCGTAGATTAATGTAAAAACATGCAAAATTTCATTTCATTTCATTTTGTTAAAACCATGTTTGTTGCAACTTGTCCAATGTAACTAAAAAATGTCCAATGCAATTAAATTGCAACAATTTTTAGTTATATTGGACATATTTTTGTTACATTGGACATATTTTAGTTGGATTGGACAAGTTGCAATGGATTAAATTTTTCATTGTGTTTTAACCTAAACTATCAATGTTGTAAAAGAAGTTAGCCACTATTTTTGCAACAACTTTAGAGTTGAATTTTGAACACATCCATTAGGGTATACGAGTGTTAACCTACAATTTACAACATTAGTTTAATGAATAGCTAGGTAACAAGCTAGAGAAAGGCAAACACAAAGTTGTAACCATTTACAAAATAAGTCAGGGATATGGAGGGTCCATGAACTTTGAAAGTTGAATTACAACAAGACCCAGTGCCTTAAGGGTTGAATTGCAAAAAAAGGCCAAGAACTACAACAAGATTAAAAATTTAAAAAGTTTACCTATAGCAAGATTAAGAGCTTGAAATTAGGACCAAGAGTTTAAGAAATTAAACTACAATAAAACCAAAAACTTGATGAGTCAAATTTCTCCAACAAGACCAAGAGGTTGAAAAGTCAAATTCAAGCATGATTAAAAGTTTGAAAAGTTGATATGCAATAGGACCAAAAGCTTGAAAGTTGAACAAGCAAAAGGACCAAAAAGAATGAACAAGAGAACGAATCTCAGCTAGAATTTCAAGGTTGAATGAGCAAAAGTACCAAAAGGAACAAGTAAGAGGATTAAGACCAAAAGTTTCAAAGAAAAATGAGCAAAAGGAGCAATCTATTAGGAGCTTCAAGGTCGAATGAACAAAACAACTAGGAAAAATGAGTAAAAGGACCAAGACTAAGAGTTTTAAGGTCAAACAAGCAAGAAAACTAGAAGGAACAACATAAACTTGGTGGGTCGAAAACACAAGGAGAAAGAGAAAATGATTTAGTCTGGTTGCAAGTCAAAGTTTAAAGAGGAGTTCTACCACAATCACAATTCACATGAAAAAGAAGCCAAGAATATGAGGGAGAAGTTCAAAAAATTGTGCCCAAAGTTTGCAACAATGCCCTTGGGTGGTGAAAGTTTTAGGGTTATGTTGTTTAGATCACATGTGATTGTGGATTCGACAACCCTATTTTTGTGTACATCTTGGCCATTTAATAAAAGATGAATGTTAACACACCATATTCTATCTAGTTGAAAACACATTCAATTTGGTGATGAAAATTTGAAAAGTTGTTTATGAAAAGTGAATGTGGTCACAAGGAGTGATTGTAAAATAGTAGCTACACACCTAATATAGTAAATTAGATTTAATTCGTTGTCTTGAAGTTTTGTGACATGTCACCACTTGTAATCAACTGATGTTTGGTCACTTGAAGTGACATATAGTGACAAATAATAAAACTATACGTTACTAGCAGTCAATTTAGATGTAAATAACGGTGATTTATGTTTAAAATGGTGACCCACCAATCTAGCTTCTTGTATATATGTCTTTTATGTTCAATAGTTTCACACTCTTGAAAAGAAAATTAACTTCTAGTAAACTTTTGCATGGTATCAATGATACAGTACTTGAGATGTACTTTTGTTTCATTAACTAAAGTAGCAATTGTTCCTAGAATCATCTAGACCAATATTTGGTACACTGGAAATTGACATTGGATCACAAAATCCTATATCAGTAGAGTCAAAGTATAGTCCTTTATGTAGACATTCAAAACAAAGAAAAATGTTGAAGGTGCATAGTTCCACAACAACTAAACAAGGAAATTCTACAATTCAAATTGTGAAAATGTTAAATTCAAGAGGCAACAACATGATATGTAACCAATGCAAGTTGTGGGGGGCTACCAACTTTGGAGCTTGGAAGTTTAAAATGAAGAATATATTGATGTGCAAAATGTTGTGGCATCTAGTTTCACCAAACCCTATAAGGAGGACCATGGAGGAAGATTCAACTATTACTACACAAGAACAAATGAAGGCATTAATGATCATAAATCTTTCTATAAAAAATGAAGTTAAACATCTCTCATCTTGACAATCCCCATGAAGTTTTGACTGTATTGAAAGATTTTTACGAGTTTGCAAGAACATTAATGTGATTCATGTTCAAGAACAAGTTTTACAAACTAACCATACAAGATGAAACAAATTGATTGTTTACTGTAAAGGATCTTTTGGTCTAGATTGCACAAGTAGGAGATGTTATTAAGGAGTGAAAATGTGGTATTAACAATACTGAATGTTTTACTAGAATTTTATGAGAGTTTTGTACAAAGAGTGTCCACTCAAAAGACTTTTCCAAACTTTGATCAATTGATTTCTAATTTGTTCCAAGAGGTGTAACGTAAGGAACTATACGTGGAGATCACACCAAAACTAAAAAATCATTACTATTGAAGTTCAAACAACTTTTCAAGAAGAGCAAAACAAACATAGGCAAAAATTCAAGTGTTTTGGCAACTGCCATAACTATGGCAAGTTGAATCATTGGGCATAAATAATTGTCCTAAACCAAAGAAATTGCCTAAGAATGTTGGCAGGAGTTTCGAATCAAAGAACAAAATGCCAATCAAATCTTTAGTTAATGGAAAGGAAGAGCCATTTAAATCTGACCAAGCTACAAATGTAGTGGAAACACAATTGAATGAAGATGCATTGAAAAATAATGTAGATTTTTTTTGAGACTATAGTGGATAATCTAGAGACAAAAAATAATAAAAATGCAACAAACACTTGGTATTGACTCAGGTGCTATTAAACATGTGTCTAGAAATAATTCTAGCTTTATAGGTCTAGAAAAATCTATTAAATTCTAAAACATAAAATCTACATGGGGCCAAATCCATGGTGTGCAAGGAAAAGGCAAAATCAAGTTGTCTTTTAGTTTTGGCAAAATAAAGATTATATCTTATGTGCACTCTACTTCCCAAGTCTTTTAAGAACTTTGTTGTCTATTAGCATGATTACAAACAAAAGAAATACTATGGTATTTATTATAAGACATGTTTGGTCTTAAATAATGGGGACCCAAACACTATTGTGGTAGAAAGTGTCACGGATCAAAAAAATGGACTTCATCAACTTTAGGTTCATTCTATCAAGTGTTTCTACATCACAGCATGTGGAAGCATGTGTAGCAGAGGAAGGTGTACAAACTAGAATGCACACCAAACTATGTTTTGGCATCAAAGGATGGTGCACTTGTACTACCAATCTCTTCACACTTTGAATGCCAAGATTTTGACGACAGGGATACCAAGATTGATTAAAACATTAAATGTTTGCACATGATTCATGGTTAGCAAGCAATGTCAAAGGATGATTCCCCAAAGAGGCATTCAAAAGCTAAGGAGGTGTGAAAACTCATACCTATAAACATTTGTGGGCCTTTCTCTACTTCATCTTTCTCAAGATCTAGGTATTTCATCACCTTTATTGATGATTATAGTAGAAAAACTTGGGTGCAGTTTTTGAAGAAAAAATCTGATGCATTGTTTGAATTGAAAACCTTCAAAAATGAACTTGAGAAAGAGACATGAAAAATAGTAAAAATCCTTAGATCAGACAGTGGAAGGGAGTACATCAGCAACAAGTTTCTCAAATACTATCAAGATAGTGGGATTAGAAGATAATTTAGTCATGTTCATATACCTCAACAAAATGGGGTCTCCGAAAGGAAAAATCGAACCATTGTGGAAAGGGCAAGAAGCATATTTTTAAAGAGTGGGCTACCTAAGAACTTGTGGATAATGATGGTCAATACTACTAATTATGTGGTGAATAGATCACGATCTCAAGCCAATCAAGGGAAGATGCCAAAAGAATTGTTCTTGAGATGAAAACCAAATTTGCAACACTTAAGGATTTTTGGGTGTGGTATTCACACTTTGGTCATGAATTCCACTAAGAAGATGCTTGACCCAAAATCTAAATTATATTGGCTAGTGGGTTATGATATTCACACCAAAGCATACAAACTCTTTAATCCAAGGACTAAGAAAGTAGTTCTTTGATGATGTCACATTTGATGAAACTTGTATTGGACCAAGAATTCACAAGACATGAAAGGGATTTCATCACTAGAGCCAAACACTTCAAGAGATTTTGGTAGTCTAACATGCCACATACTACTATAGGTTTCCCAAATGTGTCACAAGCAACAAGAAGAAAAATACCTATTTAGGAGGTAGTATTTTAAAGATATCATCTAATGATTGGAATGATTCAATCTCCTCTAAGGAAATCATTTAATGGAAGGAGTCTTTTCAAGAACATGAGGTTTCTCTAGAAAGGTTTATTGAACAAAATGAGGAATGGAAGAATCAACATGATTCTACAAAATAAAACCAAATTGATGTGCTATTAAAATGACTAAATTGAATGACTATGATGCTTAGGCGGTTTGATGATTTCATTGTTGGAGTTGTTGATCATGTTTGGGAACTAGCCTTTTTTTTTGAAACAATAGCGCATAACAAATGTTGAATGGCAATGGTTGATGAAATGAACTCCATTTCATATAGCCAAACATGGCAATTAACTAAATTGCCCATAGAAAAGAGGCCGAAAATAACTAAATGGATCTTCAAGGTGAAGAATGACTCCATAGGCAAACCGTCAAAGTACAAGGTTAAGTTGGTTGTTAGAGGATTTGAACTAAAGGAAGGCTTGGATTTTCAAGAAACTTTTATTCCAATAATCAAATGGAGCACAATAAGAAGTGTGATAGCTCTTGTTGCTCACTTTGGTTGGAAAATCTCACAAATGGATGTCAAAACAACATTTTTGAATTATGATTTAAAAGAGGAGGTATACATGAAGCAACTTGAAGGCTTCATAAAATTTGGATCTAACCACCTAGTTTGTAAACTTAATAAAGTGTTTTATTTTATGGACTTTGTCAAACTCCTCGAACTTGGTACGAAAATATTTATAATTTTTAAAAAAGTTTGCACATGATTAAATGTAGAGCTAACCCCAACTTTTATTTATGGCATAATGAAGAAAACATTTTTTTTGTCATGACTTACATAGATGATTTGATAATTACATGCGACATGGAAAAACAGATTACATGGTTAAAAATGGAGCTTGAAAGCTAGTTTAAAATGACAAAATTGGGGCAACTTAGATGTCATTTAGGTATTAATTTTACAATCTTCAAGGAAGGAATGTTGTTGTCTCAATGGCTATACATTGAAAAGATGCTTCAAAGTTTTAGGATGGCAAACTATAATCCCACGAAGGTACCAATGGTAGGAGGTACCAAACTTGAATCAAACATGAGCGAGCACAAAGTGGACTCTACTAGCTATAGGTAGATGGTATGGAAATTAATCTCTTTAATGAATACTAGACCAAACATTAGCTTCTCCATTTTTGTAGTAAGTTAATTTTTAATTTAATTGCAGTTACCCCATATAAATCCTGTAAAATAGATTTTTAGGTATTTGAAAGGTATTGCAAATGATGGAAAACTTTTATGAAAGTTAAAAACATTGAGCTAAAGGTTTTTGTGACATTGATTAGGTTGGGGATACAAAACTTAGAAGGTTGACTACTGATTATTTTTGAAAATTGGAAATTCTCTAATGTCTTGGTGTGGAAGGAGACAATCTACAGTAGCTTTGTCTTTGGGCGAAGCTAAGTACTGCACATTAATGTAAAACACTAAAGAGGTTGTTTGGTTAAAGAAGTTATTGACTGAAATTGGACTTGTAAAACCAAGACTAACGAGTCTATTTTGTGACAATGTTAGTAACATCAAGATGGCCAAGAATCCCATTTTCCATGCTTGGACAAAACATATTGAATGCCATTATCACTTTGTACATGAAAAAGTATTATAAGAGGAAATTGACATCAAACATGTTTGGAGTTGTCAACAACAAGTAGATCTTATCACCAAACCTTTGGGAAAAGCAAAGTTTGAAGGTCTACGACAAGCTATTGGAGTGATTTCAAGTTCGAGATTCTTGAATATCAAATTATGCAAATAGGATAATAAGGTGTGAAGGAGGGTGTACAATATTACTTGCACACCTTATATAGTAAATTAGTTTTAACTAAATGTCTTGAAGTTTTGTAACATGTCACTATTTATAGTCAATTGACACTTGGTCACTTGAAGAAGTGACATATAGTCACAAACAATAGAACTCTACATTACTAGCAACCAATCTCGATGTAAATAATGATGATTTATGTTAAGAATGGTGACCCACCAACCTAGCTTCTTTTATATATGTCTTCTATGTTCAATAGTTTTGAACTTTGAAAAAGATGATTAACTTCAAATAGTAAAATTCTACAATGAGATGTCAATGCATGGAACATTCTCTTGTTTGGTAAGTGTTTTTCCAAGAATGGGACACCTTCAATTTTTTAAAGGCATAAATTGCTCATCTTGTAACCAAAATCACACAATTGAAATGACCTCAAATGCACCCCGAGGAGGGTTACAATTCATTTTTGACCATCAAAATCAAAGGATGACTATTAAAATGGATGACCCACTGAACCACTAAATGTTTGGTGGTTGGCTTGTTTACCCTACCCTCCACTTTTGCAAAACATACACAACTTCACCACTGTCCTACATTGCTCAGCAGAAGATGGCCACTTCCTTCAGATAATATTCTGAAAGCATCACCACTTGTACTCTGGAGTTCAAGACAAAGGTAGCCATGTGAGCACTTTCTCAAAAACCAACAAAAGGGGGCTGAAGGGGGTGGGTTACTTAGGACATGTGGATTCACTAAGATGGGGCTTCTAATGGACGGTGCACTGGTGGGCTCTGGGTCACGTAATTCTCCTGTTTGGCCCTTTGGCAGCTTTCAAACCCCTTTTCTAGAACGTACAATAATCAAGACACACACACTGGCGTAAGCAAGCAGGAAGCTGAGAGCATCATCACCATCTTACAGCTACCTGGGATCCGTGTTCAGAATAAAGAGGTTTCCGAGTTGCCACATTTATTCCGGAAGAGGCATGCTGCGGGGATCCTGTAATGGAAAAGAAACTGTCCCCTGAGCTTCCCAGTAGCATCAAACTTCATTTGTCTTCAATAGATCGATCCTGTACTGTTTGCTCCACCAACTCGTTTGTGGACTGAAACTTGAACATAGGTTGAAGGGTTTTGAGTATGTGTCACTTGTTTAACACCCTGAAGTTTTGACTAGTATTGTCACTTTTTCAACTCCCAGATCATGTCACTCCTTGTATCAGCACATCCCAGAAGTTTGTACCATCATTGTTGGGCCGGAAGAAAAAGTCTAAAAACTTGCAGGAGCACGTCTAGTACCACTTTGAGTATACATGCACAGATTGGAACAAGTGCCAGGCCACTTTTTGATCTTATTAGTGACATTGAAGTAGTACCTGCAAATGTGGCCTCCTTCTTATACAAGAGAATTTTGAGTAGAAGAAGCCAGAAGAATCCTAGCCATGAGCTGCAAAAAGATTCATTTGGTGCTTCAAAAGCTGTAGCCATATGGGTGTGTGATTCTTTGGAAAAAACTCTCGTGTGGGTGTTTGCAGATCACTCAACTGTTGATGACGATGCACATGATCATCCTAGCAATGATAATAATAAGCCTAATCCACACTTCTATTTGGATGGATACTATGCACCAGTGGACCAGGAGACAAACCCAACTTCTGACCTTCCAGTCTCTGGATCAATCCCTGTGAGCACGAACTGATTGCAAATTTGATGCATGTTGAAAAAACTTTGGGCACTGCCGCCTCCCCATTTCTTTGATTGTATTTTAGCCAAACATAGCTCATAGATTAAGAAATATTTTCTGAACTTTGGTTTTTGTTTTGTTTGGGAACTGCACAAATGAAGGAATTCATATATTTTCTAAGGTTTGATTGAGAGGTGTGTATATTAACATACCATATTCTGATTTTCTTTCAAGCTAATGTCATGAGTCTTTCCAGAAAGTGATTAAATAAATTCAGAGTTATCTTCTGTCTATTTGGGTTCTCACAGGAATGTTTGAATGGGGAGATTGTGCGAATTGTACCAAATCCAAGATTTAATCCAATTGCCAATTACCAGTGGTAGCGCTTTCAAAGCCTTCCTTTCGAAACTACTTGTTTCCATAAAAACTTTGTTCATTTTAATGAACTTCATGAGCAATTATTTTCTTACAGACTTTGTAACTAGTATGATTTTTCTGTTCATTGTTCTTAAACTTGACGCTGGATGCATTTGATTTTGGCCTGATTTTGCTCTGGTATTAATTTCTAGAGTCTGATTACAAGCAAGAATCTTCCATGCTTGGTCAGAAACAATTTGTCTGAATACTAACATTTACAGATGTATACTACACACATATATATATAACATGCAATCTGTATGACAAGAAGTATACAATATGTGTACCTCCTGACGGCACAGGCATGCAAACAAGAATGTTGGACTTGTGTTGTTATGAATAAGCCCTGTTAACTCCTGAGTTTTTTCTTTTGGGGTGCAGGTTTGATGGAGATGGGTAGGGTCTGATTTGTTCCAACTTGCTTTTGCTTATCTGTGATCTGCAGTGATCAATCCTAAATTGACTAATAAGCACTCTGCAAAGAAGCCTTGTAGTTTTTGGATTCTAGTATTTAATCCTGGGGAATTTGAGTTTCCTAGGCATCAACTTTCATTATTTGTTTCAAATAAAAGAATTTGTGCTAAGTCTTTAGCCTTTAATTTGCATAATCACTTGTGATTCAAGGGTATTCATGGTGGAAGTTATCTTAAGTAGAGATTGGTGATAGACTAACAATTTTCTAGAAGTTTTAACTATTGAGGATCAAAATATATGTTTGATGTAGGTTTCTTCATGGCTTGAAAATCAAGGATGGGAAGGCCAGTTATGTAGCTCGATTTGTCCAAACGTCTAGATTACAACAAGAGGAAGTTTATGGTGCAGCTAAATTTTTCAAGGCAAGTGTCAGACTCTTTCATCCTAACAGCTATAACTTCTTGACAATAAGTGAGGGCCTCTTTTCAGTAGGTTGATGCGATCATAAATTCTGCCCCAATAGCAACTGTTCATTACATCTATTTGCACTAGCTGAGGTGACTGGTCACCCCATGAAATTTGTTTTAGGGTCAAGCATTGACTGAATGTAAAGTTGTGTGAGTTGTGAGTCAAACTGGGAGTGACTAAAAGGTGACATCTCTCATTTTTAATGAGAAAATGTGTTTTGTAAAGTTCTTTAAAAAGTTCATTACATATGAAATGTTCTTAACACTAATTATTGAAATATATTCAACGGATTGTAACCCTCCAATGGAAAGTGCTTGTCCATGCAACAAGTAATAGGGCTCCAACTCCATTGCAGTGCCTTTGTTTTGATTGCAGTATCATATTCTATGTAACTGCGATCACAACAGCCTAATGGATAAGGATCCCTTTTGAGTTGTCTACAATGATCCCCTTTTCATTGCTCCTTTGACAATGTTTTTTTTTAGGGGTGAGTGTCTATTTGTCACTAAGAGTATTATTGGGACAAACAAGATAATTTTGAAAGAACAGTATTGAAGAACAATGTCAAGAAAGTACACACGCATCAATAATACAAATATCCCTAATCAAACAACAGTGTTGGACAAGCTTAGTTGTTCTCTTGCATATCATTATCTGCTAAAAAAAAGGAAAAAGAGTTTTGGACGTTGGGAACATCCACACCTAATTAATAACAATAGGTGTGGGTTCATTCACAAGTAAGGTTTGAGAAAAGGAAAAATTGACTCCAGGACTATTTTAGGGCTATTTCCTATAAATAGTATTTACACGAAACAAATCTAAATACTCTAAAATAAGATAATTTATGTGATTTTTCACATGTCTACATCATTCCGCACTAATATTTTGGTTTACATGAAAAAATGTCAAAATGGGCTATATAAATTAACTATATTTTTTGGGATGATTATTTCTTACAAAGTTGTTTTGCATTTATAGTTAAATTTTTTGAACCTAATGAATATTAAAAAGTAGCCAATGGATTTAATAAAGTAGTCACTTTCCTTGTAGCCCTTTGTTTCAAAATGTAAAAATTTTGAAATTTTTGTATGATAAATTGCCTTAATGAACATGTAATTACACCAAAGGAAGCATGGTTTTTTTATACGAAAAATTTGAAATCAATTGCATCATTTTATGCACTCCTTTATGAAAACTATAATATGAACAATTGACTGTAAATTGGTCAAGGGCTCAAAAGAACTTTAATATAATATTCAATAATTATTGGATTTTATTTATTTATTTATTTTTGGGTATTCTAATGGTAAGAACATAGTTATACACTATAGTTAATATACTAAAAATTGTGAAAATCTTTTTTTTATTTTTAGTTAGACATTTGTTTTGGAACCCCAACTTTGAATGAACCTGCGTGTGATGAATGCACATAATGTCCAAATAAAGAATGTGGTTCATAATGTCACAGATTGGCGACATGCACGGTATGAAGGGGATTTGTTTTGGCTTAGTTTTTCTTCTCCGAATTATGCTAGGTGTTTTGGATATCTCAAATGGATTTGGAACAGGTAACATGTGTAACATGCTCATGCATTATGAAGACTTGGCATGTAGTTGCCCTTGTACTTGTGTTATGCTTATCTTCATGGGATAGTGTGGCTATTCCTGAATCTTCATTGTACTAATGATGTTTGTTAATTCATACACGAATTGTTTAAAAAGTCATAACATATAGAACTTGAACTTCCTAAATGCAACGATAGTTGTCACGGTCCTTTGGCCCTAAAATGATAACATTTTGGAAATTGATTTGCTACTAAGTCTCCTTCCAAAAAGTTCATAACATATTTTGCAACTTCAAAGTAGAGCTCCAAGTTTGCAACAAGGTTGATAACATGAACATTTCTGATTTGTCTTGCATGCAAACCATTGAGAATGTGGTGTGAGCCTAAAAGGGTGTTGTGGAGTTTGTAGCAAATACTGGCCTCGTGTACCACAACAATAAGTTGCTTGCTTTGTACGAAGCTGATAAGCCATGTGAGTTTGCTCAAACCTTTTCCAAAACATGTCAAGTCTGTTGTTGATTACTTGGATTATTGCTCTTGTGGTGAAATTTGGTATGCTAACTAAACAATGAAGTTCAAAGTAGAGTCGGTCTAGTATATAGGCTTGTGCCTAGTACTGGAGGTGCAACTGATGCTCATTTTTAATTAATTCTCAAGAGGGCCTGTTGGAAAAAAGAAAAAGAGAAAGAAAAGAAATTCTTGATAAAAAAAAACTGCCAAAATTTCCAGGAATGGAATTCTAGATCTTGTCCATATACAAGAGAATTCAATCAGTGGAGGTGCTCTGCATTGCGACCTCCTTACAACCCATGAATGATAATCAATGGCAATTTACTTTATTGTAAATTTGTGACATACTCCTTTGGAGTCAAATTGTTGCATTACATTCATGTGTAGTCATTTTTTATTCAAATATAATCCTGGACCCAAAAGTGACTTTATATTATGGCCTTAGCAGATGCAATCAAGGTGCTAGAAGATGGAGACTTCAAGACAATGGGAAGAGTAAACTATGGTAGTCCGACTGACTATTTGACAGCACACCCAAAAATTGATCCAGTAACAGGTTCCATCAACTCTACTTTCAATTGTTCTAATCAACATAATAGAATTAATTAAACCTAACATTTGCAGCCCTTAAATGAATCTTGATTCTTCATGTTGAAATCTAATAGCTGGTAAACAAAAGAAATCCATATGTGGTCAAAAAGTGGGAGTGAAATTTCACATTAACTTGTACAAATTTTTTCACTTGTGCTTCCAGGGGAAATGTTTGGTTTCTATTACCAAATTGTGTCTCCATACCTTACTTATCAAGTATTTTCGAAAGAAGGCATTTTGATGGAGTCAGTGCCTATTACTGTGCGTGACAGTGTTGTCATGCATGATTTTGCCATCACAGAAAACTACGCCATTGTCATGGACCTATCTCTAGTGATAAAATTTAAGGTATATTCCTTACAATCCATACTGCCACTTTGCAAACGAAGCTTGTAAGAATACTGTATCATGACACCTCTAAAGACCTTTCGACAAATTTGCGACAAATTTTTGACATTTTTTAACGCTAATTTTTTTCATGAAATGTGTAATGATGGTCTCTCCTAGATTATTTGGGGAAAAAAATGCACCTGAAACATGTTAAGCATGCGATTTCATATTGTTTCTTTTTTGCCATTAGAATAATTACAATCATATGTATTGATCAGAATTTGATCCATGGTGAACATCTAATCAAGTTTGACCCAAACAAAGAATCACGTTTGGGGTTACTCCCACGGTATGCCAAAGACGACTCTCAAATCCGTTGGTTCACAATTCCCACTTGCATGATCTTCCACAATGGTAAGTCATACTACATTGTTTTACAAGTATCTTTCATGTCACACTTAGTTGATATGGCTTTTATTCTTTAATGAAAGATATCATCAAACTTATGTGGTATATTGTGTGGTAAATGAATTGGTTGTATTCAATTTACAATGATTTGCATATGCACAAGAATCTAAGCGACCCTGATGATATGGATGATATTATTATGTATGTTTTAGCAAATGCATGGGAAGAAGGTGATGAAGTTGTCTTGGTATCATGCCGAATGCAATGGACAAATGTCACCATGTGGAAAGAATATCTTCCACCAACAAATGATATGGATTTGGAATCACCTCAATTGTATGTTTTCTTTTGCATCAATTTAAATTGTTTATCGGTGACATCAAGTTTATGCATTTGACGTCATCTTTGTTGTTTTGTTTCTAGAGTGATTAGTAAATTTAACTTGACTTTTTCATCATGTTCATGTAGTAGTGAAATTGCTCACATCATTTTTTGATACAGGTATGAGTTTAGGTTAAAACTTGATACGGGTCAAGTAACCCAGAAACATTTGTCAACATTGGCCATTGAAGTACCAAGGATCAATGAATACTATATTGGAAGGTAATGACACTTGGGTGGCTTGAATTTTTGTAATTATCTAATCAAATTTTTTATGATATCATTAAATGGGGAATGGAATTTGGATGTTTTCCATCAAATTATACATCATCATCATTGCATAAAGTAACAGCAATGAAAGACTTACAACTTTTGATAACAAATTGTTTACAAATGCATTTTCAATTTTGTTTGTCCATCTTGAATATTGGGCAAATATCCTTTATCCTATATCATTGGTTCCAAACTCACATCAGGATACAAATGTGACCATTTTTGCAAATCTTGGCAGGAAGCAACAATATACATATGCATGTTTGTATGATGATATGATAGACAAGTTTATTGGAGTGGTAAAGTATGACTTATCTTTGGAACCTCACCTTCACACAAGAGATTTGAGGGTTGGGGGCAACATCAAAGGTGTGTTTCTTCATGGAAAGGGGCGATGGGGGTCTGAAGCCATTTTTGTTCCTCGCATTGCTAGCAAGGAAATCCTAGAAGATGATGGCTACCTCATTTGCTTTGTGCATGATGAAAGAATTGGGTATGGGTATTTTAACTTCTATATTTTCCACTTTTTTTCCCTCCAATTCATTTTTGAAAAAACATGCTACCATTTCCCCATCACTCTTTTGGTAAATGTTTGGAATTGAAAGTAGTTTATTGGTCACAACTGAAAATGTAGTTGCAAATTTCAACTCTATGAATTTTTAGTATTTGAATGACTGTGCCAAATTGAGGATGACTTTACAATGTTTTCACATGAATGTCTTTGTTGGAAAAATGTTTTGTATCTTGTAGAAATTCAGAGGTGGTGATTATTGATGCCAAAACAATGGCATCCAAACCAGTGGCAGTCATAAGCTTACCATCCAAGGTGCCATCCGGATTCCACTCAACATTTTTATCTCAGGTTAGAAATTGAACACATTTGTTTTGGTACTTTTTATAAACATTGACAAAACTTATTAATACAAGTTTTCATTATAAAATACATGTTGACTCTACCACTCCAACATGTTTTCAGATGCACATTTATCAAGTAAAAATGCCTTTCACCTTGAGTGAGTTATCACATTTTTCTAGGCTTCAAATTCTAGTCTTGAATTAACCTCCATGGAGAGTCTTGGTTTGTTCTTCATCATTTAACCTTGAAATTTTTGATTAAATTCTAGGTCATTCACTTCAAGTTAATTCATGTAAATGTAATGATATCATTTCTGATATTAAGTGTTGATCAAGGAATGTCAATTTCATGTAAATAATTTTAATATGATTCACAATCAAACTTTTACTAACTTCTGGGCATGTTTTTAGGAACAATTGGACAATCAAAGTTGAAAACCGAAACCACAAATTGAAAGCAATGCGACAAACAAACCTCAATTATTAACAATGATCTTCATGATTGTTGTTTGTGATTATGCAAACAGCCAAGGTAATAATCAAATATATCACATGGCACATTGATCTGAATTGAGATTTCAATCATGTCAAACAAAATAGTTAGCAAGCATTTTCGCATATTAATATTCCCCAATCTTTACAATTGCCTCCAAATTAATATTTACTCAAATTTATTGCAATTATTTTTATGCACATAATTGTCCATTGAAGACCCATGATAATTGTTAGTGAATTATGTCATACTATGAATTGATTCTTTTGTGGGCCAAGCTTCATAATGGCCCACAAAAATGTTTGTTAGGAATTTGGTTATAAGATCTTAGTCTAGATCTATGTAAGAAGTGTTAGTATGGTTTAACCTATTTTGTGGAAATTGGCAATTAATATCAAATTAAATGGTTCCAATTGTGGACCATAAACTGCTCCTATTATTGTATTCTTAATATTTAAATGATGCCATGTCTCAACATTGAAGAAAATAATCTACTTTATGTTATACATTTTTTTTTGAAACACATGATTCTAAATGATTGTGCCATTATTTACAATTGTTAATTATGGCCTACAATGAATGAATGTATTAGAAAACTTTATGTAAATTTTGTTCCTTCTAAATATGATTTTGTAACTAAAGATATAGCTTCTATGTTTTGTAGGATGTTAGGAGATGTTCTTCTCACAGGTTGCATGTACACAATCCCCCATGTGGAACATGCATGCTCCAATTTACACAAGACCTCTCCAATAAATGATGTTGTAAATGACTTCCTCATGTAACATCTAATCATGCCACTTTACATCACTTGAGTTCATTAAAAGGATTGTACATAGCCTCATTTGAATTTAGTGAACAATAAAAAATATTAATCAAGTTTTTTTTTTCCAAAAGAAAAATTCATCATTTAAATCAATTTGTCTTTGAAAATTTTGAATATCTGGAAAAAATCTTTGAAAATCTGGCTTGTTTGTCCATTAGTTTTCCCCCCTCCTCCTCCCCATCATTAGCCATTATGTTGATTTGCTCTAGGTTACAATTAATATAGAAGAAGGATTCTCAGATTTTTTCACTTGTTATGACTCTGTTGTAACCAAATGTGGCTAAATCTTTCTAGGGATCAATCCCACATTAGAATTATTCTAAATTTCTTATTTTGTAATTTTTTTAATGCTAGATGCAATGTTGGACCAATTTTTAAATTTTAAATTGTCATTTTTGGCTTATCTAGTATTTAGGGGTTAACCTTTGATGACAAAGATGGAACAAATCAACAAGATCCCCCGAGGTACTTTTGTTTTGGAAACCAGATTAAAGTTAGAATTGCACTTTTTGCAACTGCAATTTAGGTGTAATTGAGTTCTTTCATATTTTCATCACTGTAGCAAAACTCAATTTGAATAAATTAAATTGAGTTTGCT
Source organism: Sphagnum tenellum (assembly GCA_963921925.1). NCBI lineage: Eukaryota > Viridiplantae > Streptophyta > Sphagnopsida > Sphagnales > Sphagnaceae > Sphagnum > Sphagnum tenellum. The sequence goes on from OY998145.1 coordinate 20,423,991, forward strand.
AAACTGGAAAAAAAACTATCTTAAAGTTTTCTCCTTTTGCAATTGAAAACAGTAATTTGATATTAAAGTCAAATCCCATTTTGAAAAATAATTTCTATTTTTGAATCATTTCTTCAATTGCAATTTTTTTTTAAACAAAAAAAATCTCTTTACTGTTTGTTTCTCAAATTCATATACCTAGAATTTCTTCAAGGTCTTCTTTAAATATCCACAAGGCATGTGAAATATTTGGCAAAACATATTTATTTTACCAAACAACTTGTCCAAAGGTCTTAGACAAAATGCAAGGGTCTATGGACAGGCCATCCTGGACATAGATTTTATAAGGCCAAGCTTATACAAAGCTTCATCCATCCAACAAATATTAGTTTATTTTTGGCTCTAGTGACCTAAGAAAATATCCCTGCCCGAAGGGAAGGGGCAAATTGCTCAAGACTTCACACGGTCTAGGTGCCAATATTTTTTCCAGAATTTACCAAAATCTATGAATATTTATGAATGTTATTCAGAATATGGCCCTTGGACTGGGTATTCCCAGAATTTGGGGCCCACACAATAAGTGCAGGCCCTTAGATGGGGACCATTACAGCAGACATTAAACCAGCACTGGGTCCTTATTGCAGGCAGTACAAAGGTACCCGCCTGCTTCTTCTTTTTTCCCTGTCTGCCCAATTTCCTGACCAAGATGCGTATGGTAGTGCCCACACACATCTTGGTGCTGCCCAGACACACTTGAACCGATATGAAATGCAAAAAGGAGATGGATTGGGCATAGGGCAGACATGAGGGCGGGGAAAAGGAAAAAAAAGGAGCAGACAAATACTTTTGCACTGCCCGCAATAAGGATCCATTTTGATTTAACCGTTTGGGGACTATTACCGAAACTTTAGGGCATTGGGTGGGGTTACTCAACCCCAATAGAAAAGAGCCTTCTGTACCCACACATGGATGGACATCCATCCATGTGTGCTAGTGCATGTTGGCTCATTCTGTGAGGCGGGGGACCCCGGAGTTACATAGCTTTACCACAGAAAAGATTGAAAATTTTCAGCTTTTACTCCAGATAAGAATTGAGGTCACCTTGCTGTTGTACCTATGGTCTTGGTTGGAGAGTATTAAATCGGGCAATGGGTCCTTTTTTTGCCTGACTGCCCAATTGCCCGACCAAGATGAATCTAGCCATATTCAGACACATCTTGATGCCACCCTGAAACAAATTTAGTGTCTTATTACACACACTTTGGGTGTGTAATAGACGCAAAGTGCGTGTAATAGATGTGCTTAGGCATATTATTCTTCCTCTTAGTGTGCATTACACGCCTGAAGCATGCATAACAATGTACATCATGTGGGATTAAAAAAATGGTGCACATCCCAAATTTGATTTTGCTTTTGTATGTTTCATATTTGCAACATGCATAATAATGGATGGTACATTTTTGTTCATAGTAATGGATGGTACATTTTTGTACATATTAATGGATTGTACATTTTTGTACACGTGATTCATCCCATTTTGCTTATTATCTGAGCTTTTACGAAGTGTGCACATTGAGCATGTATACTTTTGCACACATGGTTTTAACCCAAGCACCTGACTTCCAATCCAACACTTTCTTGTTCCACCACATGAAATAGTGATGGGGAACTCTTTGACAATAGTATATTTACCAGAGTACGTTGGCAGCTTTGGAACTAACTAAATATATTTTTATGGAAATTGTTGAATTAATTTTTTGTGCACACTACACACAAAACAGGGAAAAATATATAATAATATAAAGTTCTTTAGTATTATTACTAATCTGTGTTGTTCGTCCTTGTTAATCTTTCAAGTTTCCAATCTCCTGATCTGTGTCATTGAAGCCAAAGGGGAATACAAGTGCGGCGGCTCAATCTTTAGGCAATCAACAATTTGAGCACAAATGGGAACAAGCTGATGACACACAGAGAACACAGAGAACATGTGACATTGTTATAAATATGACTAGAAAGTGCATGTGCAAACTAGAGCATCCATACATGGATGTCTTGTAGTGTAATTTTCTTTGCATCCTTGTGCATTTTAATGTGTCTCAATTGAAATTGTTTTCGAATTTTATGAAAATGGACTTAAGCATTTAATATAACTAGTTTCAATCATGAAATTGTTTGAAAACTAATGTCTTATATTGTGGGAGACTTTTTAATGTGCATGGCCTTTAGTGTCACAAACATGAAAAACTTGCAAATTCATCACAATTGTAGTTTGCAATTAAATAACAACATTTTCTCCCCGAAATGTTACTAGTAATTCAAAATAAGGTTTCCAAATTGTTTCCACATGATTTGTAAGTTGAAGGACTTTCAAAACCACTAGAATTAAAGAAAAACGACATTTTATTTTGTATGACATTCAATATGTATGGAATCTATGCATGAATCTTGACTTTGAAATGTTTCTTGTTCACCATCCCATGTTCATGAAAATCACTCCCAACTATTTCTTATCAATTATTATTCAGAAACATTATATAATAGGATGTGATAAAGGGTTGCACTTTTTTCCTTTTTGGAAAAGATGATATTTTTGCCCCAAGTTTAGACATTCAACTTTCCCATTCATGCATTCTTGGCATTCTTGGCATACATAGCAAAAAAATATTGTTACAAATTCAAAATTTGTCTGAAATGAAACCATTCTAATTTACAAATATGGTAAAATAGTTACACCTTTTTCAATGTAGGTATACAATTTTCAAGTTTTGTTCAAAAAAAATTTAACAAATTTGTTCTAACTATTTAATTAAGCATGCGTATAAGAATATGTAGAAGGGTTTGTTTTTTTCCTTGCCCTACATATTAAGATTTAAATTAGGAAGTTCAAATTCCAACAATGATTTCATTAGATTTGGTTTAGGTGGGATGGGCTATAGTCATAGGTTGTACAAAAAGACAATTCCAAACTATAAATTTATTAGAGGTCAATTCCAAACTGAATTTTTTTAAAATAAACATTTTACAAGTTGTAATGTTTCAAAATGTCCTTATGGATCCTAAAATGTCGAAAGAAAATAAAATAAAATAAAAAATTCAATGTTTTTTGGAATCTTTGTGTCCTTTCAAAAAAACATTGAATCTTTGTGTCTTTCCAATTTCATACACATGTTTACATGTAATTTCATACAATTGTGAATATGCGTTGTTTCATTTGAATATGTTGACATTATTTCAAGAGATTAACATTTTTATTTTTTTTGAGATTAAGCTAATTTCCAATAAACATTTCTCCCTTAAATACCTAATTCAAGGATTTAATCCCCATTTGCTTAGCTGATTTAATGTTTATCCACCTTAATTTTTTTCAAATTTTCGATGAATTAAAAATAGGGGTGATTCATTCAATCTCCCCTTGGATGATAATTGAACAATATTTTGTAAAATTTGAATCCTATATATATCTAAAAATAGCAAATTTTTCAAATGTAAATCCTTATTTCTTTTTGGTTAGTTCATTGTCATCGGTAGTGCGTATCAACGTGAAGCCAAATAGTTTAATAATCAAAATAGACATACACACATGTTCTACATGCATTGCAAATTGTTCATTTTTATATTCGAAATATTTTAAATTTTCATTACAATTGTGTGAAAGTGCACTTTCAATTGTTCAAAAATTAAATTTTCATTGGATTGGAAACTATTTTGTTTCAAAAGTATCTTCTCTTATAAAATGATTTATAACTAACATTGTCAAGTGTGTTAGTTTAATTGTTTGGTTATGTCTCAATTAGTTAGAGATAAACTAAGTTAACTTAGTTGTTTGAATTTTTTCATTGAACAAGTTCAAATATGGACACAGTTTGAAATATTTTGTAAGTGAGATATAATCTTAATATTGCATTTTATTGACTCTGGCCATAGTCCATAAGATCTTGAATACAAATTGGTGTAGGATTTTGTTTTAAATTTGACCCAATGTGTGAATGGCATTTGAAATACTACGTGTGCATTGGATGGATGGGCATGCTTTATAGAAGTGTATGTATCTAGACAAGAAGTTTGAGATCCAAATAAGGGAAGGCTTTTGTTTGAAATTTGAACCTACCGTAAAGGACAAAATCATTACATGATGAACTCCTTGTTTATGTAATCATAACTATTTTGAAAGCTTGTTGAAAAATGTTTTTAAGGTCACTTAAACTTGTTCAAAAGTCCAAAAAAATCACATTTCCAAATTTAAAAACCTACTTTCCAAGGAAGGGGGGTGAAGGGGAGAGGGGAGGAGTAATGAATTGAATGTTTCCTTGAAATTTTGTAAAATTGTAATCAAATCACATCCAAATTTCGAAAATGTTTTAATATATAGAAAATCAATGTGTTGTTTATTCAACACCATATTTTTAGTTCTCCTATCTTCTAGACATGTGGTAGTTATAGACTATAATGTTCATAAAATCATGTGATTAGAATTTTTTGCACTCTTAAAAGCTAAAAGGTATGATGCTTGCATTTATTATAATAATTATCTTAGAAGAATTCAATATAATGATTCTAACTACATTTACCTTTGAAAAAGGAAAAAAACCCAAATCAAAACAATATAAACTTGAGATTATATTTGTGGGTTTTAACCTTTTATCATATTTGTGCTAATGTGTATTAGTTTTTACGTTTGTTAAATTATGGCACCACTTTTCTATTATTTTGATCAATATTGTCATTGATGATCAAGGTCATGCATTATCAAAACTTGATCACAATATTTTGAGAGATTTTGGAACATCTTTGCATTTTCTTATGCCCCCTTGGTATTCTTGGAATCATTCTCACATGGGTAAATATAATGGTTTAACATAATGGCTAAACCTAAACTATACATAAGGCTATACCTAATGGTTTAACTTACGTTAAACCTAATGCCAAATCTAGTGGTTAAGCATAATAACTAAACCAAATGGTCAAATTTAATGGTTAAATTTAATCGCTACACTTAATGGCTATGCCTAGTGGTTAAACTTAGGTAGGTAAGTGGGTGGATACCTATATGACATAGGTAATATGCATGTAGGTGGGTGGGTAAATAGGTAAGAAAAAATGTATATGTAAATACATTAGAATAAATGTGATGATATGCAACCATCTTATTTGCAACTACTATATTCTTCATCCTCCTATGTGAATGTTTTAAGGATTATGTCATTATTACAAAATGCATCTTAATTCACTCTGGGTTTCACTAGATTTTGAATGATTTGGACATTTTTACTTAGTGAAATTGTTTAACCCCTTAATGAACGAAGAAGACCAATTGTTATGAACAATGAATTGTTTCATTAAATACTACTGAAACAAAATTATTTTCAAATGAAATATAAATTTACCAAACCATTCATTTGTTAATTAATTAATTAACCAGCATGGAAATCAATTAAAATTTAATTATTTAATAATAATATTATTGATAATTTCATGATTTTTTAACCTATGATTTATTGACACGTGTCACTACCTAGGTTAGGTTAAAAATTTAACCTAGGTAGGTAGGCCACATAATCAACCTAAGCACCTATTTTAAGAATTACATAAAAGAATATTCGATCAACATACCATTGTTGACCACACACAACACCACTCATGAATTTGGATCTCTTGACCTTTGGGATGGAAGCAAACACCCTTACCATCAAACCATTCCACTTGTTGTAATAATATGCTGCATGACATTCTATTTATCAAATACTTCATTTTAAACATTACAAAAACATAAACTTTGAAAATTCATATTTTATTGAAATTTTGTTCAAATGAAATAATTTCAATTTTTTCTAAAAAATTTAATAATGTACATACTTACATTTATTTCCTTTTGAAAGTTTAAAATCATTTGAACCAAATTTTTTTGAATATCACTATTTATAACATTTCAATGACCATTCTTTTGAAAGAAAAAACTTTAATAAATGAATAAGTTTTTTGTTAATATAATAATACTACCTATGTTAAACTACTTTTAATTATTATATGATTGTTTTTCATTAATTTAAAATATTTCACCTTACATTATTTACAGCTATTTATGGTTATTCTCAATTACTTTAGGTTATTATTTACTATTTCACCCTAGGTTACTTTTAGTTATTCTCATTTACTTTTGACTACTTTAATCTATTTCACCTTAAGCTGTTTTCGGCTATTTCACCTTATGTTATTATTAGCAATTTTAGGTAATTATAATTTATTTCACCTTAAGTTATTTTTGTCTATTATATATTATTTCACCCTATATTACTTTTGGCAACCCTAAGTAATTATAATATATGGTTATTAGTGTTTATTCTATTAATGGTTATTGTTGGTTATTCTATTAATGGTCATTCGTGTTTATTATTGGTTATTAATGGTTATTAGTGGTTATTGATGGCTATTATATTAGTGGTTATTGGTGCCTATTATATTAGTGGTTATTGATGGCTATTATATTAGTGGTTATTGGTACCTATTATATTAGTGGTTATTGATAGCTATTATATTAGTGGTTATTGGTGCCTATTATATTAGTGGTTATTGTTGGCTATTTTATTAATGGTTATTGTTGGCTATTTTATTAATGGTTATTATATTAGTGGTTATTGATGGCTATTATATTAGTGGTTATTGGTGCCTATTATATTAGTGGTTATTGTTGGCTATTTTATTAATGGTTATTGTTGGCTATTTTATTAATGGTTATTATATTAGTGGTTATTGATGGCTATTATATTAGTGGTTATTGGTGCCTATTATATTAGTGGTTATTGTTGGCTATTTTATTAATGGTTATTGTTGGCTATTTTATTAATGGTTATTGTTGGCTATTCTATTAATGGTTATTATATTAGTGGCTATTGATAGTTATTCTATTGGTGGATATTGGTGTTTATCACTGGTTAATATATTAATGGTTGTTGGTAGCTATTGGTAGCTATTGATGGCTATTGATGGTTATTTTATTATTGGATATTGATGGATATTCTATTGGTGGATATTTTGCTATTGGATATTGGTGGTTATTGTATTATAAGTTATTGTTGGTTATTATATGTTATATTATAATTATTGGTGATTATTGTATTATAAATTATTGTTGGATATTCTATGTTATAATATCATAGGCTATTGGTAATTATTATATTGTAGAGTATTTTAATTTTTTATAGGTTATTATTTTATATTCCAAGTTATTTTACCTTAGGTCATTATATTATATTTTATATTATTTTAAGTTATTATATTGAGGATAAAATAATTTATAATAACATAAAGTATAATGACCCTGAATAATTTAATTTAAAATAACTTAAAATCTTATAATCAACTATTTAAGATATTTTAAGGTAAAATAATATATAGTAGTTTAAGGTATAATAATTTATGATAACCTATAATAAAATAAAATAAAAGTTAGAATAACTAAAATAATTTTAAATAATATAGGGTATATGGTAAAGTAGCATAAATAGAATATTAAAAAAAACATAAAAATAAACTTAATTACTACAATAAATTATAATAGTGAATTATGTTAAGTAGTAGTGAAACATGATGTTTACAAAATGATATTATAATAAAATAATTTCACCAAGGTGAAATCAAAATGCAATGAACTTATTTCACTTTTAAGGTCCCATAGTGATTTAGGTTAGTAAATTGTACCTCATTTCTGTAATAGTGTATTCATCCATGGATAAGCCCTCATGGCCCATTAGTTGCATGTGTGACCAAAATTTAATCACAAATTTGTGTATAATGTGTATTACGAGCATGATATAAACATACATATTTAAGATTGCACATTTTTAAAATCTATTTATATTATGATAAATATTTATTATGAATATTATTAACATATTTGTGTGGGTTTAATATAAAGTTTTTGTGATAAGTACGTTAAAGCTAAAATAAAGGTGTAAAATATAATGATATATATATATATGATGTTATTAATTAATATTTATTATTATTATTTATAAATAGTTGATAATTAGTAACTAATAGTTAATATTAATAAATTCGAATAATTTTAATTAATAATCCAAAAATAATTATTAATCAATTGGAAATACATATTAAATAAATCATGATTATTATTTAAACATTAATAAATTTTAATTAAGATTTGTTAACATCACAACATATTATTAATAATAGGTAAATATGTAATAAATAGATAAACAAGTCAGTAATAGGTAAGTAGTAAGTAAATAAGTTGTAGGGAAATAAGAAGTTAGTGAATTGGTTAGTTTATTAGTGAATTAATTAATTAATGAGTGAGTTATTTACTTATGGAGTTCACATAATGGAAAAGGAAACCAAATTGTATGGGATAAAAAATCTATTCTTAACTTAGCTACAAACTATTTACAACTAAGTTGTAACTAGATTTCTTATCCCATATTATTTGGCTTCCTTTTCAAATGTGTCAACTATATAATTAAATGCATTGTAAACACTAAATTATAAAAGATTTGCCAAATGGGATCAACAAATTGAAATAACTTAATCATAACTTGGTTAAATCCAAAATAAAATAAAAACAAATTCAAAAGATGTTTTAAGACTTATGTACCTACCTACTTCAACCTACTTACCTACCTCAGCCTACTTACCTACCTACCTACCTATTTATTTAATTGCTTAATTGAACCTACCTACTTACCTACCTATTTTGGACTTCCTTACCAACCCACATATCCTTATTTTAAATGTTTCCAAAATCATAAATGTTGCCACATGCCACAAAACTATTTGTCCACATGTATGAATCAAATACCTTAGAAAATAAATGGTGGAGATAAAAAAAAATGGTAATAAATTTAATTTATTGAATATTTTTTGAATATGCCATGTGGCAACATGATGTTGGTCATTATAAATTGGTTACTAGTTGCATGATAATCACATGATAATTACATGTGTTATGGTCAAAAAATGAAAAATACATTTAATTCAAATACATACTTCATTTATTGTTTAGCGGTGGGTGATATTGGAGTATGTTGTTTTAAATTGTGATGGAAATGTTTACAATTGACAACCAATTTGGTTGTCTCTTCATTACTATGTAATGTAGAATTGGGTAAGGATTCCAATTCTCATTTCTTTAGACATGATGCTTGAAGGTTCAAGTAGTGATAACTTAACCAAGGTCATTATGGAAGCATTGACAATTGGTGGGGGGTTGCAAAAATATCAAATTGCCCAAAAGCTCATTTGTTTTGGGGTAGATTGTATTAATGTCTTTAAGGGCACAAAAAATGGTGTTACAAAATAAAATCATGTCACTTATGCCCCTCATTATATTAGGGTCCATTATATTTCCCATCACATTAATTTGGTTATTTAAACATTGTTAGGATTGCCTTTGGTGGTGTGGATTGAAAGTTTGTTGCATTGTTTGTACTTTTATTTTGCCCACTCACCTGAAAAAACATTTGGAGTTCACTATGATTTTGAAACTCATGGCAACAAAGAGGGACAAAAAGTTTCAAAATGTGAAGACAAGGTGGATTTCAATGTTGAGCCCTACTAAGAGAATTATGGCAAAATACAAAAGTCTACTTGTGAAGATGGCTTTGGATAACCTTACAACCAACAAACCATGTTGATTTATGAATATTTTTGTGACCTCCATATTTTGCTTGGAGTTGTTTGCATTTGCACTTGTTAAAATTTGTGCATACTTTGATCAAATTTGCACAATCTAAAGATGTGTTTGTGTGTGATTTGGTGGCAACCAGCAAGGTTTGTCAATGTGATGTTTATAGCATGTACGATTATCAGACTTCTAGGTTCACTATAAATAGTTTTTAGGTTTTCAAATTGTTATTAGAGTTGAAGCATGAGAATATCCACATGTGTTGGTTAGTTGATGCCAAATTTGGAATTCCACATTTGGTTTTTGAGCTAAATGGCCAATAGGTTTGGGAAATTCATCGAGATTTGAAAAACATTGTACCATCTATTGTGATAGAGGATGTGTTTGTTGTTGTTGAATCATTGGTGAGGAACCAACACAAAGGTAAGTCTTGTAACTTTCTGCCTTTCAACACTTTGCCCCCAATTTTTTTCCAATTTTTTTTTAATTTTATTTTCACCTTCATGCAAGTAGGAAGTTCATGGTTTTGTTTGTTTTGATAGGTGCTGGAAAGTTTTGGTTCAAGATCTTGAAATTATGTTTCCAGCCCATGGTGTTATGAATGTTTTTGAGATTGTGTATCCCCAATTTAGGGTGCAATCAGAATGTGATGCAACATTTGTCAAACACCTTCAAGTTATTAAATTAGTTTTTTGCTTGGGCAAAACCCATAAGGTGGACAACCAAGATATGATGGTGGGTGAATTACTCAATGTTAGTGACTCTGATCGCCAGCAAGGCATATTCAAGCTCACAATGAAATCAAATGCAACAACATGTATGACACCTCCTTTTGACTTGAATCCTGTAACCAAAATGTGGTGCCTTGTGATAGGATTTCAAGTATTCTCCTCTAGCTTTCCAAAGTATGTGGAATTGGTTGAATTGGCCATGGTGTAAATAGTTAGTAGCATGGAAGATGAAAGATGCTTCTTTACTTTGGCGTTTATGAAGTCAAGCTTCAAAATAGGTTCACTACCCACCTACCACTTGTTGTGTGCGTGTTTGCACAACAATTTTATATTTTGCAAAGCTTCCTATATGGAGACTATATTTAGCAATGGCAAAGAGCTCACCATTGATACTATTATGATGCTAGGTAATATGCCTTCTATATTTTATAGGCTAGTTTCCACAAAGGCAAATATGTATTGTTGCAAAATTGAATGGTTGTTTTATGAACCAAAGAACTTTCTTTCCACAATGTTGGCATTTTTTGCCCTCTTCTCCGAGTGTAATGCCATGGGTTTTTTTTTTGCTTGTTGTGATTAGGTACTAACTTGTGAATTTATAGGTCATTTGTACTAGAATGGCCAGTTCTAGGGATTTAATTCCCCCACAAGTGCTTGTGTTTGCTAGAACTTAATATGATGTGCTTTGCAAAAAAGTGTTTGCACTTTGCAATGTGTGTGTGCAGTATGCATTTTTAAGTCCTTACTCACATGCCTTAAATTTGGGAGAAGTAATTATAATATTTGAGAGAAGTAGTTGCCAGATTTAGACAAAAACTTTTCACTGGTCACCCAAAACACTCCAAATAATAGCAGAGTAGCCAAAAAACTCTAATTTAATTTGAAACATAGTCAGATTTTTTCTCCGTTAAATCTCAAAGAAGAGCCAGAAATTTCACCTTCACAATAAAGTGGCAGGCACTTATATTTTGGGAGTGGGGCCCAAAAAAACCTCCCAACAAATCTAAATGTTAGCCAGTTGAGCACCACATGCAGTGTAGATGTGGACCGACATGCTATTTTGCAAAATTTATTAAAAAAAAAAAAAAAACAACGTGACTCAGCATGATACTAACAAAGACCCTTTTTTTAATCCCGTTCTATGGCTATGGGTTTTTTTTCTCCTCCGTTGTGTAGGAAAACAACAAAGCTAGATTCACTCACCCCCTCTCCCCTCCCCCACCTAGTAGCAAGAGGCCCTCTTTTTGAAGCCCCATAAAGCCCCACTCACAAAAACCTAGTATATCTACCCTAAGGTCAGTTTCATCATTATATAATCCTCAAAATAGTGAAATAAAAATTTGTGAAAATATGAAGTTGACATGTTGAAAATCATCAAAATTAATTCACAAACATTCACCCACCAAAGATTTTTAAAACAAATCTAGAACTTTTTGAGGGTGTCAAAGGCCCTCTTTACAAGCCCCTCTATTTGGAGCTATATGGGTGGTTTTTTCTCGTGTTGTTTTTTTCTCCTCCTTTGTGGAGTAAAAACAAAAAGAACAACAAACACCCCACCCACCAAATTTTTTTATAAAAAATGTGGAACTTTTTTGAGGAATCAAAGGCCTCTTTCAAGCCCCTCTATTTGGAGCTATATGGGCGGTTTTTTCTCGTGTTGTTTTTTTCTCCTCCTTTGTGGAGTAAAAACAAAAAGAACAACAAACACCCCACCTGCCAAATGTTTTTATAAAAAATGTGGAACTTTTTTGAGGGAATCGAAGGCCCTCTTTCAAGCCCCTCTATTTGGAGCTATATGGGTGGTTTTTTCTCGTGTTGTTTTTCTCTCCTCCTTTGCGCGTTAAAAAAAAAAACAACCCAGAACTTTTTGAGGGTGTCAAAGGCCCTGTTTTCAAGCGCATGGTGCCAAAGTGACCATATGAAGACTACTTCCTTTTTAGTCCTCCCCTTTATTCCAAACCTTTTGCCCAAGCCAACTTGACCCATATATGTAATACATCCCCTCATTTTGCTTTAGTAGGTTTTAGAAGAAACAATTCGTTACCCAACAAGTTTCTCTCAAAGGCAGATGTGTAGAAGAATAAATTAGTGCCACCATCCCAAGTCTAAAAGCATGTTTCAAAGGCAAGGTTATAATTAAGTGAGCCATAAAATAATGGTACATGAAATGTCTTTTTGTCCCTTGAGTAATTCATAAACATGAACCATGCGCCAATAACCTTTGAATTGCAAGTCCCATATCCTTTGAATGTTTTAGGGTTCAAAACGCACGTTTGGGGTCCCAATAGAGAACAACTTTATTTATGGCAGAATATTAGTACATGCGGTCGACTCAGAGGCAATTAGTGGCTTGAAGAATATTGTGGCCTATAACACCCAAATTGGATATACACCTCCTTCACATAGAAAACCGCCCACCCAATCACCAATTGTTGCTATCATGTCAAGTTGTCGAACTTGCAAGTTGAGTTGTGCCACCATCCTTGCCTAGAGGTGACCATCTTTTGGCTTAAAATCATAACATTGTTGGGCTGCTATAACTGACAAAGCTCTCCCTTCCACTATGTGCAACACTATTTTGGGCTTTGTTAAACCTTTATGATGAAGCTCTTTTTTGAAAACCCAAACTTGCCCCCCTCAAATTTTGTAAACCACCATAATTCCCTGTTGAGAGTAGCATATGGAGTAGGGGTAGGGCAAAATACCATTTTTTTCATCAACCCCTTCCATGCACTAATGATCCTATTCCAAATGCAAAATTCGTTATTAACTTGGTGATTGTGACACATCACCCAGTTTAGTTTGCCTCCCCATTTTTTGCTTTTATTTGGCTTAATCTAAATTAGACAAAAGCAAAGTAGAATCTGGAGGTTAAAAGAACTAACCACAAAGTTCAAAGTATTCACTCCTCCCCTCCCCCGCCCCCCTACACACACACACACACACACACACAAATAAAATACCGTAGACTGGAGAGAAGAATTTGGTTAACTACGAGTGTTCTACCTACCAATGAAAGGTGGGTTGAGCACCAAAATGGTAGTTTTTTCTTGACTTTGTTGAGTAGAAAGGCATTGATGTCATTGACCTCCAATCTCAAACCAAATGGAATACCTAACTGCTTGGCGATGTCTTTTCTCTTACCCATTTCCATTGGAAATGGTTCAACCAATTTGGCATGGCTTGGCATGTCCCTTGAAAGAAGGCTACACAATTCCCCAATTGATTTCAAGGCTACAAGCAGTTCCCAATAACTTTAAAGTAGCAACCAAATTTTCAACAAGGCCTTTTCACATTTTATTATAAAGGACGTGTCATTTGCTAGCAGCCTTGATGTGGTAGGGAAACCCTTAAAAATTTCTGAGTTTTAACCTTAGCTTTGACAAACTGGTTGAGAGCCTCCCCCACCAATAAGAACAAGTATGGGGCCAACAGAGAACCCTGCTTGACTCCCTTCAAAATTGGAAAAGGCCTTGAAATGACCCCATTCAAGTTCACTAATGTTTCTACCCCCACAAACAATATCCGAACAAATTGAATGACACCTTGAAGTAGTTTTATCTTCTCTAGGCATTGGAATGAAAATGGCCAAAACACCTTGTCAAAGGCTTTAGAGAAGTCTAGCTTGAGAAAAGTCAAGTTTTGATTTGAGGTTTTTGCTCATTCCAAAGTTTCATGAACAAGTAAGATCCCATCCAAGCTATCGTGCAGAAGAAAGAATGTTGATCAATCTATGCTAATTACTTCCATCAAAACTGGTTGGAGTCGTTGTTGAAGGGCCTTTTGCAAATATCTTACAGGAAACATTGAGTAGAGTAATTGGATGCTAGTTGTTGAGATCCTCTTTCTCCCCGCCCTTTGGCACCAAGGTAATTAGCCCTTGAGTGACCCTAGTTAAGAATTTACCTTGCTTAATGGCTATGGACATCATCAGCCAATAATCATGTCCCACAACGTCCCAGAATTTTTTATAGAACTGTGAAACCACTCCATCAATCCTTCGGGCTTTGCAATTTGCCAACTCTACCACTGCCTTTTTAAGTTTTTCCTTGGTGATGGGAGAAGCCAATCTCTATGCCAGTCAAGACCTTATAGGGCAATGAATGGATTATATGTTGTCTAGTTTCCCCAATTGCTTTTGTGTATGATGTTTCCATGTACAGTTGCTTGGAAAAATCTCGGCAAGTCCTTTCCACTTCTCCCTTCTCACACCCTAGCTCCCCATTTTGATTCTTGATAGTGGTGAAAAAATTAAAAGTTGGTTTCTCCTTAATGGTGTGAAAAATTTCTATAAACATAGAGTCCCCAACACATTTCCACTTTACTCTTTAGTGGAGTTGCATCCCTTCAATCTTTCATTCCTCAAAGCCTTTTAAACGACCTTGACGATCTACAATCTTGTCCTCCAACAATGTATCTTCATTGTTATGTTGAAAGTTCCCCATTGTTTCTCTGAGCTCATGCTTTAGCAAGTTCTTTAATTTACGAAACTTCCCAGCCTTACTTTTATGAAATTTTTGATAAAACCATGTCATTACTTTGAGCTTTTCGCAAAAGCTAGACTGGGAGTTACAACTTTCCCAAACTGCCTTGACTTGTTCTTAACCTCCCTTATAGGTTTTTCATATTCATCTTCTAGTGACCCTTATTTATGATAATTTTGAAATCAAGGCCCAGAGGTAGATGGTCAAACAAATTGAATCCCCAATGGATGGAATAATCCAAAACTTTGATTGAAGGATGAAAATCATCCAAAGAGGTCAAATAAACTCTATTTAATTGAGCTAGAGTTCTTGCTCACCCACTTCTACGATTATCCCAAGAAAGCATGAAAAACCCATTAGATGTTAAAAAATTTCCAACCCTAAAAGAAGACTTCATTTGATCCCACAAGGTCTTTTCCACCTTTGGAACAAGTCTGCCTCATAATTGAAATTTGTTTGATGGTCATTCAACCATGTTGAAGTCTCCAATCAAAATCAAATAACAAATTGTTGGCAATTTTGCTAACATTTCCTCCCAAACTTTACATCAATCATGGCAATCATTGGGGGCATAAATAGTGGCAGCCCTTAGCCTACCACCTAGGATACCTTCAAATTGGATCCACAAGACCTTGTTACCAACCATATTGTCTTCGCATTAATGTGTTGTGCGCACCTACTTATAATCATGGTGCAAATGTAACCCGAAATTAGGTAACTTTTGGACGTCACTGATCAGGGAAGTTAAGTGGTTTGTTAATTGAGCCGTTTGTTTCTATGGCGGCTGCCTTTACATTACTTCTGCATGGGAAGCTTTGTTGGTTTGTGTGTGAGGTGTTTTACTGAGTGGTTTGCATGGCGGCTGCACTGAATGGGTAGGGAGACTGAATGGCCGCTCGAAATTATGACTTGGGTCGGTGCTGCAATTATGGAAAATGGCGGTTTGGAGCGTGAAGAAGAAGGCAAGGAGATTAGGAGGAGGATTGAAGGCATGAATGGGGGGGATTTTCGCGAAAGTAGTGAAGTGAAATGAAGGAAGGAAGAGAGGAGAAAGACAGAGAGGAGATTCATTTTTTTTGGGGGGCTGTTGGTTAGCTGATCAATTTTCCACTGCGCTTGTGGCTAGTCAGCAGAGTATGATCGGATGTCTGGAAGCAGAAGTTAGGTTGTTATGTGAGCCTGAGAGGTTAGTACCAGAAGTTTGATAAATGAGGTGCAGTTGATCTATCAGATTTTGCAACCGTGAACCTGTGATAGCTGAGTGTTGGGTGAACTGAACAATGTCATTGCAGATGCATTCGAGGCAGAATGATATGCCTCTGTATATTTTTGTGAATAAAATCTAAGTTTTGCAGCCATAGCCGGAGTTGTGTTTTGAAAGACAGATGCACAATGGAATCTGTGTGTGGAGCTGTGAATTGTATGAGATTCTAGGCCATAGTATCGTGAAGGTGTCTGTCGAGCATTGAGGGAGAGCAAACTTTGAGATCACGATTGAGGTCGGAACTCGGAATTATGGTCTGCAAGAGTGTCTGCTGTACATCTAGGGTGTCTGTTGTTTGATGGCGCCCTCTCTTTTTGTTTACACAAACACCATTGTGCCTTATGCCAAAAGCTCATTCTACCGAATATTAACTCAAGTTTGCATGCAAAATCTTACATCCTACTTGGGGCCATATTCTTTTTCCTAAAAAAAAAAACCTTCTTTACATTTTACTTGTCCTACTTGGGAACAAAGGATTAGATGTAGTTGTGAAAAAAGGAGATTTTTCCATCCTCAGTTAAGCCCTTCACATTTAAAGAAAGCAATTGTACATTCATCATGAAGATTGATTGAGATCAAGGCACTATCAGAAATTGTGTCTATTAAAACCACGCTACCTTGCAACGAAAATTAAAAAAACAGTTCATATACAACCATTGTGCAACTGTCCTTTGGATATGACAATTATTATGCAATTATCCCCCTCGAAATAAAGTGTATTAATAGATAAATTACAACATCAAAAAATCAATTAGTTGCATTATAATTGCAAATGAGTTGAAAATGGGTCTTCTATATGATAATTTATATATATCATACATACATATGTAATCAACTATGTTTGACCTTTCCAAAAGTTGCATTGTAATTACATGTGGCAATTATTTTAGAATTGTTGTAAATGTGCAATTAAAATAATAATTATGATGCAACTAGTGTATAATGTACATACATGCAATCATGCCACATGTCAACATTTTCACCACCCATTATGGGATACATTTGCAACTAGTTTTCAACTATGATTCCCATTGATATAATTATTACAGCCACTAATGTGCCATTATTAAAATATTATTGTTGGGTGCGATCATAGTTGACGTACACAAAAAGAATGTCTCTTTTCAAGACATTACTTTGAATGACCATTACATTTACAAAATAATTTATTTGATAGATTTTTTTTGTTCATTAGATATTCACATACTTCTTCATTAAAATAGTGGTGATTTTTTATGATTTGGATGATTAAAACATGTTTTTAAATGTCTTCAAAAATGGCTCAAGAACCATGTCCCACTCCACAGTCTTGGTAAAAAAATCTCAATAGGACTAACAATATTTGTTCAAATTGCTCCATATTTTAACCACAAATAAATTAAAGTATGTTCTATATGATATCATAATTTTTTTAATCTAGAGAATCACCAAATTTTGTGAAATTGATGTTAAAATCTTGGATTTTTTCATAAAACAAATGCGTTAATAAGGACAATCAAATTAATTTTGTTAATTAAAATTTACGTTCCAAAGGTTTGGAAACAAGTATAAGAAACAAGGGCTGCAATAAATGACATTATTTGATGTTCTTAATAGGATTTTGGTTCTCCAAATAAAAATATGTTATTTTGGAATGTCTAAATAGTCTTGCATTCCTTTTTGGTTTATACTTGAACATCACATTTGAGATTTGTTCAACTGATTTCAATCATTCATTATAACATTTGTTGGTTGAAAATGTAAACATATGTATCCCCCTTTCATTGTTTAACATCTTAGAACATTCATTTTGTTAAATTTTTAATTTAGAATTTAAGACATTGGACAAATGGATGTTATGGTTCATGTTATTGTACCCCAACTATGATTACACCTTATTCAACTATCATATGACTATAATACAATTACTTGTAACTTAATAAGGATACATATTCATATGTAATGTTTTATAAACAAATATTATTTCAATAATTTGACTATTAATATGAATAAATAAGTTTAATTCATATAATTAGTTTAAATTAACTAAAAATTTAATTATTCATGAAATATTAATCAAATAAATATTTATCCAAGTTGAAAATATTCCATAATGAATTATATTAATTATTTAATATAAATACTAATCCATCAATACTTACCAAATCATTAATATCTAAATTCATTAATTAATTAATTATTTGGATACATATAATTAAATTAAATGTGAAACTAAAAGCAATTTGTTTATTATATTAAAAATCAGTTCAATGTACATATGGATATGCATATTTATACCTTCATGTTTTTACAAAATATATATTAAATATTAAATATATATATTAATTTATTACGTATTAATTATTAATAAATATGTAATTTACTTAATTATTATGACTTATAAATAATTTTGATTGATATTTTTTCATTAATTAGTTTTAAAAACTAATAATGTTTTTCAAATTTTCAAATGATAAGTGACTATTCATATGAATTTAAATAATCAATCATTTGGTAATATTATCTAAACAAAATAATTAATTTAAATCACTATTTGAAATAACTAAATATTAAGTAATTAATTCACATATTTAATTATCATGTAATCACTAATTTAATTGTATAACTTACATAATGAAAAACAAACACAAAGCATGTGGGAAAATCTTTCTAAAGTAAACTAGCCCATCACCAATCACTTGCCTATGACTAAACAATTATTTATATCTTCGTCATATGTGTTTCATTTTGAGTGATTTAAAATGTTATAGGAATGCTACCTCAAGCTCTACAATTATCTTTGAAGTGCCAAGGAAAAGGTGTAATGAAAAAATAACAAGAAGAAAAATCAGCTTTCCAACTTACAAAACAAGTTTTTTTCCTTTTTTTCCCTATTTGGACCCCTCCTACTTTCAAACCTCACAACTTTCTTATTTCTTAATCATTTTAAACGATTTAAAGTGCTATAGGAATGCCATGTGAAGCTCTACAAATCTTTTATGAATTTTGATAACAACAGAATAAACATACAAGGATGTTTTTTTGGTGTTCAAGAACTAGCCTTTGTAGCGTTCAGTGGTTTGTTTTTTTGAGTTCTTGACCCCCTCTACTTTGGGGGGCTATAACTTTCTCAATTTTATACCATTTTTGGCAATTTTTAGTGTTCTAGATGTGCCAATAGGATGGGTTGAATTTTTTTAAGATACTAGAAACAACGGAGCCCTCCCTTTGGATTCAGTCTACCATGAATGCTTAAATGTTTGATCACCAACTGGTTTACCCAATAGTTGCAACTCAATTGTAACTCAATTTGCAACTAAAGAATAATTAAAAGGTTCAACCCATATGTTTTGTCTTCGAATCCCATGTTACAAACTATGTAAAAAAGGCTTAATCTTTTATGTTCTCACATTAAAATACTTGTGCCACATGTCACAATCTCAAACCATCATTAACAATCATAATGGACAGTCCAAAAATCTTCATAGTGCCACATGTCAAATCTTAATAGATGGATGATAATTAATCATGTCAACATGACATCATGGGTTTGCATAATAGTTGAAAATGATTTATTTTAACAAAATGGCAATGAATTGCACATTGTATATATGGTGAACTACAACTTTGCAACTCATGCAACTTGTCCATTAGCACTTACAACATATAAATATAATGAGTTGCAAGTGTCTGATGTAACTCAAAAATTGCATTACAAGCCAAAATTTCAAAACAACCGTTTTCCTCATAGTAAGGGGAGATTTATGAGCTTCGTTCCTTCACTTATTCTTGCGAGAGTTCCACCCCCAAAGGTTATAAAATGATGGATGCTCTTGGAGGAGTTGAAAATATCTTGAAGTGTTAGACTCTTTAGTTGTAAGGTACCTTTGTGCAAGAGGCCTACTTTGGTCCAAACTCAAGCTTTTCTCAATTGTATATTGACTACATGTTTGACTTGCTTAATGTTGACATTCCATATGTCCATTCTATCTTTCCATGCATTTTGGTGCACACAAAGGAACCATGGTTAGTGGTAGGGATTGTTTTTGGATCCCCTTCTATTATCTATTAAGCTTTAATGGTTGTTTTAGGGTTGAAATTCTTCTTTGAAGCATGATCAATAATGGTTATGTAATTTGGTGACCCCAAAAGCCATACAACTTCATCTAGAAGAACATCTTGAGCTGCCCCATTTAAAGTGTTTTAGGTGCAATCATTAAACCCTAAGGATAATGGTCCATGAAGGGAGGCTTGGAATGTAGCACCTAATGAATTCCCTTTTGGAAGAACCACTATTAACATCCAAGATTCTTAGATAACATGGGTTTTTTTCTAAAGCCTATTTGGTGAGTTGTTGTCCCCACCATCTAGTTCCCAACATGCATCCTACATATTGATGTCACTTACTTCGAAAACTTGATTTTTGAGGGAAGGAGGTGGATTCTAAAATGCAACCCTTTTAACATCCTTTCAAACATTACTTTGTTAATAGTTGGAGGCAAGCACTCTATAATGGGTACACCTTCCATTTCACCCCACACTGAGTTGGAACTTCAATGATTGATCAAACTTGCTACTTGAGACAATTGCTCTTCATGTGTGAGGCCATGGCCAAAGCTCGTAATAACCATGGGTCAATTTTTTGAAGATTCTAAGGCACTCCTCTTTTTATTTTTGTATGCGTGTTCAACATGAAAACCTATGCTCTTGTTTGACCTGGAAAACTTAATGTTTAGAAGGCATTTTGTGATGAACAATAATGAAACCATCAAAATCTTGGAGTTTATATTATAGATCTTCATTCCCCTAATGTGAAGAACTTTAATCCTTGGTTGGAATTGTGTTATGGGGGGTTGAATCCTTCAATTCCTAGCTTTGCACATCTTAGGGAAAATGTCAACCACAACCTTTTTTTATTACCACACTCAACATTTTGCAAAAGTGTGGTTTGAAGACTTATGTCAAAAAAGTTTCCAAATGTCAAGGTTGTAGACTAGAGCTTAAAGGTCTTTTTCAAACCAATTATATTATGGTATGTTATAAGTTGTAGCCATTCATTTAAGCAAAATTGATTAATTACAAAGGGTGATTTGAACAATGACTCTTCTTGTGCTCATGGATGTTTGCAATTTTAGTGAGTTTTAATCACCTATTAGAGGCATCTATTATGAAAGTTGTGTTAAGCCAAATCCAAGTTTGAAATTTTAGAGGTTTTCAAAAGTGTGGATCAAATAGATTAAAAATGGATTAGGTAGTGCAAAACGTTCTTTTGTTGTTCTTGTGGTCATGATGTGTATTGTAAATAACTAGTTATTTGGAATATAACTACATGCCCAAACTAGTTCAATCATTATTTGGGGGGGGGGCTATTGGGGCTAGTTAAATGTTTGGTCCTTCATAACATCAAGAAGACAAATTTTAAACCACTCCATCCTTGACTAAAACATGATCTAATGTTAGAATGATGAAAATTGTAAATTTTTGAAAAAAAGAAAATCGGGGTCTTCTTGACCTTATTTTTATTTTTGCAATTAAAGTTGGTATGTAAAAATGTTCAAATAACTTTTGTTTACAAGTTTGCAAATAGTGGAAAAATATGCAAGGTAGCTTGCAATAGGGGATTGTTATTTGGTGAACATGTGAACCTGAATATGAGCTTGTGAGTAGGAGCTGGAAGCCATATTCCAATTATATTCCATCCATGTCGATTAGAATATTCCTTGATAGATTTTAATGACATGTTAGAATATGCCCTAACAAAATTATATTCCTACCACATTTATAATAACTCACATGTCATCACTACCACTTGGATTTGTCACAAGGACATTTGATAATAATGTCTTTGTTTAATTCAACATAAATATAGAAATCTACCAAGGTTGGTTCACCATGTGTTGAAGCCAAAAATGTTTTTTGACACCTTTATTCAAAATCATGCCCTTTGTTTCATACATGTTTTATGTGGTAGAATATTGTTTGTTAACAAAAACATATTTTGCATTGCCATGTCATTCGTGGCTATTGTAATTGGAGACAGGTTAAACATAGTTGTAACATGAAGTTGTCAACAAAACAAATGTGGTCAAATATAATAATTACCTACACAATACAAAAATCTTCTAACAAAAGATATTTCAATCGTTCTAACAATAATATTGTGAAATAGGTATTTTAAAAACACACTAAAAAAGTGATGCACAATTTGTAAATGTATCCTACAAAGAATTAGGTAATTAAAAACATCACTATAGGAATACAAAACGAGAATGTGAAAAATTGACAAGTATTGTATTATGAATATCTATCTGTAACCTAACAATGCCATTTTCCATATAAAATATAATTGTCGCTGTCATTAAATGCAAATAGGTCCATGGATGTTGTTACACATATTAAGATATTATTATAATGTAATGCAAACCACATTTTAATTAGTAGAGAGGTGGGTATTTAATCTACGAGTTTTCATGCACACATTATTAATTGTTATTTTGTGGTGTTGTGAGATTTTTGCATAAGCTCTTTACTTTCAATTGCTTTGCTCCAAAATGCAAGGATCTTGGAGTTATGACAATGCCAAAACGCTAGAAGTTGTGATAGATTCATCTAGGGTAGTGGACAACAAACTAGGTCCAAGCGTCAAAGGTTCTTCACAATATTACCACAAACGAGGCCATTGACATCAATGACATCTCAAAATCATGAAAAAATATTATAGAATTATAGGATTGTCATTTGCAAGACCTTGAAATGAACCTACCTTATTAAAATGAAAGAGATGAGCTAATGTAGGATGTGTATTTGTCTATGTGTGTTTAGTTTTTTAATCATGGTTGCTTGATGAGTAATGCATTTAAAATTTCTTTCGGCAGTTGACAAATGAAAGTTATGTTTTTTAAAAAAACTACAACCAAAAGCAAACCATAGGGAAGTAATTTGCAAGACCATCAAACGAACTAACAAATCCAACTATAAATTGAATTATTTTTTGCCCACTACAATCTTGGAAATTTGTATCTAGATTGAGCTAGGATGGAAATTTTATTCATTGTATGAAACATATTTTAGATAAAATAGTTGACACCACATTCTACAAAGATATGTTGAACATCAATGCAATGTAGGATATAGAAGGAAAGATGAAATATGTATGGCCATTTAGAAACAAGATAATTGGGAAATGACTTCAAATATAATGAAAATGACATTCATAATTGGAAACCACACCCCACACAAGATTGATTTCAATTGCAATAAATATATAAAATAAAATTCCATCTCCTAATTATTCACTATTTAAATTTGAAATTTGTTATCACGTAGCCACAAACTTTATTGGAAATTGTTATGTATTTTTATTTATTATTTAGGTATTGTTTAGGTATTGTCAAATATAATTCCCACACTGCAGGGCACAACATTGTTTAACGATATGAATAATTATATACATTTGTGTGTCAGGTTCGTAAATTGATAAAATTGAAAGGATTGATCTAATACCAACAAAACCATTTTGATATAAGTAACATCAACATAAATTATTGATGAAAATCTCCAATTTTATAATTTGAAATATGTTTCCAAAAAACATGTACATTAGAACTCTGGATAGAGATATTTTCAAACAAAAATGAAACACTGAAAAAATATATATATATATAATCTCTATTTGACATCCATATAATGTGTACAAGCCAATATGGAATTCCAATCACAAAGAACCCAATTTTTTTATAGAATTTCACAAATGAAAAAGATGGTTTGATTGAACATTCCCAAGAATCATATAAAGTTTGAGATCATTTTGAAAGTAATGATATATTAAATTATTTTCCAAAGAAGTAATAAATTTTAAATTTTCTTTCAGAAAAGAAATTGTTTTATGTGGGGACAATTTATGGAATTTTGGATTTTCCTTGATGTGTCTTTCAATTGTTACAAGGTAGAGGTCATTTTTACAACCCAAATTTTAATGTGGAAACCTATGAAAAAAAAAAAAACACTTAAAGAACATGGAGTTGCCTGGGTATAATATAAAACTAATCCCACAATTAAGATTTTAATTAGTGAGGGCATTCCAATAGATAACATTATATTGTCAATCTTGTTTGACAAAGTTTTTTCCAACATTGTGGTCTATACAAGCTTCGACATAAACAATACAAGTGTTCCAAGAAGATGACTTAAAAGGAATTTCAATGAAAATTGACATAAAAAGAATGTCTGGGCAAAACATAAATACATCATTAGAGCTCTCCACCAACCTTAGGACCACCCAATAGGTTCATAAACTTAATGATCCACCCTCGAGCTAAAAAATAATCCTAAACATCTTTTAATGCTTCATCATCAATGAAAGCTCTAATTTTTGGATTGTAACCTCAAGAAACTATTCATGAAAGAGGTGAAGCCAAGGGCTCTAAAGCCAAGGCTTGAGCCTTAGCATATGATGGTAGCATAAAAGAATTGGTAGGATTTTAGAGCATTTCATCCTCCCCAAATGAAAGCAAGCTCCTCAATGGAGACAACACTTTGTGAATAAAAATAGAGGAAAATGTGAAGCACACAATAGAAAGAACTAAAGGAATGCATAATATTGATGTAAGTGGACAACTTACTCATAAGCAAACAACCTCTTGGAGCGTTTCTTGATAGGAGAATCAATTTCAAAGTTGTGAATATGTTTGACATCAAGCTTGGGCATGACCACTTCAATGAGAGGCTCCAGCACCTTTGTAAAAACCTCCATATCCAACTCCAAAGCCAAGATGTGGTGCCCAAGGCTTTGGTAGGCCTTAATGGTGTTGCCTACAAGGTGAAAGATGGTCATACAATTTTTTCTGATGTCGAGACCGTGAATGATTTTTTAGGAAAAACACGAACCTATGGATGCAGATAAATTCGCAACAAAGGATCCTATCTTGGAGTAAACATTGATCAAAAACAATAATAGGATGCATATCCTTTGCGACTCTAAAGGGTTTGCTGACTTGGATGTAGACAGAAAGGCCCTATCCATCCAATTATACAACACATCCCCATTTCGAACATCAATAGAGTTGCTCACAAACTCATTGGATGGTAAGGAGAAGACCAATTTCCCAATGCCCAAGGAGCTTGCATCAGGGACCTCAGCAAGAAGAGTTGCATGACTGAGGAAAGTTTGTAAAATTCAATACATATTTTTTATAAAGTTGAGAAAAAGAAAAATACAAATAGAACTTAGTGGATTGAGATGGAACCTTGAGAGGTGGGTCCTCGATGTTCATTAGTGGCAATGAGTTCACCACAACCCACTTTATTCCTATTTAGAAGCCATAGCTCTCTAGATAAGACTTGACCTCCTTCAAAACTTTAAGGTCATACGGGTGAAATAACAAAACAACCCCATTAGAGGCCAAGGACATATGGGCAAAATCAAAGACTCTAACAATGTATTTATCAATCTTCTTGTTCCACGCAAGAATATCATCTAGGTTCCTAGATATGAGAGGAACATGGAGGTTTCTAGGAACATTTGCAAAGACAAGTTGAAGCTTGCCACTAATATTCATTTGCATAGAAAGAAGAAAAAGTTAATGCATCCAAGACAAGTTGTTAAAACTATGTTGTAAAGGGAAAAATAATGTAATGTAAGCATACCTTGGGAATGAACTTGGAGATTGTGTCATACTCTAGGGGCCAAGTCTAAGATGAAATCTTGGTTGCCATAATGGAATGCCAAGCAAATGGGAGGACCATGTGGTGAAAACCAAAAGGCTTGCTAGAGGTGACAATAATCGGACTTGGGCATGATGGAGAAAACTAGAATGATCCATCTTCAGTGCTTCAAATTCCACTAGGAGGAGGGGTGAGAAGAACATGTGGGGTAGTAGCCCTTCTTTCTTTCCTCACATTGTCTGTTGTCTGCAAAATTTGGTTCAAAGGAACCTCGACAAAGGCGTCAAAGGAGGGAGGTTAAGTCACTTTTTCCTTCAACTTTCCCTTTCCCTTGGAAGTGATTTTTTGCCTCCCACCCTCAACATGTGTTCTTGTCGAGCTTGCAAAAGTCTCCATAAAAGAAGGCTTGATACTTTCCCACAAGGGAACCTCTAGGGTGGGGGTGATGTCTTTTGAATAGTCGAAGTACCAACCACACTAGAGAAAATGGGGAGCATGCCAATCCTTGAGTAGGTCCTTTTAGATCATAATGCTATTAGCTTTGGGGTGATGCCAAATGTTTAAGAAATTAGGGAGTTAATCAATGGCACCATGGAATAACAAGACATGATAGAAATACTTGAGAATGAACAGTGCCTTCATAAAGAAATTTGATAACTAACCTAATATAAATTCTTTTACTCTTGGCGCCAAGACAAGAGGAAACTGTGTGGTGATGTAGAAAAAAATATTCCTGCCAACAAACATTCAAAATTCAATTTGCCACAACTTGAAAATGGAATGAAGTTATATTATTGGAATACTTGTAGAAAACCTACTTGATAGCCTCCTTGCTCCCAAATTGCTACTCCCAAGATTTGCTTCTCTGAATGCCATCCTTAGGCTTGAACTTTTAGTAAAAACAACTTTCCCATACTACCAGCCTCCACTTTTATGTATATGAAGAAAGAAAGATCATATATAGGACCTCTCTCACAACCAAAAACAAAGACTATTGGATTGAAAAGCTTGAATGCCTCAATCTCTAGCTGCAAAAACAAGAGCGAAATAAAGAACATCCTTGAAAAAAAATGAAAAAAAAAGTCATCTAGAAATGGAATACTTGATGTTAGAAGGTTGCCTTATGCAACCATTTGTCAAATTGGGAGTTAGAAAACCCAAATTTGGGGAGTTTTTTGGCCTCCTGAAAAACAACAAATTCATTCCACATCCTGAGCCATAACAATTTTTGTTTGGTTAAGATGCAAGAGTAAGCAATCATCTAAAGCTGTTCTATTTACATCTCTGGCACTAAATTCATATCATAATGAACTTGTATCTCCCTCAAAAAATCTACACCCAGAAAAGGATCACATACTGGCAAGTGCTTACAAAAGGCTGAGTAGTGATTATTCTTCACTTGCTCCATAGTTTTTTCAATTCACTCCTAGAGCCTTAGTGGTGATCTATCTTGAATGTATGGGAATTCTTCAAAATACAATTTGAGCATGACATCCCAAGCTATAGAGATCTTTCGCTACATGAGCATAGAAAAGCAAAGATGAACGAGTTGAAAACAAAGGAAAAGCAAAATCTTGAGGGGAGTTTGAAATATGTCATACCTCATACATATATTTTTAAAAAACCTCTAAGGTTAGGGAATGCCTTGTCTTGCGAGACTTGGACTAACATTTTTTGTAAACCTCTACTATTAACAACTCCTTGAATTGCTCCACGGGGATAATCCTAATCGATTGAATTCTAAATAATTCATGAACAAGGCTAGGTTTTATGTGGTCCAACTCCACCAACATGTAGAGATATGGAAAGGAATGAAAACAAAATCTTTTAAATTTAACTTAATGTAGGAAACAAAAGAAGGGTTAAAACATATTTATTGAATTCCATCATGGCAGTGAGGAGCTCAACAAGCCCATGAAAGGTGTCAAAGACATTGGAATCAACAAAGATGTGCCATGAAGGCTCATCATCCTATAGATAGTTAATGTAAGGCAACCAAGCTTACAACCTATGATTTCCATCCCAAACAAAAAACATGCACTTGGAGAACAACTTGAGGTCAAGATTGGCAAGCAAGAAATACTCAAATCTCTCATTTTCAAATCCAATGCCAACTCCAAGAAGACATGCACTCCTCTTGGCATTCCTCTTGCCCCTTCTAATTGAAAAGTGAAACACAAAACACTTTGTCCCCTTTTCAATAGCTAGTCTGGAATGCATGTTCCATCTTGAGGATGTCAATTTTGAAAGTAGGACGAACAACCGACAAGGATATCATCTAGTACAAGGGAATAACCATATGGGTTTTCTTCTTCAACACCATTTTGTGTTTATCAAAGATTTTAGAGCTACTAAACTTGGTTTGATTTTGAATGATTTAAATATTTTTATCAAAGGATAAGGAATCTACAAATGGCACTATTGGGGAACTTTGCAAAAAAATTCAAAATGTTACAAATGCATAAAGAAAACTATGAAAACCATGCAAACAAAAGTCTATCCCAATGCACCCAATACTTGAGGTGTCTCCATAATCCTTGTGATGGAAATATCTTTGCAAGATATGTCCTACAAAAGTAGACACAAGAAATTTCAACATTCTTTCCTAAAAAAAACCTGAGCTCAAAATGTCAAGCTAAGGGAAAAAAATGAGGTAAGCATCCAAGGTTATTTATGGGCTTTAGTTCAACTCCTTGAGCTTCTTTCGACATCGAAAAAAGCTTTATAAGAAAAAAAAAACAAGAGTTTGGCTTTTTTTTTGCTCCATCCAAGCTTCTCCACATTGAGAAAAGCTTGAATGGAGCAAAAAGAAAAAATGTTGAGTTTGGGCCCAACTGTGAATTTAGAACCATGCCCAAGCTCAACATAGCTCAACATATTTTTTGCTCCATCCTAGCTTCTTTTAGTGTTGAGAGAAGCTTGGGTGGAGCAAAAAACAAAAAGCCAAGCTTGGGCTCAACTCCAAATTTGGAACCAAACCCCAACTTGGCTTTTTTTTTCTACTCCATCGAAGTTTTTCTTTGCACGAAAAAAAGCTCAAATGGATCAAAAAGGAAAAAAGTCGAACTTGGGCATGATTTTGAATTTGGAACCAACCCCAATTCGGCATTTTTTTGCTCCATCCGAGCTTCTCTTTGTGGTGACACACTTAGAGAAGCTCAAATGGAGCAAAAAGAAAAAAAACGAAGCTAAGGCCTAACTCTGAATTTGGAGCCAGGCCCATGTTAACTTTTTTTCTTTTTGTTCCATTCGAACTTTTCTTAATGTCAAAAGAAACTCGGATGGAGAAAAAAGGAAGAGTCGAGCTAAAGCTCAATTGCAGCAAAAAAAATGAGTTAAGCTTGTTTTTTTTTGTTGTAGCCAAGTTTCTCTCAATGTCGAAATAAACTCAGTTATAGCAAAACAAAGAATCGAATTAGAGGTCGGTCCATCATTTTTCCGAAAATTGAACCAAATTCTAGCTCAACTTTGAAATTGGAACCAAGTTAAAGGTTAGCTCATTTTTTTTCCAAAAATTGAACTAACTTTTAACTTAGCTTCAAAATTGGAGTTGAGTTAAAGTTGGTTCATTTGTTTTCCAAAAATTGAACCAACCTCTAACTTGGTTCCAAAATTGAAATCAAGCTAGAATTTGGCTTGTTTTTTCAAAAAATGGAACCAAGTTTGGACTGGGCTCCATGTTTGAAGCTAGACCTAAGCTTAGCTCCCTTTTTTTTTGTTTTGGAGGATTTTGCCATCGCCCTAAAATCCAAGCTTGAATTTAGATTTTTGTATAGATGAAAATTTCAAAACAAAACAAGGTTGGAGTTTGAAGTTCTTACCTCAAACTTGTTGCTCTCCTTTTGAAGTGTGTTGAGATCTCCTAGGGTCTCTGAGCCTTCTCCTTTTTCTTACACAAAAAAATCAATAAAATATATATATTTTTAAGAATGAACACATATATACATGTATGGTGTCAAGCCATAACTCTCTACTTGATGAAACCCTAAAAAAAAGGTAAATAAAATTGTGCAAGAAATTGAGAAACTAACTATGACCTTGCCTAAGAAATTAAATCATTTCTCATTTGTGCTCTTAATTGATCTAGTTGAGTTCTACAAATATTGAGTTGCTTGGAATTATCTAACCTTCACAAATGTAATCATAAATTGATGTATAAACATTGATAAACTAATATTTGAAGAAGCTTTAAACCCTAAGTTGTGAACATAGTTTTTTTGAACAAAATTAAACTAATTTCTAAAGAAACCCTAAACCCTAACTGTGAACATAGTTTTTTTGAACATAGTTACTAGATTGATCTCTAAAAAAACCTTAAACCCTAAACAATATTTTTTTCCAAAATAACTATAGTGGGGTTTCCAAACATTCAACTGACTCTATTTATGAAAGCAAAAAATTTATATATTTTTTGCGTTGATTGATTTATTCAATCAAAATTGAACTATGCAAAAATTATGACATACCTAAGAAATTGAAATATATCTCAGTTCAATTTGAATTGATCTAGTTGAGTTCTACAAGGACTAAACTGCTTGGAATTATCTAGCCTTCACAAATGTAATCTTAAATTGATGTATAAACATTGTTAGACTAATCTCTCAAAAAACCCTAAACCCTAAATTGTGAACATGATTTTTGTTAAATAAAAGTTTTTAAAAAAAACCTAACTACATTAACACTTACTAAAGGATGAAAACTTGTGTCTTGTGTGTTATTGTTGTCATCCCCTTAATCTTTGCCATAACCCATCTCCTACCTCCTTCTTTGCTCATAGTAATCCATTAATTAAAACTGATGAAATCTTTTTAGTTAATGTACTTTCATTCACACTGCAATGCATCTAAGTCTATAATGCAAAAAATCTTACCTCTAATGATTCCTCCTTTCCTTGGAGAAATCAAGCTCCTTTCCTTTTCTTGATATTTCTATTCCTTCGTAGTTGCAAAAAAAACATATTAGAAGATATGAAAGTTGTTAAAATACAACACATCACATATGTGTTCCACTCTAAGAAAAGACATAACACCTCTTGTTTAAGAACTCGTAAGGCGCATCTCCTTGTTTTCTTCAACACCATTGTTAACTTTTGTTGTCTCGCTTTTATATGAGTCCACTAATTCCCATGCTTTCTTGTACTCTTGTGTTGGGCTATGGTTGGAAGCTTGCTAGCCCTTTGCATTTGAAAAATGTTTCATTTACGTCCACTCTGTGCCTTGTATACTTTCTTCTTTAAAGGTGCCATCATTTCCTGGCTTTTCCTATGTCTTTGTTATACCTGTGGCCGTTCAAGAAATGTATACCTAACGATTACCGATTCAAATTGGATTTCTTTGTTTCAGGACAACTCATTATTTGATATGTCTATTGGGTTTGATGCTAATCATTAAATGGATTATGTAATAGCTATTAACAATTTGTTATCATCCTTCCTTATAGCAAATTATGTCCCCTGCTACAATTCATTGTTATTTCGTTGACATTCAGTTACATTACACACACTTGGTAATGGATGTTTCAGATATTAAAAATGAAATTCCAAGAATCAATCAACTACACTTCCATCTCACTCATTAAGATAACAATTGTGGAGAATTATTGCTTGTTAGATTACACTATTAAGATGATCAAATGTTTTTATCTATTGACCTAAAAAACACCTTTTTGAAAATGTTTAACAAGTTTATATATACATACCTTCACCTAATTTGTTTCATGTTAATAGTAACCACCAGAAATTTATGAACATACTCCTAAATATTTGTGAAGTCCTGATTGGTCATAATTAGTTGATCCCTAAAGAATAACTACCTATTCAACCTAATGGCTCATACTTGCTAGAATGAGTTGGTGGTGTTGTTATATCATTAATTGGATTACATGTTGACCAACATGCGAACCCCATGCCACCAAAATTCAATCACATATGCATGATTTTTTTGTTTACTTGATTTGATATGACACTAAACTAGTTGGATTCTTTTATTGTTGGTTAATGTTATGATTCCACATTATCAGAATTCATATTTTGAAAATCCAACTTTTGGTTTTGTTATTTTACTAATTGTTGGATATCCTCCAATTTATGGCAAGTTAGTTTATTCAATCCTTTTTGTAATTATATCACTCACTCTTTGTTTATTTTTAATTGCACAACTTATTGTTCCAATAGGAATCTAGCATTTTTTGCATGTGGCATCCCTGATTTCTATAGTCTTCATTATAATCTAATCAATGGTATTCTTGGCCTCCAACTTTAGTTCATACCAATTATGTTCTTTGTTAATTTGATTCAAATTTGTATTGACTATGTCTAAATACCTTGGGACCATTCCTATGCATTCACCAATGGAATTACACAATTCCATTGGATTGTGGTTTAGGCTTGGGACAATGGTCTATAGTGTCCACTATCTAGTATGTATCAAAGGTTTAATAATTGGGAATTTTCTTGGAAACTGCACCCATAATTTTGGACACACACCACCATTTAGTTTCCTATAGAATTGAAATAAATGTTTTGAGTTCTTCTAAGGAAAAAAATTATCATAATTTCTTTTCTCGAAATTGTCCCTATTTCCCAACATGAATATGTGATTGTGGTTTAGTTACTGGGATTATTGGGGGACATATTGATTGGCGATAGTGTATTGCTCTAAGATATTGGTCCTTTCATAAATTCGCATCACCTTCAATTCTCTAGTTTGATTATTGTTGTTATGTTCATTATTTTCCTTGCATATTTATGTAACTTTCAATTTCCCCTTGCTTTGATATTGGGTTTGTTATATGTTTTGTATTGGTATCTTTCACATCCCTTTTTGCCACCTATTTGATTCTTATTGTTACATTGTTAGTTATATTGTTCAAATTTATGCAAGGGGAATTAAAACTACATGCATTTCACCAATAATGTTTCCTTATTCCATTCACATTGCTGTTTTTAATTGGAAATTCCACTTGTGAAATTGTTGTTAAATTTATTTCATTAATTACCTTCTCTTTTAATCTTGATGGTTACTTTCCATGTTGTGGGGAAGCCAAATCTTACCATATTGGATTCTGATTCTAGAGGTGTCCAAGTGACTAAAAATGTCTTTTGTGCAATGTTTGCTTTCAAATGAAGATCTATGCATGTTTCTAAAGATGTTTCTTACAAGGAGAATAACATCGTTTTAAGTTATGTTTACCAAGTTCTAAACGTGAACCCTAGAGGGATGTTTTGGATTGTCACCAATGGTAGGTATCA
This sequence comes from Sphagnum tenellum, assembly GCA_963921925.1. Taxonomy (NCBI): domain Eukaryota; kingdom Viridiplantae; phylum Streptophyta; class Sphagnopsida; order Sphagnales; family Sphagnaceae; genus Sphagnum; species Sphagnum tenellum. The sequence goes on from OY998145.1 coordinate 20,456,977, forward strand.
GATTATCGATGAGAATGTTCTTAACAATTCTCAAGATAATGTTGTAACATTGGGCACAACTACATCAGTGGCCAACATTGTTGTGAAAAGCGTTGTGATGAAGGAATAACCCACTGTGATTTTTCACGACTCAAAGTTTTTTGTCCCAATTGCAAAGTCATTGTTTATTGATCTGTTTGATTCTTCTAACAAAGATGACCTTTCCCCTCTTGATGTTGTTGTGCCTATTTCCATGAATTCATGAACTGACAAAAAACAAGCTCTTCAAATAGAAGTGTTGTTTGTGAATTCATGTTCTAATAAAGAGCAACCTCTAGGGATGGAAGTGCCATTCGTCAATTCACGAGCTTATAAGGTGCAACCTTTGCGGATGGAAGTTTAAGTGATTGTTTTCTCCAATGTTGTCGATTTGCTAAAGGCAATGTCTCTAACTTCGCACACTTGTTTTAAATTGAAGTCCCTAGACTATCGGGCCCCACAATTGAGTTTATGAATTATCTTCCCTCTAAATTTAATGGTGACATTATTTGAGCTTCCTCCTATCCATCATCCATTGGGACAATCCAGAAAATTACAAGGTATGGATAGAAAGTTCGATGGTCATGTTTGGTGCAAGTTGCAAACCAGTAACATTAAAAATTCATTTGGGTTGGGCTTTCAGAATGACAAAATGCCTTGGACATTTGTGCTATCAAAATGATTATTTTCCTTTCTTTCAATGTTCTTTTGTCTGCAATGAAGTTTCTTGGAGTGGGGATAGTTCACAACTTTTGATATTCGGGCAATGTTTCATGAAATCTTTGATCTATACCTTTAGCCGTAAGTTTTGCAATTCTTCCCCCACTTGTTTACAAACTTACAGTTCTAGAATGCATTATGTTCACAAGTCTCCAAATATTTCAAAAGATGCAATCCACTTGGGACCCATGCCCATCTGATTACAAATAATAAGTGTAGAGAATCCTTTTAGGAGATGAAGAACATGGTTGTAGATGAGGTCTATTGCACACCAACTGCTACTACTCCGGCCATTGTTTTGTCTACGAATAAGACATTTCTTTCTTGTAACTTGTTCAACAAGGATGGAAAAGGTCTTGTGGAGTTTTTCAAAGGTGAAAAACTAGATCAAATGTTGTTAAAGTGTGCTCCTTTGTGCTCCCTTGGCATACATACTTTCATTGTTTCATTAAAACATTGTCTTGATAACTTTGGCTCCATTGACTGTATCCTAAAATTGAAGGCACTGTATGGTTATAATTATATTCATGATAGGTGTTTTCCTAGTCAACAAGCAAGGCAAAAGGTTTATTTGTTCAAAACATTTATCAATGAAGATGCATTTAAATTTGATTTGGTTTGATGAATGCAATTAGGTGATGATTTACAAAATGTGTGGATGATGTTTGATCACATAATGCGTGTTCAAGGATGGACGACCATGGCCTGTCACATTTATGACCCAATTTATTATAAGGTCATGACAATTGTGATTTGTGACATGTAATCCAAAGATACGAAAGTTCAATGCATTTTGTGGAGGAAGCTAAATGGAGTTGTTGAAAAGAATAGGTTGGGTATGCCTGTTTTTAAGGGGTTCATGGCGAATGGTGTGTAAGCAAACCATAATATTGTTTGAATTGTTTATGGGATTGGAAATCTTATAGTGAAAATGGTTGACAAAGAGCGGACTTGCTTTTTCCATTGGACTTAGTTTTTGGACAAATACACCAAGTAGTTAATTGCACCAAAGTTCCATGATCGACACAAAGCCCTTTGTTATGAGTATAAAAAAACCATGTCCTTGGAGGAAAATGACCTTCAATATGCTACCATTTAATCTTGGTGGTACTCATTTAGAACTACAAATGAAGGTGCCATTCAAGAGTTCAACAATTGGCTCGGCTTTCGGTAGTTTTGTGTTCGAAAATGGAGAGGTTTCATGTTAGATGTAAGTTCTTCCATATTATTTTGTTCAAAATTTATTTTCCATGTATCCTTCATGAATTCTAACTTCATTCCTTTTAGTTGTTTGTAGAAATTCTCTTTGGAGGAGGAAGTTGATATGTTGACTTGCAACTTATCTGAGATAGTCCATAACATTTGGCTCCAACAATTTGGCAATAGAGCTACTTGCTTCTTTGTTGCAACGTCCGATAATTACATGCGAGCATTTAAGTAGTGTTCATTGTATTATGTATTCTTACAAGGAGGTGCATTTAGGATTGGTTTGGACAATAATGAATCACGCCGGATTAAGGCCAATCACATTTGGGGACCCAATCCAAATTTCTATTGCAGTTTCCAAGTACACCTCAAGTTCTAGTCTTTCTACTAAAATTTCGCACTTAAAAGGTGAAGAAGTGTTTAGATTAGCCAAATGTAAGGCATACCTTCCACCTGAGTCAAAAATATATCCACACCAGCATGATTGGTGAACTTCTCTCGTCCGAAAGTGGCCAATGCTACAACTCTAATAAACCAGTCATTGATTGTGGATGTTGGGGAGACAAGTGTGCTTGATCCTATTATCACCCACAATGGTGCAAAGGTTCTTGAGTGCCTATGTGGGGATGACATTTGGCGAATTGAATATTATCCCTTAAAGTCAAACAATTGTTGCTTAACATTGCAAAAGACATTAAATACTACTACAAAGCTAGAATCATTTCAAAACATACAAATCGTGGTCTTCATGTTTTGTGTTATGTTGGTTACTAGTCTATAACCCAAGGTGTATCAATTTGAGCTACATAAGTTCTAGTTTTGTCATGATGACCCTATGCATTGTGTGGGAAGGACAAGCATGAAATATTCATTTGATAGGCCAACCTTGCCCTCCTTATGGCTTGTGCAAGAAGGGACAAATCTCACCCAATTTGAGGTGGTGGCATTGGAGGAGGTTGGTTTCTTGCTTTTAGAGAAGCTAAGATGTCCCTTCGTTAATCCGGTTGGGGACAACATATTTGCACCTATGAAGTAGCCTCTCGGATGTGCCCCTCAAAATCTCTTTCGGGATGGTACTTCTACCCTTGTTTATAAGCCATTGGATCCAAATGTTTGGCCAAAATCCAAGGATGGGAAAAAGATTCGTTGTCTTGGCACTTTTAAGCTATCCATTTTACAAGCAAACAAGTGGGAGGTGGGACGAACTTTTGAAGCCACACTATTAACTCCTTCAAACATTCCTCTTTTAAGATATGGATAGATTTACCACCTCCTTTCAAGATTACTAGATAATTGTAAGCAATATGAAATAACGATTAATGATTACTCAGCTTGCAATTGGTGGATTTTTTTTCCCATGATGGTTTTGTCCTTGGGCAAGTGGGGGCCATGACTGCCCTATAAACATTTGTATTGCATTTTGCAATATGCCATGTATTATGGGATTAAAGAACCACCATTCATCCACTATCCATCCTAGAGATGGAATGAGGTTCATAGGTTATTAGATCGTGCCAAAGTCCTAGAGGTAAATTAGGTTACAAAGTCATTATATTATTGTTAAATAGGATTGTTATCGGTTCTTTTGGAATTTATTATGTTGTAGAAATGAAAATATTCTTCAACATGATGTGTGTAATGCACTATTCATTTATTGTTCAAGCATTTTTCATTCCATCATTATCTGGACTTCCTACCTTTGACTTATTGTGTGACTTGACTTAATTTACACAAGTTATTGTTTCACCCTTTTACATTGTAATGTAGCTCCTTTGAGTTTCGCCTTTGACACTTTTTTTGTAGGTGAAGTTGGACATGAAAATTACGTGAGTCTAATAATTTCCATTTGTCATAACTATTTTGGAATTACTTTCATCCATACATTTAACCAACCAAAATTTTCATCCAAACAATTCATCCACTTCCAATTATCATCCAAATTTTCATTCATGATCCATGTTTATCCAAACATTTCATCCTTTTGGAATTAGTTCCATCCATATATTTCAACCTATCAAATGGTTCATCCAAATTATTCATCAACTTGTAATTATCATCCAAAACATTCAATGATGTTCAACTTTCATTTAAACTTTTCATCCATTTTTTGACTTTCATCCATGTACATGTGGAAAAATATTTTCCACGTCATTCCTACATGGCATAGAGATATTTTAAAAAGATTTTATTCATGTCATTAGAATATTCCAAAAATATCCATTCTTGTTCACATGCTCATGTTCATAGACTCACGCTCACATGCTCACTTTGTAACATCATTGTTTGCAATAGCTTCATTTGGTGCAAACAATCAATTTTTTTTTACTTTTTCATTTTAGCCAAGTTGGTTACATGGTAGCCTACTTATGAATTGTAAGTGTCACATGGACATGTTTGTGTCGGATTGTTTAGCTACATGGCAAAGAAATTTGTAGTTTGTTTTACTAATGTGTGAAAGTTTTGGAACTAGAAGCTTTGGAACTAGAAGCTTTGAACTTTTATTAATTTTTATGCAAACAAATGGTTTTTTGTTTCCGATTTGTGGCAACAAAGCTATATGGGGGAATTGAACCCTAACTAGTAAAGGCCCTACCCATTGCAAGATAAAACCTAATTTGCACAAAAGAAAATGTTAGTCTTGCATGCTCATGATGAAAAAAAAATCTTAGTTCCCAAAGGCCCAAAAGGGATTGATTGAAGTTTTACCATATCCCAAAAACATGAATCATGGAAACAAATGGCAATTCATTTGTCTTGACAATTAATATTCAAACTATAATAACCATTAAAAATAGTCACTTGATAGATATATGCCCATTGCCAAATGCCACCACCCATTTCCCACAATTCATACCCAAAGTGATACCATATATTCATAACATTGAGTCACTAAGCCACTAAGTAGTGAATAGTACCACCTTCATTGAAACAAATTGATATATTTATATAACAAGGTTAAGAATTCAAAATCAACCAAGCAAAAATTTGGGTGGGCCAAGAAATAGGGGAAGCAAGACATGTGAACATTGCATCCAAGTTCAAACCTTCAACCAAATTACCCACAAAAAAAAGGTTCATGGCCCAAGCCTAAAGAATTAAGAATTAGGATACATGATGAGAAAAATATGAAACTTGGACACCATTTCCATGGACTAGGTTCCACATTCAACCTTCAAACTTCATATTGATTTCTATTAACTTTCCAATTTTGAATTGCTATTCCAACAAGGAAGTATTGGGAGGTGAACAATTCTAGTTAAACATTCAAATGATTAGTTTCACATGCATAGTTAATCAATTTTGTAATTTATTTTTCATGAAGGTAAGTGTAAAAAAACACCATTCATCCTCTAGTAAACCAATTACTTGCAAAACAAATTCAACCAACTTAATGTACTCATGGGTTTTTTTACAAGAATTTGTGATGAGGAAAGGGTTTTCCATAGCTAGGTAAGTAAATTCACATCAAAAGGTTTTTACATCTTCAATTTTGAATTCCTTTTCATAATAATGACAAATAAAAATCTCTCATCACAAGTAAGAGATACAAACTTAACATTTTGGAGAATAACTAATTTGGTCAATTTTTTCATGTCATGGTTTATGCATTCTATCATTTCCCAACAAACCTTATCAAACTAATGTTATTTGGGGACAAATTGAAGTTTAAAAACTTAAACAAAGGTTTAAAATTTTCATAATTTGGCATTGGTTTACCTTTAATCAAGAGGTTGAAAACAATGGCAAATTGAATAAAGTTTTGCTTGTTTTCCATTACATCACTAAGGTTAAGTTGTTGGAAAATAGTTTTTATTAATAATTAAGCACAAGTAATTTCAATTTTTGCATGCCCACATTTTGCATCCATAAACCACTTACCATCATTAGCTTTTTATTTTACCTTCATGTTTTTTGATGAAAAATTTTCCTTCTCCATTTTAAAATAGGCATGACATTTGACATAACTAGGTTAGCTTCATTAAAAATAGGTTCTACCCATTGCATTTCAAAACTTAGACAACTTGAAACTTATGGTTCACATCAATATCAAAAGTCTTTCTAAAATTATGTCGTAACCATAACTTTAATGAAACACATAATAACTTGAAATTGCTTTTTATTATAGCACAAAATTAGGTGTGCATAAAACTTGCAATTTATTTGAATGTTTAAAACATTGGGCCATAGATTATTTGTCGCAACCCCATTTTGAGGCAAGTGTGAGGATGAAACTTGCACTCCCAAAAGTGGGAACTTCGTAACTTCAGAGCTCAATTGTAGAGGTCAAAACACCTCGCCTTGAGGTGTTCTTTATACCATTGGAAAGGCCTTGAAGTGTAGATGTCGATAATGGCCTCACATGAGCCATTTAGACATTTGCAACACAAGTTATGGTCGAAAGAAGGGCCGTCAAACTAGCAGTTTGACTCCCGACCACAAAGAGTTGGGAATCGACCCAACCCCGGTGTGCGTAAGGTGGAGTGCAAAACACCATTGGAAAGCTCTTGAGGAGAGCTAAAAGTTTGCTTCAGACCTCATCCCAATCCGAGGTCTGAGCTGGGAGTTATGAGCTCCCAAAGTCCTAGGAGTCCAAACCAGGACAGTTTCAAGACTCCTCCTTGGGAGTCTTGGGAATAAAAGTCATTTGGATGCAGGTGCGGCGGAGTGACGCATAGAACCCCAGGAGAGGGGGGAGGAGGCAGCAGCCCCATCAGACATTAGAAAAATTCAAGAAGTACATGGGGGGGAGGTAATGCCACCTGATGGTGGCATTATCCGTCCCGAGAATGTTCAAGTGAAGCCATTCTTTCCTAAAGGTAACTCGATGCTAAACTGAGTATCCGGGTCCTTGGCTGGACGGTGAGATCTAGTGGCCTTCCAAGTGGCCATACCGATCTCCACCATCGGCACCCAGGCTTGGAGGAGAACTTTCTGAAGGGAGTAGTGATCATCAAAGTGCTTTCTACACCTTTCCGACCAGAGGTGATAGAGAATGAAGCTACGGAGGATGTTGAGAGGTTGCCGGGGGTAAGTGAATCCGCCGGTGTGGTACGCGAGAAGTTTGGGGGGGTCGTCTTCGAGTTCCATGGCGGCTTCACCAAGGAGCACAAAAGGCCAGGAGGGCGTGAGGTCGCGGTGAACTTTCCATTCGTCCCAAATTCGTCCGAAGGCTTTCTAAGCGTTCTAAGCCATGGGGCAATCAAGAAAGCAGTGCTGAAGGGTTTCCTCGGCTCTAGAGCTACACACCTTGCATTGTGGGGGGAAACCCATGAGCTGAAACTAGAAGCTGACCGGAAGGCCTTGGTTGAGGGTGAGCCAGATGAGGGTGCCTACTTTTCTTGGGCGGGCGCTATGCCATATTCTGGCGATGGCTTGTTGGATTGAGGTATTCCGGAGGTTGAAACCTCGGATGAAAGAGATCATGTGCGGGGTGCGTGAGGGTTTCCGTGCGTTGATGTAGCCTCTTTTGGCGGTGTAACCAAAGAAGGGAGCGTCCCCGAGCGGCAGGGAGGTCCTCCAATGCCACTCCCTTGGGTCCCAGGGGAGATCCTGGATGAAGCCGGTTTCGAAGATCCAAAAGATTGGGGTCTTCTTGCTAGGAGTCTTTAGCTCCTTGTCAATTTTGAAGGTCGCCCCGGGACTTTCTTGAAATAAGATTCTGACTAGGAGGAAGTTGCTAGTGGCGATGGTGATTACCTGGTTGGTGGTGGCCTGAATGCGCCCGTTGGGCGCAATTTTTTTGAATTCGATGACTTTGGCTTGGTTCAAGGTTGCGTTGAGCACAAAGTAGATCCAATCGAGGGGAGCGCCCGAGGTGGGGGTGGGATCGCTGATCCAATCCCCTTCTCGTGGGAGGTTGGTGCTTTCAGCTAGGCGCCAAGGGATGCCGGCAATGATGGTTTCCTTACGTTTTCTATTCGATGTATGATAGCTCATTCCAAGTTCGGCGAAACTTTTCCAAGTTTGGTCTCTGGGATTCCACAGATCCTTAGTTCTAGTGGAATCGGCTCTCGCAAAGGTGCTCCCCTCCCTCATGCCGCCCAAACCCAACGAGACTCCGCATTCGTTGAGTGTCAGAGGGTTGCCAAATATAGGTTGCCTGAAGATTTCGGTTGTGCTGGATGGTTCCGCCTTGGTCAGGCCCGGCCTCACCTTCATCCATGCTCCGATTATGCTCTTCCACATTGAGCATTGAATTCTTTTGAGCTTGGGTGCAGTGAAAATCTAATTGATGTCCGGGGTGTTGGGGCCCTTGCTGTGAACAGGTAGCCTGATTTGGTCAGCCTTATACCTGATGAGTTCTTTCCAAGGCTCTCCTCCCGATGTGTGCCCTCTTATCAGCAGCTTGGCCAGGAGGGCCTCGGATTAGATCTTGGGATCTATGATTCCAAGGCCCCCTTGGGCGGTCGAGAGTGTCAGCGTGTCCCATTTTACTTTGGCACGGGCTGGAGTGTCCTTGCTGCCCCAGATGAAGTTCCTTACAACTCCTCTGATCTGCGTGGTCATCTGGGGGTTGGGGTTCCAACATGCGGCCAAGTACCACATGGTGGCCAAAAGGACCTGGTTGGCTACGGGGATCCTTCCGGCCAGGGACAATTGATTATGACTCCAATTGATGAGTTTACTTTTAAGAGCCATCATCATTTTATCAAAATTCACTTTTGGGGGAGGTGGGAGCCTACTTGCACTCCCAGGTACTTGGTGCTTTCAGCCTCTGGGATCCATTTGAGACCGACTTCGGTTCCTCATTGCCAGGTCCGCTCAATCTTGCTGGCCTAGATGGCCGCCGATTTGTGCCAGTTGATTTTTGTGCCGGAGGCTGAGCTGAATATCGTGAGAACTCTTTGGGCCTTGTCTAGGTTGGAGGGAGTCCCCTTGAGGTATAAGGTCGTGTCGTCCGCGAAGGTCTGGTCTTTGATGAAGCCACCCTTCAGCAGGGAGAAGCCTTCTACCTCGTATTTGGGGTCGGCCAGCATGTACCCCAACACATCCGTGGCGAAGATGAATAAGTAAGGCGCTAGCGAACATCCTTGCCTCACTGATCGGGCTAGCTGGAAGTCCGGCCCTATTTTGCCGTTCATCTTGATGGCTGAGGATGGCTCTTTGTAGAGTGATTTCACCCAGCAGATCCAAGTTTCTTCGAAGCCTAACTTTTCTAGTGCGGAGAAGAGGAAGTTCCATTCGATCCTATCGAATGCTTTCTCAAAATCTAGGAGAAGGACAACGAGCTCTAGATTGCTTTCTTTGGCCCAGCCCAAGGCTTCTTGCGCAATGAAAACATTGTCTAGAATGGATCTCCCTTCCACAAAGCCAGTTTGATTAGGTCTGATGATATGTAGGAGGGCCGCTTGGAGTTTTCTAACGAATACCTTTGCCAAGATTTTGTAAATGCTTCCGAGACGCGTTATTGGCCTCCAGTTATTGAGTCTAGCGTGATTTTCCGACTTCGGTATAAGGGTGATTACCCTTTTATTTCTGAAAGATGATGTGGCGCCCTCATTGAACATTGCCGTGAATGCTTGTAAGAGGTCCAATGTGACCTCTTGCGCGCATTCATGGAAAAATTCCATCGGAATGTCGTCGTGGCCCGGCGCTTTGCCTTTTGGCAGGGCGCGAATGGCGCTACGTACCTTCTCTAGGAGAGGCGGCTGGTCAGGCTTGCATTCGTGACACCGGTGACCTTGGTCGGGACGTTTTGCTAACAGTGTTCTTGCGCCTCAGCGGTGCCAGGGCGCTAGCGTCCGAGGTGTATAGCCGAGAGTAGAAATTTGTGACATAATGGGTGAGGTCTTGCTGACCCGAGATGGTCCCCGAATCGGTTTCTAAGTCTCTCATAAGGGCCTTCTTTTTACCTATGCGATGGAAGTCGAAAAAGACTTTGGAACAGGTGTCTCCGTACCTGAGCCAGTTGGCTGAGGTGAGGTGCCAGTTGCGTGCCACGGAGGTTTGAAATTCTTTTGCGAGCTTGCTTTGGGCGTCAGAGAGGATGCCTCTCACTTTCGAGTCTATGGGGTCTTTTTGGAACTGAAGTTCCGCCAATTGTATCTTCTTGACACATGTTCTGACACATGTCCCTTGGACGTGCCTCTTTTCTTTTGCCAAACGCGTGTTGCAATTGACAACTCTTTTCATTGCCGCCTCAAGCCATTCTGCCCAATCGCGGCCGTTGGAGGGGCACGGTGTGTCCCCGGACTAGGCTTCCAACATTTCGATTTTGTTATTCTCCTTGTTTAGCACGGTGGCGTCGAAGAAGCGTGGAGGATTGTTAGGAGAGGGGTGGTGACCCCATACTGTGATTGTGAGAGGCGAGTGGTCAGAGAGTTTCCTGATGGAGGCTGCGGCCTCCATTCTACCCCCTCTTTCCTTAATGTCCTGAGATACTAAGAATTTGTCGATCCTAATACTGCCGAGTGGGCCTCGGACCTGCCGTTATCAAATGTGAAATTCTTTTTAGTCATTTTTCGAAAGCTATCGAGCCTCCAGGCGTCGGCCAGGCCATAGTGCAAGGTCATCTGGTGCCAAGCGGCTGCTTTGCACCTGTGAATTTGCCTCTCGCCAGAAACGCCCATGCGGGTAGTTTCTTCTAGGTGGTTGAAGTCTCCTCCCACCAAAACGTGATCCGAGGTGAAGCCGGTCTGAGTTATTTTTCGCCAGAGGGGGGCCTATCGTTGGAAGAACGTTGGGCGTAGACGTTGATTACGGTTAAGGACCCCCCCCTATGGGGATTAGAACGAGACATATTGGGCGTGTCCTTCCATTAGGATGCCATGGTCTTTGATGAGAGGAGTAGTCGCTTTGTCAACGAGGATTGTCGTTCATGCGTTGGTTCTTTGCGAGCGGCCCATTGGAATTCCCTCATTCCAAAGCGCGATACGATTCCAGAACTCTATTCCTTTCCCGGAGCTCTGGATTCCTTCCTTTCCTACGTGATGCTCTTGGATGAAAAGGATTTGAAGAGGGGAGGAGAGCGAGGCTATCCACGCCTTGATCTCCTTTGGTTTGGGCAAATCGCCCCTCAGTCCCCTGGCATTGAGGGAGACCAGCGTTAAAGGTCTTTCAAACATATGTGAGGCGGTTCCAGGCGGCCTTAGGGCCGATCGTTCCCAATTCTCTGATGTCACCTCTTGTCAGACACTTTTGGGAGTTGTCGTCCTTCTCTCGGTCCGGGCTGATGGGGGCGTCGTTGTTTACCCGCGGCGAGGCCAATAACGCAAAATTTAACTTGGTAAAGTGTTTTTTTCTCGTCGCTTGGGGCGAGGCTTGTATGCTAGCTGAACAATTTTTGCTTTCCTGATGTTCCGAGTTCGCCACCTCGGTCTTCATCAGCAAATTGTGGGCCGGAGCTGAAAATTCCAATTTGTTGCTCATTCCTTGCGTGCTATTGAGGACTTTCCAATGTAGGTGACGTTTGTTTTGGATGCTCAGGGCGCTGGATTCGGAATCAATGTGAGCTAGGATAATGCATTCCGTCCTGCCTCTACTTGATTCTTTTTGCTAGCTCCATTCGAGCTGAGGTCGATCCTTGAACGTCAGTCTGTACCTTAAAACTTTCTCTTCCAGCTCCACTTCTAGGCATTGAGTGAGGTTTGCCCATGCCGAGTCTTGGGTCCATACAACCTCAGCTGATCCCGTGATTCTCATGTTGAGCAGGAGGCTCGGGCGGGTCTAGTTCTTGGAGTACACCAACGTCTCCTTCAGGGAGTTCTTTTCTCTGACCAACACCGGCCAAATTCTAGCTCTAAAAGGTTCTCCATTAATTGGAGTTGTCATGCCGAGAGAGGAAAAGTAAAAAGGGTGTACCTTTGAATGGAGTTGCACTCTTTTCCCTCTCGGCGTTGTTTCTTGTTGAGGAGTACGAGGGAGAGTGTGGTGCGGTTTCAGCTTGGGCGAGGCGAGCTTGGGGGCATGTTTCCTTCAGCCTTGGAAGGACCAGCCCTTCCAACGTGTCCTCTTAGAGCCTGGCGTGCAAGTCCCCACCTTGGTTCCCTTCATCCGAGTTGGCGGATGGGTTTGTGTTCGCTTCCGGCTTCTGGGCTTGTGAGTAGTTTAGCCTGGGTAGCTCGAAGAAAAGCTTGTTTTTGGGCGTCGTGGCCTCCTCTGGGGGTTTTCCGGCTTCCGCCCAGATTTCACTGTTTGCCCGACTTGGAGATGGTGGAGGCTCAGTCATGCTCAAATCCTTCTGAGCTTCGGCCGTTGCGCTCCATTGGCCTGGGTCGGATGTGTGACTATCTGAGTGGTTTCTTGGCGGGTCGGTTTGTAATGGTGGGGCCGAGGTACGATTCCTTGGAACCTTCGCTTCCGTGCCTAGTAATGACATTTTTCATTTTGCACATTAAAAGTTTTTAAAATTCTTCATTTAACACCTTGTCAAAACATTCTTCGGCGTGAATTTTGACAAATTTTAACGAATTTTAACAAATTTTGACAAATTTTAACGAATTTTATGGAGATCTTTGGGCTTCCATAACATTCCCGCACCAAGAATGTCATAACTATGTTTCCATGTGTCCTTGGTACCTACCCAAGACTTGTGGATCGTGTGTTGTTATTGATGTGGGGCCTTGTGCTTTCGCGTGTGTCACGTTTGTGGGTGCCGAACGCGTGCTTGGCAGCCTGCCATCCGTCGTGCTTGAGAAGGGGTTGTGTTGAGCAACTCCTTCCTACGTTTTGCTTTTGATAGTGTTGCACGTCCGAGCTTGATGCCCGGGCTTGATGCCCGAATCTTCGGCACTTCCGGCACTGGTTTGAAAGACTTGAATAAAGGATTTTCTGTCGGATCATGTCCGTGGCTGAAGCACCCTCCGCCATGGAGGGAATCCTGATGTATCTCGCCAGCTTGGCGATGTCTTTTACCTCGATCGTTACCATTGGGCCGGCTAGTCTCTTCATGTAAGAGTCAGCCGCTTTGATGTCCAGCACCTCTCCAAGTTTGCTTGCCATTATGGTGAGCACTTTTTCGTTTCTGAACTGTTCGCGTAGGTCCAAAAATTGGACCTTAATCATGTGCATGAGGAGCGCTTCCGCTCCTTGCGCATTAGCATCAAAGTTTGGATTGTACCTTGAGAAGGACAGGCTGAGCCCGTTCCATTCCATTGAGGTGAGTTTCCTGGTTGAAGTGGCTCCTTCTTCATCCTCGAAGAGGATCAGGAAGAAATCTCTCGTGAGGAGCGTTGCTGAGACAAAGGTCGCCGGGAGATGGAGCTTCAGGCTCTCATGAAACGCCTTGAAGGTTGCTCTTCCTCCCAATGTTCGCCATATGACGGTTCTACGTGCCTTCCTGGCCGCGTTGCCTTGCATCTCGATCACCATTTCCTTCGGGAAATCTACCTCAAGCTCTAAGCTGTAGTCCACTAGCAATGGGCCTTGGGTTTCCTCCCCCGTGGGGGAGGTTCTTCCTGGTCCGCTGCCCGGATGCATGATCAAAGTCGAGTTTGGAGGAGGAGCTGTTGTGGGAATGCTCGGCTTCTTCCTTGATGCACTTCTGTCATTTTTCTCGCTTGGATCCTTTGGTCTTGCGGCTGAGATGTCCTCTCTTGCCACATGCCTTGCAGCGATGGCTCCTCGGTTTCCCTGATCCAACTTTTGCCCAATGAACGTAGAAACGGATTCTGAGAAGCAAGGGAGAAAAAGAGACTGTGAGGGAAGTACCTGGGGAGTAGAGGATTTGCCCGTTGCCTCATTCGCGCCCGATGTAGCTTATGCCGGGATGTCCGGAAGGAGGATCTCCGGAGGTGACCATTGGCGGTGACCTTCGCGTGCTCCTCCATCACTCCTTTCCAAGATTGTTTGCGCGATCCGGTGTGGGGCGAGACATCTTGTCGGGTTGCTAGGCGCGGCTGGGACCTCCGGTGTTTGGATCGTTTTTTTTTTTTTTTTGCTGAGCGGATTCCCCGAGGGGGGATCGCTTGGCGCGAAGGGAGCTATGCGAAAGCTCTGCATAGTCGGAGTGACCAAAGCAAAATATCCGTTGGTGAAAGGTGCGTTTTCGCTACTTGTTGGAATGGAGAGTTGGGCGCCGCCGCCGCCGCTAGGGTTCGGTTTATTTTTGAATTTGTTGAAACCTTGCCGCGCACTGCGCCTCGCTTTCCTGATTCTATCAGCTACGAAAAAAAACTCATTGAGTTTGGAGATTTGAAGATCTTCAGACTTTGAGTGGTTATTCATCTTTACCATTGAGAAGTGCTCAGGAATCCATCAAGAAAAGGTGCATTTTGCTTCGAGAACTATGTGTCTCTATGATACGTGCCCCGAGAGCGAACGCGCGCAGAGCATCGCGCGGGTGGTGGAGCGACGTAGAGAATACTATATGGGGGAAGGTGGTAGCTTCCCCTAAGTCTAGGCCGTGGTGAGTCTATTGAGTTCGTATTGCTCGTGGCTTGTCCCAACAACACCAAGAGTGTTTTTCAAAGGTGAACTAACCAACTTGTCGTTGGTTTTGATGCAAGACCAAGTAACTAAATAGTTGTCCCTCTTCCTAGTGTAATCCCAAAGCTTTCAGCACGCCCCTCTCACCCCTTTTAGTGCTGAAGCTGGGAGCGGCACCAAGTTCCAAGTACTTCCGCTCTTTAACATAGTTGGACCCTTTTTGGGTCTAACAAGGAACTTGAGGGTGCGTCATTATTGGCCCCATGTGCATAAACTTTTAAATTATGGCCATGAGCATAAACCATTGGGAAAAATGTGACCCAATGTTCAAACTAACAAAGTTTTAATTAAACCATTAAACTATTATTAACTAGCATTGACATCAAGGTTGACTTTTGGTGCCACTTCTACTTTTTTTCTTAATGTTACTATTGTTGCTTCAACCTTAGTTTTTGCTTGAATCAATCAAATATCCTCTTGCTTGAATTTTGGATTTTGCTTTAAGTTTTGCAATTAAGTTTACTTTTGTTTTGAATTTTCGTTTTAACTTTGGTTCACCTTTTGCTTCAACATATGCTCTTAACTTTACATCTCCTTCAACTTCTACTTGAAAGTTTTATCCTACTTTTGTTTTTGGTTCATCATCCTCCTTCTTTGCAAAGTTGTTTATTTTTTTCTTTATTAGATTTTTCACATGTGCATTGTTATTAATCAAGCTTACACCAAATTTCCCCTTTGAAATTCATAACAATATATCAAAGCTTATTAAATGTTGGATGCATAAAACCTTACAAAATTGGAACCATTTAGATTGTTTGGTCCATCAACAAGTTAATATGTAACATAACAATGCACCCTATAAATTACCAAGCGGTAATTATTGTGGTATTCATTGGAAGTGTATAAAAGACTACTTAGAATCACTTTTGGGCAAGATGATGGCTAGAAGAAGCATGTGTTATCTTTCATATTGAAACTAACATGAAATTATTAACACCGTTTATATGTCACAAATTTAAAATTACATGAGTGAGCCACTGAACACCAATTTCTAATTTGAACAAGAACCAATTTTTTATTAAAGTGAAATATACATATTCGGCACCAAGGTTTGATTGACAAGCACAACCTAACATTTACAAGCTACCATAAAAAACCAAAGACAATGCAAATTGCAAATCAGCTACAAAACCTTCAATTGACTACTTTTCAAGACTCAAGCCTCATGCATATAAAGAATCAAGTTGTTTGAAGCTTGGACTTTGGACTTTAGAAGGTTTAGGACTTTTTGAATGTTTTTGTCACTTGAAGGTTGAAGCTGGAAGTTGGAAAATTGAACCACCACCTTGTTGTCACCTCACTTGCAAGCTTTGAATAATGATTCAAAACACATTAAAGAATAAATACCCTTATGAAAAAATGTGCATTCAAAGTTTCACACTTTACAATAGAACAACTTGTGCTTGCAAGTTTTACTCCTAGCTTGCACATTGACAATGTATAAAAGAAAATGAATTTAACAAAAATGGGTTCAAGGAATGAATTAAAATTATGAAATTGATGACAATTACGGCAACAGTCTAGTGATTTAGTGATTCATGATCTAACAATTTGCAATTCATGATCTTGCCTTGATGGTAAGTAGAGAACATGTGTCCTCCCATTGTTTTCATTATGGTGACATTGAAGCTTTTTTTAATGAAAGTTTTGTGATTTATGCTAGTTTAAAAAGTAAAAATCCCTTTGTGATTTGCCAACCCCATATATAAATTGAAAAATAACAAATTTTCTTTCCAAAAAAACATTGCTTAGTAAGCAGTGTTTTACTTTTGACAATTTTCCACGAAACTTCATTTTGAAATGTACAACTTCTACTTATCTCAAGAAAACTAGGCTGAAATTTTTAATTAAAATTTACCATAAACATCCAATGACAATGTCTAAACACCCACATGGTAGAGGTAGTTATAGAGGAGATAACCAAATTAAGTTATGAGTCCATTGTTTGAATCACTAATAGCCATACTATTCTTAGATAAGTCCATGTTTGATTCACCAAATGGATGATGTTCCTTCATAGTCACCCCAAGTGTGTGTTTTACATATCTTATTATCAAGGTATCCTCCATGCCATTATGACAAAAAAATTTAGATCATTAATGATGCTAGAATTATTATTTTTTAATAATAATATAGTCATTTATTTGCACTACCCTAAAAGTGATGGGGATAGACAGCCATTTGCTTGGGAATTGACATGCCACCATATTAGGAACTAGTAACTACCTTCCAATTTGAAGAAAAAACCTTAAGCAACATAAATATGATTGATATAAACATGATGGGTCCCAAGTTGAACTTTTTGGTATACTAGCAAATGGGTGTGCAATTATGCTTTATGGATGAAATGCTCAACTTTTGCAAAAAAATCTTATGCCACCAAAAGTTGCCACATTTTGTGCAATCAACAAATCATTTGAGTTGCCCATTTCATATCATGGTGGACCTAGGGTTGAACTTTTTGGTGTACTAGCAAATGGGTGTGCAATTATGCTTTAT
This sequence comes from Sphagnum tenellum, assembly GCA_963921925.1. Classification (NCBI taxonomy): domain Eukaryota; kingdom Viridiplantae; phylum Streptophyta; class Sphagnopsida; order Sphagnales; family Sphagnaceae; genus Sphagnum; species Sphagnum tenellum. The sequence continues at coordinate 20,473,846 of OY998145.1, forward strand.
GGATAAGATGTTCAACTCTTGCAAAGAAATCTTATGCCACCAAAAGTTGCCACATTTTGTGCAATCAACAAATCAATTGATTGGCACATTTCATATCATGGTGGACCTAGGGTTGAACTTTTTGGGGTACTAGCAAATGGGTGTGCAATTATGCTTTATGGATGAGATGCTTAACTGTTGCAAAGAACTTTTACGCCACCAAAAGTTGCCACATTTTGTGCAATCAACAAATATTTTGATTGGCCCATTTCATATCATGGTGGACCCAAGGTCGAACATTTTGTTATCATGGCAATGTGTTTGGAAGAGCTTATGGATCAAATGCTCAACACTTGTAAGGAATCTTGTGCCATTACAACTTGGCTGATTGAACTTTTTGGTATATTGGCAATGGGTGCATGCAATCTTCTTTATGGATTAGATTTCCAACTCTTGCAAGAAATCTTATGCTATTACAACTTGCAAAACAATTTGTAATCAGCACTTGTTTGATTGGCATCTCATAAAATGGCCTCAACAAAAAGTGGAGTTGAACATGACTATTAATATCAATATTAAACATTCACATGATATGAACTAGAAAAACACATATTCTTTTTTTCTCAAGAGATTCTTCTATTTGGCAGAGGGAGAGTTAGATTATTCTGGTGGAGGGAACTAAAGGAATCTTGCTCCTATCACCACACTTAAGTTCATGCATGTTTCCATGAAACTTAGAATTGTTCCTTTTGATTAACTCCCATGCAGGGTCTGTGTTTTTTTTCAATTTCGTGGGATAGGAGATTCAAAGTTTTGGTAGATTGCTCTCTTGCAAGAGACTACAGACAGACATCGCTAGATTTTTGTCTATTGGGTTCTAGCACGTAGCCAAAAATGTGAAGGAAGGGATCTTAAACTTTTATTTACGTTCATATCCTGGTTATAGCCAAATTTGCCCAAACCGTATTATACATGATCACAAGTGCAGCTACATTAAAAATATGAAGAAAAAAGAAAAAAGAACCTTGGGCCTATTTTGCGCAAAAGGTTTGCAGTACAGGATCATGCTGGCAGGCTTATGCGGCAGAATTGAATTCGAGCCCCCAAAACCTATCGTCAAGTACTTTGAAAGTAGCTTTACATCTTATGCAAATGACAATAATTATTAGACTTCAATAGCCCACCAAAAGCATCCATACTATTAGTTGAACTAGTGTGGCCTGTGACATTGGCCCAAGTGTTACCACCTCCTCAACTGTTTTTTCCTTTCAAACCTAGTTTTTGGGAATTTATTTAATTTTGAGGGCAGAAAACACTTAAAATCCAATATCTCTCACATTCTGAATCCAAATCTATCAAATGAATTCCATTAAATCCTGCTCATCAAGATCTTTCCAACAACACCAAAGGCACCTTCCAATTCCTCAGAAAACTTTAGCTACAATTTAATTTGATTTGCAGTGAAGAATTCATTCAATATTCAAGAACTTTTGCACCGCAAGTCCAACCGTCGTGGAACCAAGCACATGCACCCCTCCTCAAGAGCTTTCCAAAGACACCAAGAACACAATCTGAAGCATCCAGGTTCCGGTGGATCTCATAGCTACAAAACAAAACAAACTACCTTCCTTCGTAGATAGATAACGTATAAGTCCAACTTCTGTAGTTCTCCAAAGCTCACAAAATTAATTAAAAACATGTGTGTTGTTTTTGGTTGGCTCCTTCTCAAGAACCATGTGACAGTCAAAGAATCACGCGGGACACGAAACACCCCCTATCAGCTCTGTCCGGTGCTGCTTTCACCTGTAATAATCAAATAAGAGACATGATTTTTCAGTGGTAAAGCCCTTGCCATCCCTACCACATAATATAGTAGGGCCCAGTCCACCCACGGACATGCCAACTTGCAACCCCAGTAAGACCAGCGTCCGTTCCATAGGTCGTTAACTCCTGAACATCAGGGCCGACCAATTTGTTTCACTTTTCAGTGTATTTTTGTGTGTACGGGTTAATGGGACCCCTTTCAGGGCATTTTCAAAAGTGTAACTGGTTTTCCACCACTGTTGATTCACATGTCAAGCATGTTGTCCATTGTCAATTCACATTTGTTGTACCAAAGTGGCACCTGCAAATTGCTGAAGTAAAATGTAAAGGAATTTGTGTCATGGTGTTACACCACATGGATTAAAGTAGAAGTTCATTCTCTTTATAAGATTCAACTAGAAGGACATTATTAAATCAGCAATGGGTTTTTATTGCAGGTGCTGCATTTCTTTTTTTCACTATCTGCCCTTCGCCCCAGGATGGATGCTGCCCGTACACATTTTATGCATGTTTTTGGCCTTTAATGGACTTGGTGTCCATTACAGACCCAAAATGTGTATAAAAGGACCAATAATGTTTCTGGGCAGCTCCAAATTGTGTGTGATCATTACCAGACACGTCTTGACACTTGGATACGCAAATGGGCAGCTAGGGAAAAAAGAAGTAGGCAGTTCTTTGCAATAAGGCCCAGACTTTTATATTGCCTGCAATAAGGATCCATTGCTGATTTAATGTCTTCTATTTATTAACCATGTGGTCACAAGGATATGCCAATATCATTATTAGTTATTACAATTCGTAAGTTGTGTCCAAGAATAGAGCTTTGGTGCACCATCATCATTTTTTTAAAGATTGTTGCTCAATAGAGATATCTATAAAGTGACCCCCTTTTGGACGCCCTAACTCGTCTTTCAACCTTCAAACACTCTGATTTGCAAAGTAATGAAATTATTATATTAAATATGGGTATAAATTGTTGGAACTTAGGATAAAATGCATGAGGTTAGAGAATACTCATAGTTCCAGTACACACAATAACAGCAATGATTGATCAAAGGCAATCAGAAAATAAAAAGAGAAGGTGAAAATCGGATTTGGCAGTCCCTGTTGAAGCTCAGTGTACTTCTTTTATGATTTTCTTTAGAAATTTCACCTCTTTATGACCAAGTGTTCTTGGGATATGCCATAGTTGTCTGGTTCTTGTTCATGAATGTGAACTTCTGATACCCATTTTATGGAGTACTGGTGCTGTGTTTCCCTTACTTTGTGGATATCTCTAATAGAATGCAATTGATCAAGGTATCCCAAGGTGGGAGGCCATAGTCCTTGCATTTTTCCTATACAATTTGTGGGACAGAAATTCTTGATACCTTATCACATATTTGAAAGATTTTGAAATATTCCAAACCCTTAACATTAAGCCACAATTTTTTTTCTATTTAGTGACCAAAAATATAATTTTACTAGAGCTCTAGATTTAAGTTGAAAAAGGAAATTGGGCCCTATTTTTTATTGCACAATTTTTTTTTGCCTGATTTAATAAAGTGTGCTACTCCTGCATCTAATGACAGTTCCTTTCTACTCAAGTGATTGTAAACATAACGTCCATGAAAGTTAGTTTTTGGCTTGAGTCTTAATTTTTGACAAGAGGTGGCCAATTTTGTCACTCTAAAATTAAGAATACGCATATGTACTCTCAAATATTATTAATTACCATATAACACAATTTGACTCTAATTTCTTTAGGGTGTGGTGATTGCCAATGTATCTTAACCTAAGAGAAGGTAAGCGGTGGATCTACTTCTAGACTTTAACGTGTCCCCTATATTCTGTTTGGGATTTAGCTGTAGCTCTAACAGAGATCACCTACTGCAGGAGAGCAATTGTGTCTTGTAGGAAGCAACTTAACCTACAAGTTACAATTGAACTTACAAAGCACAATTGTACAGCACATATATTAGAGCATCTCTACCCCAAAATTGTAAACGACTCCTTTATTTTAAATAGAATAGTGTTTAATGATCACTGTCCCCACCCACAAACGTCATAAAAGTCCTTTTAAACACTCAAAAGACCATTTATGTCTTTACATCTTGACGAGTAATAATCACTGTCCAAATCCGTAGTAGAAAAAGGTTTTTAAAAGGGTTAAAATGACCACTGCAAAATGGACTTCAACACAGGAGCGCAGCCGGATTCACGCTATCTGGCTGCAATATTTAATGAAAAGGGATGTTTGCAGGTGTGGGTTGGAGATGCTCTTATACACTTGTATACATTACACAACAGTTACCACCTTCCAAGGTTTTACCTTGGGAACCAACCCCATAAACCCTTGTATATACCCTTAACCTAATTAGGTGTACGTGTGTCATAAATATCATAGGTAACCACGTACAGAATACAGTTGATTACTAGTTATACATAGGTAGGTAAGTAGGTAATGCACTTGGTGACTACCAGGCTGATAGATAGATATATGCATATGCATGGTTAGTACCAGTGCTGGCCAGTGATTGATTTTTTTCCATATCAGGCGGGCCGGTTATGAGTAAATTTTTTAATTTAATTTTCAAACAGGGTATAATTTTATTTTTTAAAATCAGATTTCTGAGACCTGCATGGTATCAATATCAAGCAAGGGTCAGTCAATCAGGTTATCGATATTATTTGCTTTTCCAAAGGTAAGAACCGCCTGGTATGTATCAGGGTTGGTTATTGCAATAACCTGTTTGAGAACCAGCCAATGCAATGTCTAAGTAGGTTATTAAGTTGAAAATTTTATGCATTTTATTAGTTTATTTTATTTGCAAAGTGACATAGGATGCCCACATAAAAAGAGAAATGCCAAGTCTACTTCCAAATTGGCATATTGAATTAGAGCAACAAATAGCAAAACATTGTATTCATCTCCTTTACTATTGTATGGTTCAAATGCCTTGCTCAAAACTCATAACTCAAACTTGAGCTCAAAATTCAAAACTCACAACTATTCCATAATTGCAACTATTCAATCTACCACCTACTCCAAAAATTTAGATTGACAAGTTGGATCAGACTCTCATTGTTTACCCCAAACTCTGAGCTTAGTTTTAGCCAGGATATCACCTTGAAAATCTGCCTAATATAAATTTCTCGCCTTCAACTCAAGACTATGACAACATAATTCTAGTTCCTCTCTCTAAACATAACTCATTAATTAAATGCAAATGCTTTCTATATCAAGTCAATTTTTTACTTCTCTCAACTCTCAATCGTAAAGTACTATGTATATCACCTTGTTATTTGCCATGTATAGATTGCTAAACTTTAACTCAAGATTACATCAACATAGTTCTAATTCCTCTCTTTAAACATAACTCACAATCAATTTCTAAACATAAGTCTCAAAAATGCAAATTGCCACCTATAATAACATGCATATTTACATTTTATCTCAACAAGTTTCCATCTCACAAAAACTTTGATTAGCTCCCATTCCTTAGATCTCAAAACCTAATAGCTCTTGAGTCCTAATTTTGTCATCATCTTTTCTTGTTAATTCAAATTTGTTGGAGCATTACAAATTACAATGTTGTACCTATCTACTTATTCCTACTTAACACATCAATGAGCCACTAAAGCCCTTGAATCCATTGCTATTACTAGTAGTAGCAACATAAGTACACCTTGTAGATGTAGCAATTGTTGTTGTTGTTCGTTCAACACTTGTTTGTAAAGCCCCATAACCTCTCCCAATACTTGCAAATAGCTACAAATTTACATTGAGCACACATTGTTTTTCACATCCTACCATAATCCTTGGCCCCTTATTATTTTGCCCTACCCTATAGTTGAAGAACAACAATTCAACATGTTAGTTATTTTTTTCAAATTGAAGAACAATTGTCTTGGAAGGACCATCAAAGAAATTCCCTACCTCTAGTTTCATCATCCTTGACAAGGGGAGGTCCCTTCTTGAAGGGTGTGAAACTATGAAGTGGATGTGCTCCAAGTTTGAAACCTTTGGTCTTGGTAGTAAAACCTAAAAGTGTTTAATGTTCCTTCAGAAGCATTCCAACTTGTTTTTGTGCTCCAAGTTCAAGGTCTATGGTCCTGGTAATAGATCCCAAAAACATCTAGTGCTCCTTCATAGTAGCTCCACTTTGCATTTGAAAGGTGTTATTGCTACCACTTGAAAGTTTTCTTATTATTTCTTTGAGTTCTTAGAGGATTTCAACTATTGTCTTTCCCTTGAAAGGCTCAAACACACCCTACAAGAGTCTTCTATAAGGGTGTTAGTGTGGGAACTTGTTACATGGACCAAAACTAATGACTTTTTCTTTAGACAATCAAAGGATCAATGAAAAATCCTCTTTCCTCAAATAGACAAAACTAATGGCCCCCAACCCCCAAAACATAACTTCCATTCTACTCCTTTGGCCAAGGAATCAATTAGAAACACAACATGCACAAAAATCTTAAATTGTACCCATTGTCTACATAAGGTTAAGAATGGATCCAAAGGTTGAACCTCAACATGATCATCAAAATATCACCTACTTGCATGTTTTAATACCTTGTACAATGCATAACAATATGTTAAGCCAATTGGTTGTAGGCAATCAAAATTCACACTATGTTAGCATTACAGCCCATAATTGTTGCCCACATTTCTAATCCCATGCCATTTATTTACATATACTTGCAATACAAACTTTCCATGGCTACTCCCCCCTGGTGTTGCCATGTGAACCCATGACATCAAAAGACTTTGTTACATACATATCTTGCTCTATGTTTTGTTAGAACAAAAACATGTAGAATCATGTTTCTTCAAATTTGATGCATGTATCAAACTTACTACCAAAAAAATGTTGCCACTACATCTCCAAATTAAAATAAGAAGAAGAATTATTTGTATGTAGCGGTGGGAATTTCATTAGTTCAGAACGCATCAAGAATGTGGCCTTCATGTTTAGGGTGACAAAAGCAGCGCGCGTAGAGTCCATTCTTCTTCCTCTACAAGCTCTTTCTGCCCCTTCGCTCGTGTTTCATGTTGTTTTCTCCGAGAGGTTCTGTGTTCTAGGGTTGCGTCACAGGTTTGTGACTGAATTGTAGTTATTGAAAATTGGAACAGAGCAAACGGATTGAGCAGGAGGAGGAGTAGGAGGAGCAATGGGTCAAGGATAGTCGGGCGGGTTGCCGAGCAAGCAAGGAGGTACAGGGGATCGGAAAGGCGATGCTAACAATAAGAAGTAGAAGAAGTACGAGCCTGCGGCATCGCTGACCCGCGTTGGCAAGAAGCAGCGAAAGTAGAAGGGACCCGAAGCAGTCGCTCGCTTGCCCGTGGTTCACGCTTGCCACCAAGTGCAAGCTTCAGCTTTTGAAGTTGGATCGTGTGAAGGATTGCCTGTTGATGGAGGAGGAGTTTGTGGCGGGTCAGGAGCGTTTAAAGCCACAAGAAATAAAAACGAAGAGGATCGGTCCAAGGTGGACGACCTGAGGGGATCTCCCATGAGCGTGGGCAATTTGGAGGAAATAATTGATGAGAATCACGCCATTGTGTCTTCGTTGGTGGGGCCTGAGTACTATGTCAACGTCCTATCGTTTGTGGACAAGGACCAATTGGAGCCAGGCTGTGCTATTCTGATGCACAACAAGGTATTCTTCTCCTTTTATCTGGTTCACATAGCTTTCGAAAAGGAGTAATGGTGGCCTGACATGTTTGCACGCATGTTTTTGTCTTTGCCTTTTTGCTATTGCAACTGTGCTGGCTCCTGTCCACATGACGGGCAACCTAAGTGCTTGGGTGCTATGGAATCAAGTATATTTGGTGCTAAAAGATCATTTTTTCCTATTGAAAGGGGGGAATTATCTAGGATGTTATTTACTAGAAACTAGGGGCGAATGGACATTTTAGGGTTCAAGCCTAGGGTATTGAATATCCTAGAAGTTAATCCATTATGTTGCGAGATTCTCAATAGTAGGGTTTGGCAAGCCAAGAAGGAGTTGACCTTGAGTTGCAGCTGTGGATGAATTGTTCAAGTTGTACCCTAATATCGAAGTGTGGAGATTAAGCAGTCGTTTGCTCGGGTGAAGCACGAACCCCTCCTCATCTTGGGCTTAGTCAATGAACCTCTGACCTCTGATTGTGGTGGCATTTGATGGTAAGGATCAATGACTGGAAAGTCATTTCTATTCCTTGGTCATACCAATTATTGTTCTTTCCTTCCAGTTTTGTTTCTTTGCAGTTCCCCTATTTCTATTAGAAGCTAATTGAGTGCTGCATATGACCTCCAACCAACCCTCCGTAACAATGGAGATAAACCAAATTCTATCTTTGACAGGGAACTAGTAGTTTAGAGGAGGGAAGTGTCAGCATCTTCAGGGCAGAAAGTTCTATGACCTCAGTCTATCACCATGCATATATGTAACATCGTTTCTTGAGATACATGGTCTAAGCCATCATAAATGGCCAAGTGACACTTAAATAAGTGATTTCTTGTTGTATTCCGGGTGCTATCAGTGGTAGGACTGTTGCAAGATGAGGTGGACCCCATGGTATTCGTTATGAAGGTGGAGAAAGCCCCTTTGGAGTCATATGCAGATATCAGAGGTATGGATTCACAGATTCAAGAGATTAAGGAGGCAGTGGAGCTGCCTCTCACACATCTAGAGCTTTATGAGGACATTGGTATCAAGCCTCCTAAAGGGTGTTATCCTTTATGGGGAACCCGTGATTGGAAAGACACTGTTTGCCAAGGTGAGCTTTGTGAGTGCAAGATGGACTGCTCAGGATTGAGGGATTTTGTTGTTTTGGGTTGTTATTGGCACCAATGCATGAGGTGCAATCTAAAAGTAAAGACCTGGGGTTGGAATTTGGAGCAAGCAGTGGCAAATTCCACATTGGCAACTTTTTTGCGGGTGGTTGGAAGTGAACTGATACAAAAGTATTTGGGGGATGGTCCCTAGTTGGTGCGAGAGCTCTTTTGTGTTGCTGATGAGCTTTCCCCATCCATTGTCTTTATCCCCGTTGGGACAAAGAGGTAGGTTTTCCTCTTGCACAACATTGGATAGAACAATCCAGTTCTTCCTCCATAGGTACACTTTTGATAGTTCAAACTTGAGGGATGTGTTGTAGAGTGGGTCTATGAGGTTCTTGCACTACTTGGCAAATACGATGCACACTCAGGGGGAGAGCGAGAGATTCAAAGAACTATGCTGGAGTTGTTGAACCAGTTAGATGGATTTGATGCATGTGCTGATGTGAAAGTAATTTTCGCTACTAATCGCATTGAGAGTTTAGATCCAACTTTGTTGCGGCCCTTAGGGCTTGCATGTTTGTAACATTGGGTTTGGAAATTTGTTCCTAGTGTGGTTTTTTGGCAATGGCAGATGTAGAAGATAAAGATATGGAGCTAGCAATCTGGAAAAGGGTTTGGTAGATTTGATTTGGGGGTGGGAGAAGTTTTGCTTCTATGTTTTTTCATTTGTAGGGAGTTGGTAATAGCACTCAAGTGATGGAATCATTGCTTGTAAGAGCCCTTCACCAAATTTGTTCATAAATTTATTGATGTGGTGTGTCTAGGTAGTCTAGGGCAACAAAATGTCATCCAAGGGTACTGATGACTTTTCATTTGTATAAATTGTAAGCACGCTAAAAGTTCAAACAAGGACTATCAAACCTTACAAGTTTCTATGCATGTATCTATACTTGTCATCTTGAGTTCTTAGATGGACACATGGAAATTACAAGATGAAAATACTATGGAGTTAATTACCCATATTTAATGGTTAATAGATGGAAAAGTTTCCCTAAATCAACCAACCATAATTTGTGAAAAAACTCTCCTAAATTAACTAAACGCAATATGAAAAAAAAATTTAAATTAATTAATCACACCAGGTGAAAAAACCTTCTTAATTGACTAGTGTTTTAGGTTGATTTAACTAATAGGTGTAATTTCCACTTGAATTTGGGCATCTCTTATTATCATCTTGTTTCACTAGCTTAATTGACCTGTCCGTAGCAACCGGTCCCCGGTCACTAGGGGGTTAACATGTTTTACCATGATTTCCTATAGTGAATCTGTCCTAGTTCACTCAAATCTTAGTGAAATACAAGGTGAACTTGGCCACATCTCCTAGTAGTGTGTTTATTTCATATATATGTCAAATGCTTCAATGTTAGTGTTAGTGTCAGATGCTTATTCAACATTTGTGTCTATGTTTAATGCTTATTCTATGTATCTATCTAATGTTTATTTGATATTTGCGTCTGTGCATATGTCTAATGTTGATTCAATGTTTATGACCATGACTATGTCTAAGGTATTTAGGGTCTATTGTTGGAATGTATGTGTTTATTATTTGCTACTTCTATATCTCTTGAAAGTCTATTGTTTGTGTCTCTTTTTTATGTCTAATGAATTTGTCGTGTAATTCATTTGTCTTCTGTCTTACATATTCTTTGTCCTTTGCTACTATGTGTTTTGTAAGTCAAAGCGTCAAATCTGATGGTAATTTTTAGTTTTCAACGATGTGACATGTGTGACTTGAGGGCTAGGCTAGATTGAAGTTGGAATAAAGGAGGAATTTCTTAAGATCCTAAACCTTTTATATATGGCAGAAAATTTTCAATCTGATTCACCATTAGTGACATTTCTAGGAGAGTTTAGTGTTTAGTTGTAGGTAATATTCATTATAGTACTTCCAAAACTCATCGCAACCCTTTGAAGGTTGTTTGTTATTTTTTGACAATGTATTCTTTGAATAAAAATCCAAATACCTGAGTTGTCTATTTGTCAAAAGACACTTGAATGAAAATGCAAATACCCGGGTTCTCAATTTGTCAAAGACCTGGGCTTATAACCTGAGTATACCCATCTGAGTTTTTGCCAAAGAACCATGTCATATACTCGGGCAAATCAGATTTTCAAACCCATGCCCCTAATCAAATCAGCCATCACAATGCTTTTTTTGGAACCACAACTCGGCCGATTCTTTAAAAGGTAAAAGTGCAAATACCCAGATCCAGGCAGTCCTTTCAAAAAAAAATCCCCTAATGCCTGGACCCGGTTGGTACATGAAAGTCAAATACGCACCCACTCAACATTGGTTATTACCTAGTAAGTAGAACCAACCACTTGTGGGCTACTTATGGGAGAGGAATACAATGAAATGACTACTCATGACCGTGCATGGTGCAAAGCTTGGTCCTGGTTCACTCTGGCCCCATAACCCAGTGTACCTATTGCTTCATAACATGTGGGAGCTAGAAGGAATCTACACGTGATCTATTTAATCTGCACTGTACTATTATATCTACTGCACAGTCGGGGATGAGTCAGATCCAGAACTAAGTCATCTTCAATTGGGTTTTCCTTCTTCTTCAACTAGTGGGTAACCTGTGGCTACGCCACTCCAGCCACCCCGAACGCTCTGTTAAGCTCAACACTACTTGGTTGTTTTTTGGTTCGTCTTCACACTTCCAATCCAATCACAAAGCTTTGTTTTTGTAGCAAAGGTCCCCCCTCAAGGGCAAACCCTGGCACCCATGTTGGGACCTCCACCTTTTTTGAGTGAGGTGTCTTAATGGTCATATTAAGCCCGAAAGATGTTAGATTTGAACTTGGAGACCCTGATTTTAGTCTCTAGCCCGGACATTTAGAAATAATTAAATGAATTTTGGGTAAATTGAGCACCCATGTTGGGTACGTTTACCTTTTTTACGTGAGGCCTCCTAGTGGTTATACCTACCTATTAAGCCCCCAAAGATGTTAGATTTGTATTCCGGAGACCCTGGATTTACTCTAAAGCATGGGACATTTACAAATAATTAAATGGATTTCAGGATTTTTACCATGGTACCAACATGGGTAGCTAGTTCAGCCGAGGCTCTAACCCAACCCACCCACTTACCCACCCACTTACCCACCCACCATTGGTTTTCTTTTAATTTTTTTTCCCTTCTTTTCCGGGGAAAGAGAGGAAGAGGAGAGGGGATGAAGTGAGGGTGGGGTGTTTTGGGGGGTGGGGGAGGGGGAGGGGGAGGGGGAGGGGGGTGTTTTTTCAAAACCTTCCATTCTCGTTGACCCATGTCTACAGAATCTGTGACTGATAGACAGCCAGCAGGTCCAGTGGGTGGGTGTCTGTCCTGGTCGCCCTGCCCTGCCCTGCCACCGGTTCTGCCATAGAAAATGCAACACTTTTGCCGGTGAATTAAAATGCAAAATTGTCGTGTCAGATAGACAGACGCATGCACGGATAGACTACATGAATTTATATATAAGATCTTCTTCAATTGGGTTTTCATCCACATGTGATTTGTTAAAGCCAATGCTTACGGTTCAGCAGTTTTTCAGCAGTTTTTTCAGCCCTTAGTCAGCCTTTTATTGCTGCAGAATCTGCCACCATGCTGATCGTGTGACCGACAGATTATGTAGCATTCCTATTGGTGGTCTCCATGTTCATGTTCAGGTGTTTGTGATTGGTTCACACACTTTTGGAATCAACACAATAACTAGACTGTGGAATTAGGGGGTTTGTTTTCTTGGTAGATCCAGAATTGAAACCAGAACAATGAAAACCAGGGTCAAGATCTTTAATTAAGAAAATGGATTTCTTTTTGAAATCTTCCTAAGTTAAACTTTATAATTAAGTATTATTTTCATATTAGTTGTCAAACTTTGTACTTACATGTTTCAATTGACTGTAAAAATTTTCTACTCATACTCTTTAACAGAGGGGAGTGTGTAGGACATATGTGGAACTGGACCTTTTGAACCAGGCCCGGAGGTTCTTGAATTTGAGAAAATGTACTAGATCTAGAATGAAAATATTTAGAAATTGAAAGAATTAGGCTCAAATCTGTGGATAGTTCGGAGCCTCAAATTATGGATTTGAGCATAATTATCCAAAATTTGCTGTGTTTGGATCAACAATGATAGTTCCTATAAACACATTCAATACCGGTTGAAATTAACTAATAGTTATATGATAATAGTTTAGCTTACATAGTACAACCAATAGAAGTCTTAAAAAATAATTACAGCTCTCCATCCTAAGGCCCGCTTTAAATTAGGAGTAATGGCCAAAAAATCTTGGGGCCAACTTTGAGCATCTTGGGGTTGCAAATTGGCCTTCCAAATTTGATGGGATCCTTTTTTCAGCCTTGGAGCCAATAAAAGGCCATAAAGTTCAGCATTCATTAGTACTTGGGGCGGATTGACAAGTTTTTTTCCTTTTCAGCCTTGACTCCTAGTGTAAAGCTCTTGGGGGCTGATTTCAACTTTTGCACGGATAGCAATGCTGGATTTGGGTTGAACACTGTCCGTGACTCCTCGTGTAAAGTGCCTAAATATTAAGTACGTAAGAAATAAGGTCAACAGATATTATTGCATGTACATACTACGGATAATGAGAGGCCCTCTTCACATATTCAAATTTTTGCACTTCAAAATAAATAAATTGTGGGTGCCAGCTGTTTCACTTGTTTTTCCAGAAGCCACCTTTGACTTTTGTTTTGGAAAGATTGGTGTTTGTTAAAAGCTTGTGTCTACATGTGACAAAGAAGCCACATGTTACAAATAATTCTACACGTAACAAAGAAGCCACATGCTAAAATAATAAAATAAGTCTACAAGTAACAAAGAACCCACTTGTTCCTGTGTTTAAATTACGCGAGAAGTCACTTAAGCATATGGGAGGGTGGTCCTAGAGCCACTAGCTGGAGCAAATATTTTATAATCTTTAAGAAGAACAAAAAACCCAAGGTGCTGGGCGGATTATTGGGGATCAATGAAGAGGTGGACTAGGAGGTTCGATTCTAAGATTGCCGAACAATATTCTCCCACTAGCACACATGTTAATTTGATTTGGAAAATGTACGGAAGTGGACCCAACTATGGACTTTGGGTGGCAACACAAAAAACCTGTAGCCTGTAGGGAGATCCAGGCATCCCCGATTTCCGGCTTTCTTGCCTCCTATACTGAGCTTTACAGCATCCCATACTATCCACAGTTACCCTTGTATCTTGGGCAAATCTAGAACCTCTGGTTTTTCTAATGAATTTATGTTTGTAGGTAAACCGTGTTTTGTTTTTTTTTCTTTTTCCAATTTTGTGTTCATATCACATTTTTGCAATATTTCCTATCATCCACAAGAGGATATAGTCACTTTTGAATACAAGTCCCATATAATAGTAGAAAATTTTCAGAATCCTGCTATAGTCTGGCGACCTGCCTAGTAACCTATTGTCTAAATCTGGCAACCTGTGTTTATGGTTTTAACTTTGCAATTGTGGCTTAAAGACCAAGGTGTTGAAGTTCTCTATGCTAATATCAAGTGTGCTATAGCAAGTGCACATGCTTCTTACCTAGAATCCACTTATGGTGAACAGGCCAGAACCAAAAGTAGCAGATTACGTACATACCAGCTGATGAACACAAGCTGTACAACAGAATCTGGATATTCATATGCACATCAGAGGTATTTGTAAGTGATCACAAATGTTCAGCTCAGGCAATCTTTGTCAAGGTTCAGATGTTCAAACCATCGTTTGGAGGTAGAGTGTGGCAGGCATGCAAAGCCTGAGAGTGTCCCGAGGAGAGAAAGGATTTGTCGTCTATGTTCCCTAGGAGCTGTTGAAGATGAAGACCACTTGTTATTAGTGTGCCCTGCTCACCATGACATTCGTTGCAAGTTTAGCCAACAGTTAGGGAAACAATTGACACCATGCAGCTTACTTCCTAAATTGATGCATTCGGCTAATCAGAAAGCGGTAGCTTTGTACTTAGTTTCTTGCCTAGACAGTAGGAGTGTTTTGCTCAAGTCAACTATGTAATTGTCGTCAAATGGATCTCTCTGGTCCGGGTATTGACGTTAAATTAAAAGAAAGAAAGAAAGTTCCAGGAGGTCTCCTGGAATTTGGAACAGTGCAAAATCTGGCACAAAAAAGAATGGCTGATTGGAAGATGTCAAAAACATGGTGATCTTCAGAAAGAAGATTTAGCCCAAATCTGGCTATAAAGTAGAATTTAAGTACAAATCTTTAATCAATCTGTCTATATGTTTGAGTACACCAAATAAAATCACACACGTGAATCGACAATTTTTACTTTTTTTTCCCTCACTTCTGGTGATTGAAAATCTTCAAAATCACTTTTCTTTTTTCCCCTCACTTTCTGGGGGCAAAAAAGGGCTGATCCTTTGTAACTTTTAACCCTTTTAAAGGAGATTCTAGCCATGACGTATCTACAATTAACGTCCTCTATTCCCACAATACATACGATTCCCCTTTGTTATTTATACACACTTATAAGGTACAAAGAGAACTTCCATACTAAGTCACTCACCATCACACCTGGTCTAAAATTTACTAGTGCTATTGGCCTTGTTTATTGGACTTTCAAACATGTACCAGATTGGTCCTGGTGTTGCCTTTCTTTTCTTTTTCTTTTTTCTTTCCATACCAGGCAGCTACTGGTATTGGGTATTTAAAAAAAACTTTGATATTGACCTGGTCCTTGTATTGGGGCCCAAGACTGATTTTTGGCTGGTATGAGACAGTTATATGCATGATATGATATACAAGGTTGGTATTACCTCTCGTCCCTAGTCCCAATCCCACTGCTATTAGTATAATAAGGTCGGCATTGCCTCAGATCATACCAGTCTTTGGCTGGTATCAGACAGTTATGTACATGATATAATATAATATTTTAGGTGTCTGTCTGTCCGGTCGTCCTTTTCATCCATCCGTACCGTCTTCCATCTTGTCATCCATCCATCCAAGTTCCTCATCCTAGAAGAAGAAGATGATGGAAGAGGAGGAGGACGAATGGCAGCAGCATGAGTTTATCCAAATGTTTATGTGATCCAATCCTGTAGTTTATGAAAAACTCCTGTAGTCTCGCAATTTGCCAAAAGCTACAAACTAATTTTTAAAAAGTAAAAATTGTTGGAAAAAAAATGAGAAACAAGAGAAGATATCTTTTTAAAACAACACAAGAAATTTCAAATTAAAAAAGAAGAAGACAAGTTATTAATAAATAAATAAAATGAAACAAAGTTGTAACAAAAAAGAAAAAAACAAAACAAATATACATTTTTAAAAGGGAAAAAACGAGAAAAAACAAAAAAACACTTTAACAATTAGAAACTTTTTTAAACACTTAAAAATAGAAAAAAAATGAAAACATATAAAATAAATATATTTAAACATGAAACAAAAAAGGGAAATACAGTAAAATAATCTTAAAAGAAAATTAAAAAATAGATGACAAAAAATAAGAAACGAAACAGAGAGCAAAAGAAAGAGAAAAAAAAACCATACTTAAAAAAAAAAAAGAGGTTTGTCTTCTTTTTCAAAACTTCAAACCTGCATTTAATCAAACAAAAATACAAAAGTTTTTAAAAATTATTTTCATTATAAAACATATTAGAAAAACTAGATTTGAGAAAAAAAAGAAAATAGAAAAATAGAAAAATAAATAAATGCATAAAAATAGAAAAACTGAAGATAGACAAAATAAGAATAAAAAAAATTAAAACATGAAACAAACATAAACAAAAAAAAGTAAAAACTATAAAACTATAAAAAAGAAATGGAAACAAATGAAACAAGGAAAGGGAAATACAATAAAATAATTTTTTTTTAAATTACAAAAAAGAAGAAACCAAATAAAGAGTAGAAAATAAGAAAAAATTAAAGCTTATAATAATGAAAAAAAAACCTACTTGAAAAAGAATGAGGTGTGTCTTCTTTCTCCAAACTTCAAACTTGCATCCAAATAAACAAAAATATAAAAGTGAAAAAGAAACACTTTATTTTTATTATTAAAATAATAATAATGAAAGAAAACACATAAAAATAAATAATAAAAAAGATAAAAGTTTCTAAAAAAAGCTAAAATATGAACCAGGTTTAAAGAAACCGAGGGACTTTACAGTGTCCGAAGGTCATGGGTACCCACTAGTATGTGATATAATATGACTAGTCCCAATCCCCCTGCTACTGGTATAATAAGGTTGGCATTGCCTCAGATCATACCAGACTGGTGGGGTCCTTTTACTGGTGTTGAGACCCATATTGAGACTGGTAGAAGGTTGGTACTACCTCTCGTCCCTGGTAGGATCCTTGCTACCACTGTCGATACCATGCAGGTTCCTACTGTTATCATAAGCTTGGTATTGCCTCAGCTCCTACCAGACTGGTAGGGTCCTTGCTACTATTGTCGATACCATGCAGGTTCGTACTGGTATCACAAGCTTGATATTGCCTCAGCTCCTACCAGACTGAGGTCCTTGCTACCATTGTCGATGCCATGCAGGTTCCCACTGGAACATGCCTGAAAAACAGCAGAAAACCAATGGAAAGGACGTCATAGCTACAGGACACGAGACCTGGGAAAAAAAATAAAATTCTATGAATTCCTGTAGCGAAGCTAATAACACGAGCGCCATCACTGCCTGCTACGAGTATCTACGGAAGACTAGGGGCACTATTCCATGAGATTCACACGATCCTTGCAATTTCGGAGTGGAAGGATTTGCGTGTGGGAAATAGCCAAGACAGACCTTCTCCACCACTAGTCTCGTCTCCTCGTAGTTTCTTCTTCTGTAACGGGGGGTGCAGTTTCTTATTTAAGGACCTTAGAGGATTGTCTATTTTATCCCAGCTCTGAACTTCTCGACTCCAGCTCTTAAGTCCGACCACAGATGTGTTGAAGTTTAGAACAGAGAAGGCAGAACCTATCTAGCTTTTCCTTTGCTGAACTGAACGCTCTTCGATCCATCTGCTGCATCTGATATATAATATTGCATCATCAACAAATCGTTGAGCAATTTATCAGGATTTAGCTGACTAGATTCTCGTGAAGTTCAGATTACGCGGACTCCTTGCATAATTTTAGCATTATGTCGATCGTTCTCTCGCGCGCACTAGTTCCCCATTCATACCATATTCATGACTTGCATCACGTAAGAAAACAGCAGTCTAGTACGAGGAGATCATCATCCAATCTCTCTACTGCTGCCATGGTCTCCTCATCATCCAATCTCTCTACTGCTGCCATGGGGATACGAGCAATTAGTGTCCCATTTCTCGAGACAGCTAGTAGTACTGACCACGCGGCCGAACCTTTAAGTGCTGCCACCATTTTGTACAAGAGTCTTTTGAGCATGAAGTCGAGCCGGAAGGTACAACAAAAGGATTTTGATGCCTCTACAGCAGCCGCCATATGGGTGTGCGATTGTTTGGAGAAAGTTTTCGTAAGGATGTTCGCAGACTCCGATCACACGACCGCTGCAGCTGCACATCCAGCTGCAGACCAGAAGTCCAGATCGTCGCACTTCCATTTGGATGGGTACTACGCACCAGTGGATGGGGAGACAATCCCGACTTCCAACCTTCCAGTCTCTGGATCAATCCCTGTGCGTACATATATATATACCCAACCTTCCCGTCTCCGAATCCAGCAGTGTGCATGCGCTTGTGTATAGCTATATATATTACTAGCGGAAAATCCATGGTTTTGTAGCAGTGAAATGAGTTAACTTTCAAACCTTGCTATGCTTACAAGAATACTTGGGTCTCGCACATGCATGACCCATTTGCAGCTGGTCGATCTACCTGTTAATCACCCTGTTGGAGAAGAACTAGTGATGCATGCAGCTAGCTTGTCCAAGGTGCAACTATTTGTCCAATTCTAGTTGTAAGATCATTACTAGCTAGTATCGAGAACCTGCAGCATCTTGGACTCTAATATTTCTATGTTGTATGTGTGTAGAACCTGCAGCATCTTGGATACTAATATTTCTATGTTGTATGTGCGTTTCTTCTTCAGGAATGTTTGAATGGGGAAATTGTAAGAGCTGCGCCAAATCCAAGATTCAATCCAATTGCAGACTACCAGTGGTATGTATACAAAAATCTGCCACCAGCTTCCTCCCTGCTGCAATTAGTGATCTAATGATTTCAAACCCAAATTACTTGTTGCATATAGAATTTATTAATTGCAGGTGAACTTATAAATGATTTCTTTTAAGTAGAACGTCATTAAGCACTGCACTCTAGGACTCATAACTACTACTGCAGTTGTGAATTCTTGTGAAGCACTGCAATAGGACTCATGAGTCATGATTAGTGCACAGTTGTGAATTCTTGTGAAGCACTGCACTAGGACTCATGAGTCATGATTAGTGCACAGTTGTGAATTCTTGTGAAGCACTGCACTAGGACTCATGAGCATGACTAGTGCACAGTTGTGAATTCTTAATTAGCTTCTGGAGCTGCTTACTAATTATGACAATATACACTAATTTGTTCTCTCTGCTGTTGTTGTGTGTGCAGGTTTGATGGAGACGGGTATGTTTATTACATAGACCTTTTGGCTAAATCTAAACCTATTTTGTACTCAAATATTGTCATGAGTGACCACTGATGACCTGCAGCAGTGATCATTTCTTAAAGCCGTTGTTTAATTAATGATTAACAAGACAGCCTTTTCACTGATTAATCTAGTTTAGTCTAGATGGAAATGCTCTTTTCTTTTACCTAGTGACTCAAACAGTCAGGAGCAGTGATTTTCTTAGGAACAACTAGGAATAATGTACAAGTCTCTTATAATTTCCTTTGTTTTATTGAAAGGAAAAATATCAGATGTATGGAATCCTCTCTGCTTATATGTATATATGATCCTGCAGGATGCTACATGGCTTGAAAATAAAGGATGGGAAGGCTACTTATGTAGCAAGGTTTGTCAGAACCTCCAGACTGGAACAAGAGGAAAACTATGGTGCTGCCAAATTCCTTAAGGCAAGTACTTAGCTGGCTCCAATTAATTCAATATCAGAACCAGTGTTTTTTTTTGGGAGAAAGTTTTGGATAAACAAATCTCCTAGTTTAAATTTGACTAATATTTCTTTTTTTTGGGGGAAAATTTTGCCAAATTAATTAAAATTTGAGGAAAGAAAACACCCAAGAAAACGAAAGAAGAAAAAAACTGATCATCTAATTAAAGAGTTCATTTCTTGAAATCTTTCAGATTGGGGACATGTATGGTCTCAAGGGGATTCTTCTCGGCTTCCTTTATCTCCTCAGAGTTCTACTAGGAGTCCTGGATATTTCAAATGGATTTGGAACAGGTACAACTATATAGATGTAGTTCATGCTCCACCTCTGATACAGGGAAAAAACCTACCTCCATTCAAAAAAACCTACATACATCCATTCAAAGAAGTTTACATGGAACCTATGTAGTTAACATTTAGATAAATGCTTCATGTATGTCATACTAAGTGTAGATTTTGCTACCAGGTCATTAGATACACCTTGAAGTTGTGTTCTTTTGAAGCAAAGGTTACAAGTTTTGAAATTGATAAATTACAAATTCTTAAATTGCAAGCTTGTGGATCTGTTCACGTGAATCATGTAGCCTCTTTTTTTCATACTTTGAAGTTTGAAAAGGGAGTTGGTGTAATATTGCAGCAAATACTGGGTTTGTGTACCACCATAATAAGCTGCTTGCTTTATATGAGGCTGACAAACCATGTGAGTTGCTTGACTTTACCAAAGTTATTCCATTTTTTGGTTGATTACTTAAGTCATAAATTAAGAACTACATGTCATATATATATATAACATTCAAGTGGTGTGGCTTTAGAATTATTTAGGGGTTATGCTTTTTGGGTACAATATATTAATTTCAAAATAGATTCAATGTTGTGGTTTTTATAAGGTTGCCTTTTGGCATCAATATTTTGAGCTTTAAAAATAATAATAGTAATAATAATAATATATGGTTTTCATTTGTTGGGATGATCAAATGTTTTGGGAAAATGATTTTGGAAATTGTCTGAGCAGATGCAATTAAGGTGAAAGAAGATGGAGACCTAGAGACAGTGGGACGAGAGCAATGTGGTAGCCAGTTCTCAGACTACTTGACAGCCCACCCAAAGATTGACCCAGTAACAGGTTTGTCCAATGTTTTGTTGGCAATTCATTAACAGAACTTGCAGCTTCAACCCATGTCTATCGGAAAATTAATTAATTTTGAGATTTTCATTTCAACGAATATAATATTCCTGAAGATTCAATATTTCCCTTCACAAATTTTCTTATTTGTAATTTTAAAATGATATTATATAATTAGTGTTGAAGATGCCAAGGTAGAAGGGTATCAATTAAAAATTGAATTCATTCAACTTAATTTACCTACGGAATATTAATTAAATTTATTTAGATTCTTTCATTTCAAATCCATGAGTTGTTAAACACTAGTTATTTAGAGAATTTTTTAAAAATAAATCTAAATCAATGTATTAGGAATCGAAACTTGACATGTGTTTTCTAAATGCACAAAGTGTTTTTTGTTTTTTTGATGCTAGGGGAAATGTTTGGTTTTTCTTACCAACTTGTGCGTCCATTCCTTACGTATCAAGTATTTTCCAAAGAAGGAGATTTGATGGAGTCAGTGCCTATTACGTTACCTCAGAGTGTTGTCATGCATGACTTTGCCATCACCCAAAACTACGCCATTTTCATGGATCTCTCTCTAGTCATGGGTTTTCAGGTATATATAATAATGCAATCTGAAACATTTTAGCTATAACCTAGCTTGTGAAAAACTAGTATTTTTTTTTGTGACACCTAGTATGTGTTTGTTTGGTTTTTTCAATTTTGTGGTTTCAAATGTTGGGTGAAAGTTTCCAAAATTTTGGCAATTGTTTCGAATTTACACTAAATTTTTTGTCACAACAATTACTACTGAAATTGCAATTTCATTGAAATAAAATAAAAAGGAAAAGCACCTAATTACTATCTTTTGGGTTTAATTTGTTCATATTACTATTTGTGTGATTAATTATCTCTAGTATTGTCATAAATTAGGAATTGCCCTAGGGCGATCTACTTGGGATATTCTTTGCAAGTTCAATGATTCAAAGTGCATTTGTGATCCAGAATCTTTTCCAAGGAGAACATTTATTCAAGTTTGATCCAAAAAAAGAATCGCGTCTAGGAATACTCCCAAGATATGCCAGAAATGACTCTCAAATTCGATGGTTCACAATTCCTAGTTGCATGATCTTCCACAATGGTACGTTATATTACCTCTAGTTCCTTATATATGTCTGCTCAAGTCCAGTGATTTTTTCTGTGGCAAGTCTTCACCATTTTGTCAAAAATATTCTGTGGAAAATTCCCTTCTAAAAAAATTTGCAAAACAATTTTATCCTTTTAAAGTTGCCAAAATCGCCACAATTGCCTACAATACGAAAGGGTGCTTAAGATTTTCTACTTTGATATTGCCGAATTTGGTAAACATATTATCGATGAGAGCCTCTTGAGCACCATTACAAAATTGAATGAAAACCAATGCTCATGTTATTTTAAATTCAATTTCAAAATTGGTTGACTATTCTGAAATGAAACAATCTTCATGTCAAAACAAATGGTTTCATCTTGTTTAATATTATAAATTCCTCCTCTTGTAAATGTTCCTTGCACTACTAAATCCTATGAAAATATTGTCACTGCTATGACAACATTTTACAAGGTCAGTGCATGTTGTAGAATGTAAGATACTTAATTTTATGGATTTTGTTGGTGTTGTTCAGCAAATGCATGGGAAGAAGGCGATGAGGTTGTCTTGATATCTTGTCGCGCACAAAAGACCAATACCAAAATATGGAGGGAGAAATTACCACAAGAGAATCATATAGACTTGGAGAAACCTCAATTGTAAGGCTTCTTCTAACATCATTGGAAGCAATTAGTAATGATATGTTATTTCAAAACATAATGTATGCTTTGGAATTGAACTTGTTAACAAATGTCAAACTCTATGAAGTGGAGAGGTTGTGGTTTTCATTTCCTTTGCTCACTATGTAGAAGGCATACTATATATTCCCCCTTTTTAAGGTTGGGTCCATGTGTCCCATCTATTGATGAGATTTCTCAAATAATCCTTGGATACAGGTATGAATTCAGGATAAACCTCAAGACAAATCAAGTAACACAGAAGCAATTGTCCTTGTTGGCCACCGAGTGCCCAAAGATCAATGAAGAGTACACTGGCAGGTAAACATTTGCTTACCATAGTTAGTGGTTTAATTTGTGTTATTAAGTTATTTTTCCACAATATTCAAACATGGTATACAATTTTGAATATGTTCCACCATTGGTACACTTATTACTTATTATCATTACTAATTTAAGAACCACCCAAAAAGCTTTGCAACTTTGGACAAGCTGGGCTTTTAGTCAATAAATATAAATATTTTTCCATATAAATATATTCCAGTTGGATATGTAATTGGTGGACATATTTATTGTTCCAATTAATTAATTTCATGTATGTTTTCGAGGTTCCAAACTTACACTCTTTAGAAATGTAATTCATATGATTTATATTTCATAGATCTTTTTGAAACTCATAAGTTTTTTGGACAATTTTGGCAGGAAACAACGATATGTATATGCATCTATATATGATGACAAGTTGGACAAGTTTATCGGAGTGGTTAAGTATGATTTGTCTCTGCAACCTGAAATAAATCCAAAAGATTCGAAAGTTGAAGGCAACATCCAACATGTGTTTTATCATGGTGATCGGCGATGGGGCTCAGAAGCTACTTTTGTACCTCGCACTAATGGGAAAGAAATAAGTGAAGACGATGGCTACCTCATTTGTTTCGTGCATGATGAAAAATCAGGGTAAGTAATTTTTTTTGACATTGGATTTTCTTAACCCCATTTTAAGCATGTAATATACCTATTCAAATGTGGCTTTGAGATTGAGTTCAAAAGCCTTGATTCATTCAAAGTAATGTTTACCAAACTCTAGGTTAAGTTGAACAAAGGAGTTTTCAATTTTGTTGTGTTGCACAAACAACTTTTCCATATTTTTAAAAGTTGAAATTTAATATACAGTTAATATCCACTATTTTGGTCAATCATGTAGTGTTAAAATGGAGGACAAGTGTGTGTGTGTGTGCGATAATTTTGAATTTCATTGCTAATTGGGTTTTCTTTTGTTGTGCAGAAAGTCAGAAGTTGTGATTATTGATGCTAAAACAATGGCCTCCAAACCGGTGGCAGTTATCAGCATGCCATCAAAGGTGCCCTCTGGATTTCATTCAATATTTTTATCTCAAGTAAGCAAATTTCATACAATCATTTTTGTACCTTTGTACACTAAGACAAGTCAAAATCAATTACTGTAGTACATTTGCAACTTGGACACATGTTTGTCAAATAATTAATTAATTTTGAAAATTTTCAATTTTGACAAGTGAAATATTCTTAAAGATTCTATATTTTCCTTCACAAATTTAGTTACCACAATGGATTAACACCTCAAGTTCCCTTCTAACAAGTTGTTTGCATGCTTTCAGGAACAATTGAGCAATCAAAATGTAAAGCCAAAACAACTAACTCATTGAAAAGCATTTGATCCCACATACGAGTCTTCTTCAATAGCAATCAATCACCATTAGTATAGTTGTCAATTCAAAAGATTTTAGGCATTCTTTGATTGAGGAAGACATAAAACATTTTTTCCACAAGGCATTCTATGAAACTCACCAAATATAGAGAGCTAGCTACATGTATGTATGAAAGGAGATTCAAGTTGTAGTGAAGATGCATAGGCCCCATATTGTGGACACATAGGACCCCATCAAAAGGAACACCTCAAAACAAAGTTTGAGGGGGGGAATACACATTGGCACCATTATGGCCATCAATAGCATTAGTGCAAACCTAAGACAAATTTTGATGATGAGTAATTTGAAGTAGCCTAATGCCCAACTATTGTGCAAGACCTCATTGACTTGAAGGCATTGATATATATAAATGAAATGCACTATTTTTTTTCATTTGAAGGCATATACATTACATGTCCTTGTTTTTGAAACATGCATAAAAATTACACATAAAGGCTCAGCATGCTAGCAATTGTGATGGAAACAACCATGGCAACGGTTGGCAGGTGTGGCATGGCATGTTGACCCAAAGTTTGAAGTTTCCAATCATGTAATATGCGGAGACAACACTAAAGAAGTTATTTTCCCAATGGCCATGAAATTCCTAATCATCTCCCAAAATATAAATCTCTAATAGTAATGTAATTCTTCTTACATCAACAAATACATTCTCATGATACTCACTTTTACTTTCCGAAACCTATTTGCAAAAACTTCTAACAATTTTTCATATTAAAAAAATAATATGGTTGTTTATGAATGTCAAGAATTTATTTTTTTTGGTAGACCCATCTCTCCAATATTACATCATTTAAAAAAATTTAGCTATATATTATATTCTAAATCAATCTAGGAATGGGAGTTTTGAACTCCCTTGCACAATATGGAAGAAAACACTAATAGAGTAAGTTTAAACATAGAATTTGACTTTGAAGAAGTTTTTTTCCTTTTTCCTAAGAAATTCAATTTTCTGTTTTTAAAACCATGATTGTATCACTTTTACTAGAGTTTAACATCAAAGGTGCTTAATTTTACATCACTCCATGAGGTGTTCCTCAATGTTTTTTTCTTCAATTTTGAGATGTAACTGAGGTGGCAATCATCCATAAGAAAATTTAGCCAAAATTGGCTACTACCAAAATATGAAAAGAAAAAACGAACATCCCTATTGTTTATACCTACTTGGACCATGTACAGAAATCTAGTCATTATTTAATCATTTTATTGATTTTTGGCAACTTTGATTGAAATTGTCATAGAATTTGTGACAAATTTTTCAGAACAGAGCAAAATTTTGCACCAAAACAAAAACAGCCAGTGCCCCTTCCTAAAGAAAATCTTGCATATATTTTCACAATCTATGTATTCAACTGCGAAAATGGTTTGTAAGAATCAACTTCATAAAAAAGATTATCTAGTAGGTGTTGTTTGATTACACAATACTTGGATAGTTTGTTTTATTCTACAAGGTTTTAGATAAAAGGTTTCTAATCTTAAGAAACAAGTCCAGACTTTTGAAAACAAATTAGCCGCTCATTGCAAGAAATCTTCTCCTGCAGCACTAGGTTCACTACCAAGATCATCAAACAAGAAAAAGATGACTAATTTCAAAATCATACAAAGCAAAAAGTCACATAAAAACATGTAATCAAATTGTCAAAACTACATAAACCTACCCTAATTACTGTACATGAGGCCAAATGTGCTAACACACAAGCTATGACAACCTTGTGTACATGAAAGTCCAAGTTCCCAATTCAGAATACTGAAATCTAATTCCATTGACAGAATCCATCACAGACAAACCTCTTAACAATGTGTAAAATAAGTTGGATGGGCCACAACCCAACAAAACTTCAGAGACTTTTGGTAGAAGTGGGAGGCCCGAATTGAGTTAGGGTAGCCATGAGAACCTGAAGTGTAACTGCAATAAATGTGAGCATGCTATTTGACAGCAACAAGAAGTTGATCAAATCTTCCAGGTGTAGTAGTCATGTAATACCCTACTCCTTTGAGAAGTGTTGCACTGATAATGTACAGGGAATTTTAGTGAAAGAGAGGAAGATTCTCTAGAGGGTAGCCACCAAGCCTGCAGCCTGTTGTGTGACTAGATATGAAACTCGAACTGATTCAATGCACCACAATACACGACATCTGTGCATGCTGATCACTGAATTGCCCTTGATCATACCCAATTTGACAATTACATTAAAGACATTATGCATGGCCATAGAGATGGTTAAGCCCAATGTATTTGACCACAACATCAGGTGTCAAGTACTTCACAGAGAGCCCTTGTGCCACCATGTGCCTGCAATACAAATTCCATAAATCACTTCCTGCTGCCAAGATACTTGAAGAAAAGATTTGATACTGAGTAGGAAGTATTCAACAGAAGAAATACTGGATTACACCCACAAAGTTCTCTTCACCTGAGAATCCTGAACATCTCCAACCAAACTTGGTAGCCAAGTAGACACATTGCAGAATATACCTGATCTTAGTAGAGCTTATATCATTCTGGATCCATTCATCCACCAGCAGAATGTTTCTCTGCAGTTGCCAGTAGTTCAATTGTCAGTCCATGTCCTTGACAAACTGACCCAAAAAACTAGTCTGAGCTGCTTTTGCCAGACAGCAACCACAAATGGTGTTTTTGGACCTCACATATGTTAGGCACTCTGCACAACAAGTCACTCAATACTAAATGTTTAAGCAAACTCTTCATGGCTAAGTCCTTTCATGGTCAGGATGCCTAGCACTTGTAAACAGTGTGACCAACTTGGATATGGGGCCAATCCAAAGTTATACTTTCCTAACAAATGCATCCATGCCACTACATGAGGCCAAAGATAGCTGCAGCTCCCACCAAAAACAGACAAGACTGCATGCAATCCATAGATCCAGACACATTGAGGATAAAGGTAGTGATCACCAGACCCGGTGCTCATAAAGAAAGTCATTTTCAAAAATAAGTTTCCGTGTGTTGCTTCCATCCCTAGTCACGCAGATGATGCCATAATCTTCACATATTGACTCTGTCTGCACTTCCATAGACATCCCATCAGTATACAGGTGAAAGAGGCCATGTGTGGACCCTCTGTTATGAAGGCATCAATACAGGGACTGACACCTGAAGTCAAAATATCAACTGGGGATCTTGAAACCAAGCACAGGCAATGGCCATCAATGGTACAGCAAGTACATATTGAAAATTCAACTTACCTGCTGGGGCACCCAGGCACCAGGAGTAGATAGCCATTGTAGCACATCAGAGCCACATAACAGCATCACTTTTACCCTCTCTGCAAAAAAAAAAAAAAAAACAAAAAAACTGGATGGCTTGTGATTCACAAGCTGCTTGTGGTCCAATAGCCTTCAGAGCACAGAGAGCTAAACAAAATACCTTCTAAGATGAATGAGACTTTCAATCCTTTTGATTTATGATAGTTGCTTCATATTTAGCAAACCAACCATGCTTTCCCCTACATCACAGGATATGTGAAATATAAATGGTTCCCCTGCATTGGATGCCTGCCTGAGAATGGAAAAGCCTCATACAATAGACCCTGCTACTGGAAAGGAACCTTATGTCAAAGAAAGAGGAATTGTTCCAAAATTATTTCACAAGAGAAATGTACCTTCACCAGGAATCTTGCCATTGACTGCAGTATCAATCCGTGATAGAACTTGCACTATTTTCTGTGACATTAGTTGCTTTGCCTAACAGCCAACGACACCCCACATCGGCACCTTACAGACAGAATGAAGTCCAAAACAAAAGGTCCAGCCCATCTGCTTCCAGGTGGTTATAACATTCTGGCCACCTGTGTATATAAAATGACTCCTCCCATGATACTTTCCAAGGGGAAGGTAAGAATATACACACCAGGGCACATACACATTGACAGTTCTAAATGAGAAAGTGAGCCAGGGTCACACCTCCCATGGATCCACCATCACAAACTGTGAGTCACTCGTTGCCAGCTGGCACAATTTGATGCGATGCTCTGCAGGAGCCAGACCCTTAAAGCCCCCCAAATTATTCACATTAGCCCCATATGCAGAAATCCTTCTCCTTCCTGCCAGCGCTTCAGAGAAAGGTACATTAGACCATGGGAAGTATAATGTGAGCACATAAGAAACCATACCATCTTATCTTCTCATGTTTCTCTGCTTCAGCTGCCATCTCTTAGTATAATCTTCCCCTATCTTACATATGAATTCCTCATGAGATATCCATATTTTCTTTCTATAAGACAGACAAACAAAAGATGCAGAGCAAATAGATGAGTACCTTTTTGTTATGTGCATCGTGAAAAGGTGACATATATCCACCAAGTACATCAAAGCCTTCACATGTCAACCAGTCTCTTGCTATCTCTGCACAGTCAAGATGCAAGCAAGCACCCCAAACATGATCTGATGGCTTCTATACACAAGCAGTTAACTTATGTTCATCCCACAAAAACCAAAATCAATCCTCTTAAATTTGAAATGTAGAGGGGCAATTCCTCTGTATTTCCTTCAGTTCACTGAATGGCATTGGGACAGAATCAACTACTCCTATTCTGTGTTGTTAACTAAAAATGCAATATCAGAGGAGGAACAAGAAAGGACCGAGCATACCCACCAAAAAGTCGTAGATGGAGGTATGTCGGAGGATTGAAGTTTCCTGTCGCAACCAACACTAGCTGTGGTCTCCTCCTGCCATTTGAACCATCAAGAACTGGTACAATGTTCCTCAATTAGTTTCTTTTAGCAGGTTGAGAGCAACTAACTGACTGACAAGCCTTTGCTTTCCACTAGCCTTATGGCCATGACCTCCTGGCATCATGTGAGGGACACGATCTTCATGCTTATTAAGATCTCACAAGTACAAATGATCAGCTAGCCTAGCGCTGTAAACATGACCTCCATCTTGGGTGCTACAAACAAACATACTGTAATAAAAGTTTGTCATGTTTGTAGGCTATTACTCCAGCACTTCACAAACATCAGATGAAAAGAATATGTTTATATTCCATTACCATGGAGTGCCCTAAAGGATCCATCTCTGCTTGATAACTCAAGGAGTCCAGCTTGAAGATAGCACATAGCATTATTCATTGCAGATCGTAAACCAGCAAGACCCAACTACTGACTGCCTAAAACCTGAGTTTCTCATAACGGTAGGGAATGAGGTACGTACTCCTGGGTGCCAAAAGGTGGGACATGAGAAGCAAGCTTATCCATAGGCAGGGGAACATCCACACCACCTGTCAGTGTCACACTAAGCAATTTCAAGTAGTTTCTTTGTATGTCTTGAGTAAAGGAGAATCCAATCATGCGCTGCTAAACTTCTGTAAAAAGATCAACAAACCTAGCTTCCATCCCAGCACAAGGGGGTGAATAGTACAGAGTACACTATGGGTGCCAAAACCTCAATGGTAGGTTAAATCCACGGTCAAGTTTCTCTTGTAACAATTGCAGTTAGCTAGAGCTCCAAGAATTTCCAATCCAATGGGTTCTTCAACCGCCTTGCCATATGTTCTTTGAGTAAAACCTCAAGTGTGAAACTTCAAATGTCAGATTACTGCTACACCAAACCATCTTGGATACAACAACAAAGCTAAGTTGCAAGTAAAGGGGCACTGACCAGATCCTATTGGCCCACATGTACCGTTGCTTATGTAGTTTGCAAGTCCAGTGGTCATTGATGGTTTTGCTAAGATCCACTACAAGACTAAAGCTAGCTTTCCTCGAAAAAACACAGTGGTACCAACTAGACTCAGATCCCAATGACCAATCTTTTGTGTTTTCAATGATGATGTGATTTGCAAGTTCCTAAAAGCTCTGCTGTCTTTGCAAAGATCCAATACATTGCATTTTGGCAAAATCAGGAGCACTCGTCAATGAAAAGTAATGTTCAATTGAGCTTCTTTCTCTGTTCCCAAATGGCAGCTTACCTCTTCCGCCTCCCATAAAAGGAGAGTACATGCCTTCAGTGTGATGCAAACCTCTCATGAGAATCAAGAAAATCTCCATACTCACTCACAATTACAGAAGCTAGAACAAGGTTCAAAACTTTTCCTTGAACTCAAAGAAAGACTTCCAGATAAAGAAATGTGAAGTAACCAAGAAAGAGAAAAATGAAAAAGGACGTACAAAGTCCACAATCCAGATGTGGAAGGAGGCTTTCTACTGCTTGCATCACTCACTCAATAAAAACCCTATGCACACATCTTGGCCTAAATCTTTGGGGTTTTAGGGTTCTTCAGCAACCACATATATTTTGTCTTGTACACTTGCATCAATGTAATTTAATGCTGCATCAGTGGGTGGCGCTTCTCTTAGTCATTTGAAGCTCTAACTACTCTTTAGCACATGTCAGGCATCATTTAGGACTATAAGGAAGGCCTGGGATTAGGGTTAGGGTTTAGAATTCTTAGGGTCGGATTGAAGTACTTGTGGCATGAGACAAGCAGATGTGTGATAATGGCGAAGAACGAGAAAAGCACAGCAAGACTCTCTCACCATATAAAGGCGATGCAGGCAGAGCGGAGGAGGGTGAGTCGCGGGGTCGAAGCTTGGGATCACTATCATCTCCCAGGAACTCGATCATGGCATCGAACAACTCCATTCTGAACGTGGACGGCAACTCTTTGGCCTTGGTCTTCTCCTTCTTCGTCTGCTCGTCTACCTCCCAGTAGCTTCTGTTGCCGAGTCGCTTGTTCCACTCCAGGATCTGCTTGAACCCCGTGTAGAGGTTGGACCATTTACGCTCGATCTCCTTCGCCTGTCGCTCAATTCCCATACGGTTCAGCAGTTGCTGAGTCTCATTCCACTTCTCATACGCGGATCCGAACACGGTCTTCCCTCTCTTGCCCGCCACTGCCAACTTGACATGGATCTGTCTGTAGGCCGCGACCAAGCCATCCACTTCCGTGTCCTGCCAATTATCCGCCCGTCTTTTCTTACTGCTCTTCGCCTCGTCCGCCCAGTCTGCCGAAGCTCTTCCCTCCCATCCCCTCTTCCCCACCTCCACCTGCGCCGCCGCAGCCACCTCCACTCCTTCCACTTCCATCCCTGAGCACCAAAAGCAGCAGCATGAAGAAGCTCGTTGGCTCGCTCGCCGCTCGCTTCCTCCCTCGCACTGTTGCTGCAATTCCTCGCAACACAAAATTAGGGTTTGGTGTTCATCCAGTTGCAATAAGCTTCAGTTACCCACCTGCCTGGTTGCTGTGAAGCTTGGTGTTGGGCGGGTATTTGATTTTTGGTGATACCCACCGGTTGTTTAAATTGTTGCAAAAATCAAAGAACTTGGAGTACCTTTCTTTTCTTTTCTTTTTTTCTTTTTCTATTCTTTATTCCCCTCAGTTCATCATTGTGAAGGTAATCAATAAGTAATATTTTTCAAATTTTGTAAAATAATACAACATGTAAAGTGAATGAAAACTGTAGTACCTTATTCAGTAATTTTATTTTTATTTATAATCAGTAATTTGTGAAGCTTTTAGTCTTGGGTGGTGGGTATTTGGATTTTCTGATAACCGCTGGCTCTGGGTGTTTTTTTCTTTTTTTAATCTTGCAAAATTAAAGAATTTGTAGGATACCCTTTCTTTTTCTTTTTCTTTTCAGTTGATCAATTTGTAGGATCATTGTGAAGGCAATCAATTGTGTTGATTTTTTTCAAATTTTGTGAAATAATAGAACATGTAAAAAGGGAATGAATATTGTTGCTTTTTAGTTTGTACTGACAATATCATCAGTATTAGGTTTTCTTTTTTCTTTTGGCGAATTTTTGCCACTTTGCGACCACCAAAAAAAAAAAAAAACTCCAGTCCCAATTCATACAAAGGATTTTTGTGAGAAAAAACAATGCCACAAGCTCACCACTAGTCAAGGAATTTTTTTGTATGAAATCACCATGTTTAGACAATAGATTCCAGCAAGTCGCCAAAATATAGCAACATTTTTTTAAAAATTTCTACTTTCCTCTCTGATCTGTAGCCAAATTTTGGCGAATTCTTTTTGTGGATGATTAATCACAAAATTGAAAAAGAAAACTCCTATGAGTAAACTAATGTTTAAAAGATATATGTAGAAGGATTGTTTTTTATTTATTGAAAAATATTACATCACCCTAAACTATATCGGAACTGGGCTTGCATGTTTGTGATGCCTTGTTATTTAACTTTCTGCTTGAACATGTCATTATTATGAGCACTAAATGACACACACATTTAGATGATAATAAAATGTGACATTTTGTTTTATTATGGGTATTTTTTATTAGTGTAGAATTTATGGATATATAGATCCATCACACTTGTGTAACCAGCAAGAGCGAAGATAAACCAAGTATTCCTACAGTTTCACCCCCCATTGAAATAGATAAATTGAGTTCCATTAGAGCATATCCATCGGTGCTGAGTATGTGATTGCAGACAGTAAAATTTTAATGTGAAAAAGTTAAAATATGCCCGTTTAGCTCAGGAAATTTGTTTTTTTGCACAAATTCATGCACTTTGCCATGGCTGGTAAAAGGTGCAACACAGTTCTACACCTCCAAAAAAGAGTGTAATAAATTGGACCTGACTGCGCTCAGTATTTTTGATTGGTCGATCATATTGATTAGTCAGGTGGTTTGCTATTAGTAGTTACCAAATATGCAATTCCAGTTCCAATTTTATTGGTGTGGTTGCCAAAAAAAAATAGCTAAACTTATTAGACATTTAATTTTATTATCCAGAGTGACATGCTGAGCACTGGTGGAGATGCTCTTAGATTCATAACATTAAACTGTTGCTAGTGACCCCCTCTACCAAGTCACAGAAGCAAAACCCTAATGTTCTAGCTTTTCTGAAATTCATGCCTTGCAATCTAGTAATGATATCTGCCTGATCCAGAAAGCTAGAACCTTCACAAAGGCAGTTGCATCATTATTGCATGAGACACAAAGCTCCACCAATGCTATGCGCTCTTCAATTTTAGTAGTTACTCTTTGTCAAGCTACATCTAGTGCAAAATCCTACCAAGCCACTAGAACCTTGTGTTGCTCCTGAATAACATGCAGTGACCGTTAAAACCAATAGTTCTCCATGCCATGGCTACCTTCTTGACTCTGGATAATACTGCAGGATCTCAGAGCAGCACTGGTTCTATGACAATCTTATGACCCAAGACTCAGCCATAGCTTTGGCAAAAGCTCAGTAATACCACAATTTTAAATTTGTGGTATTACCACTTGTCATGAGAGTTAGAAAAACAGGCCCTTCTGGTTCAGAAAGGACTTACTTCATCATTTTTTATTTTGATGTATAGTTGAAGCATTTACGGATTTACATCCTCAAAGGCCTCTGGAACCCTTGTATCATTCCTGCAATTACATTTTTTTTGATATTAGTGGCTATTAAAAGTTAACACTAACATACCATCCTTGACATGGCCAGAGAGATCTACACTGCTGCAATACAAAACATGGACCCTAAACCCTCAACCCTAAACATGGACATACTGAAGGAAAATCTATAGATGAAAAAACTGGAAGGGACACATGATTGTGTTTATTTGCAAGTCAATCAATAATTAGGGCTGGCAAGCAGATGTACCATAGGTAGTGGAATTGACAATGGGTTGGTGCAGCACATCAGGAATGCTGGCGTCAGTGCTGGGTACCAGCAAGTTTGGGGAAGTTCACAATCTTACCAATTGCAACTGTCTTCCCTGCAATTTCCAGGTGCACAACCATAAGCTCTTGACCTACAATCAATATCAAATTTACCATCCACATGTCGCCTGATTCATTTGAAAAGGCAACCCAGTTTGCAAGAAGCTGATGAATAATGTTAAGCAAGGCTCAAAGTAATCATTGCATCTCAGACTGGGAATTTGGAAATACCCTCATCACGAAGTGTAAAGCGTCCAAGCTGTGGAGCATCTTCAAATTTCTCAACACAGATCAGTTCATTGACCTACAGAAGACCATCATGAAATTAGGACTCAGCACACTGGAGCAGTTTCTGAGACATTGCAGCTCAATTCCTGATAGATTGCACGACTTTGCAGCAGTTTGATCAGATTTTCACACTAATGGGACTTCCGTGAGAAGTCATAGACCAAACAAAGAACACCCAATGTGACAGAACCTTTTGAAATCCAACTAGTTTGGTGGCAATGTTCATAGAAAAACACTGGTCAACCACTTCCATTGTTGATCATCACTATACGAACCTGGATGCGGACAACCACAACAGCCCCACTCTTGACAAACAAGATCTTCTTCCTGATAGGCTTCTTAGTCTTGGGATTAATTTCATGTAGAAGACCCACAATTTCACACTCCTCCACAATGGCATGAATGTGAAGCACAGCCTTGTACCCTGCTGTGAAAATTGCCTGTCAACATGCACCTTGTGCAATTATTCAGAAGCTGCTACAAAGAATGCAGCTGAACAAGATGAGAAAATCCTGATTGGATGTCAGCATTCTTCACTCTAATTTCAAATAGCTTCAACATTTGGGAAGGTCTATGAAGGATACCATCCAGAGCGGCTGGTGCATACCTTGTGGTCAAGCAGCTCCAGTATTTGCAGCTGTGCATCAAATTCCAAAACAGTTGGTATTGGGTCCCCTGCAAGATTTGCAGAAAAAATGTAAATGATCTGAACACACCTCCACAAGGCATAAGTTCAAACAAAACAGAAAAGGATATGACCTGAGGCCAGTCAGTCACACAGACTTCAGGAAAAGGGATGGAACTTCAATGCCACCAAAAAAGGGCTTTACAAGCAAACCCAATTCTTGACAACGGAAGGGTGGGAAATTGAATACTCACTCACACTTGAGAGAACAAACCCTGGGGAAATATCCTCTTCCTCAACACCAGATAATCGAATCCGTAAATTTTCACCAGGCATTGCATAGTCAACCTCATCAGCATCTTGATACACAGTGACAACTTTCACTATAGCCTGTCTCCCACACAGGTAAAAAAAAACAAAGAAATATATAAACCCTGTCCACCAAGTGAGGAGTCAAAGTAGAGAGGTAGCATGCAAAACCTGGTGACCACCACAAAAGGCGGCACCTCAAATGGTGGTCTCTAACCTAATTTCATGGGGCCCTAAACCCTAGATCCCTCACTCCAGAAGTGGGCCCTAACTTGGAAAAGATGGTTTGTGACAACTATTCATAGAGTATGGGAGCAACCCAAAATCATTTAAAGATAGATGCACAGTTGAGAAAAATATTAGTGCAACTTGAAAGGTCTTGCAAAAATGCCTTTCAGAACATAAAAAGTTTTGCTATCATTTGATGGTCGCATTTCCAGAGGCAAGAGGAAGGAGGATTGATTACTACATGTCCCCAGATCAAAAATCCCACCTTGTTGGGCATTATCGTGACAGTGTCTCCTCTGTGCACACTGCCCGACTCAATCTTGCCCATCACAACTGTGCCCATATCCTTAAACTTGTCAATCAATGGCATCCTGCAAACATGTCACAGGTGCATGTATTTGTCATGCAGTTGAGAACTGGAGAAAGTGTAGGCTAACTGAATGTGCACACTGAACACATGAAAAAAAGGAAAGAAAGCCATATTGACAGAGAAAGAAGAGAGTCATGTCTAGTGGGAAGAACTGCACAAAGACAATCCGACAATACATACCAAAAAAGAAGAAACAAAGCTACCTGAAAGGCCCCTTAGGATTGCGTTCGGGAAGTTCAACAGCATCCAAGGCCTCAAATAAACAAGGTCCATCCCACCAATCACACACTGTTGTTGGCACATGTTCCTTCATGTTGAGCCCCAAAAGCCCTGATATTGGAAGAAACTGCACATCTGCACAAGAGCAGTGATCAATAATTATCTGAGCAAAGCCACAAGAAAGATACTACCATATTGGCCTCTCAAAAGGCAATCAGTGTCAATGCTTTCAACCATTAAAACTCAGACCTAAATTACACATCAAATAAGGAAAAACCCAGTGTTGGGCAGTTTCATTTAGAACTGCTGGTTCTGGTTCCAGTTAGTAGAAACTGAAGCAGAACTGGGTCTGATTTTTGGAACTGGTTTCAGAACCAGAACCAGGTTCTCAGTGTTTTTCTAAAGAACCAGAACCAGGTTCCCAGCTTTTTCAGAACCAGAACCAGAACAGGATTTTTGAGAAAAAGGACTGGAACCAGTTTTGGTCTCCAGGTTACCTGGAACCAGGTCAGATTCTTAGAAAGGGAACTGAACTGGAACCCAAATTTTTCCTTTTTTTATGGAACCAGAACTGCTCTCATTAAGTTTTTAGAACCACAACTGAAGTTTCTTCATAAGAGTCAAGAGCTGCCCAACACTGGAAAAATCCACATCAAGGATATGCAAAGAAACTGACCTCTTTTAACATTGTAGCCACATGACTTCAAGAAGGGAATAGTCTTCCTCTCAATCTCATCAAACCTGTCAACCAGAACACATATGTCAGTGCTGTTGCCCTTATGGCTGAGCCATCAAATGAGCAGTGATGCCAGTGCATATACACACTCACCCATTTAGCCCACCATCAATTGCACTTTCGAAAGTCCAAGTGGGAGGGAATCACAAAAGGATTGTTCACCTTTCTTTTGACCACTGAACTGAGGGATCGTCCATCTTGTTCACCACCACCAACAACTTGGAGACACCAAGTGTCTTAGCAAGCTGCGCATGCTCCCGAGTTTGACCTCCTCTCTCAAAACCTGTCTCAAACTCACCTCTCCTAGCTGCAATCACCTGCTTGTGAAAAACAGAAAAAAAAATTGGAATATGCACCCAAAATTAATTTGCTGCAAAAAGGAAGCATAATTTTTGCTTCCAGTGAGAATCCTACTCATTCAAAAATAATAAAAAGTTAACAACAAAACTTGACCAGGATTGATAGAGAACTCACTAGCACTCCAACATCAGCCTGTGACGCACCACTGATCATGTTTGGGACATAGTTTTTGTGGCCCTGCAATTGTGAAGAAGGGTTTTAAAGTTTGGTACAGACTTCAAGCTCCAGACAGGTACAGTGAAAGGGAGAAAAGAGAAGTCCAAATGTGCCATTGAAAGTGGGCATTTTTTCAATACAGGATTCATAGTGGAAACCACCAAGAATTTCTTAAAGACTGGAGATAAGAATTACTTACAGGGGCATCCAGAATGGTGAATCGAGATTTCTCTGTTTCAAAATGTGCTCTGCCGACTTCCACTGTCTTGCCCTGCAACCGTCACCAGTGTAGCAAAATGTAAGCAATAAAAAAACAAAAGATTGATTCTTTGAGAGAAACCCAAGTTCTGAAGCCCCTTTAGGCACTAACCCTCTCTACCAATTGGGTTTGCAGAATCTACCTTAGCACGCTCCTCCTCATTTGTGTCCATGATATATGCCATATACCTGTTCATACAGCAATAAAGAAAAAAGAAAAAAACACTCTCAGGTTCTATACCAGCCAGCTTGATTACTTTGGCTTTTCAAAACAGCCTTCACCCTTGGTTGCATAGTGTAGGGTTTAGGGACTCCCACACAATTGTGCATTGAGAAAAAACTGCTCTAGCCCAGCAGCAGGAGCTGCTGCTGAAATGTCTAGACTCACCAACTCTCCCTGTTCTTCTCTTTGGCCTCACGCTCATACTTCTGAATTGTACGCTCATCCACCATGTTGTTTAAATACAAAATCTGTCCTCCAATGGTTGACTTCCCAGCATCTGTAATTCACACCCAATTCATCACTTTGCTTCACTTCTGATGTCTTCCTCAAATACTGAGAACCTCTCCATGGTTACCATTTACATCATATGACAGAATTGAGTGATAACTGATGGTAAGGTTATCATGACTTCATCTGACAACATATCAGCAAAACAAGGAAAAGAGGTACCCCGACCCTAAAGACCATAGAAAACCAGGAGGGAAAAAAAGAAAAAAAAAATGTTTCTTTTCCTGACACAAACAGAAAGAGACTCTGTCATGATGTTGGCTGCCATGTAACAAACAAAAGCTAAGAAAAACGAAAAAGTTTGTAGTATCTTCATTCATGCTACAACAAGCTTGTGAGTGAGGCAGCAAAAGCTTCATTTCATTTTAGCTTGTCCCTGTATGAGTAAGCATCTAAGAATGGCAAAGGCATAGACATAGCAAGATTTAGGGTTCTTACCAACATGGCCAATGAAAACAACATTCAAATGCTGCCTAGTATCATCCTCATCTTTATCTTCCTCTGAGTCCTCGGCCGATTTATTCCCGGACTCCACTTCATGTGTCAGTTCCTCACATTCTTCCTCTGCAGTCGAGCTTGTAGTGTGATGACCCTGCCCATCTGCTGCAAAAGTAAGCAAAATGGTTACCTACTGTTAATAACCACATGGGCATGCAAACAATGACTCTCTTATAGTAGTATCTCTATAATTGATCATACTCCGATTCACACAATTTGCAAAGAGAAAAATAAAAAATAAAATGCTCACAGGAGACAGACATATACAGCTGAATTTACAATAGTATATGAGAGATCTGCACAGATCCATGATGCCTATCAGCCAATTTCTTTTGTGCGAGATTTCACATCTATGCAACACATTTTTATTTTTTTACTGTCACAAATTTCCTTTTAGATGCCTTTTAGTAGCGACATTCTGAGGAGAGAAACATGAAAGTCACCATATTTGGACACTGGGTTCTTGGAGGTCGCCAAAACATGGCAGGATTCTAGAAAATGGCTACTGTCCTCTCTGACCTGTAGCCAAATTTGGCTCTTTCCTCTTGTGGATGGTTGTCAGTGGCTGTGGCTATATCACAGTATTGAAGGAAAAAAACCCCTGATGCCCATAGCCCACAACAGAGCTCAAAATACCTGGAACAAGCTCAGGATCTTCAATCTTCAGGTTCGCCACATTGGATGCAGCATCCAGGGCTTGTTCTTCTTCTTGTTCTTTGTTATCTGCAATTGAGATAAAAGGTTGACCAAATGGACAACGATAACACCAACCCATCTTCAAAAAAACCGAACAACAACAGTCTCAAGAAACAAGCTCCTCACCACAAAATTCATCATCCTAACAACATGCTACTATGTGGCAAAAATCTCTTTGCAACTCAAGGAATTTAAAGAAGGAGAAAATGAACCACTGTTGGATTCTAGTTTCTGCAAAGCTGATGATCAAGCCAGCAGACACCCAATGGATCAGAATTCTGTGAGGCTTCAAAGAGTTGCAAGAATGGGTCTTACTTGCAACAGTGGTACCATTGGAAGGTGTGGTGGCATGCTTCTTCTCCTCTGCAGGTGGTGGAGAGATTTCCTCCTCTGCTGCTGCTGCAACTAGCTTCTTATGATCCACATCCCAGTCCATGGTCTCCGCCATCTGAGATGATGGGTTCTTCACTTGCTCCTCCGAATGTGGGTCGTGGGATGTTGTTGTTGTCGTCTGCCGTGATTCCCAGGTCTTGTCAGCCAGAGGCGCAAAGGGAGATGAGGCAGCTCCAGGCATGAAGGGAGTTGGGTATGCAGGTTGCAAATCTGGTGCACCCACAGTAGGAAATCCAGCAGGAGGAAAGTAGGGCTGGGGCTGGGACGGGACTGCAGCCACAGGGTAAAAATAGGAAGACGCAGCAGGGGGGACATGCAGCGGCGGTACAGAAGCAGGAACAGCAGCGGCAGGAAAGTGAACCAAAGGAGTGAAAGCTGTGGCTGCAGGATTGTACGTAAAATCTGGTGCATCCGCATTCAGCTTTGCAGTTCTTGCTGCTGCTGCTACTACACTAGTAGGATCTGAAAGATCTGACCTCTTCTGCATCGATGCACTCCCGCCTCTGCCACCGCCGCCTTCCTCCATCTCCCCCCACGAGTCCGGCTTCGCCATCGCTTGAACTCACGCTCACAGCTGCAAAAAAATTCACAAGAAATTCCCCCAAAATAAAAATAAAAATACAGATCTACAAACAAACGTTTTGCGCTTCACCCAAATCTGCGAAAAAAAAACTTTCTTACTAAATCGCAAAAAATTCACGCTCAAGAGCAACCCGAGCTCAAGAACCAGAGAGACAAAGCAAGCTCCTCATACAAGCGCAAAACACAGGACCAAACACGGGACCAAATAAAAAGATGACGAGAAACACGGAACTGAATACACTAGGCATTCCAGGTGCCAAATCCAGGTGCAGTTCTGTTGCGTCAGCAGAAAATTGGGTCCACGTCAGCGTTTTTTCCTTTTTCTTTTGGCGAATTTGGCTACGGCCAAAAACATAAATGAAATGGGGAATAATCTTCCGCTTATTCGCCTTTTTTAAATTAAAGAAAAGCGCCTATTTTGGAAAGAAAATTGAATTAAAGTAATCGCCATATTAAGTCACTATTTCTGATCCTAGTAGGGTAGGGGTCGCCATATTTCATGGAACCACCAGATGATGACAGGTTCATATCTGCCAGTTCCAGTTGGGATATTTTAGTGTGGTATTTTTTTGGCAAATTTTCGCCAAATGGTGATTTTTTTTTTTCAAATTGGCAAAACTCTGGTGTTTTATGATTCTTTAGTCATTAAATTTCGATTTTTAAATTTATTTTGAAAAATTGCTAGATTCTATCCTAATTTTTACTTTTCATTTCATTTTTTTAAATTTCTAAATCTGGCTAAACCACTTCATCTACATCACAAAATTGCATCCAAATTTTTTTATAAAAAATACCTTGCCCTAATTACCCGAGTAGCTTCAACACATGTCTCTTGGATAATAATCTATTAATTTTGAAGATTCCATGTGGGGGAAAAAAATATTCCCGAATAATATAATTAGTGTCTAAGCTGACAAGGCATGATGAGGTGGCGTTTTCTAGAGCCTGACAGTTGTCCACACACTATTTGTTTACAGCAGTACACCTTCTTTGACCTATTATTTTTCAATTGTAATTTTGAAAGTTTTGCAGGGGCCTCTATTTGGGACACACTTGGAACACAACGTGGCATTCCCCTATTTGCCAAACAAGTGTTGTTGTTTTATTCACCTGCTTTTCGTGAGTCCCGGCGGTTATTTGAACTGTTTGAAATAACTCACAATTGGAGGGGCTCTTTTTGAACCTGAGATTCTTTTTTTTTTCCAAATACCCAGACCCAGTGTTTGTCTGACTCTGAAGATTTTCAAGTATCCAGGACCGGCGGTTCTTTGACTCTGACCATTTTCAAAGACCCAGAATCCATGCTGGTTCTTTGATTCTGGAAATTTTCAAATATCCAGAATCGATGGTTCTCAAGGTTCTCAAGGTTCTCAAATATCCAAAACCGATGGTTCTTTGATTCTGAAGGTTCTCAAATGGGCACTCAAAATTGACGGGTATCACAAAAAAATCAAATACCCACCCCCACACTGGCTTCCATTTGTAACATAAAATCC
Organism: Sphagnum tenellum; assembly: GCA_963921925.1. NCBI lineage: Eukaryota > Viridiplantae > Streptophyta > Sphagnopsida > Sphagnales > Sphagnaceae > Sphagnum > Sphagnum tenellum. The sequence goes on from OY998145.1 coordinate 20,515,497, forward strand.
ACTTCGGGCAACCCTTGTTTCACTCTTGAATTGGCCCTGATAGAACCGGTTACCACCATATTTGGTTTTTTTTTTTTCATTTTTCCTTTGTTCCCAACATGTTCCCTTCAAGTTCCCAATACGTTCCCTACGTTCCCACTGTGTTCCCCAAGGGTGTTCCCAATAATAGCACCTCGCTTTAACCCCATATGTTTTGCCCAAAGTCCTCCCCTTCTCACCTATATAGCTGGGCCAAAAGAGGAGTCACTACATTTTTACATAGAATCTTCTATTTTGGGGAGCCTCTATACTTTCCATTTTTTTTGCACGGGCGAATCAAATTCGCTCATTGTAAAAAAAATTTAAAAGTTGGACTTGTGAGGCACCCCCAACTAATTTCAAAATTTTCATGAGAAATCCAAGAAAATGTTGTGGGTTTTTGGGTGGTTCCTTGTGGTGTTATGAAGTGTTAAAATTTGGAGTGTTAAATTTGAGGGTTTAGGGTCAAGTTTTTATGACTTGAAATTAAGTTATCATTTTTTTTTAAAAAAAATTTAGAACCCAAAGAAGAATTGGATTATAAAATTAGCCTTTTGGTAGATTTGGAATTGAAATTAGAATCATGAAAAAACATTCTTACTCCTAGAGTTAATTTCTTTAGGTAGGCATGCAAGTTGATTTTTTTTTTCAAAAAGTTGACAAGTGGACAAAACTTTATATTTAAATAATAAATTTAATTAGTTGAACTCCATATCTACAAAGTGATCCTTGGTTTTAATTTGTTGTAAAGTTTTGTACCTAAAGCATTTTGGAAAGAATTCCTTTGCATTTGGAGTGGGCTTAGAGCAACTCTACTAATGTTCAAAACAACTCTAGTGATGGTACTACTACACACCAAAATTTGGAGAAAGCTATCCAAGAATGTGATGTTTCTAAGCCAATATATGAGTTTGGCTTGCAAAATGGTCATATTATGGCATGGTTAAAAGAGACATGAAAAATCAAAATGATTGTTTTTCATTGGTTAGCTATAAGGATTGGCTTTAATTGTTTGTAATTACTAGTCCCCCACCTATTTGCACGCCTTGTTCTAGTTTGATGGGTGGGATTGCGATAAAGTAATTAACTAACTTACTTGGATGTGAAAAATGCATTAGTTTTCAAAGGTTGTAGGAACACCAAAAAAAAAAAAACCAAGCTTGTGCATCAATTTTTGGAGGTTGCACCAACACAAGAGAAAGTACCCAAACTTCTTTTTTTGGTAGTCCATTAGGCATGGCAAAAAAAATAATTTCATGGAGTCATAAGCAAGTGACTGACACACACCTCTCAAAGAATTTGAACCTTTATTTGGCAACACATTGGAAGAGGAAGGAAGCTCCAAAAAACCCACCCAATAGACCATTGGTGGACCTTGGTACCATGGCAATTGTGTACAAGATTCATTTCAAGCAATACAATGAGGGGAGAAAACAAGTCACCCAACTAATTCTTAATGCAATTTGGAAGGATGTCTATGACAATACTTGGAATTTCCATTCTAAGAATAGACACTAAAGGATTGGTTGTGGGAGATGTCAAAGGAGTTGAAAACATGGATTACCAATGAATTTTTTTTTTCGAAAAGATTAATCTACTATGCGATGAAGTTATAGTTTGATTAAAGATGATTGACGACCATGTATTTAGGAGTGTTTTAAAGAGGCCATAGTCTTTCCTAAATAGTACAAGATTCACACCCAATGTTGGCATGTCAATAAATATTGATAATGTTCATGTAAGGATTAGTGTTTCAACATTCCCAAAATATTATCCACAATATTTTCATAATTAAAATTACAATGTCCTAAGTAAAAATAAAAGTTCCTGAATTATTATTTTTTAATTCAAAATTCAAATAGAACTTTCCAAATTCAAATAAGAATTTCTAGGTCTAGTTACCAATTTTCAGATTTAAAATAATAACTTTCAGGATTCAGATTTCAGTTTTCAAATTCAAATAATAATTTTTTATTATTCATACAATTTGTAGAATTCAATTTTTTTTTTCATAACAAATAAGATTTTTTCGATGATCAACCCAATTATTAGAGTTAAATTAAAATATTCAGGTGTCAATTTTCAATTGTCAAATTCAAATACACATTTTCAGATTTCAATTTTCAATGCTCAAATTCAGATAAATAGTTTTAGACTGAAATAATAATTTCCAAAACTAAGAATACAATTTTCAAATTTAAAAAAAAAAATCCAGATTCAAATTTCAGTTCCAATTTTTTTAATTAAATTTCCAAAGAATTTATTAATTGTGGATAATTATAAACCAATAACATGGTCTTACACCAAAATAAAGATTGTAAAATTCTCCAAAATCTTTGAAACCCTACACAATAAACCCTAATAATCCACACCCTAAACCTTCCACCCCATCTCAAAATGGTCCCTAGACCTAAATCTCTAAAAATCTCCATCCCACCCAAAATGGTCCCTAGACCTTATACTTATAAATCTTCATCCCATCCAAAATCAACTTGGTTTTCCATTTGTTTCCCAATGACTTCATAAGTAGAAACCATCCTTTGTCTTTAGAGAAAGTTTGTAAGTAGGGCAACAATATGAAATAAAGTGGCAAAACTTGGATTTAATGATGTCAAAAAAATTCATTAGCCTTCAACACTTGCTCTTGAACCCTCTAATGCCACCCTCCACCTTAACCCTATATATTGCATGCATCTTGTTATATATGGAAACCATGGTAAAGTCCGCATCCCAAAAACAACTATCATTGTCCAATTTGTTGCATGATAAACATTTATTTGCCCATGTAGCTTGGGTTCCCAAGCAATACTCAAAATAATCATATGCATGGGCAAAATGATTACATCAATTAATGTAAATGTCAAAATGTCACAATATTGTCACATCATGTTACGGTATCCATTGTCAATGTAGATGAAATTTTTTTGATGATTGAAAATGGCCATGTTGTTCATCGAATAATTTTTTTTCCACTCGTTGAACCAAGTTTAGTGTGCCATATTATTCCATGGTTTGCGAGTCTTCACCAAGTTTCTATCAATGAACCTGATGCAACCTAGGAAATTTCAAATCCTAATAGCCAATGTAACCCTCTCTTCTATTGTTTGGCCATCGAATCTCGTTCACAGTAGCTTCATTATTGCATAATGAAATGAAAATTGTATCATTGCACACAAAAAACTTGAAGCAATTCCACATGAATGCATCATGCATGATCACATTATCATGCTCAAGATATAGAATGAAATTCAAGAGGTGTTGTTCCGTGTCAACTTCCATGGTCAATTGAAAAATCACACAATGTTTCACATGGTTGACAATAGTTGGCATGACTAACATTGCCAACTTTTTGAATTCGACTAAAGTTAAATTGGTCAAGGTTTGGAACAATCCAAATGTCATTAGTACATCCCAAACACCAACAATCAAATCCACTATCTAGCTAAGACTTGACATCATTTGGCTTAATATGAAAAATTCCCCCAAGCTAGCAATAGCAATTGAGGCCACCTAGAAAAACATGAAAGCCTTGACATCCATGCCATCAACGATCTTTTCAACATCTAATGCATTACATCTTGAAAAATGTTAGAAATGTCGGTGGTGCTTGAAAAAATATCCATATTGTTCATAAATGACATAAATGAAAAATGACTCTAAAAAGAACATTGTTCAACTTTAAATAACAATATAATGAAGGGATAGGAAAAAACATAAATTTGCCAAAATCCCAGTTAAAAGAATCCTTCCAAAATCATCCAAAGGGCACTTGTGAGAGCCTTAAAAAAAAATCGAAATATACCTTTTGAAAAACCCTCAAAACAATATAGAAAGCACCTTTTGACAAACCCTAAATAATTGATCCATAGAAAGATTTTGCTCTAATGACATTTAATGATGAAAAAAAGATCTTTGAAGGACTTGGTCTAATAAAAGTCTCTTAGAGACCTTATTCAAAATCTTAACTTTGGATGATCACCATTTTCATTAATGAAAATTTTATTGCCAAAATGCCCTTGGTCCCATGAGATACCAAAAATAGGGTTCATGTGGTAATTAAGTAGCCTACTTAACTTTTATAGCTATTTACATAGCTCATGTAGTAGGTTGGTGGCCTATGTAAGTAGGTAATTTAAAGTTGTCAAGTCCTTATGTAGGTACGTTGGGTGTTTAGGTAGGAGGGTAGGTAACCTAGGTAGGTCAATAAATAAATAGGTAACTTAGGGGCTTAGGTAGGAAAGAAGCCTAGGCAAATGGGTAAATATGTAAATAGGTAGACCTTTTATGTAGATCCTTTGGTAAGTCCCCTAGGTAGATTTCTTAGCTAGGTAAGTAGACCTTTTAAGTAGATTAAATAGGCCCCTTAAGTAGTCCCCTAGGTAGATAGGTAGACCACCTAGGTAGGTAGTTAGATCCTTTTAGGTGAAGGCCTTAGGTAGGTAGAGGGCTTGGTTAAATCCCCTATGTAAGCAAGGTGTGTAGGTGAAACATGTGCTCCTTCAAAAATTGATCTAGTTTCCATGCTATATTTTGAGTTTGGGTCGCGATTTTTGAAACTTTAAGGAAATATGATAGTCAAGATGAAACATGATAGTGAAGAAGGTGTTTGATTTACAGATATTCTTAATGTAGAGGACTTTTTTTATGCTTCACAATTCTCACCCTTTTCACTTTTACAACGGCTCATACTTATAAATCCCTTCACCATTGATGCCTTACCCTACACCTATACTATCTCTAACATTAAGGAATGTGTAATGTGTACATGGAATTGAACCCGGTTTTTGAATTGAATCCAAAGATTCTTGAATTTGAAAATTTGTGTTAAAACCAAAACCAAAAGGTTTAGAAGTTCAAAGAAGTGGGGATCAAACTCATACCTAAAAACCTCTACAAAAATATGGAATGCCATATTCGAAATTAAAGGTTCTTTTGAAGAAAAAAATGCACAATAGTAGTTATTTCATTATTTCATTATTATTATTATTATTGGAGGGTGATGATTATTTTCCAAAACTAATGGTTATGAAATTTTAAAACCGCCTTAATAACCAATTTGTTTGGTACCATTTTTTATACTTGCACAATATTGGTTTCCACATGATACTAAAGCATCCGATCTTAATGGGCTCCATACACCTACAAAAACCTTCCCTAATTTTTTTTTATTGCATTTAAATACCATTGTCAAGCCACTCAGTAATGATCTTCCATACTGGAAATGCACATCCTTTGAAAATTAGGCTAGGTTTTAATGTTGGAAAAAGGTAAGGCTTTCGACCTTTCCTTGTTTTTCAATGCTCATCATTTGGGCTAGTATCCTTATGCTTAAGCACCTCAAAACAAAAGACTTTTCTATTATATAATATGAATATTTGCACCCAAGGGTTAAAATGCATTCAAAGGAGTCACAAGCATCACTTTACATTAAGACTCCATGTCCTTTTTCTTCAAAATAATTTTTTCATATGAATGAATTTTTGAATGATTATTTTTGTAATTTGTTATGAAAATGATTTAAATTGTTTCAATGAATCAAAAAATTAAAAAATTAATGATTTTTTAATAAATGTGAATTTGTAAACGTGTACAATTATTTTGTAAATTCCATGTTTCATCTTGAAAAATGATGATGATTTGAAATCATATCAAAAAGTGTTTATTTTTTTAAGTTCAATTTAATGTAATGCAAAATATAATTATTTTCAATACATCATGTACATTATACTTCATTTATATGTGATAGAACATTTTTGCAATTTTGAATATTTGGATTTTCAAATGTACATATTTTAAATCTTCAAAATTTTAAAAATTGTGAATATGTTTTAATGTTAACTTACTAGTTTAACAATATGTTATTATCATTTCATATCTTTTTACTATCAACTTACTTTTATTATATGAGTCCTTTGAAATTTTTTAATAAAAAAATTCTTTAATATAGAGTTTTTCACTTGAAAAGTCCTTAACTAAATTAAACACGAAAATTAGATGAAATACATTTTTAATTTGAATTTCTTGACATTCATATGTGTTATAAAAAAAAAAGGTGTTGTGATTACCATGGTTTCAAATGATAAAAAATAACAAAATCTTTAAATTTTTGTGACAAATTTTAACATCCAATACCCTTTTTAACTCTGAATGTGTTTTAACTCTCAACATTTTATAAGAATATTTATCATTAAGGGTCACAATTCATTTTCTTAATTCAAAATCTTTAGATGAAAAATAATTAAAACCTTTCCAAGAACCAATCAAAACAAACTATTTATCATTAAGGGTCACAATTCATTTTCTTAATTCAAAATCTTTAGATGAAAAATAATTAAAACCTTTCCAAGAACCAATCAAAACAAACCATTGTAAAAAGAATCATGACACCTCTTTTTATGAATAACTAGTCTCCATAAAACTCTTAGTAACTTTTAGGTCTATAAGAAACAATTATAAGAAAACCACACTCTAAGTTTTAAGAAAAATCGAAGTATGGCATTCCATAAGGTTTTTGGAAATGAGCATTAGAGATCTCGTGACCTTGAATTGAATTTTGAAGTACATGAAAAGATCATGTTTTTTTTCCTTTTGCGAAGATTTCAAAATTATTCCAAAAAACCTACTCACTTTATAGAAAATTAGAATCATTAGTGTCCAACAAAATGGAAAATGGACATTAGAACAATCACAAGTATTTAATAACAAGAAATTGGAAATCTAAAGTAACATTGAGACACCCACTATTTGAAATGTTTTTATTTATGGTGGTCTTCTCTCATCTTTGTCCATTATAGAATTAACTTGTTATGACTCCCAAGTGAAACTGGACTTAGAGTTTAAGTGAGGCCATTTCTTGTGAAGTGTTTTGGCTATTTTTGTGTACCTTCCTTCTTCATCCTAGTAAAACATGAAGAGAAATTTCCAACTGTATTTGGAGGGCACATTATATTAATAAATATCCTTTTAGCAAAGAGGAGGGACTTTACCAAGGTTTTTTTTAATGAATTTTGTGATGTAACCAAAGTGGCTATCATCCAAATGAAGATCTAGCAAAAACTTGACTAATTACTAAAACCAAATATAGAAATTTCGCAAATTTTACCCCCCCAAACCCACCTTAACTTATGGGCATTGAAGTCTCAAGTAAATCACTCCAATTTGGAATTTTTTATTTCTATTTTATATTTTAGAGAAATTTTGCCAAGAAAAGAAAGGTTAGATCTTATGCTTATTATTTACAAGCTGAAAGGATCCCTTACCTCCTAAATATTAGGTATAAGATCCCTCCCCGTTCCTACTACCTTGTGATCTATGTATCATTAGGCTTATGATAAAATTGGTTTCATGTTTATGGTGGGTAGATGGATGGGTGAGAGACATAGACAGATTGGCGTGTTTTTGATCCCCTAGAGCCTCTCGTTAACTCTAATGCCTCCTCTAAGGACCTATTAAATTCATCTAACCATCATCGCATTTCCTGCGCAGTGGAGATCAAGGAGACCGATGCTTGAGCAGAGAACACTCACATCCAAGGCATTCTTCCCTTCAATTTGCCACCATCTAAAACACAAACCAAAACAGAAAATCAAGTTTGCTATCCAAAGTCCAGAGGTAGATTGAGTGCTTAGCTTCTCAATGACCCACTTCTTATTTCTGTTGTCAAACAGTCTCGCTCCATCACCAATGCCATTGCAACCACACATAATAAAAACAAACAACCAGCCAAGCCTATCCCTGGTCCCTTCATTTCAATGCACAATAACTTATTTGGCCAAAAACATCACTCCATAAACTAGTGCCATTGCTGCCACAGCCACCAAAAACCGAATCACATTCCAGTGAATGATAAAAGACAAAATACGAGATGGTTTTTGGCTTTTAGACAAAGACAGGTGACTCCCTTTTCACACTGCAAACCCTAAAAGATAATTGGAAACAATTTTGGAATACTCAGGGACATTCCCAAAATGTGAGGCCAAACGTCGGTGATATGATCAAATTGGACTCTGCAATCCTGTTTGAACAGCTTCAATTTCAGCTGACTAAACAACAAAACTGGACCCAGAGCTGGAACAGGGATTTTTTTGAAGAACCAGAACCAGAAACATTCTAATTATTTTTCAGAACTGGAACTCGAGGTTCTTCATAAAAATAAACCACCCAACACTGGTCCGGACTGTGGACCTCTTGGGAGAACTCATCAGAACAAGAGATAGATTTTGATGCACTAGAGAATAAAGCAAACATTGCAGAGGTGTTTGCTAAGCAAAATTACAAATGGAGGGAAAAAGACTGACCTAGGAGCTTCTATTACCAGGTGATCAAAACTAAACATCTATTGCCTAAGAAATACAATTGTCTTCAAAATACCCAACAACTCTGGATGCACCACAAACTTATGAACACTTTCATCATCCAGTGCTGCACATAGGCCAACCACCCATCAACACAAGAGATGTGAAAACGTACTACAATGGAATCCACAGTTGGTTCTCAAGCCCAATAGGTAGATGTGGGTGTAAGACAAAAAAGGACTCGGTCTAGCCATTGAGAAAATAGACTCCTGGTGCATCACCAATAATCCATGCAAGAACAAACACCATCCTCAAAATGATGAAAGCGATTGGTACCCTGGACAATGATTCTTCTCCCTACAATCTTGGCGGTGAACTTTGTGGCCGTGTGGCAGTCACCACATACCTGCAGATTCTTGAAAATCCAGAGTGGAGTACCAGGAGGCGTGCTGATGAACCCAAATGCAATCGCCAATTTCTCACTATGGTGACACAAATGAATCACCTTTTTCTCTTCCTCAACATCATGCAGTGCAAACCAGGTATCTGGAACAAACTCTGTGTCGTGTATTTGCCATGTCAATGTCTTCAGCGCTGCATGGATTTTATTCATCTCAGGATGGTCTTGATCATTGACCAGAAATGTATACACCTTGTCATTCACTTCAATCCAGGTGCGACCTGGTTGTTTCTTCACACCCCTTTCCATCCTCTCCCACTAAACACTTGCACTGAGATCCCAGTTGTCAGCTGCAGCATAGATGTTTGATAGCAACACATAGCCTGATGCATTATCCGGGTCCAGTTTGAGAACCTGTTCTGTGATGCGTTCTCCCATCTCCACATTCCCATGAATTCTGCAAGCACTAAGCAAAGCCTTCCACACAGGTGCACTCAGTTTATAGGGCATTGCATGGATCATATCCTCTGCCTCCTGCAGACGGCCAGCACGGTCGAGCAGGTCAATTATGCAAGTGTAGTGTTCAGCTGTTGCACGTATACCATAAACTGAGCCCATGGAATCGAAGTATCCCAGGCCTTCATCAACAAGCCCTGCATGGCTACAAGCTGACAGAAGACAAATAAAAGCCACACTATGTACCTCAACACCTTCTTCACACATGTGTTCGAAATGTTCAAGAGCCTCATGACCATGCCCATGCATGGCAAATCCTTGCAGCATGGCAGTCCAAGACACAACATCCCAGGAAGGCATCTCACTGAACACTCTCCAAGCATCCATCATGCTCCCACATTTGGCATACATGTCCACAAGGCTACTCCCCACAAACTTATTTGACTCACAGCCATATTGGATGATGTGCTCATGAACACGCCTGCCCTCTTCAAGTGCCCCGACACTTGCACATACATTCAGCAAAGCCACAAAAGTAACCGAGTCTGGCTGCAAAACTTTCATGTTGCATTTGCTGAAATAGTTCCAATGCCTTCTGTCCTTGCCCACCTTTGACATATCCAGATATGAGAGCATTCCATGAGATCACATCATCTTGCAAAGGCATGTTGTTGAACACCCTCAAAGTGTCATCCAGGCTCCCACACTTGGCATACATGTCAATGAGGCTACTCCCCACAAACTTATTCAACTCGCAACCACATTCAATGATGTGCTCATGTGCACCTCTGCCCTCTTTGAGTGCCCCAACAAGTGCACATGCATTCAGCACTGCCACAAAAGTGACAGAGTCTGGCTGCAGGCCTTCCTGTTGCATTTGCTGGAATAGCTCCAATGCCTCCCACTCTTGCCCACATTTCACATACCCAGATATGATAACATTCCAGGAGACAACATCACATAGTGGCATCTTCTCATACCCTCACAGCATCCTCCATGCTCCCACATTTTGCATACATGTCAACAAGGCTATTCCCCACAATGAGATTCGACTCATATGAACTTTGTGTAATCTGCTCATGAACATGTTTGCCCTCTCCAAGCGCCATCACACTGGCACATGCATTCAGTAGTGCAGCAAATGTGATACAGTCTGGCTGCACACATTCCTGCTGCATTTGTTGAAATAGTTCCAGTGCCTTCTGTCCTTGCCCACATGTCACATGTCCTGCTATGATAACATTCCAGGAGACCACATCATGTAAAGGCATCTTGCTGAACACTCTTGCGGCATCTTCTAACCGCCCACATTTTGCATACATGTCTACAAGGCTGTTCACCACAAACTTATTGGACTCACAACCACATTGAATGATGTGCTCATGAGCACGCCTGCCCTCTTCAAGTGCCCTGACACTTGCACATGCATTCAGCAACCCCACAAAAGTGACAGGGTCTGGCTGTAAACCTTCCCATTGCAGTTGTCGGAACAGATCCAATGCCTCATGCGCTTGCCCACATTTCACATGTCCTGCTATGATAACATTCCAGGAGACCACATCACGTGTGGGCATCTTGTCAAATACTCTCGCTGCATCCTCCATGCTCCCACATTTTGCATACATGTCCACAAGGCTACCCCCGACAAATCTATTTGACTCGAAACCATTGAATGATGTGCTCATGAACACACCTGCCCTCTTCAAGTGCCCTCACACTTGCGCATGCATTCAGCACCGTCACAAAAGTGACAGGGTCTGGCAGCAAACCTTCCCATTGCATTTGTTGAAATAGTTCCAAGGCCTTCTCTCCTTGCCCACATTTCACATGCCCGGATATGATAATATTCCAGGAGACCACATTATGGGAAGGCATCTTGTTGAACACTCTCACAGCATCTGGCAAGCTTCCACATTTCGCATACATGTCCACAAGGCTACTCACCACAAATTTATCTAGCTCACACCCATTTTGAATGATCTGCTTATGAGCTCCTCTGCCATCTTCGAGTGCTCGTAAGCTAGCACATGCATTCAGCACTTGAACAAATGCGAACTTGTCTGGACTTATGCCGCCTTATCGTTGCATTTCCTTGAAACACTGCAGTGCCATTTCAGATTGCCCATCCTTCACATGTTTTTGAACCTTTCTATTCCATGAAAACCTGTTCAACTGCACTGTGCCTGGTGCCATTGCTGCCACCTCTGCTTCCACCCATGAGGGTTTGTCTCGGTCATCAAGCCAAAGCCCCTCCTGTGACTCCTTATGTGTCAAATCAGGATAACCTGCACTCATCTGTGACACCCAGAAATCCATCCAGACCAAGCTGATCAGCTATGTAGCTATTCTTCACAGCTCAGGCAAACCCACCACTCTTTTCTTATAAGAAACTGAGAAAAAGTCGTACTGACCTAACAAAGGATATCTTGCACTCATCTATGGCACCGGAAATCCATCCAGATCAGGCTGTTCAGCTATGTATTCTTTCTTCACAGCTCAGGCAAACCCACCATGCTTTTCTTACAAGAAAAACTGAGAAAGCCAAGGCTTCAATGCCTGTTCCCACAAGACCTAGAGAATTCGACATACAAGAAGAAAACTGTGACAGGAGTCTGTTTACCTTCTCTGGCCTGCCATCCCACCACTGGGAAGGATCTAAAAAAACTCCCTCCAAAGTTTCTCTCTGCGTTCGGTGTCCTTAAAGAATTTCTTCTTGACCTTGGGTGGTGGTCCTTTCCTCTCCACAAAAGTCTCGAGAGTACCTCCTTCTATGGAGGAGCAATACACAATCACTAAGTTGTTGCTCTTCTTGTTCTTCTCTCTCTTCTTGGAGCAGTAGTACTGTATCTTGTTGTTGGTGGTGTTGTTTTTTTCTGCCTTCTTTCCCTTGTTTTGCAAGCGTTGATGAACTGGTGTTTGCAACAAGCAGAAGGAGGAGGAGCAGGGTTTCCATGCCAGATCTTGCGGCAGTACCATGGCCATTTGTGCTTGATGATTAGCCTGCTGCTGCTGCTGCTGCCATCAATCCCTCGACTTGGCAAGCAAGATCAGTGTTTGACTATCTCTCTCTCTCTCTCTCTCTCTCTCTCTGTAGCTCTGCCCTTTTTGCTTTTCAGTACATATCCATCGCAGACACACACACATTGGGGTGGCCCACCACACACTGGGGGGCGGGCGGACGGAACTCGTTCTTCTGATGACGTTCAGATGAAGAAGGGGCAGTTGTCTGTCATCGAATGTTCTGATCAAAAGCTGCGGATTCCCGACAACTGTTGTTGTGGGTATGAAGAATCAGATCCCACAATTGCCACAGGTCGGGGATTTGGTGGAGAGAGAGTTGAGCAACAAGTTGGTAAGATTCTCTCATCAGATCCACGTTGGATCGGTGGTGGTTTCTTGTTACAGTGTCTTCTTCTGCTGCTGAGGAGTATCCATCTCTCTCTACTTGCTAACCAGCTAGCTACTTCTTCTTCTGATGCTGTCTTGATTTCTTTAGTGTCTGTCTTCTGACTCAGTGCGCTCATCGGGTAAGACTGAAACCAAGTGGAGATTCCTGTTGCCGGCGGCAGACACTGTCGTCATTCTCCTCGTTCCTTTGTTGCTCCATTTATGCGCATGACGTGTTTCATGGCGACCACGGAGTGCTCGCATTCAACTAGCGCGGTCGTGTCGTCGTGATTTTTTGTTGTGATACAAACCGACTATTGTGGTATCGAGGCGCGCGTCTTTCGCACTATTTCGAAGACGACCCATTTCGCAGGGTTCCGAGCATTGTCGCTTGTTTTGCTCAAGCTCTGCAGAGTTAGGGTTTGTGTTTTCGCAGCTGATCTGAAACCCAAGCAAGCCGGCTAGCGAGCGCTCGCACGATTGTCGTGCCGCGCGCCTCTTTCGTGCAATTTCCAGACGACCCATTTGGCAGGTTTGCCAGCATTCGCTTGTTGTGCTCAAGCTCTGCAGAGTTAGGGTTTGTGTTTTCGCAGCTGGTCTGAAACCAAGCCAGCCAGCCAGCGCTCGTTACGAAGTAGAGTACGAGTGGGTTGGTGTGCAACATAACGACAAGAAGCGTGCCAACAAAAAGAAACGCTTCCGGGGTTGTCATAGAATGGCGAAGAACAAGTTTCCGGGAGGAATTCCTGATGCAACATTTGGGTATTGAAGAAGCTCATGGAAACAGATGCAACAGGAATGGGTGAGGACTCTCAGCAGCAGCAGCAGCAAACGATGCAAGGACAAGCGCAAGATAAAACACAAACACCACAAGGACTACCACAATCTCCACCAGTAGCGTCTCCACCACACCCACAACAGCAGCAACAACAACAACAGCAGCTGCAGCTGCTGCAAGGACCAACTGCATCACCACGACCTGCCCCTGGATACAGAGTTGTGAACACAATCTGTGAGAAAAGAGATGATGGTCCAGGACCGCGCTGTGGTCACACATTGACAGCAGTAGCAGCTGTAGGGGAGGAAGGGAGCCCTGGCTATGTGGGTCCACGTCTCATTCTCTTTGGTGGTGCAACTGCACTGGAAGGCAACACTGGTCCTGTAGGTCCACAAGGATCACCTGCTGGTGCAGGGATTAGTATGTGTACCTCCTCCCTGCAAGCAATCTCCTCCTCATCTGTTTAGTTTTGTTTGTTTTTCCTGCTTCCAGTTTGTGATTCTGCATAGCAATGTTTCACAGATGTTGGGTTGAACAAAATCCACCTTTGACTGCCTTGAGAACCGTCTTGCTCTGATTCATTCAGGTTGAAAGCAAGCTTCAAGAAGCTTACAAAATCAAAGCAAAATGCTTGTAGTAGCTGGATGTGCCAGAGGCGGTTTAAGGTTTAGTCATAGCAGCTGTTGTGAGTGGGTTTTTTTTCTCCTGAGTCCCAGAGTGTTTTCTTTTGTTGAATCCATCGCTGGCATTGCTGCTCTTGTTGTTGGGTACCAACAGGATTAGCTGGAGCTACTGCAGATGTGCATTGCTTTGACATTCACAACACCAAATGGACAAGGTGAGTTTTCTTCTTTTGATCTCTTTTATTTCCTCAAAAAACAAACAAATTTCAATGAGAAGAAAGCAAGAAAGAAGAGGTGGCTCCTACCCAAGTACACCACTCTTGTTAGTCAACACAAAACCTTCCTCCTCCAAATTGTCTTCTGAGGCAAATCAGCTTCATGTTTGCCGAGCTTCAATTTTGTGGAGATTTAGGGTTTACTCCTAAAGCACATTCATGTGTGTGGGTGCTCAGGACCAACTGATGTTGGAATCTTGGGTTCAATTTGAAGGCAGTTTGTGCTTGGATCTAGGAAGCATCTTATGTCATAAATGAGAGTAAATCCTGTGCTTTGTTCCTGGGGTTTAGTACTACTACTCTGTGCTGTTTTTTTGGTCCCTGTTTGTGTGATTATGTAAGTGTTTTTTGTCCTTGTTTGCACAAAAACAGGCTTATTCCTGTTGGGGATCCACCATCTCCACGTGCAGCACATGCAGCCACAGCTGTTGGCACCATGATAGTAGTTCAGGTATGATAATAAAAAACACCAACAGTTGAAAACCCACATGACAAAAGCTTGAGCATTTCAAGGAAATTAAATGGAGTCCATTTTCAAGCAGACAATTCTTGTATGTTGAATGAATATTGTGCAGTGGTTTATGGATTGACAAATGGGTATATGGCTGCTTGGAATGAACAGGGAGGCATAGGACCAGCAGGGCTTTCCACTGAGGACCTCCATGTCCTTGACCTAACACAAGCAAAGCCGAGATGGCACAGGTGGGTTATATGTATTTGTCCTTTTCCTTCTTTTGCATTGTTGTTGTTCTTCATGGGGCCACATCATAGAATCTTATCTTGTTTCAGGGGAGGAAGTTTCTGAACAGGGAGAGAAGTATGGCTGGCAGGGTGGTTGTGCAAGGACCAGGACCAGGTCCTCGGTATGGACATGTCATGGCATTAGTGGGCCAGCGGTTTCTTGTCTGCACAAGTGGCAATGATGGTTAGTCCTGCAGCAATTTGTGAGCTCGGTGTCCTCAAGTTGGTTATGGTTCGAGGAAGGATTTGGATGTGTTTTTCACAGAGTTCTGACTCAAAACTGTTAACTTGCAGGGAAACGTCCGCTTGCAGATGTATGGGCTCTAGATACAGCAGCAAAGCCCTATGAATGGCGAAAGCTGGATCCAGAAGGAGATGGACCTCCCCCTTGCATGTATGTAATAGCATTTGACTGATACAAAAATGCCTGGGGTGTTGTACTTTCTTCCCTCACCTTTTTCTTTTGCTACTACTCTAGCAGTAGGAGCATTTTTTACTTGTGTCTCTCTGTGCACCAGGGTCTTTTTTATGAAAGAAGTGTGTTCCTTTATCTGATTGCAGATATGCAACAGCAAGTGCTCGTTCAGATGGTCTTCTGCTTCTTTCTGGTGGAAGAGATGCTAACAGTGTGGTACGAGCCATGAACCATCATTTGCTTATATCCAGAACATCATCAAGTATACCAGGAAGACTGATTGGTAAGGTTGTTGTTGCCTGTAGCCACTTGATACTGCATATGGACTTGCAAAGCATCGAGACGGACGGTGGGAGTGGGCTATCGCTCCTGGCATCTCACCTTCTTCAAGATACCAACATGCAGCAGTGAGTTTGCACAGAAAACACTTCTGCAAGCACTTCACATCTATGTCTTCTTCAACTTCTTGACTATCATTCTCTTAAGTCCAATTCCTGTCATGGGACATGTGGGTGACACTCAAAACATGTGGGACACACAAATGTGGGAGCCTTTACTTATGCTTTTTTTTGGGGGTCATTCTTGTGCAGGTGTTTGTAAATGCTAGGCTCCATGTTTCAGGAGGAGCACTTGGAGGTGGTCGGATGGTTGAAGATGCATCCAGTGTTGCAGGTCTGTAATTATAAGCTGACTATGGAACCTGACATTTTTTTAGAGAATGTGCCTGCTGCTGCGCCTCATAGGCTGCTCTCTCTCCTTTGTGCCCTTCTACACAGGTCAGCTTTCAGAATTTTATGGTGGTGATGTCTACTTGAGGATAACTTTCTGGGGAGTGGGAGCTGCTGGTCTCTTATCATTTCAAATGATACAGGGCTATGCTGGTGTACTGCTGGACAGTCATCTCTTTCTGCTGCGCACACAAATTGTTGTGAGGGCACAACCCCAAGGCACACACATATTTCATAAAACCCATAAAATTGGGTGCCAGCAAATGGATGATGATGGATTGCAAGAAAAACCTGGTTCTGCACTGGCAAGGATCAGTATGGTAATTGCTGCACTAGATTTGTGCCTCATGAACCTCTGAGTGCCTCCACAGACCTTTTTATAAAAAAAGAGTCAACATCCATTGACTCTTGGAAACTAGTATGGACCACCACCCCTTCTCTAAATAAATTAGAGGAGTTTCTTCAGATACTCCTATCTGAAAGAATTATGCTACCACCCATTTTGATGCTGGGCTTTGTGAGTCTAAAATTCTGATGGGTGACAGCTGCACGTTCTCATCTCATCAATCCTTCTTAATGATGGATGACAAGTGCTCTTCTGAAATGGAACTTTGTTTCTGCTTGTGAGGTGTGAAGCATTTTGGAGATGAGTTTAGAAACCTTAAACCCTAAACCTGGTGAAATGCTTATATCAGGCTCCTGATCACTATTCTGGAAACCTCTCTGGGTAGCCAGAATGGCATGTGAGCTCTCAATTGGTCAAAACTGATTATGGGCTCTTTTTAGAAGAGCACATGCAACACGAAATGTGTTGGTAATGCCATTGTTTTTGATATGAAAAGGAAGGGTCTTAGTCTGTTACAAGCTCTACCATGAAGCTATATGTGAAATCCAGGAATCACTGGAGAAAACATAGAAACATTCAGGATAGAAGGGGAGGAGTGCATGGTTTAGGGTTTAGGGTGAGCTTTGACTGTTGACATTTTTAACACACTAGTCAATCTCTGTTTGCATTTGTGGTTGCCTATGCTGTAACTAAGCAGACATCCTGATACTTGTGAGGACAGATGTGTACAGATCTATACTGAGTCTTAGATCTTCCAAATCAGGAGAGACAAATTCAGATTTGTAGCAGCAACATAGAATCTCCTTGATAGAGAATAAAGCTGTAGCCCAATCTTTGAGAATACTTGCAACTCTGAGTGAGATGTGGGTTTTGTGCAACAGTTCTGGATACAGCTGCGGGGGTGTGGTGTGATAGGAAGGGGGTGGTGACATCCCCTCGTACAGGAAGGTACAGTAATGATGCATCAGGTGGTGATGCAGCCAGTGAGCTCACAAGACGGTGCCGTCATGCTGCTGCAGCCGTAGATGATCTCGTTTTTGTGTATGGTGGGCTTAGGGGAGGTATGCATGGGTGTCACACTTTATGTCTCTATGTTGCCCTTTTGCCCATCCTGGAAAAAGCTTTGAAGAATCCAAAACATGTTTGTTATCCAGTTTTATAGTGCTGAAATGTTGTGGCAACTTCTGATCAATGCAATTGCAATTGAACAATTGTCTGTTGCAGGAGTGTTGCTTGACGATCTTTTAGTAGCAGAAGACTTGGCAGCTGCAGAGACGACATCTTCAGCATTGCATCATGCTGCATCTGTGGCTGCCTCTTCACCAGTATCACCACCTCCCAGCATGTCCAAGCAACCTGAGACAGAAAAGCCTGTTGAATCAGAGGCTTCATTAACTGATAAGTCTGTGATTATGGCCAGTCCAGTTGGAGCACCGTTGAATGGTGATGCGATCATGGACATCAGCACTGAAAATGCTCTTTCACATGGACATCGGTATGTCAATGGAAGCTTATGAATGTGCTTTAGAAGAAAGTTTGGGTTCACACATCCTTCCTCTTTCCCTGAGAGTATTCAGGCTGATGTCATCACCTGTGTGGCATAACTTGTTTCTTTCTCTGACCTCTTTAAAGTCTGCAATGAGAAGTCTCCTGTTACATTGCAAAGTCATACCCATGAGAGAGGTGGTTGTGGGGAATGATGGTTGTTGGCAGGAGCGAAAGAAAAGGAATAGAGACACTTGTGGAGGCATCAGCAGCTGAGGCTGAGGCAATCAGTTCAGCCTTAGCCAAAGCCACTGCAATCCATGAGACAAATGGGAAGGTGGATAAACAAATCCCTGATCAAGATGCAGGTCCTGAAGCCACCACACTTAATGGAAACCAACCAACATCTACACCTTCTGCAGCTCTTGTTCCCCCCCCCAATAAATCATCTATTGCTGGCATTTCAAATTATTCTACACCAACAGGAGTCAGGCTGCATCATAGAGCAGTAAGCACGGCTGCAAAATCATCCATGGTGTTATAGCTAGGTCAAGTTCTTTCAGTCAAATAAGTGAGGTATTTTTTCTGGTGATTTTATATGTATTGCCTGTTGGTTTCTGTGATTGACTGCTGCAGCCTAGACCCAGAATCACCAGATCTGGTTCTAAGGTCAGGTTCATATAAACCTGCTGGGTCCAGTTCTTGGCCAGTCCTGGGTCCATGTAGACCTGCATCCAGAACTGTACCTGGCCAGAAATCCAGAACCAGCCAACACTGGTTTGTTGGGATGTGTCTATCTTCTGAGGTCTGTCTTCTTTGGATCATTGCAGGTTGTTGTGGCAGCAGAGTCAGGAGGTGCTTTAGGGGGTTTGGTGAGGCAGTTGTCAATTGATCAATTTGAAAATGAGGGGCGACGTGTCAGTTATGGAACTCCAGATAGCACATCTCAAGCAAGACGGCTCTTGGACAGGCAGATGTCAATAAGTGGTGTGCAGAAGAGGGTAGGTACTCTCTCTCTTTGGATTTTACTTAGAAGAGTATACAAGCATGCATAGGTATGACCCATCTGCCTGCCCTGTCACAGCCCTGACTGATTGTTTGGGTGAACACTTCCTTGGCTTCTTCTGCAGGTGCTAGCCTACTTGCTCAAGCCACGTGGTTGGAAACCACCAGTAAAGAGACATTATTTCATGGATAGCAGTGAGATAGCCGAGCTTTGTGATGCTGCTGAACGGTTGTTCACCCGGGAACCAAGTGTGCTGCAAATCAGAGCTCCTGTGAAGATTTTTGGTGATCTTCATGGACAGTTCGGTGATCTTATGCGCCTGTTTGATGAATATGGGTCCCCTTCAACAGCTGGAGACATAACGTAAGCTTTTTTTTTTTTTCCAATTAGCAGAGTTATCTTTCTGCAAAACTTTACCTCAATCTGAAGGTTTCCAACTTGAATGCCTGGGCTTCAAATTCCACAGTTCTGAGTGCTGTTGTGATGAAGCTGTTGGGAGAAGCTTGATAAAGACCCAATTCAGATGAGCACACTGTGTTGAAGAACCCCTCTTAATTTGATTTGTTGTGTCCTTTGCACCAGGGTTACTAATATGTTAATCAGCACTCATTTGGGTTTCCAGCATTGTAATTTACCCTGTTGCAAAATTTTGTTTGTTTGTCCCCACAATGATGAAGTGGGAGGGTCTAAAGCTTGCAATCTCAATTTGTACAGGTATATTGATTATCTTTTTCTGGGGGACTATGTGGATCGAGGGCAACATAGTTTAGAAACAATCACTCTACTACTTGCTCTTAAGGTAAAAGCTGTTACAAGTCCCCCAACTTTACTTCCCACAACCGAAGGTAGTTCGACTGCAAATAAATTTCCTGTTTTTTTTACTTGCTGTACATGCTACAAGTTACAATTCTACAGATTTGTGTGGTTGCATTGTTCAGATTGAATATCCCATGAACGTCCACCTGATACGTGGCAATCATGAAGCTGCAGACATCAATGCTCTATTTGGTTTCCGCATTGAGTGCATCGAACGCATGGTTGGTGCTCCCTCTCTCTCTTGTCATGGATGTGACATACCTGGCTTTTTATGGGTTTCTCTGATGTTAGGATGGATACCCATTTGATAAAATGAGTCTTTGTGAGTACTAATATTAGAAGAACGAATATACTAGATTTGCAATCTCAGGGAGGTTGTATTGCAATTGTTTAGGGCCCAATATGTTAAGAGCTTTTCTGTCAACTATTATGTATATGCAGGGAGAACGGGATGGCATATGGGTATGGCAACGCATCAATCAGCTATTCAACTGGTTGCCCCTTGCTGCCGTTATTGAGAAAAAAATCATTTGCATGCATGGTGGAATTGGAAGGTCCATCAACTTTGTACAGCAGATTGAAGATCTGAAACGACCCATTACCATGGAGGCTGGCTCTGTTGTGCTCATGGACCTCCTCTGGTATGTTGTCCCCCTTTATACTGCTGAAACTATTGCACTTATAACTATGTAGTATCATACTCATCATGTTGCTTGAGGTATAGGCATTAATTCCAAGCTCCCAATCTGGTATGTGTGAGGATTGCAAAGTGCAAAACCCCCCAAGTGCCCAGAATTTGAAGTAGGTCTGCAGTTTCTCTTGATGCACTGGATGTGTACTCTATCCAGTCAGGTGAATTGAGATCAGGAATCGGAAACAATCATCTGAACTATTTTTTTGTGCAGGTCGGACCCAACAGAAAATGATAGTGTTGAAGGTTTACGTCCAAATGCACGAGGACCTGGATTGGTTACCTTTGGAGTAAGTAAAATACTCGTTCTTCTTGAATACCTGCAATGAGTGTTGCTTATGGCTCAATTGTTGGGTCCTTCAAGTGCTCCTACACACTTTGCAGTTATTGACTTTTGACAGTCATTTTTTGTTCTCCAGCCTGACAGGGTCATGGAGTTCTGTAAGAACAATGATCTCCAGCTTATTGTCCGAGCTCATGAATGCGTGATGGATGGGTTTGAGCGATTTGCTCAAGGTCACCTCATTACTTTGTTCTCTGCCACAAATTATTGTGGTAAGTCACTTTCTTTTTCCCCCTAAGCACATTGTCTTCAGGCTCCTGAGCCCAGGCACTTTTAGAAAAAGAAGCAGACAGAGAAGAGGAAGGAATTGAATTAAAATCAGGATTTTTTTCCTTTTTGGTGGGTTTTTTCATAAGTGCAGGGACAGCCAACAATGCAGGAGCAATTCTGGTTCTTGGACGGGACCTGGTAGTGGTGCCCAAGCTTATCCACCCTATCCCACCTGCCATTCCTTCCCCTGAGTCATCACCAGAACGCCACCACGAAGAGATGTGGATGCAGGTGAAAACACTTGCATCATCTATCTAGCTTTCACTTGGGTAACTTCTGCATTGATCTTTACATTCAGAACCTAGCTTGTACTTATGAACTTGGTGAAGGGTTGTCACAAAGTACATCTTTCATGTTTGTTGAGATCAAGCTTCACTGTGAACAGCTGGTATCTCTATATTTCAGTCTAAAATGAGTCTGAAATGGGGTCATGGGTATTGCCCAAGTGTAGGAGCACATAGCTGGGCTGTACGAAGTGGTATGTCTGGTGGGTTTTCTCCAAATTGTGAACCAGAACATTATGTGTATTCATGAATTTGAAGGTTTTTACAATTTGGGGTTTTTGCAGGAACTCAACGTGCAAAGACCTCCAACTCCAACAAGAGGGCGACCCCAACAGGCAAATGATCGTAGCTCTTTAGCCTGGATTTGATTTGATGGCCAGTTTTGTTTAATCATTTTTTAACCTTGTCTGTACTCTGTAGCCACTAAGTCTGCAGATATTGTTCTGTTTTTATTATTAAAAAAATAAGAAACTGTTACATATTTTGTCACGGTCTAGGGTTAGGTTAGAGTTTTTAAGAACATAAGCATGGCAATTAAAAGGTGGGGGAGGAAGCTGTAGATATGAGCCCTGATTGAGCTCACAATAACGGCAGCTTCACATCACTTCCCCTTTTCTCTAAAATTTGTTGTTGAGCTTGACATCTGATGAGCATGTTTTGACCATTATTTTGAAGACCGATTTGTGATAAATATTACTCTGGGGTAGCCATTTTCAAACAGCTCCTATCCTACCTGACTCATATTTGGCTCAGGAACAAGAAAATATTTGGCATGTGAACTCTTTTTATTCTTGAAAAGGCCTTTCATCTCTTTGGAGAGTGCTGGCATTTATCTCTCAACATCTCGATTTGAGCAACATGATAATGTTCATGTTCCTGTTGCCCAGAAGAAAACACCCATGAAAACCCATCATAGTCAATGATGCACTTGCCCGCTTTTGTTGGTCCCCAGCACTTGCAGCTGTCTAAAAGTCATCCTCAAATGGGTTTGTGTGCTCTTCCTCCTCTACGAATTGTTCTTTGTGTTTCTGTTTTTCCAAACTCGTTTCTTGTTCTCTGGTTTCAATTTCAATGGGTGTGGTGGATTTCTGTTTGGGTGCTTCTGCCTTTGGATAATCAACATGATTATTTCAAGCTTTTCTTAAATCCTTTAAGTGGGGCGTTTTTCAAAACCCATTGTTATATGTTAGTGGATTTTCAGGAATTCATGCTCTGAAGCTTCTTCATGGTGAGCTCAGTGTTCTTTGAATCTCAAGTCTTGCTGCTGCAATGTGACCCCTTTATTTCCTAGGTTTTTCACCACAAGGAAATTTTCATACACACTAGAGAGTGGAAGGGGTATTGTTGGCCTTGCCTACAAGGCAAGGATTATTGTGTTTAGACTTGTTATAGAGTATAGTAGCTTAAGGGATTTTGGCCCATTAGGTAATAATATTAGGTCTACTTTTATGTGAGGATTTTTGGAAAGATGGTATTTTGGCTTGTGTTAGAAACTTGAGATTAGTTATGTAGTTATAATTATCTCGAAGGATTTTGGTTTCTTTTGGAAGAATTTTTGAAGATTATATTTTTTGCATGGTGAAATATTTGAGTTTCCATAATTCTTCCTTCGCCTTAAGATACTTTTTTAGTGTAAATGGCAAGGCCACAATGTGACACATCCGTTGTTGTTGGAATTTGGATTTAGTTATATTATTTATGTATGCTTTAATCATATTGTTTGGTCATAGTTATCCTTTTACATAGTATTTTCTTTTCTTGTCATTCAATTTTTTATTAGTACTCATTTACATTTGATTTTCAAAATATTTTTTTCACCTGACCCTTGATCCATTTTTTTTCTACCAAAATAATAATAATAATAATAATAATAATAATTTGGTGTTTTCCATTTTCCAAGTTTGAAATTTTGTTACCTTTTTTTCTAGGATTTTTTTCTTCCCTTCAAAATAGGGAATTAAATCTAACATTGGAAGTTTTAAAAAATCTGACCTTAAATCCTCAAACTGGGAAATATCTATTTTCCACCATTCTATTTCGTGAATATTAATTTAACAAATTTGAATGTGAAGAGAGAAGTTTTCTACCTTCTTTTCATGGAAATAAAAAATAAATTAATATTTTTAGTTTATTACGTTTTATTTGTTTTTTTTAAAAAAGAAGAAGATCCAACGGTCAGAGATGCAGTCTCAAAGCCACCTGGCATTAACTTGAGCACCCCCCTTGTGTGAATGGCGCCATTTGACCCCAAAAGTTGCCACGTGGAGAATATTGCAGATTTTAATTCTTGCCCCCCCCCTATGGGTCCACCTGGCACCATTCTGGTTGAAGGAATCGAAATTTAGGGCGTACGTGACACACTACGGTTTGCACCGACTGTACAGCCGCGTGTAGTTAGTGCCAGGTGTCAGGTGATTTCTCTCTTTTTCCGCCATGTCAGCAGTTGTCGAGGTCGCCCATATCTAGACCGATTCGCTAATGAAATTCATGGAAGTTTCATCCATAAGGCAACGTATTATTCATCCACGAAACCACGACTTGGTAATTGGAGATCATTTCTTTCAGGGTTCCCAAATTGATGCTACTCTCCTTCAAAAAGAAAAAAGGAAAAAGAAAAGAAGAAACACCTCTATGATGGTCGGTGATCTCCTAACCTAGATTGTACTTCCAAGAAGATAACAGTTCTCATCCATAATGCAATTTATTCATCCAAGAAACCACGAGTTGGTCCGTCATGCAATTCATTCATCCAATAAACCACGACTTGGTCCATAATGCAATTCATTCATCCACACATCCATCGACCACCTATTCCATCCAACGATCGTCGATTACCAAGTCATTTCAGGTTTCCCCAAATTTACGCTATTTTCCTTTTAAAGAAGAAAAAAGAAAAAGAAAAGAAATAACCCTCTTATGATGGTCGGTGATCAACACAGTAAGGCGAAGGGGTGGGTAGGTAGGTGGGTAGGTGGGTGGGTAGGTGGGTAGGTAGGTAGGTATGTAGGTAGGTAGGCGCGTAGTTAGCTAGGTACACACCAGCCAATGAACTTACTAGTCAGCTGGGCAGGAAAAAAAACAATCTACACGAATAGTACCGTGACACGTTTGAAAATGTTCAAATATCTGGGCCCCACACACACACACGCACACACGCATTTGTGCTCTTTTGGGAGCTAACTAATGTGAAAATATTGAAGGTGATTTTGCTTGATTTGGCTAAACTAAATTATTTATTAGCTACTAATTGGAAATTAGATTAGCATTAAATCACTTCATTAAAGCTGTGATTAGGAGGAACCTGGCTATATACCATCCCTCTTTGTTTCCGAGAAACGCGTAGCAGGCTTTCTTTCCCTGGCGAAACTTGGTCAAGAAGTGAAAAGAAAACTCAGAAATTCGAAAATGAAGTGCTTTATGACAGTTTCAATCGCCAGAAGTGAGTTTTTAAAAAAAAAGTAAAAGTAGCCAGAATTCTACATTTGGTTTTCAGTAGTTGTAGCCAAAAATTATAGATGGATGATAAAAGCTTTTGTGCTTCATATGTGGTAACTTATAGCCAGATTTGGCTTACTCTTCCGAGAGATGATCGCCATTTTTTGTACCGCTTCCTGTGGACGATCGCCACTTTGGGTACTTGAAGAAATTTCCAGAAATACACTGATATTTTCATTTCGTAGGTGCTACTCCACTGCTAATCAAAGCGCTAATTGCGTGCTAATTACCGCGCAGAAGATGAAGATTAGCTAATCAAAGCGCTAATGACGTGCTAATTACCGCGCAGAAGATTAAGATTTGCTAATCAAAGAGCTAATGACGCCATAATACCGCTCAGAAGGTTAAGATTAGCTAATCAAAGCGCTAATGAAGTGCTGATTAGCGCGCAGGAGATTATTATTAGCTAATCAAAGGGCTAATGACGTGCTAATTACCTCGCAGAAGATTAAGATTAGCTAATCAAAGCGCTAATGACGTGCTAATCACCGCACAGAAGATTGGGATTACCTATTTAAAGCGCTAATTGCGAGCTAATTACCGCGCAGAATATGGAGATTAGCAATAGGATTTCGTACATGTGCGCTTTTGTTCTACGCTGTTGTTGTTGCGGCATTTCCTAGCTGCCATTGTGTGCCTTCGCGCGCGCGCACAAGATTGTCGTGCGTTGCTGAGCAGTGCTCGCCTCTGAAACAGAACAGAACTGAAGAAATCGGAAGAGATCAGAAGAAGTGGAAGAAACAGCTGTGAGAAGAGGATTCTTTCATGAAGACGATAATAGTGGTGGCACGAGCTGGAGGAAGAAGGAAGTGAAAGCTAGAAGAAAATCGAACAGAAAATCGATGCACGTAGCAATAGCTTGGATTCAATTCTGTAGTTGAAGCTGGAGGCGAAGAATTAGTTACGAGAGGGGGAGAAGAAGTTGTACAGGGACCAGCGCCTGTTGCTGCTGCTACTACAAGACGTCACAAATCGGTGGAGGAAGAAGCTGAAGTAGGGAGAGCAAAGGTGCTGCAGTTGCTACGGAAACTGTAGAAGCTGCAGGGGAGGGAGAATATAGAATTGTTGGAAAATCGGATTAGGAAGGACGACATGGAGGAGAGGATGGAAATTTAGTGGAAGAAAAAGAGAGGTGGAGGAAAGCAGGCTTGTGGAGGGAAAGTAGTAGGAGAGAGGAAGAAGCAGGGCGACAACAACAAGAGCCGGCAGAAGACCGAGACAGAAGAGAGACTAAAAGACGAAGAGAAAAGGAGAACACGTACGCGGAAGATAGGAGGAACGAGATCAAGGAGCACTGTAAAAGAGGAGAAGGAGGAGGGAGCATCATGTGGGATTCATTGTTAAAGAAAAGCTTCCGAGCGTCCAAATGGTAAGAGACTTGACGCCAAGCGTTGGAACCTTGGCTTTTCCGGGACATCATGCATCAGGAAACGATGCAGTTTCTTCAGCTTCAGCTTCAGAATGCTGGATTTTGTGCGAGTCGGAATGAGACCGGATTTTGAACCTGACTTGCCTCATGAAATCCTTGAAAACAATGCACAGTTTGTGTTGAAGAAGCTGCAGCTTTAGATTCCATTCTAGAGTTCTCATCAGACATGAGAGCAGACTCTGCAGGAGTCCCCTAGAGCGAATTCCAGTAAATTAGGCTTTATGCTAGAGTCATGTTGAGATCATCGGTTTTCTGATGAGATAAGAGTCATAAGATATATCCAGACACTTTCAGAAGTAGCTGCTCTAGAGTTCATACCTTGTTTTTCCAGCTCAATTCCTAGTATGGTGCTTGCTGCCTGATTGTGATAGTTGGAGGTTGTGGTTGAAGGAGGGAAGACTTTGTAGGATTGGCTACATCCTACATATCACACAGAAACACATTGTCCACTGTGGCCTGGTTTGGCAATTGTTTTACTTGTGCCTGATTGGTAGTCTGGCCATTTTTTTTTTGTGTGTGGGATGGATGCAACAGCAAGACACTGCTGCGGCTAGCAATGGCACGCATCAAGTTGTTCCGCAACAAGCGTGACATTCAGGTGAAGCAGTTGCGCAAGGAAATTTCTCAGCTTCTTGCTTCTGGACAGGAGCCTAGTGCCCGCATACGAGTAAGTTGATTCTGGTTTATGTGTCGACTTCTTTTTCTTTGCATGACAACATCAGGGTGGGCTGTCTGTCCATCCATGTAGGTTGGAAAATTTCAGTTCTTTTTGGGTCTCATATACCACTTCTCATGAAGTTATGGTCAAGGTTCTGTGCTTCTTTTCTGTGGCATTCCTCTTTCATACAATAAAAGTTGCCCTGCAATTTGCAGGTGGAGAATGTCATCAGAGAAGAGAATATTCTTGCGGCATATGACACTCTTGAGCTTTTTTGTGAACTTGTTGCTGTTCGGCTTCCAATCATCGAGTCACAAAAGTATGTACCAAAAGCTCTACTCATCTAGCTCTACATTGCAAAAAATGGATAGACTATGCAGCAGCAAGTCTTGGCTGGAAGCTGTACAGCTCAACAAACCTCAACATTGGTTGTTCGCTCCAGTTGTAGAAGGTTGCAGGATTGTTATGTAAGTATTTGTACAAAAACAAGTACACACATTTCTGAAAAGGGAGATCTTCTCCTTGTTGCCATTTGCAGAGAACAAATGACTGAAACCCTCTCTGAAATCTGTAGTCCATTTAATGTCATTTGTTGAAGGACTTTGTGGCTGTTGTTGACATGTTTCTTGTGCCAGGCTGTGTCCAATAGATTTGAAGGAGCCCATCACAAGCTTAATATTTGCAGCACCACGGTGTGCAGACTTGCCAGAGTTGTTACAATTGCACTCACTATTTTCTGCCAAGTATGGGAAACAGTTTGTTACAGCAGCGGCTGAACTACGTCCTGACTGTGGAGTGAATAGACAGGTACTACTGGCTTCTTTGTTTAATCCTCAGTTGATCATTGCATTGTGGTTTTGTCATCAATGAGTATGTATCTTTGCATGACTGTTTAATGGCAGTAGGCTGGGTTGCATGTTTAGGACATGTCAGGCTCCGATTCTGGCTGAAGCTTGAGAGATCTTACCATTGTTGGATCATGGTTGGCAGATCATAGAAAAGCTTTCTGTAACAACTCCATCAGGTGTCCTCAAGCTGAAGCTTCTGAAGGAAATTGCAACAGAGCACAATGTCGAGTGGGATTCCACTTCAGCTGAAGCAGATCTCCTAAAAGTTCCACAAGATTTGCTTGTAAGAACTCAAGTTAACCCACTCTGTGGCAGGCCTTCTGCTTCTCTGTTTGGGTCATTGTATTGTTGGGAGGACCTATGGTTGCAGTTTTTACACAAATGCACTTCTAGATTGAGATATTCCAGAGCCAGTCTATGCAGCTGGCTAGGAGTTTCTCCAATTGGGCCAGAGATTGATACTCACAATGGAGTTGGGATTTACCTGTCCACATAAGATGGAGTATTGGAAATCATGGTTCTGTATTCTGAGGTTGTCCACACCTGTTAATGTTCATTTGTTTCCCCTCTAATCTTCCACTTGTATTTGCAGGATGGCCCAGATCGATTGCTTGATGCCAGTGGCAAAGAGGAGTCTGAATCTGTGCCAGTTTATCTTCCCAAAGATGGATCTCCAGACGGAACATCAGCCAAACAACTTAACTCTCACCACTCACAGCCAGATACAAGCTTGGCTAATTCTCCTCCCAAGGATGATGAAAAACAGTTTGTTCCATTTGGAAAAATGCCACCTCCAGGGAAGTACAATGATGCTCCACCACCACCTCTATCACAAGATTCTCAAAAGAAAGGTCACAAGGTGATGAAAGACTTGGATTCAAAATCTGCATCAAACACTAAGAAAGGTGCATACGAAGAAATAGGGGATGAGGAGATGGAGTACCCTAGTGTAGCAGCAGCTGCAAAGGCAGCAGCTGCATCTGCAGATCGTGCAGTTGCAGCAGCACGGGCTGCAGCTGGGTTTGCTAAACTAAGTGGGAGGTTACCTAGCACACCTTTGAAGCAGAATGTTGCAATGCAGGAAGGTAGCAGTGAAACTGAGTTGGACAGTGACAGTGATGATGGTGGAGATAAAGAACCTCCAAAACTGGAAGCTTCTCGAGGTCAGTATGCCAGTGACATGGGGGCTCGTAATGAGCTGAATGTGCCAAATAGTAAACCACAGCCTTCTTTACAGCAAAGTTGGAGCCGGGGATCCTATGGGGAACTAGAACCTGAGACACCAAAGTTTTCCACGACATCCAAGAAACCTGTTTTTGATGATG
Organism: Sphagnum tenellum; assembly: GCA_963921925.1. Taxonomy (NCBI): domain Eukaryota; kingdom Viridiplantae; phylum Streptophyta; class Sphagnopsida; order Sphagnales; family Sphagnaceae; genus Sphagnum; species Sphagnum tenellum. Next base: position 20,544,608 of record OY998145.1, read on the forward strand.
ACAATGAGAATCTCCCTGATCATGAAGTCTCATTGTTTTACAGCAGTGTGCAGACCGGCCAACAAAGATCTGAGCACAGAGATGCATGGCCTATGTCCAGGGCTACAAAGAATAGAACTTATAGTGGAGCTGGTGGTACATCTGGGAAGCTTGGGGATGGAGTTGGTGAGTCAAAAAATGGCATACTAAGATGGTACTCTAAGCATGACAAGGATGATGAAGAACCTGAGAAGCCCTACTCTTCAATTGGAGGGACAGAGTACTACTTCGGCAAACATGCTTTGTCTAATGAAGAACATTTTCACAACAATGATGAAACCAAATCTGAAGAGCCTTTTGCTGGTGACAGGTGGCTGTTTAACTCAGGAAAGCAAGCATCAACATTGCGTAACCGAGAAGGTTCACCTTTGTTCATGGATTGAAACTGAAGTGAACCAAAAGGCGGAACATTTCTCCCTCCTGCAGCAAGCTGTATCTGAGTATATGATCAATCAACCACATGGTTGGAAGCTTGCATGCAGAAGGGTAGGCATTGTGTGCAATCTTCTTGTTTGTTTCAGTGTACAACAAGTAGTTAGTCAGGCAGTTTTCCAAGTATTCAATACACAGTTGTCTTTTGAATTAGTTAACAATATCTTATTGCAGCAGCTGTTACATACATAACAGATCTTTAGAAAATCACAGAAATCAGTTTAGGATGTCTACATTATCTGGAGACTCCATCAAAACAGAATTAAACACCTAGTTTGCTGCTTTGCAAGGCAGCGAATCGACCAACAGACCAACAGACCTAATAGGAAGGACTTGTCTATCAAAACTTTTGCTCAAGCTCGAGCAACTGCCTCAAAACTCAAGTGCAGTAATGTTACCACTTGGTGCAAGTTGGATGTCAGACTTCATAGCATTAAATCAAGTAAGTATGGTTTTGACTCTACTTTCAACTCATCATTGAATGTCTTCCCAAGCTTGCAAGTGGCTCCTGAGTTTCCAATGTTTTGGAGTTGTGGAAAGAGGATGCCATTTCTTATCTCAAACTCATAAACCTAATAATGCTGAATCAGATGGAAGGAGTTGTGTCTGCATTCTGAGGTTCGGGAGTTTTAGATCATTTCGTGCATCTTTCCTATGTGTATCTCTTAGTGTTCCATGTTTGTTTTTGCTACCAAAGTGTTTAAACCATTAAGAAGTAGTAATTGAATCATTAAAAATAGAAGGTAGAAGAGGGAGAAAGGCAACAATTGAAATACGTTTCTCTTTTGAAATACATTGGTGATGAAAATTCAATTTGTGTTATATCATTTTTACTATTGTGGCCTGTGCTGTTGGCCCAAGTGTCACCATGTTCTCAACTGATAACTCCTTCAAAAACCTGTTTTTTTGGAATTTATTTGAATTTTCAGCAGCAGAAATCACTAAAGAATCAATCTCCCACATTCTGAATCCAAACCTCACCAAATAAATTCCATTATATCCTGCCCATCAGGAGCTTTCCAACAACACCAAAGGCACATTCCAATTCCTCTGAAGTTTTCAGCTGGATTTAATTTAGTTTTCAGTGAAGAAATCATTCAATATACAAGAACATTTGCACTACAAGCCCAAATGCCATGAAACCAAAGCTGATGCACCCCTCCTCGAGAGCTTTCCAAAGGCTATAAAACCAAGCTAATGCACCCCTCCTCGAGAGCTTTTCAAATGCCATGAAACCAAGCCAATGCACCCCTCCTCCTCCAGAGCTTTCCAAAGAGACCAAAAATGCGATCTGAAGCATCCACGTTCAGTGGATCTCATAAGTACAAAACAAACAAACTACCTTCCTTCATAAATAGATTTTCAAAATCAGATTTTTCTTTAGTTGGTTTATATATGAGTTAGGGTTAGCTTGAACATGAACTTGGAAATGAGGAAGTTGTCTTTGGGATTGTCCAAGGTTCATAGAGCATATTTCAAAAAAATGACCTGTACACTAGTTCCTAGAATATTTTTGTCATTAGAATTTGAAATAAAGTTATTTTGTGAGAACTTGTTAAGAAAATTATGTCCTATTTCAAATTCTTATTTCCTCTACTAAACCACATGGAAATGAATAAAAAAAAGGATTTTTGAATATCTAGAAGTAGCAGTTTTTTCTTCCATTCGTTTCGTCCATCATTTAGTATGTTATGATGACACATGTTATTATGTTAGAATAGGATTGTGTTTTTTTCATTAGTATGACACAATAATTTTCTTAAAATAAAAATTCTTCTTACAAGGAAACTCAAAATTTGATTAATTTTTTTAATTTAACATTTTTTTATGCTTAATGTTTATAATGTGATGTATATGTTATTTAAGGTTGAGATTTGAATTTGTGTGTACTTGTGTGTTGCAAAGTTACCCTTAATGTCTTTGAAATGATCAAAATTGTCATGTAAAATCCTAAGGCTTCTTTCAAAACTATTTTCAAAATTCAAAGGATTATGAGGAAACAAATTAACAATAAATATTTTTTTTAAACCTACAACACTCATAATTTTACAATTTTGTGCACTTGTAATTTGATTTTCCAGTAAGACAAATTGTAGAACTTGATAAATGTCATTCAAAATTGTTTTATGTAGGATTTTTGAAAGTAGAAAATGGCAACATGATGCTTTCTTTTGATAATGGTCAAATTTAATTTCTTTTCCTTTTGATACATCGATCAAACATTTAAACAACACTTGTGTAGTATAGGTATTTGCTAGGTAGATTAAATACATTTTTTACCTATAATTTCAAATTCAATTTTCATTGAATTATTTGAATTTTTACACTTTAGATTTTAATATTATAAAATCACATTATCATACGCATTAAATAATATAAGAAAGTTTGCAAAAAAGATTTTTGAAAAACATTTTAATTTTATTTATTTATAAACATGATTTGTGAAAGCTTATAAAATATGAAGTTGACATATGTTTTAAAAAATTGATGAATTTTTGAACAGTATATTGCATAATATAAATAAAGATTCAAAAAAATCATATATCAATCTTGTCAGAAACAAGTTATAACATTTGTATTTTTAATTTATCTTATGTTTGGCTTGTATTAATTGTTAAGAAATAAAAATTATGTTTATTATTCATTATCAAGTTTTTTTTTCAATAAGTTCATGTAATCTTCCTTAAGTTGGCATAAGATTCATGTAATTTGACATTATCAAAAAAATTACATCTTTAAAAATAAAGTTGAAAACTTTGGATTTTTTTTAATATTATGTCATGAACATCAACATTGACTAGCATGATCTTCAATAACACCATTACTGACATCATCATCATGAATGAATTTTATTCATTTATAAATGGTTTATAGTTCATTTATAGTTCACTTATAATTAAAATATTTACAAAAGATTTTTGAATGGTGGCATATAGAAACTTACATGGATGTTTTTCTTGAATTAGGTCTTAAATGGTTTTAAATATGATTTTTTTAAAAATTTGGTAAACTTTTTGCTTTGAATTTTGTAATTCAGAAATAATAAATGTTTCAAAACATCACATAATGTCAAAAAAAAAAAACATTATTGTTATAAAGAAATTGTTTAAAAGTTGAGAAAAATAGTTATAAAATGTACCTAACATTTGTTACACCAAAACAAAGAAGGTGAAGATGTACCTTTCCTCATGCCTTCCAAAAATATCCCCACAAAATAAGCAAATTAAACAATCCATAACAAAGAAATTAATAAAATTTTATGAACCTTTGACAAAAACAAAATAATTACAATTGGATGCTTGACCAATGTTCAAACATTATTTAGTGCAAAGACTCAGTGTTTGAGGGATGGTTGGACATCACCTGGTACAAATCAAAAATGTATTTTATAATGGGGTGCTTGAACCATGATCAAACTTCACCTTTTCAAAACAGAAAATTATTTTTGCAATCACATATTTAAATCATGATGACATTTCACTTGTTAAAACAACAAATCATAATAGGGTGCTTGAACTATGATCAAACCTTGCCTATTAAAAGAAAAAAAAATTCATAACATGGTGCTTGAACTATGATCAAACCTCACTTACTAAAAATAAAATAAAAATTACGGCATATTGCTTAAATCATAGTCAAACTTTATCTCTTTTAAAGAAAAAACAAATTGCAACAAGGTGCTTAAACCATAGTCAAACCTCACCTATTATAGAAAAACTTCATTTATAATAAGGTGTTTAAACCAAAGTCAAACTTCACACCTCACAAAAATATATTTTCACAACGTGATGCTTAAGACGTGACTAAATCTCACTTATTACAAACAAATTATAATTTCACAATGAGGTGTTTGGTGTTAGATGTGTTAGTTTAGCTATTTAGTTAAGTCCCACTTAGTTAGAGATAAACTAGGTTAACTAAATTGATTAATTTTATTTGAAACCAATTCAGGTGTGAACATGCTTTGACATATTTTATCATGAGATATAATTTCAAGTTGTGTAATTTCAAATCACTTTTGGTAATTTCAAATTCTAAAACATAGTGTTTTCATGTTTGCAGGTTTTTTTATGTTATGCAATTTTATTTTATTTATGGTCTTGTTACTTTTATGTTTTGAACTTGGATTCTTGGTTGTTGTAAGTGAATCACATTTTCAATTATTAAAAGTGATTAGTTGATTTTGTGCTGCAATTAGGTTAGACTTGTTTTGCACTAAGTTTTGATTTGGTTTTGTATGTGTGTTATGCATGGAATTTGGTTAATAGCAAGTTCTAGGTGGTTGTGTTTTGTTTTATGTTATTACAAGTTGTTTATGCAAGAGTTTTATTTGGGGTGAAAACACTATTTATTCATTTATGGGTTTGTTTCGTACGTGAAAGTGATGATTTTGTGAAGGTTTTTTTGTGAAAAACTCCTTTGGGAATTGAACCCAAACAAAGCCTAGATCTTGGAGTTTGGAGCTTACACAAAGTTGTGAAGGGAAAAAAAAACTCTAGAGGAAGGCCTTTGGTTTCTCCTAAGGGCCTCTCTTGTTTTTTATTTTTTATTTATTTTATTTTTTCAACACTCCCTACCATTTTTCTCTCTTTCTGGGTGTTTCTAGCAATTGCATTAGGCGGCAGTAGCATCAAGGAACGCTACCACTGCCATTGCCACAACCACAAGTGCTGCCCAACTCCATAGAACGGAGGGGGGTGGAGTGTGGAGCATGTTCAGTAGCAAGCCACCCATAGCCATGTGTGTTGATGAAGAGGGAGGTAGTGAGTTCCCTTCCTGTCCTTATAATTGGAACTACAACAAAGATAAAAAGAAGAAGAAAAGATGAAGCAGAAACAAAAAGGAGGGACGTGGTGATGGCACGGGTGTGAAGCTCCACAATGCCATCACCATGAGCTCCAAGCTCATCTGAACCTCCCCTGAACATGCAAGGTTTTGGGAGGTTGAGAAATTAGTGAGGCTTAGGGGAGGCCTAAGATAAATGGGTTCAGGGGGTTCAATCCAAGCTTCTATTTTTATTTTTATTTTTCCAAACTTAGGGGACAAGTTTGGCACTAATATGAACCTAACAAGATATTTTATTTTATTTTATTTTATCCACCTAGAAGAATTTTCATCCATAATCAAAATATTCCATACATCCAAGATTTTATTTTTATTTTTATTTTTATTTTAAATGTCATCCAAGTGACCAATTTGCATCCCTGATTTGTATGAAAAATTATCATCTATCCATAAACTTTGAAAGTCAGTAACTTTCACATACGATGTCGGATTGAACTGATTTTTAAGTTGTTGAATTTATCTCATGGAGCTTAAGAGGCCTGCAAGTGTGCAATTTTTTTTGTCAACTACAAGTTTAAAGGTCTAAAAGTTGTTTTCCCTATTTTTTTAATTTATTTTCATTAATTCTTGAAATTTTCATATGCTTAACATATAAGGTCAAATTGACTTGTTTATATCGTTGATTTTTTGGTGAAAAGCATTTCAAGTGTGAATTTTTAGGCCAATTGGAAATAGGAAGTTTTAGAGGTTCATTCTAGGGCGTAAGGTGGGTTTTGGCTAGCATTTTGGTACTAATCATTTTGGGGTTTAACATTTTGCTAGTGAATATCCTTTTTTGCCTCTTATAGTTGGAGGAGTGTTGCAGCATCAACAAATTTAAAGGATTTGAATTCCTATCGTGATTCTTGAGCATGAATCACAAAAGTGAAAATTTGTGTTGTATGATTTGTGCATCTCCATGTGTGTTTGTTGGGTCATGCCTATTTCTTGTTAGCATGTTGGTCGAGTTGTCATATGCTTTTAAGGGGTAGGGGGATTATTAAAATGTGTGCCATTCAACTACAACCTGGGGGTGAACAAATGTTTTTAGGTTGATTTCTTGATAATATGTGCTTATTGTTTAGTGTGAAACTCCAAGGGAAGGTTATGTACCTTCCCATATGTGTCATTATTGCCATAATGAGCTTGGGGGTTGTGCTTGGTGTGATTAATTACCATGCATGGGACAAGAGCACCACCTAACTTTGATCATTGAATAGGTCATGTTTGACTTTTGGTTTACTTGAACATGTTGATTATGTTTTCAATCAGGGTACTAAAAAACTCAGTTGCAAATATGTTTGAATTTTAATTATCATGATTTTTTTTTGCTTGTTCAGTAAGATTGGGTTGATGCCCAATAGACCACCTTATGGTCACAATATGCTTTACTTTTGTTGGCTCCATGATATGTTTTTGTAAATCCAATTGCCTTAACCATACAAGTGTAGTAACCTTAAGTTCATGTTATGAGGTTTGTTTTTCATGAATTTGATTAAGTCAGAACAAGTTCTACATCCTTATGGATTTAGTTTGAGTTATCATAAGTGTAACATCTTTTTGTTATTGGATTTTAATGATGAATATTAAAAATGAAAAAATCCCTAAACCAATTAGTGCCATATACATCCTAGTAACTCAATAATTAGTTAGAATTGTGGACTTACTATCCCTTCCAAAGGGGTGATGCTAATGAGATTAAGAACTTCATCTTAGTAACTGTAATCAACCCAATCACCTAACAGATTTTAAAGAAGGATTAAGATAAAGATCCTATTTTCATGGGTCAATGTGGTCTTTGTATGGCTTTGTGCAAAAAGAAGATTAGAAGAGGATTTGGAAGGGATTCTAAGGGCATTCAATGGGTTGTAATTTTGAGTTGGTGTTAGGAACTCTCTTTTGAAAAGGTGTAGCTGTGAAACACGAGAACAGCAAGAGTACTTTGGCATTGTAATAGTTGGTATTTATACTTCCACTGCCAATTTCAAAGCAATCAGCAATATCCAATACATAGTCTAATATCAAATGTACCCCATCCACTCAGCACAAGAGGGCAAATTTTACCAGCTACCACTAATAGATTATCAAAAGTTACCAATTGCTTCTCTGTTCATATAATTGTCAAGTTTCACGAATAGAAAAATCATGAATGTGGAATTGTAAACTGAAAAGATTCTCAGTTTCATTTAACTCAGCCATTAACAATGGACCAAGTGGATCTAATATCTCAAGTGACAGTCACCCATGAAGATATTCAAACTTCCCTTTCGGGTGACTAGCATTCAGAGGTGCCTGCAAAATCTCAAGGTGCCCCCCCACATTTAGCGTCATCACCTGGGTCCTTTGTGCAAGTTCAATAAATGACATTGATTACCGAAGCCCATGACCCATGAATCTGCCTTCAAGAATAGTCTTATTTATGCCAAAGAAAGAGCACACTCAACAGCTGATGGTTTGATACTAATCAAATTGCACTAGCTCCACCCAAATGTCTTTACAGCCCAGGTTCCAAAGTGGTATTCAACTCTCATTATTCAACAAACTAAAGCCATCACAGGATCTGTCTTTGGCAACCTTAGCTAAAGCTTGGTCAGCAAGCATGAGAATGAAAGTTGCTGGTTAAGTGTACATTCATGAGCCTTGAAATAAATAGGTCTAATATCCAACCTGACATCTGATGGTTAGCTGGGCTCTAGGCAGATACTATCTTCATCAAGTCCTGAAGCAAAAAGGCATGAGAAAAAGGCTTCTACACTTGCACTTACCTTTCAGGTTATTTACCAAGAATGCTCTGGAAGTTAATCTGTGTCACCACCCAGACTCGTGCTTCCCTGCCAAAAGGAAACAACTGTTAAAGTCATCATGCAAACTCTAAGAGGAAATGTGAAGAGAAATCTTAACACCTTCAATTTGGAGATCAAAGACCCTGAAGTAACACATAGCAGATTGAGACGAACATATCAATTACTCGGAATGATCAGGAAAACCAGAAAGGATTTGAACAAGTACATGAGCAGTGTTTCATTCCTTGGCCTGAAAGATACTGGATGGGTTCTTCCAATCAATTTCAGAAAATGGTGGGAAGTCCATTGGCAGTTCATCAGCTGTCAAATATGGCCTACAGTTAAGCACATTTACAAGCTCCTCAAAGACAACTCTGTTTCCTCTGGGTGTGAGATGGAGCCCATCACTGTCATCACAATGTACACACACATTAACAAGAATTAAAGATAGGAACACACGGACACTGCTGAGTGTGAACTGTCATAGATAAGCAAGTGTGTCCTGTGGATGTACAAACAGCATCTCCTGTTTATGATGAGAAGTGCCATTGTGATTGGAATGAAATTAACCTAGATGAAATGGTTGTGAGTGTTTGTAGAGCATGCCACTCTCTTGCTACCTTCAGATTCATTTCACCTTACAAAAGGTACAAGCTTGTTGTTTCTCAGTGGATTAGGCTATGAAGGTAAGCATGTTCTTGCCAGCCCAGACATGTTGCCTTTCCAGCAGTCAGGATCATTCATGTACCAACCTGAGATAAGCCTGCTGCCAGTTTTGTGTCTGTTGAAAGAGAGACCACAGGTCAATGACAGGAACACCTGCTTCCTTGGCCACATCTTTGCAAGCCTGTGCATAGAGCTTTGTAACTTCATTGGTGCGCTCTGGAAGCTCTTCTGCTTTATCACCATATGTTGTCCTGTCATTTCAATAAACCATCAAACCTGGACTACCAAGTATCTCAGCCACAGAAAGCATGGAAGTAGACTGTCGCTGACCTGGCATATACACAGCGTCCCACCTCATCAACTGGAGGAGGTGTGATCAATACCACCACTGTTGTTTCTGAATTGCCCTGCACCCAAATTGTTGTTGGTAAGATAAGAATCAACTGGGAAGTCACTGGAAACCATTGGTCACTGGATACCACTGCACCAATGTCCTTGTGCCTGTTGAATCAAAGAAGTGATAGGACACACAATCCATGGAGATTTTACACAATGCATAAATATTGCAAGGAGCCCACACACCCAATCACACCAGCCATAAAGTTGACCATCCTGACAAATCAGCAAGTTCAAAATCCAAAAGAGAAAGGAAGGTGGATGAACTCTTGGAAATCTTTCAAAATACTCCACAAATCCATCAATTCTGAAATAATGCCAGTCAATTGCAATCCCTTCCTGATACTAGCTATGTTTGATGAAATTAGGGAATTGAAGTAGCTGCATGGTTCCACTTTCTAGGAGATGAGTAAGATAAGATTGTTGATTGCAAAGCTGTAGGGCTGACCTTTATGTGTGACACAATCTGATGCAAATTTGCCTTGTACTCGGAGATAGGAACATGCTGCCGCTGGCTGCCGCGGTCTGGCAAAGCTGCATCGTTTGCTCCAAAAAACACAGTCACAACTTCAGGTGCTGAAGACGACTGATTCCCATCATCCCAACCAGCCCAAAGGAAAGCTTCAGCATGTTTGAAGCAATGCAGGTCAACAATACCTTTTGCTCACTTCCTGTCCAAATTTGCATTACATTTTCAGGTAAGCAAATACCCAAATCAGATCTTCACAAGATCACAGCTAGTTCCTGGCTCTCTGTGTAAGCACTACTTTCCAAATGCTGAAACAAACAAATTTGAAACCAAAGATATTCTCCAGTGACTTACCACCTTTGGGAAAACCTTGTCCAGAAGCAACAGAGCCCATCTCGTGTTGTATCCACTGTATCCCCGCAGAAACACATCTGCCTGCCACCCAAAGACCAATCAAAGCTCCGCTTGTAAACAACCCCAAAAAAAAAATCCCTCAAGAAGACCTAAAGACAAAAACCTAACGAAACCCTAATTTCTTCGCCCCATGAAAAAAGAGAATAGGAAAAAACCCTCCTCCAATGCCCACAGTTCAAAAATTTCCGGCATCTTCATACCACCATCCCTCTGCCACACATAGACACTACAGAAAAGGAAATAAACGGAAGGGTGAGAGACAAGAGAAAAATTGAAAATGAGAGAGTTGGGACATCAAAGACGGACAAGATAAAACCTACCTTACGGGAGTAGAGATCGGCTAGCGCAGCTCCCCAGCCTTCATTTGCGAAGGAGTGTTGTGTAATGGAGTCACCAAACAATACAAAATGTGGACGCAATTTTGCCATTTTTGCTCACACGCAACAGCAGCAGCAACCACAGCAGCCAGCAAGCAAATCTGTGGGGGGAATGTGCAACTGAAAATGCAAGAAGCTTTCACACTTTACTCAACACCATCCGCAAAGAAGCAAGTAACAACAAACAAATGCAACAACAACAAGCTCTTCTGACTGCTGGCTGCTGCTGCTCGTGGAAGAAGGGATAACGGCGGAGTACTGCAAACCTCAAGTAAAACGCCACTTTTGTACATGATTTACGATAAAAACACAACTTACTTTTGTACATGACTTTCAATAAAACACCACTTTTTGTACATGACTTACGATAAATTTTGGAAGCGCTTTGTATTCTGGCGACAAGCTCGAAGGCAAATGTCTAGATATGGCGCATTGTTGAGAGGGTCTTTGAATAAAAAAATATGATGAATTTAGTGAAATTTTTCTATTTGGGACTTTGGCTCCTACTAGGTAATAATATTAGATAATAATATTATTTGGCCCCTACTAAATTGCAGTAAATTTTTTTAAAGTGGTGGCAAAATATTCCTCTGGCCTCAGAAGAGTTTTTTTTTAGGCAATTTTAAAAAACATTAGGGTGAAAATATAGTGTTTTCTGAGTTTTTAAATTGCTGAATCCTGGAAATTTTTATTTATTATTTCAAAAAAATCAACAGAATCCATACTAAAGTTCCAGTAGGTAGCCAAAAATATAGAAGGATGCTTAAATTTTTTTATTTTCAGATATATTTTCTCATCAAATCTGGGTGAATCTTCCTATGGATGATTGCCACTTCAGCTACATCAAAAAATTGAAAAAAAAAAGGCACAGCTTTAGACCACAAATTAATATCCACTTGACATGTCTTGGTGTAAAAAATTCAAAAATGTCTTTTTTTTTTTTTTTTTTTAGTTAGTGCACGGCAAATATTCAGCATAAAGTCGATAGGTAAGGATGCATGAGTAAGGTAGAAGCACCTAATATGTTATTGTACACTAAATTGCACTCTATTATTGCATGTTATAATTGTTCAAATCTTTTGAGAATGCAACATTACAATAATAATTGAATTAGGGTTGTTTTAAAAGGTGTACAATGTGACTTGGAGAAGTCATTTTAGGATTAACCTTTTTTAATTAATTAATGAATGTTTTGAATCTTTCTTCTCAATAATGCTTGAGATACATTGAAAAAATTAGGAGTAGATGCAGTATATATGTACATGCATATATATATATATATATATATGCAAACCTTAGCTTGGATGACCACAACACCATGACAACAACATTGTTTTCTAATTTGATGTCAACATTGAAAACTAATTCTATGTAACTAATTTTAATATACATTTATCTATCAATGTCTTTTGATCTCTAGTTGAACTATAATTGACTTTTGATTTAATTATGAATGAGTTTTGGAGTGTTCTTTTGGTTGTTGTCATATGAACTTCTTGGGGTGAACTTCTTGGGGTGCTGATACAAATTTGCTCAAGCAACTAATTGCAAAAGAAAGGTCTAATTGTGTGATTTTGTAATTAATCAAGTTGTCAATGAAGCTCTCATATTCTATCTATTTTACATAATCAAAATCCATATTAATGAACAATTGAACACCTTCTTCAATTAAAGTTGTAACAAGATTGCAAGTTGCCATTTAAAATTTATTTGGGATTTTTTATGCATATCTATGTTGTATTAACACAATCCTTTAATTAAAATACAATAACTCTACACTTATGTAAAGTTCAATAGTGCCCAATCGAGAAATTTTGTAATGATGTTCTAATTCTTCTTCTATTATGAGGAGTTTGGAGGCATCATCTCCAATTAACAACACACTATTTACATATAATATTTGAGCTCTATGTTGTTATGCACTATCCTTGACAAACAACTATTTTGTTTTTTTCTTATGTTTTCATATGGTTCTCTATAATTCATCATTATTTTGTGTCAATGTCAAATTGAATTTAAATTAATATACATTTCAAGGAAATTGAAAAGACACATCTTAATTTGCTTATTCATACCCATGTTGTGGGCAAGGAAAAATAGTGAAATAGTTAAAAATGGAAGTAGTAATTTAAAAAGGTGGGAGATAGTTATTGAAGAAGTTGATAGGAAAAGAAAGTAGGTATTAAAAAAGAAATGAAATAGTTAAGCTTGAAATTGAGGTGGTTATCTAAATTGTCTTTGGGCATTGTTCATGGACGACCATATGAAAGATTCCAAAACATCCCCTATATACCACTTTTGATTGCTTGTCACTAGAATTATAATAGTATAATGTCCTTCAACATAGATGTTGTAATAAAGATTATGGTCATGACTATTTTTCGATTTTTCATAGGCCATGATGTTGGATGAATGAATCAAATTTAGAGTATCAAGTTCTAGGGGCTTGTTGAAGCCCATAAAAAACCTTTATTTTGCACACTAGATGTTTTCCCCCTTTCTATTCAAATCCTTTTGGTTGCACCATGTTCTTCTTCAAAATTACCATTCAAAAAGTAGACCGCACATCCAAATACTTGAACCTTCAATTGTTACCATGATTTATATGGTGATTCATTTTATGGTAAAAGAAAAAAAAATCTTATTAATCAATCCCAATAGTTTGTTCAAAATCACAAGCTGCCAACCTAGCTTTTAACTTTTTGATTGTTCCATTTGTTGTTAACTTTTTATTAAAAACCCACTTGTTGGTAATTCGTCTTTGTTTATAAGTAGGTCTTATAGCTCCCAAATTATAATTTTCATTATTTAATCTTATTCCTATTTGCACAACATCCTTCTATCTTGGGTTAGATACAATTTTTTCATATGTGATTGGATTTTTCTTGACTTCAAAAAAATATATGTAATCCTTCAAATAGAAAGGTGCAATTCAAATATGTTATGAAGGTTTTCACTATGGTAGTAGGAATGATCTAGTTGGTTCCATAGTTGTTTTTGGTGGTGATTCAACTTCAGTTGCATGTTGAAAAGATTGCATTTTATATTGTTGTTGGTTTTACAATTGGATTATAAATTTCTTCAGGCTATGTTGTCCCTAAGAGTGGTTCATCTTGTGAAGATTCTAAGGATGAAAAACCAATCCCTCAATTGTAAAATATAACTTCCTTTCTTTCAAGGCAAAAGATTTTAGTGTGGATTTAAAAATAAAATCCCCCTTTTATCATTATCTTATGGTTTGACGGATTAAAAACTTTGTATGCATTGGAAACATCATCATAACCCATAAAGATTCCACACAATGTTCATGGATCTAATTTACCACCTTTTGTTTTGCATATGTGTATCTAAGGAATGCAACCAAATATTTCCAAATGTCTTGGCTAAGTTAACTTGCAATGTAGATGTGTTTTGGAGTCAATAGACCATTTGATTTAGATGCATTATGATTACTCAAGTGGGTTGCAGTGTTCACAACCTTTAGCCAAAGAAAGTTTGGTAGTTGATTGCTTGTATTAGTTCATTTTGTTATGATTTTTTGTCACGCTTTTCTTGGGTGCATTTTCCTTGTGTTGTTTGCTCAAAAGGAATTCATCACAAATCTCCATAGTAATTAAAATGTACAAGGCATTCCACTTGAATGTTCTAGCTTAGAAAATTGATGTAGTCTTTGGAAGCCAATAGGGCCCATCTGCTTGTGCCACAATTCTATAGCCAATTGTAATTGTACTAAAATAAATAGTGATGTAGGTTGCTCATGTTTTGGTGGCATCGTTATTTCCAACTTATACAATCCATTCATTATATTTCTATAATCTATAGCCGATAATTTATGAAGTGTAATTGCTACAACAATCCAACATGTTTGTTTTCCAAACATTACAACATACCCCATGTTTACAATAACCCTTACTAACAAGGGATTTCTTTTTATACCAAGCACATAAACATTGTTCATGGTCTTTATTTCACCTTGGCATGCAACTACAACATTACCCTTGCCATACACCTTGTGGGTGTGGCCAACAACAAATTTAACACTTGTAGGGTTTACCACCCTCTTTACATTGTTGAAATTTCCAACTTTCCCAATTACATGGGCAAAAGTCCCATAGTCAAGGTACAAATTACGATTATTGATTTGATCTTGTTATTGTATGGTCATCATTGTTACCTTGAACTCCTAAAGATTGGGAGGTTCCTCCTTTTGTTTAAATAAGACTTGACACATCCTTGCGTTCTTTCACATGAAGAATATTGAATTGTTGACAAGGTTCATTTGGCAAGAAGGGACATTCCTTCCCCCAATGCTTGGGTCGATTATAACAATTGTAGTTCACAAGGTGTTAAAGGATATTTTGATAATAACCACAACTTGAAGGATTGTTTTGCTTAGCTTCTTGTACTTTGATTTGGAAACCCCTCTATGGGTTTGATCCTCCTTGGCTTCTAATGTTTGTTCTTCTTTTGTTAGTTTGATCTCCTTATATGTGTTCAAGTTTGTTGGTGAACAAGGTTTCATTAGTGGTATGAAACTACTTACTTTTATGTCATTGTTCCTCCAAAAGCAATATATCTAATTGAAAATTTGTCAAATGTAGGCATTTGATTTCCACCTAATACAACTTGAATGAAACTTTCAAAAGATTTTGACAAAATATTAAACTTGATTTGCACAAATTCATTTTTTTAAAGCAATTTCCTAATGTTTGAATAGTTGTGTGGTGATTTCCTTAATCTTTTTCAAGAAATCAACAATTAGACATGTTTCTTCCATCATAATGGATAGTAGTTTGTTGTTGATGTAAAAATTGTGAACATCATTGTGAGTTTCAAACAACTCTTGCAAAGCCTTCCAACAAGTCCATGGATCCTCCATGTCTACAACATAAGGGATTACATGATCTTTCATTGAAATGATTATTATTGCCAATGCATTGTATTTGTGTATGGTTGTTATACATACAATTATGACTATTATAGCTACATTTTCAATTGTTGAAGCTACATCTTCATTATTTCATAAGGCTTCAACTTTTCTTATGTTGACTTCTTGAGCTTGTGCACCTAAATTTTCTCCTTAGTCTTAATCACATGCAAGATTAATTAGATCCAAAAAAATACTTTCATAAAAATAGTAGTCATGATTTTCATGTTAGATTTCATAATTGAACACACATATTAGTTTGCTTCAATTCTTGATGGTGATCATGTTTTGAAAATTTCTGAATTCATGATCAAGAATTCTTCAATTCCTTTTTCATTTGAGAAAATTCTAGAATTGCTAACATTCATTCAAAGAAACTATAACGTTATGAAATTGAAGAAGACACTCTAATCTTCTATCAACCTTGCTTTGATACCATGATAGTTTTGAATCTTTAATTTGAATAATGCTTGAGATACATTAAAAATATAGAGAGCAAATGTTGTATATATATATATATATATATATATGTAGACCTTAGCTTGGATGACTACAACATTCTGAGGACGACACCATTTTTTAACATGTTATCAACATTGAAATTCATTATACTTTGCTAATTTTATTATTTTAATATACAATTATCTATTAGTGTCCTTTGTTTCTATCTAAATTACGAATGACCTTTGATTTAACTATGAGTGACTTTTGAAAATCTTCAAGTGGGGGTAGCATCCTTTCTCATTGAGGAGCCAAATGCGATCATATTAAGATGTCTTAACCCACACTTCACATGCAATTTAAAATGACAACCTCTTTGTTTAAGGCGCCTTAGCTATTTAAAGATATACACCTAAATTCTTAAAAGTTGATTGTTTTTTCTCTCTAAAATGTCTTCCAAATTCAACTCATTTAAAATTTCAATTTGAGCACACATTGCCTTGATTTTAAGATCCTTGTTAGATCATATTAAAACTCTCATTTGAGGATTTTTGAGATATTACATAAAGTTGATCCTTGTTGGATGACATTAAATCTCTCATTTGAGGATTCTGAGATATTACACCCACCATTCAAAGGGGACTCTACTCACCATTTAGAAAGCCCCTAAGATAAATTTTTCAAAGTCCAAAAACTTAACTTTAACTTGTCTTGTGTTTAAGAGAAGAAAAAAAAGAGAAAGAAATATGTAATCTGAATTACTCACAATGTTTATTTTGACAATTAAATTACTCACAATGTTTATTTTGACAATTAAATTACTCACAATGTTTATTTTGACAATTATGGGCGCTTTACCTTAATGCCTTTTTGAAATAAGGGGTTGCTTTGCAAAGCAGGATTTAATTGTTGGAGTTGAATTTCAAGGATGCATTGCACCTAAGCTTTTTGCTTTATTTAAAATTTGAGAATGTACGCATTGTAAATTGTGATGTAAAAATAATTCTTTCCAATTTTGTGACATTGAAAATTTGGCTATTTTTCCACAAATAAGAAAAATTAGAAAACAATTAATTGTGGTTATTTACCAGAACTGGGTCTTTAATGTTTTTTGAGAACCATGGTTATAAATCCTAAGAACATCCCTGAGAATTGCCTGGGGTCTGTTCCTGCTTCTAATGACAGCCAAACAACACTGGCAATATAATTTTTGGATCAAGAGCTACCAAACTAGCCTACAACGTGTTGTGAGTGGCATTGAAAAGGTTGGAGGGCATCAACTTGGAACCTCCAAGATAGGTTGTCCTATGCAAACATCCAAGTGTATTCCCTACATTTACAACAAATGGGTGAAGTCGTAGATGGTTGGTGTCACTTGGTGTCACTTGCATGGAGTTGTTTTGGCCAAGATTTGCAAGAAAAGAGGGGACACAAGATATTGGATTCATGTGTGGACTTCTTCCTATTGGGTTGATCATGCTGTACATGGTGGCAACAAAAACCAGTACCTATGAATCTAGAATGTCCTACTTCTGGACACTCTTGTGATCTGAAACTTGCATTTGTAATGGCTGTACCTTGTTGCCAATTGCATTGCACACAACAGCTGCTGCATTGATTTGTCTACACCAAAAGTTGCGCAGCATCATGTACATAATAATGTCATATACGTTCCTGCACAGACAACAAGCAAAGAATTTTGAAATTAATAAAAGCTTGCTGATCAGGCACACCCTTAGATGGCCCCAAAAAGAGCAATCATGTCAGACATGTGCATTGATACTACAGAGCCTGGAGAGTCCAGTCCCTTGTCCAAAACCAAATGTATAAATCACAAGGATACTTACTTAGCTTGAGAAAGCAATTTTCTTCATCTGGGTCCCAAGAAATTGATTGAAGGATGAGTACCCAAATGCCTTAGGATTCTGTCAGCTTCTCAGGACAGAAGTACTGATGCCAATGAGGCGGCCTCCTGGAATGCCATTGCCAATGCGACTTGCCATTTACGGTTACGCCTGACGATAAAACTTTTCTGTTTTCTCCATCCTTGTTTATTGCCATGTCCAGAAGAAGCTGCAGAGCCGTAAAACAATTGAAGGATTTTGGTGAGCCCGCACCAAGATTTTTCCTACAGAATGGTGCCATTGCATGAGGTGATGCCGCGTGAGAGCAGTGTGCATGGGCCCACAATAGCACCCATTTCCAAACGTCTTCTCTAATCTACAACGTGGCCACTGCATGCTGCATCCCTGCCTGGTTTCTCTCTCCGGTACGCCAGATGCTGCTTTCCCCCGTGCTATACTTTTATATACGCGGTGTTACAGCGACTGGGCATTTTTACGCCTGAAATGGCATCGCCATTGCACTTTGTATTTTTGTCCTGAATTTGCAGTCACATTATGTACTTATCTTGCGGAGGATTTGCATACAAATAGCGTTCTTAGAGTTGTAGATTTCACCAACTGTTGCCTTTCTCTACACTTAGAATTATCCTGCCATTGTCAAATTCTTTGTGTTATGGGGGTTTCGTGGAACTAGATCGATCAAGTGCAATTTTGTTTGTTGAACGGATCTGGATTCTGAATTACATACATTGTTATTGCGAGTCCTTTTCGTACTTTTGTCGTTGTCCCTTCCCCGGGATATATTCCGTGCAGGATTGATCACCGATTTAGCAGCCAAGAAAGGATCGAACATGGCCGTAAACCCTTTGGTTCATCATCGTCATCATCATGGAAAGAGAGGAAGAGGAGACAGCGACTTGTGGGAGATGAGTATGGATCCGTTCGATATCTCGCTGAGGTCGGTCCTTGACGATGACACTCCCGCTCGCTGGCGGACTCGAGATACTCGAGCCATGGTCAATACCAATGTGGACTGGTTGGAAACTCCGGAAGCGCACATTTTCAAGGTAGATCTACCAGGTAATCAGAGACGTCGTGGTTGGACTTCATGTATGTTTTGCTACCTCTTCGATTCTACACTTGAGCGTGATTTTCTTTTTCAGAGATCATCACAGAAAAGCTTTAAACAGAGGGACCAGAGTCAAACTTACATTGTGCAGACTAGGACACAATGATTGATGAACAATTGAACTCGGTGCAAACACTGCCAAATGAGCCACTAAGTGTGTGGACAATGCCTAAGATTGTAAGTTTAAATCTTTGAAAACTCACAACAAGAGTAAAATAATCTGGATTGCCAATTTTTTGAAATGAACTTCATTAATTATAAAATTTCAATCATCAAAATTTGATGCAAATTGATGATGTTTCAAGAATTCTTTTGTGTGTTTTAAAGCACTAAAAATCTGCTTGTGCACACCTTATGGAGCTGCTTGTTTAGGTGCCATAATACTGACATGGCTCTTGGTAGGACATTATAATCCCAAAAAATTGTTTCCTGTTTGTTGGACTTAATCTACTTTCAATACCAACACTTTGCCAATCCTGCTTCTGCTTGTAACATCCTGTTTGGGTTTGTTGCTTTCTCAGCATATTGATGACCTTGTGAATCTGTGTTATGTAGATTGACTTGTGACCATGCCAGTGTGAGCAAGGAGTAATAACTCTGTGAGCCATGTTCTACCTGTGATAACATTTGTAAAATTATGTGTCAGGTGTGGCAAAGAACGAGATTGAGGTAACAATTGAAGACAACAGAACACTCCGCATCAGTGGGGAGCACGGAACTGAGGAAGTGAAGGAAGGTGACAATTGGCATGTCGTGGAACGTGCTTGTGGGCACTTTGTGCGGAGATTCAGGCTACCAAAGAATGCGGATCTGGAGAGGATCGCAACAGAGGTGAAGAATGGAGTGCTGACCATTATAGTGCCAAAAATTGAACCACGAAGAAAACAAGAACGTTGACAGATTTGAGGTTACTGGCCCAGTGGACCAAGCTGCTAGTGGCACACAGGAAGGAGCATCAGCACCTCCTACTCCAAAAGAACCTGCCAAAGAGTGCCCTCCAAGACAGGAGGAGACACCAGGTGAAGCTCCGGCAGGGGTCGCTGCTGCTGCAACTGATGAATCTGGCCAGTAGCAGAAATCCCTGTATTGCAAAGCAGCAGGTGACACAAGTCAACTGGATTTTTTTGCCTTCATCTGATGACACAAATGTAACATATTTCCATGTCTATGGAAGAAGTTTTGTGCAGATATGAACAGACATCAATGTTTTGTGAAAAATGGTAAATACAAGACACCATAGTTCTTCTGCCTGTCTTTTGAAGTTTATCAAATGAAGAACGTCCATATCTAATCTGAGCTATTGCAAATTTGCAACACAACATCAACAACAGAGATGCATAGATTTGCAAAGATGCTTCCATGCCTGGTGCACAAGTATGGCAGGTCCTCCACTCAAAGGGCCCTAGGTGTGAGCAGGAGAGCCCATCATACTAGCGCACCTCATTCATTATGCAGGGTAATGCAACATTATGTCTACTCTTCCCACATTGGATGAAGATGGGATTTGACATCCAAAGATAGCTCTCCCTTTCTCCTCTTCCTCCATTGGATGAAGATTCCAGTAGAAGTCCTGAGATGTAGACTCTTGTTTTGTCACAGATATCTCCGCAGTTTTCATTGCTGTTTTGACCTTTGGGTTTGCATCAATGCCATGATTGCTCAAAGTTTTTGAGTTGTCTCTTCATTGGTCTCCACAATTGTCAAAATCTACATCACAACCCTCAAAAACTCTCAACTCTCCTCTCCAGCTTGTTAAGAAGTTAAGAAAACAAGAATTGGACCAGATCGTCAACCTGACAGAGCTTTTTAAGCTGGAATTGAGGCTGCATGAACAGAAGCTCAAATATAAACTGCACACGGTTTATCACAAATTTAGTTCCAGCCCACTTCTCACATTAGAGCGAACCATAATTCTTCACAGAATCATAATCATGGCGTGCATGATCATGTAAGGATGATGTGAGTATTTTAGCCAAGATAACATACCATATCCCTCACATTTACCCTATTGACAGATAAACCAATAGTATGGTTATAGAGATTTCAGATGTGACAACCAAGAGTGTACAGGAAAAAGAAGAAACCCTAAAGATCATAGAGAGAAACAATAACCTCAGGAGCGATTTCAACAACAATCACATCTTCAGAGGCCAACAATAACAATATGTACATAGTAGTGATTGGCTATCATAACATCCCTGCTGACTTTACCAGCTCCTTGTGGCAGTGTGTGGATGTTAACCAATGTACTGAGTTTCTGTGGCAAGATCAGCATCCTTCATCATGCTGGCTGGTTGAACAAAGCCTAAAAAAAGAAGAGAAGACCATGGAAACCAAGAAGAAAGACTGGAACACAAGGAGAGAGAGACAATGCAGCAAACTTGAACAGCATGATCTTTTGAGGAGGATAAGATGGGCTTCGTAAAAGCCTCACAAGCATGACACTGGCAGAAACAAACCCTAATATTCCAGCAAGAAACAACTTATAGGCTACTCCCACAAGCATTAACAATAATGGATAGAGTTCAAAGATCTGATAGTCATTTTGTCTATTGAAGGTGACAATCCCAACGAGGTGATGCAATGGACTGGCATGTAAGCAAAGGAGACAATCTCACCTGCAGAAATAGTCAGAATAGAAAGGATCCAGTAACCACATTCTTTGATGTCAGAGAATTGAGGCTCAACATGTAAGGTGCAGCATCAAAGCGAAACCCCAAGAAGCATTGAAACCAAAAAGACTATCCAACTTCATCAATCAAAGATACTGAAATCTCCAGAGGTGTAACAGTACTGGAGAAACCTTCATTTGAACAAGCATCTCACAGATTCAATGCAATGCAAACAAAAATGGTGAACACATTGTTGAATTCCTCAACAAAACACATTCAGTACATTCATATAACATTATGAAAAAAAGACACAATATGCCTCAGAAGGAATCCTGAAGATAAACTGCAGTTCAAATCATCCTATTCCCTTGAAGAATCCAGAAATGATAAAACTGCAACATGATCCTGTAGACTGAACTCTAACGTGCAGACCACATGCTTGAAGCAAAAAGCACTGAATGCAAACTAAAAACCTTGCAAAAGTGTTCTACAATGGAGTACAGAGGTGATCTCCTTCCTTCTTCCTCTCTGTATCTCTCTCTCTCTCTCCCTCCCTCCATTGTGTCCATCTCCAACTCTCATTTCCCCACTTCTGATGTGTGAACCTTACAACCTGTGGACACACTGACAGAGGAGGACAACAATGCAATTGATCAGAACCTAAATCCAGAAATAGAGATCAAAAGCAAGCCAAAGAGATTGGTGAACATTTCAGGATTTGAAAAGAGCTTGGAACCCATGTGCAGAGTTTATTTGAGCTCATCTTCTTCCCCATCTGCAGAGTGCATCAAACTCATGTTCCTCTCCTTAACACTCCAATTTCATCACATGTCTACACAGAAACAGAAGATTCTGCTGGAGATTTTCTTCATCATAAACAACTCTGGTTGTATCAGATCTCTCTGAAGAGAATAGAGATTCTGCTGGGATTTAACTTGATGTTCTACCAAATCATCTCCATGTACAAACAGATGGACCATCTATGGACTGTGCTGTGTGCAAATCACATGAACAATCCATGAGCCCTGTGCAATGAAGTACATATGTCTTTAAAGAGGAGAACAAAGAGTACACATCTTCAGAAGACTCACTCATCCTTTCACCATCTTTCTGGATGTGTTGCAACACATTTGCATCTACATTTGCACAATTGCACACAGCAGTGATATACTTGGAACTGGAGCATAGACTGGTGCAGATACAAACCTTTCATCATCACTGTGCACTTCTTGCAAGTGCTTTTGAAAGCTTCATGTTTCTTGTGACAATTGGTGGAAGTACTCCACATTCCAGTCAACAATTCTAAGAACAGAAAAGAGGTGGAAAACTCAATTGGTGCAGAAACATTTGCAGATTTTCATTGACATCAGGACATTGATCGTGGAACAAGCAAAGCATATTACTGCTTCACTCTAGAGAAGAACTTGCAAACCCTTTTGACTACATTTGTCTGCAAAACGGCAGAGAAAAAATCCAGAAGAACAATTTCAAGGCAAATCTTATGTCTGTTCCGTCCAAACAAAAACATACATGACAAGGATGAGTATGGTCACAAACAAACTTGTGACTTCCACTCATTCAGCAATGGCAGGAAGTGGCAGAATGGATAGCAGTGAATCTGCTTGCCATTGCTCCCTCATTGACTTCATCAGCTCCTAACATAGATGACGATACAGTAATCTGCTCTTTATCTCCAGCAAACTATTATACAAAACTCTGCGTCCTGAGAATTTTGTTGCATTTGTAGAAACTGTGATGGGAAATATTTGATCAAGATTCAACTAGAACTTAAAGAGATAAAAAGCGAATCAAATAAGTCAATAATATCCTCATTCAAGCTGATCCAAGCTTGTGAGTATAAGATTCATTTTGATTTAGCCTGCCCCTGTACAAGCAAGCATCTAAGCTCAAGGCATAGAGAGGCCTACTTAAAGGGTGCCGATTGGTGCCCCATGCACAATTTTAAAAACATATCCTTGCAAAGCTTGCCTTCACTGTATTGAGCCATGTAGAGAGCACATTTTAAGAGGCAAACAGCAAAGATGGATGGCAATAATACTCTGCTCTATTAGATAGCCAAAGACCTGAACTTGCCAATACATCATAGTCTCCTGCAGAGGATACCAAATTCTCCTTACAGAGAGTTACCATACCCACTCAGCTATGACCCAATCTACATGAACTACAAGGCACATTACAGAATATCATCCAATTGAGACAGCTTTGATCCAGGCCCATCATTGACTCTTTGATTTTTGCTTTTGAATGTCATAGTTGACACACAAATCTGCTGCTGTTTTGATCTGCAATCACCCGCATGCAACATCCAGATTTTCAACTCAGAAACTGAAACCAAGTAATGTTTACACAGAGATCTCATAGAGTGGGACTCAGCAACACTAATGCACACATTTGGATATCTTGAAGTCACACCTGTACTACATTGACTAGTTGTTTGATGACACAGCCAGGCAAAGAAGCCAGTAGCAACACCCCAAAGATTGTCTTAGCAGAAATGGCTTGTATCGTCACCTGCCCACATTCCAACAGTGATCTATTATTCGGTAAGAAACTGTTATCAGTTTGGTCAGGAACTTGGCAAATATCTCTGTATGCATCATTTCTGACAAGAATTACAATCCCTCAATACTTACAATCTAAGTATGATTGCGTTTGAGACTTTTAATCCAAACAAGAACAAGGCTTTGTGATCCAGTTGAAGCAAGCCATCTCAACTATACCCAAAATGAAATCCCAGTACACATATGACTGTGGAAGCATGCAGCTCATGAGGTTGCAGAATGAAGACCTATTAGATTGTTTCACCTATCAATAGACAAAGAATCAATTTGTATGATATAGGGATTGAAACAATTTGGTATGAGTTATGAACCTGAAGTGGATTTCCACCTGCACCATCAGTGGCAAGCATGTAGAGAAGCAGGTAAGCAACCTGGCCTCCCCCATAAACCATGGACCGCCACTAAGTTCAGAGTCCAAATGGAGACACAATGCAACAAGCATGTAGAAGATGTATGCAACTAGCCCCTCACTAAAAGTTTCACACTCAAAATTGCATACAATTGATTTGCAAGAGCAGATAAATACAATAAAAGTGTGTTGCAATACTCCTTCATTACAGTAACAACATACTGTAAGGGAAACAATCAAGAGTTGACCCTACAGATCTCAGCATTAGTCTGCCTTGAAATTTTCCTAAACTGATGAATATCTGCAAAAAACCTTGCCTCAGTTGCAACACGCAAGACATTCAGACAATAATGGAAGTGTCAATACCTCAGCACCAATGCAACAGTAGCCCATGAAGTACCGGTTATGATAATAGAGGCGCAGCAGTGTGCTCTTACTGTCACCCATGTCCTTATGACTTGTCTTGCTTGATAAGAACGTGCTGCAAGCCAACCCTGAGTGCTTTTAGTTTTTAATCTACTCCATATAAATAGCTGCAACACACAAGTTGTTTGTAATTATGATGGCAGGTTGAGGAACCTGAAGTCAAGATTTGGCTTAAGGTATGGCAGTCACTCTTCATGTGTGCAAGGAAGCAATACAAATACAGGTTTGATCTGGAACTACACAAGAAGCTTAGGACACACCTGTACATTTGAAGCCAGTGGCTGGAGATGTCCAGTGCTAAGAGACCAAGAAACAGTCCATACCAGGCCCTAATCTCATACATAAACACTGCATCAGCTGACAAAATATGGCTGATGCAATTGCACATTCAAATTGCAATCAACGACATAAAGTCCAAAGAAAAAAGTAGATTCTACAGACAAAAAACACAAGTTAATGAAGGAAGCAGAATTCATGAATAAAGAGCTTGTGTAAAAACATTCTCAATGCATTGAAGCTCTAAAGATGACTAACAAGCTTGTGGAAACAGATAGGCACATATAAGAACAACAGAATATGCTTACTTGTAGAAATGTGTGAGTAGCACTAGGAGTGCTGCAGTGCTAACCCTGCAGTCAATCAAAAGTCACTCTTCAGAAAAATTGCAAGTCAACAAAATGTGGATCTGAATATATAGCATCTCATTAACACTACAACAATTACTGGAATTGAGTTGGGGGATAGTTTGATGCTTCAAACAAAATGCATGTGACTTGCAGCAACTTGCTGAATTCAAAAAGTCATGTTACCTGTCAGTCACCATGTCCAGAACAGCTCCAAATGTTGAGGCTATTATTCCACCCAGCACCCACACATGCAAAAGAACTCTCAGACTCTCAAGAAAGTGCTCAGATGAATATGTACCTGGCTTTCTCTTCCAATGCAGCTGCCAAAATTAGCAATGGAATTCAGGTCTAGTTTCCAAACATACAACCTCCATGGAGACACAATTTAAATGGAGAAACCAGTCTAGAATCCAGGCAGACAAATCCCTGGAGAAATGTGGCAGAAGCCCATGACTTTAAATCCAGTGCATTGAGAGAGTGAGAGAGAGAGAGAGAGCTTTGGAGGGACACAAGAAACAGATGGGAGTGGGAGAGAGCACACGTACTCTGGTTCAGCATGCGAGCAAACCGACCATCAAGCTCATCGCAAACAAAACTGCATTGGAAACAGGATACATCAATCATACCACCGCCCCTGTCCTACTCTCTTAGCAGGAAGTAGGGGTTCAATCCAGGAACAAAATACTGTTGTAGGGTTTCAATCAGAAGTGATTTTTGTACAGATAAATGTTCTCCCAAGCTGCCTAGAATGAGAAAGAAACACTGCTCAAAGCTGATGCAACGAAGAGTCTCTTCTACCGCAACAACAACGATTACAACAGATGGTTAGTCTCCAGAATTGGTTGGTTCCAAATTAGGTGCAAAAGGGGAAAGACACTCGCCAAGCAAAAAGAGGTGTGCACAGGCTGCTGTAACTGTATGACACGATGCCACAAATGTGTCAGATATAGTAGTAAGTACCTTATGAAGTAGAGTGTGACAAACAAATCCTTGTTCGTGAATGCCACTCCAAAAGCCGTAGCATTTGCCAAAATCCTTGCATAACCTGTTGCAAACAAATTGGCCCTCAAAAAACAAACATGGCTCCACTCTCATCAAGATCCATTCTGCTGTTCTCACTCTCTCTCTCTCCGACAGACAAGCGGGAGGGGTAGCTGCTGCACCAGCAGCATCTCTTTTCTTTTGGAGTTCATTGCAGTAGAGAGGAGGGGCCAACGTACCGATAAGGTTTGGGACATACAGGTAGATAGGCCATGAACTCTGTCGTGCGCTTGCGGATGCTGGTGCTGGCACTTCGGCCATAAAGCAAGCCTAGACTACCAGCTCTGCGGCTTTCTTCCAAGAGGAAAGAGAGAAAAAAAGATGCAGGATTAAACCAAAAAAAAAAACAAGAAATTCTTCCTCCTTCTCTACAACCCACGGATGAAAGAAACATAAACAGTTCAGGGATTGATAAGCAGAAGAAGAAGCGTCTTCCTTCAAGGATGTGCAAAAACAGAACAACTCCGAGCTTCTCCGTCTTCTTCTTCTTCTTCACACAAGAGTCTATTGCCTATCAAAATGCTTCAAAGACTCCCTTTCTTTTCTTCTCTTATCCTCTCTTCGCTTCTTATACCTATCAAGTAGTTTTGTTTATGTGGATTCTGCCTGCAACAGTTCAATGCTTATTTAGCTATTAGCAGAGAAACCCTAATCCCTGTTTCAGTGTCTTTCTTGTTGCAATGCCGTTGCAACAGTGATATTGAGTTCGTTCCTCCACCGCAACACTCCTCTCACTCACTCTCTCTCACTCTCTTTCAAACGTTTTTTCTGTTTTTTTTCCCACCTCGAAATCCTATTCTTTCTGCCGCTGAATCTTCTTCCTTCCTTCCTGTGAGAAATAGCTATAAAAGTAGTTGCACGCGGGCCAGCGAGCGACAAGCTGCAAGATCTGAAACTCTCTCCACACACTCTCTCAAGAAGTGAGCAAATTTCCAAACATCCAATTCGGGTTTTACACCTTACACTAGGAAGGAAGAAAGGGCCCTTGCGACCACGCCTCCCGTCGGCTTTGCAATGGTCCCCCTCCCCCCTCCCCCCCCCCCCCCCCCCCCAACAAAGAATCCAAAAAGCAGCGGGATGCTACAACGATGAGGAGATTCCGTAGGCCATGGCGGCCCAAGCGCTCAAGAGTACTTAAGTAAACCGCCCCTTACAAAACCCAAAAGAAACCCAAAGGTTTTAAGTGGTACTTAATTTGTGTGAGAGAAGCAATCCAAAGTACTAAAGTTTTAAGTTAAAAAGTTTCTTTTTTCCTGGCGAAATTTCACAAACTCTCGACTTCAAAAATGTAAAGGATATTTTGTTGCAAATTCTTTAGTTTTCAGAAACAAATCACCAGAGAAATGCTTTTTTGGTGGGGGAAAGGGGAGGGGGAGATTTTCTTGAAATTTGGAGGAACATTTGTTTTTGGTGAAAATTTTCATCCAAAATGCAAAAAAGAAAAAGAAAAAGAAAAGGGAATATCCTGCTGCAATATTCTCAATTTTAAATTGAAAAAATTTCACCACATTTGGAATCTGATTTGAGTTTGGTACCATCTTTTTCATTTTTTTTACTATTTTAAAGTATCAAACCAAGATATGAGTCAAAATGTGGCCAAATTTTTTTTTCCACCTATTTCCTAAATTTGGGATTTTCTCCCCTCAAAAACCAATGTGATGGAAAAAATATTTCACATTCGTGTGAAATTTTGCATTAAAAAAAAGGGTGACTTGGAGTCTCATCTTTCTTTCTTCTGGCTAATTTTCACCAACTGGCAAAAAATTAAAATTTGAATTTCTCAAAGTGCAAATTCAACTAAATTTGCTTTTTTTTCCTTCTTGAAAATTTCTCCAAAATTTCCAAAACCACAAATTTAATTAAAAAAACTAATTTGGATGCAGTTTTTAGTTTTGAGGCATTTTCTTTGTCACATTGTTTCGGTTTGGACAATTTTTTTTTACAAATTAGTGGTGCCCATTAATGCTAAATCCTTTTTGGGATGATCACCACCAAATAGTGCTACCCCCATCAAAGAGAATAGGACTAAAAGACTGGACAAAAAAATCCAACACCGAGTTACTACTACTCACTATCACATGTTAATCCAAAGCAAAAAGAAATGAAAAAGTAAAAGAAAAGTGGTGAATCTTTCTTTCTGCATGAAGGCAGGTGCTTGCTACCTATTATTAGAGAGGCCTTTGTTTGGACTTTCGAATTTGAACTCACAATCTTTCAAACGGTGACAATCTTATTTTTTGAAATTTCGCCAAAAAGTGAAATTCAAAGTCCAAAATTAAAAAATGAAGTGATTTCGGAGTTTTTCTATAGCCAAAAGAGAAAGAGAAAAAAAAATTGTCTATTTGATTTTCAGTGTTAAGCCAAGAATATGGTAGTATGATTAAATTTCATATATAAACTCATAGCTAGATTTGGCTAATTCTCCCTAGGAATGGTTCCCACTTTTTTGACATCTTCCTATGCATGTGGGAATTGGAAATAATGATTGACTTGTTTTTTTTGGAAGTGGGAATAGGGTTGTGAAGATGGGAATTTAACCGAGTGGATAAAAAGACAACTAACAAGAGGAAAGCTAGAGAACTTTGGGTGGTGCAAGGATTGAAGTGGTTTATGAGCCAAGCTCATTTATTTTCTTTTCTCTTCAAATTGGCATTTGTGTGTTTGGTTTGTTTGTAGGTGAATGTAAAATAATGAAATGATGGAGTTGTTTTATGTGTTACTCAATGCATTGTGGTGTGTTGTGCTTTGAAGATAGTTAGTTGGTTTAGTAATTTTGTTATAGCAATTTTTATACAATTTGATGATGGTAGGGGAATTTATTTTTCAAAGGTTGCCATTTGTTATCTGACAATTATGACAATGACTAGATTGTTATTTGGATAGGGTGGTCATTTGAAAATAAAAGGAGGTAATGTAACGAAAATAGGGGACTATCGTAGTAAAGAGCTAAATCACTTTGACTGAAGGTTTTAGGAGGTGGTGTTTAGTTGTGGGAAGAATATTTGTTGTGAAGAAATGTGAATATTGTAGTACCTTTTCAGGTTTGGCATAAATTAAATTATTCTCAAATTTGTCAAAACTTTTAGATATTTGTAGTTGGGTACGATTTCATGTATTAGAGTAGCTAACCGAGTTCGATCACTGATCCTCTTCGATCACTGGCCCAAATTTTTTTTTTTTAAATGGTGAAATTTCACCAAAAAAAAACATCAAGAAATAATAATAAAAAGGAAGGGATTTTGGAGTTTTTCAATAGCCAGAAAAGAGCGAAAAATAAAAATAAGAATTTCAGATTTTTTCTATTTGACTGTCAGAGTTTAGCCAAGAATACTGTAAGATGATTAGATTTTTGGACTTTACATACGTTTATAGCCATATTTGGCTAATTCTTCCTACGGATGATCGCCACTTTTTCTCTCGACATCGTCCTCTGGAGACGATCGCCACTTTGGCTAAAAACAAAAATTCCTTGAAAAAAAACAAACACTTGTCCGCAGTGGAACCCCCGAGATGTTTGCCTCGTGCCACTACACCCGTCTGCAAGTGGCGATGGAGGGGCGAAACGTGAGGTGGAAACAACACCAAGACCACTTTCTCTTCTCTTTGTCGGTTTCTTCTTCTCTGCACTCCTCGCGTGCTTGCGGAAATCAAGCGGAGGAGCGCTTCTCTCTCTCTCTCTCCGATTCGATCATGTCTATCTGCGCACTACTTGTCCTTTAAGGTTTTGCGGGGATGAACATGGCAACATCATTGTCTTCTTCTCCCCGTAATGTATGTATGTTGTGTTTCTGTTCCACCAAACCCTAAGAGCTCTCATTGTGTAATCTTTGAATTATGCATGTCCTCCGGTTGTTTTCTTGCAATGGCCTGCTGATTCCTTCTCGCATCGGCGGAGGCTGTGGCTCTGAAAAGCATGTGACTGGATCCGAGAAATTTCAAACAATCCCCGGGTTGCATTGGAGTCCCTTGCCATGGCCAGTGCTTGCAGTTGCTGCTGCTACTGCTCCTGCGGCTGTGGAGCATCAGTCCGGTGAAGCTGCTGCTGCTGCTCCTGCAATGGCCGCATTTCCTGCTCTGCGCTCTGCTGACATGCCTGGCTGGACGAGCGTGCCGCGTTTTAGATCCGAGCAGGAGGAACAGAATGCCAATGGCAACCATGCCAGCAGTCCCTCTATGCTGGTCTTCTCAGGTATTAGCTCCGTCTTCGCTTTGATCAATCCATTTGTCGTGGTTACCAATAAGAAGGTTCCTCTGTATATTGGGATAACAAGCCACATTGTTGTGATGGAGTTTGATAGCTCTGTTGTCGTGAAAGAGAATTGGCAACTACAGTAGCTAAACTTTCATCAAGATGTGATCTTAATCCCCCTGAATCGTTGAGCGATGGTCAGAGTTTTTCTGGGTTTTGGATTCCTAGGCCAATCTTTGAATTGAAAGCATGCACTTTGCTTACACAAAGTGAAACAGGACATTGAATCAAATGTGGAACTTCGACTTTTGGAATCCTGCAACCTGATGCAGTCAAAACTTTTGACATTGAGACCTGAATTTCCTGTGTATGGGATGATGCTTGTGATGACAAAATGGAAGATTATTGTGATTGTTCTTTAGCTTTCAACAGTGTAAGATTTGCTACTGATGATTTGTTTTGGTGTGATATAGTTTTGTAGGAATGTTGTCTACTGTTATTTATTTGCTCATGAGGCTGTCATTCTTGGTGAACTGTCTTTTGGCTGCAGGTGGGACTGCTTTCAATGGAGTTGTGGTGGAATTGACAAAATTCACAACACGTATTGCACATGTTCTTCCTGTGTCTGATGATGGTGGAAGCACTGCTGAAATTGTCCGCGTTCTGGGTTTGCATGTTATACCTGTTTCCTTCAAGTTATGCTGAACATGTGCAACTCTATTGCTGTGGGCTGTATTGTGCTTTTGTCTCTAGTAAAAACCTTTCATCATTCTTAAACTATGCTTGAAATGTAACAACATGATTTGTGCTCTTTTAGGGTTCTGTTGTTTCTTTCATGGTTGATTCCACTCGTAGTAATCTCAGTACAATCCACATTTACCATCTCAAATGTTTGTGGAGAATATCCATTTTCACAGCTTCAAGGATGTCACATGTAAGTATTTTGAGTATTTTGCATTTTTTAGGAGGTCCTGCTGTGGGAGACATACGGTCACGTTGTTTACGGCTCTCAAGTGAGAGCTGTGCAGAAGCCTTGGCAGTTAAGCGGCTGTTGGGTCACCGCTTGTCCTCGGAGGATAGTGTCGCAAAATCTGAGTGGTAGCACAATACAACCTCGGATCACTCTGTTGGTGCATTTTCTCCCTTTGCTGTACATATGCTGGTGTCCTTCCCATGATGTGTCCTGGGCTTGGCTGGGGGCAGGGTATTCAGTTTGACTTGAATCAGAAGTATGGAGAAGTTCTCAATACTTTTGAAATGTTGTAATAAGATTTTTCCTTTCAGAAAGAAAATTGGATAGTTTTTGCCCCAAGATGATGTGCAGTGATACTTCTCATTAGTGGCCACAAATAGTGCATCTTAATGTAACAGATAGACTGTGTGCAAAATTTTGTAGGTTTGCTTACTCCAAATTAATGTCTGTCCAGGTATAAGATTGTGGAAGGGGATCATGAACTCTGGGATAGTGTCTCTGGTCCTTACAGGGAGACCATCCGTGCATTTCTTGTTCATTTCCAGAGTCAGGTGGGTCCCATTTTGCAGGTAGCACATGATCTTGCTTCTTGAATTTTCAAGTAATGATGTTGCACACTGGTGCATTTGTAAAGAGGCAATGTGCAGATAAGTTCTTGAAGACCAAAAATAGCCAGAAGAGTGGTGCCTGTGTTTAACCCTGCAGAGGAGCTTGTTTTTGCTGCAGAGGGGGTGCATGAGATAGGAGGTACCCAGTGCCATGTCTTTAAAATAATATATGGAGTCACTGTTTGGCTCAGAGTTTTAAACAGTTGAAATATTTCCAAATGGGCTTTTTTGGTGGCTGATACAGATTCTGAGGCACTCAAGTGAGAGATTTCGCTTTGCAAATGGCAGGTATTACACAATTCTTTATCTTGATTCAAATCTATTGCAAAGTGCTAGAGTGCAACCAGCTTATTTTGTTGGCGGGCACTCATATGGTTGTTCATGTTGCAGCATTGGGAACTTTTTTTTTGCTGGAGCACGCATTTTTTTCCAGTCACTGGATGCAGCAATTTTCCTATACTCACGAGTCTCACACATTCCAACAGAGAGCTTAGTCCTTCCTGCTATTTGCACGAATGACCGCCTTACACTTGGCTGTGAGTTACATGTATGTATGGAGCCATGTTTTCTTTGCCCCCCAATCGTACTTCAAGTTGAAGCGTTCAACCTGTCTTAAACTTCTCTTGCAGCATCAGGCTAGAAAAACTGCAGGACAGCAACCTGCTTGATGACAAATGGTATTGTAGTTTTTTGCAGAATGGGATGGTAATCAGAGGGCAAAATGCCATTTCTCATCCTCTGGTTAAAGATCCAGCAGGCAAGTTGCCACACACAGTAAATAAGGTGGGTTTGTTTCAATATAGCTGACATTTTGATGGCTAGTAGTTATTTCAAATAGGTGCTGTTGTGTTCACAAGACATGAACAATGTGTGTCACTCAGTTTGCATCAACAGTGTATTTGATGATTGTCATGTCATGGCTTTACTTCAGGTGTGGAAAGTGGATTCATGTTAAGGGGATGTTAGGGGCAGCTATTGTAATTTGCTACATTTCCGATGTATTTGATTATCTAGACCTACTATCTCTTGCTAGTAAGGGGATAGCCTGTGGCCTGAAAGACGGAGGTAATATTTTTCTCTGTCCCCAATGTACTTCATGCACATCATCAAGGCTATCAAGGTTTTACTAACTGGGATGTGCAGATTGTGCAGGGCTCACCACCTCTGCCATCACCTATAAAACGGATTTTCTACATGTCTAGTGAAGGGACCAATCTGCACCATGAGGTCAGTATGCAATTCTCTCAGAGAAAGAGGACAATGGTAACAGATATGCCCTATGGAAACCTGAATGAAATCTCATTTTCTAGGAAACAAGGCTTTGTTCCAGCTTCTGTGTAGCCATTTAACTTTTGTGAGGATCAATGTGGTTTCATACCTGGTGTCTTTCTGGCAGGTCTTTCCAGCTGTGAATAGAACAGTGTTGGAGCAGCTCCTTCAGGTTGATGCAGTTGTATATGGGATGGGATCTCTGTACACGTCAATTTGTCCATCACTAGTACATATCTGATTCTCCCTCTGCTCCCTTTGCAAAAGTTTGATTCTAGAGAAAACTTGGGTGGCTTGAAATTGGGTGGCTTTGTCAGATTAAAATGAATGTGCATTCAGTAAAATCCCTAGATGTTTTCCAATTTTGGGTCCTTATACACCATCAAATGTGTGGCAAATACATCCCATTGGTGACCCATAGTTATGCTCCTCAGAAGGATCCTTGAGAGTGCTGTTTGCTGCACCAAAAACCTACCAAATAAGGAAATGGACTGCCCCTATAGAAGTGGATGCCCTCAGTTAGCAGAAAGTTTTCATTGGAGCCATTAACTCCAGAGTAATTGTCATCAAGTTTCAATGGTTCCATTTTTCATTCCTCACCCTCAAACCCATTTGTGCCAAGGAGTCTTACATTGACATCAGCTGTTGATATGCTGACAGTTTATCACACCTCGTTGTGCATCAGGTTCTGCAGGGTGTGGGGGAAGCATTATCATCCCGTTCTTGTCCTAAGGTTAGACTTCAGTATAAATGGGGTTACCCATATGGTCTTTTTGATGGCCTCAAATGGTGTGCTGGTGCAAAGCTTGAACAGGTGATGAGATAAACATGTTGGGATGAGAGGGTGCAGATTTTGATCCTTAATGGCACACATGATCGAGAGACTGCAGGCATGTCTGCTTCAGATTTTGTGTGTGCTATCTGTGATGCTCTGAACCGAAAGCATTGTGACGATCCTTGCCTGACTTTGAATCACCCGGTGAGTTGTGCCAGAACAGACTCCATTTCTAGCTTGTACATGTGAATGCCTGGCTGTTTCATGCTAAAGAAACCACACATCTATGATTGTAACATACAGTTTGCAGTGTGAATTTGGTGTATATGCTCACTTAGCTGATCAGAGCTTTGGTCCAGACCTTCATGAACTAATGCATTGTAAGACTGTTCATCAATGTGGGATTTTACAATTCAAGGTGTGTGTAGGAATAGCAATGAAATTCTTGAGAAGTCATTAAAAAATAATCAACTTTTAGATGAACTTTTAGAAACAAAGCTAAACTGTTTTATGATGTAAATCTTTTGTTTATGAAACTTTACCCTTAGAATTGATCAATGTAAATCCCAAGAGTCCCTAGCAGGAGCTGCTTGCAGACACTTATTTCCTTTTATTTGCTTGCATTCCTCTAGAATGTGTTCTTCTGTTACTACTGATTGCACCTGTTGTTGGGAACTTATGTAGTCTGATTTTCAGTCAACATTTGGTTAATCCCTATGTGAGGAGATTGTAATCTCCTGCAAGTTTTAGAAGAACGTTGCATGGTTTATATCTGATAAGGCTCTCACTTTATTTTTCTATTCCTGTCCTATCTTCTCTGTTCTCCGTCTCTTTGCACCATTCTTCACATTCTGTAACTGTACGTGCGCAGGATTATTTAGTGCACTTGCATTGAAGACATAGTTGTGGTCCTTCATACTCTATTTCAAGATGCCTTCATTTTGGGTCAATAGTCCTTTCTGTTAGAGACAGCCTTCTTAAATTGATGATTTCATTGATTCTATTCTATGGTTGACTGTTGGATGCAGCCTAGTTTGTATATCAGTGTCATGCTGGTACCAGCAGGGGGTGAGATACCAGTTGATCTGGGGAACTTGGCTGGCATGGGAATCAAATATGTGGTATGTTTTCTCCACTTCATGCACATTATGGCTCCATGGAAGAAATTTCCAATGAATGTGCATGCCTTGATCTGCTCTACAGGATGTCTTGAGCTTGGGAAAGTTTGAATATCTTAGAATTTAGGACTGTATCTCATAAATATTCAGTGCATTGACTAGTAGAGAGATTACCCTTGACATGAACACCCAATGGAGTTTGCAGAATTTGTTCCTATTGTAAAATCTACCCAATAATGGTACATCATCCTCATTCAGCTTTCTCAAAGGATCTTGCCTGCTGATAAGAACTGTAATGTTACAATAACTGTTACAAGACTATCCGGTGTATCCTGATCTGTATTTGTTCTTATGGCTTGGTTGACCACAGGTCACTGTTGAAGCAATCCATGAAGAGAGTTTGGGAGTTCTATATGAACCCAAGGCCTTGATTGCAGCACTTCAGATGGCTGTCAGCACCCATCTTCCAGTCGACTGTAAATTGGTGCCAGATAAATCAGATAACTCACTTACAACCTCAAATCAAATACCATAATGCTAATCAGTATGAGGATCTGGTTGACACTTGAGTAGGTTCTTTATAATGGCTTGTTCATTCATTCACATGTTAAACATGCCCACACCCTTGTACTGTAAAGTCTCACGCATCATGGGGCATATTATTATGTTGGAAGCAGAGAGCCCAGGAACGGGGAGAACTTTTCCAGATAATGATAGACTAAGAGAGTCCCTTGCTGAGAGTTATATCACATAACCATTTTAAAGAATCTGAGAAGAAATATCAATATGTTTCCTGCATATATGCTGTGTGTATTTGAAAGGATGATTGTTGAATAACAAGGTTGGGTATTGGATTTTCCAGAGTAAATAGTCATGAGATGCTAAATTTGTTTGTTTAGGGTTTAGGATGACTGTCAATCTGGTTGAATTTCCTGTTCAATGTAAGTAAAAATAGTTCTATAAGAGCCTTGGTAGCATGGCAATGGTGCGATGTTTTGGGTAGGCTATAGAATTGGGGGTTGAAATCTAGTGAAAGACCTTCATCATTTTCCATGACTTAAATCTTGACACATCTATGGTGTTATATATGGGTTGTAGTTGTGATTGATAGTCTTCTGAATGTCAGGGTAATTCATTTACATTTGTGAGAGTTTGCCTTCATGTAATGTTGTGCAGGGTGCATATCGTTTTGCTCCCTCCAAGGGTTGTGAGCCAGTAATACTAGAGAGAAGGGCTGCTCCTAACAATTCACCACCACATAGTTTTTGCATTTCCTGTGCTGTACTGGCACTTACAAAATAAAGCAAACTATAACTGTAGGAGTTTGAAAATGAGCTTGTAGTTTGGTAGGTAGGTTTGTAAAAGAAAGGGAGGCAGTTATGCATGCCTCACTTACACATCCAGATATGGACTCATTTTGATTCATTAACTTGTCATCCATGTTGGTGAAATTTTCATCAGTTAGTGAACTTCACCCATGTCATCCAATTTCATCAATGGGGAATCTTTTAATCATCCATCTTGTCAGCAATGTTGATATTGTGGTTTTCATTCATGTGGGGTAAAAGCATGTTCAGGTATAAAAAAGAATCCCAATTGCTGTTTTTTTATGTCTTCAAACCATTAAAAACAGCAATAAAGTAGTATAAGAGTTTCTTGAATATTATCAGTATGTTATGTATATGTTGTCTTAAGCTTTCAAGAATCTAAGGCCGTGTGTTGGGAATTAATTGTAACATAAAGTGTACAAAAGTACCTTTGGAAATGGATATTGAATCCAGCTAAATTCATACTTGCAATTATGGAGTAAAACAAACATCCTGTGTACTAAATGACATTTGAATAGTGCACTTGAGTTAAACGAAAGAGAATACCTACTACTAATTCAAGAATTCATGGGGAGTTTTCATTTATTTGGCTTTTTGTACTTGTCAAAATTACAAAAAACGATTCTTTCAAACGATTCTTTCATGCTTGACTTTTTGTATTTGTCAAAGTTACAAAAAACTATTCTCTCATAATTGACTTTTTTCAAAAGTTGTGTCTTTTAGAGACTTTTCAAAAATGTTTTTTGAAAAGCTATCTTTCGTAAAGCCTTGAAGATGATCACACTTGGGCCAATGACACAAGGGCCCACTAGTCATATGAAAACATGAGGTGAACCATCACACTTTGCATATTATTTTGCCCAAAATGTTGTACTCTTCAAATATGAAAAGGTATCAAGATGTGCTTTGCATATTCAAATACGTGTGTAGATGAGGAAAACTACAAGTATAAAAAACATGCACAAAAACATAAAAAGATAATTTTCTTCACATATATTCAGAAAAGAAAAACAACCATTCTCAAAACCCCATGCAATTCAACTATGAGAGATTCGGAAACTTTTTTTGGATAGAAACCACCAAATTTCTTCATTAGGTGCTCAAAATATATAAGCATGTTATCTATGATATAATTGTTTTTGCTCCATTGGATTGTGGTTGATTTCCACTTAGTCAATTTTAAAACACTAGTTGAGTATTTAACTCCTATAACATTTAGTCCCCCATTTTATGACATAACAAGATACAACCAATGTTGACGGGCTACTATTACTATTTTAAAAAGTAGTTTGGCAAGTTACTCTTTCAAAAGCATTTTGGCACCACACAGGGTATCAATACTTTTAAAAAATCAGATTTAAAGAACTTGTTTGCTCTCAATTTCCTAGTCAAACTAATATCCCCAATTACCAATTTAACTTGTTCATTTCTTTGGTGTTAGTGCTTGCATTTTATGCATAAGGTCGGTTCTGAAATACTCACCATGGAGGCTACCTGGTCTGCCACCCACCTAGTTTTTAAGGATGTCTTTGTTATGGCCTTATTATGTAGATAAGGAGGATGAGACATTTGTCCTTCCATTGTTAACATGGCACATGCCAAACAACTACCTGGTTAATAGATTTCTAATATCAACAACTTATTATTCTAAACCATGTTATGCCAATTATGAAATAATTGTGCCCACAAAAGAAATGTGAAAACAAAAGCTTTTCATGATACAATAAGTATGCACATGGTGAAAATTTTGAAACCACACAAACATAGGAGTTTCATTTGAGAGGTGTTTTGATGCTAGGAATCAATAACCGGCAAAATGGTCGTTGCAAATCCTTTTTTGAAAGGCACAATGTTTTGAAATATCTTTGGCAATCTTGTGTCAAGAAACTTACACTACTTCACTGAGGGTTTTGTCACAAGGGCATGTAGAGGCACTTCAGTCATTGGTCCAATGATTTAGGGTTTAGGATTTAAGGATCAATAATCTACTTGCATGAAAATTCCAAACATCCATGTAAGTTATGAAATTTTGATAACTTGATACTTCAATCATTGGCCCTATGATTTAGGGTTTAGTGATTTATAATCTACATTGATGAAACTTTTGAACAACTCCATTCCTGACCCATAAGAGTCTCAATAGTTTTTTTGTAAGCTATGCACCAAGTGAGAAGGTTCTCAAACCAGTTTTCTTTTAAATTCAACATTCACAATGTTTTCTCATAACCATCCAAACTAGTTACAACTGTAATTGTTGCATAATCTCTTCATGAGCTACATTGATTGGCATTGTGATATTAATGCCCTCAACAAATTGTAAATTGATTGTATATAATTGGGCTCAAACCAGTTTTCAAAAAATTCAATAAGGGGCAGTGTTTTCTCAATAACCGGCCAACGCTGTTACAAGTTACAACTGGAATTGTTGCATAATATGTTCATGAGGTACATTTATTACCCACCATTTAAAAACAATTAACAGTCACTTGTGCCTCATAATTAATGATTTAAAGATTTTAAATATTCATAACTGGACTTAACTCGAGGAGAATAATAATGCAGGGTGTCTTTCAAAAACCTGAAAGGAATCAATAACTTTTTATTCCTGGAGGAGGTCACAATTAGGGTAGGGCAATTCATTGCACATTGTTTGTGTGTTTTGAGGATGTATCATTTCATAATTTCTGCACAACTGCTTTAGATTGCAAGGAAAAAAAGAACTCTTGCCTTGTAAACTTAAAAGATTGAAGAATGTTTGTCAAAGTTTAAAGATTTGGCCTTGTAGGATATTGATAAGCTTCCACATGTATTTTTAAGGGGTCTTTCAAAACCCCTGATAAATGAACTTGTTTGTAGTCGTCTAAGTTTATGTTAAAGAATTGAGTCTTATACATGGTTAATTGCATACCCTAACCCCTACCCTCACCTCATAATCATCCCTCTTTGGTTTTTAAGACCTGGATCAATGTTGGGCAAATATTCAAAAATCAAGATATTCACCCAAGATATTTGAATGAATATCATAACTGATATTTGATGGATATCAAAAATGATATTTAACAGATATCATTGTGGATGATATCCAAGTCAATATCCAAGTTGCTGGCTATCACCCATCATGATATTCGACACTTTGATATTCAAAATTATGTTGGATACAAAGATGTTGATATTCGACTTGGATATCAGATCCAGAGCTAGATATCATGGTTTCTAGTTACTAGGTAGGTTTAGTTACTAATTAGGTTAGGTTTGTAACACGAGCCATTTTTTTTCCATTTTCTTAATGCATCTAGGGTGACAAGAATCCCTATACAATTAAAAACTGTTTTGGAGACATATTTTCAAAGGTCTCTTCAAAGTATTAGTTAGTAATAATTATTATTGTGGCTATATTTTCTTTTTTTTTAAATTATAATTTTTTTGAATGGATATATATTTATTCCCTTTCAACAAAAAGATGTTGCCTTTTGGAGATTTTTCGCCCCCAAATAAAGACTAGCACCCAACTTAATTGGCAAGTGAATTTTTGAATTCCGAATTTGTTGATATCTGACTAATAAATAAACGATGGATATCTAGAAACACTGATATCCGGATCGGATTACAAATGTGAAAATCAGATGTTCGACCAGGATATCTGAATTTTATATATATATATAATATCCTTATTTGATAAATAAAAGAAGAGGAAATATCCTTATTTGATGGATGTCCCAACACTGACCTGATTCTTTGAACTTTTTGTTTTCAAATACAGATGACCACACACTGGTAAAAACCTGGGCTGATTATATTAGTGCAATTTGGGGGCACCTTGCACACCATAATTTCTGGGTCTAGGGCTTAAGTGGGAAGTGGGAGATTTCCCGATCATGGGAGCAGGGCATATGAGGGAGGTCAGTTTCTTCTAATGCAACCTCAGCTGTTCATGTCATTGTTTTGTTACAAAGTGGAAGGCACTTTTGAGGTACTCTTATAAGTGCCTTCCCCATAAAAAAGCAAACATCCCTTACTTTCTGAAGTGGCAAGAACATGTGGGTTTTATCTTGATCTCCAAGCCAGAGGAAATGGAAGACAGCCATAGTCCTACGACTGAGTAGTAACCGTGTTTGAGAGAAGTCCCCCAAGCACATACCTTATTCTAATGACGAATTCATCCTCGTGTTCACCATACCTTATTCTAATGACGAATTAATCCTCCTGTTCACCATACCTTATTCTAATGATGAATTAATCCTCGTGTTTTGACATGTGCAGAGGGCGGTTACACTTTACCGACTTATCTACAGTATTCTGGACAGAGCCTGAAAATAAGAAGGTAATATGGCCCCTGGGGTGCCCCCCAAAATCTAATTATTCCGAAGTCTTGGACCTTTACTGG
Organism: Sphagnum tenellum; assembly: GCA_963921925.1. NCBI lineage: Eukaryota > Viridiplantae > Streptophyta > Sphagnopsida > Sphagnales > Sphagnaceae > Sphagnum > Sphagnum tenellum. The sequence continues at coordinate 20,585,629 of OY998145.1, forward strand.
GCAAAAGTCACTTTGAGAGGCATGTCCTCAAAACCAGGAATCAAGATTGAGAAATGTCAAAAATCAACACACGTTTTTTTCCATTTCGGGGCCCATATATAAGATGACAAATTTCGTTTTCACAATAGTGAGCAAGCCCAGGTAAACCCTGATGCTTGTAGTTCACCGTGGTGACCTAGCCTGCAAAGGATAGACCTTCCTGCAGGCAAAGAATGTATATAGGATACTAGATGCGTGCTAGCTAAGTAGATCACTATATTAAAAAAAAATTATGTAGCTAAAACGGAAATTCATCTATAAGAAAGTTTAACAAATATTTGGTTATATGAAATGAGATTTAAGAAAAAAATTTAAAAAATGTTTGAGCTTGCTTTTTTTTATTGTTGCCCATTACCAGCTTATGGAACAAGGTCGAAAGCCTGGTAGTACTACTAGGCTAGTACTGTGCTTTTGACACATTCCAAGGTAGAACATACCTGAGCAGGTCTTACTGCACAAACCAGATCCTACCGGCCCTAGTACAAACTTCTAAGGTCTCAGGATGGAATTTGGAAACAAGGGCGTTGGAGGTGAAAACAGGCACTAACAGGCCCAGCGTCCAACACGGTACTACCCCCAAACTTCGTACTGCCTGGCTGGGAAAGGGCGTTTTTATGGATAGAATGGGCCCTACAAGACCCTACCACAGAGTCTCGTACTACAAGTGGGCTTAGTACCAGGCTGGAAATGCTTTCCTAGGTAGAAGGGGCCCTACCGCCCTACCTGTAAGTATATTGCCAAACAATGTACCTGGCACCGATAGAACATTTATAGCTTAGATGCTAAGGACCATCATTGCTTCACTGTGGATAACATAGTTTGGATGATCACTATTGAAAGCGCTGGCCACAATAGCCATGGCAGCTGCTGTCGTTGCACCGATAGTCAGGGCACCCTTCACTTCACGCATGGAACCACCTTAATATTATTATCATTACTCTCAGGACCCATCCATGGTGGTGAAAACCCCTGCCATTTCACCACCCTTTGTCTTGCACCTGGATTTGTCTTAATGGCTTTGTGTTCATGTTTTTAATCACATTTTTCGATAAACACTTAAACTATTTACTTATTGCAAGCCATGCAATGGTCAGTTCTAACATTCATCTCATTTTGTATTCTATCGAGCCTTGGACTAACCTTATTCCTACATGAGTGGGACTAAAATTCACCCTGGACATCCCAATTGGTTCAAGACTTTGTTGGTCAAAATTACCAATTTTTGTCTCATGGTCTAACCACCAAGGACTTAACTGGAGAACATCTCCTTGGGCTCCCTTTTTTAAAATTTCATTCCTCACACTTACGCTAATCATCACAATTGATCTCAAACTGAGAATCAAACCCAACTTAACATTTAGACTTGTAACTCAGTTCCCCAAGAAGTCCACCTTAAGATGGTCCAGACTTGAGTCCTGAGTAGGCAAGCCCTCTCACTTGAGGATTCACCTAGAAAAGCATGTCACTTTGTTTCACGTCCCATGGGTGTTGTGGAAACGTGCCCTGGGTATGGGGCGACAAAAAGCAGCTGCCTTGACTATTCTGCTAACCCCATCTACTAGGTGATGATCACCCAAACTGTTGACAACTCAAACTATGTTTGCCCTCTGAGTGGATCCACACAACAATATATGCCACATATTAAGTTTGGCAGGGTTTCATGAGTTACTTACATTTTTATGGAGTGAGGAGATTTTTTTTTATCTCGACATCTATAGAAGTGCAAGTATCTAGCAATTTTATTCAATAGACTCCTGTAAAAATCCCTACTCGCTCTTAGATATATATGTCCTGGCTGTAATCACTAAGTTTCAAATCACTCTCCTCTCCTCGTCACCGTCTCCTGTCGCGCTTTTCTTCTCTTTTGAGCTCCTTCAGGTCCCTTCCACAGCCCTGCAGTAGTTCTACAACTCCTCAGGTTGCTCTGAAGCTCTTTCTTCGCTAGAATTGGTTCATTTTAGACTCCCGTCTATAGACTTTCCAGTACGAGGTCAACCTTCATTCAAGTGTTTATAAGCTAATTCATTGAGCTGCCGACAGGTCCTCCTGCACACTGCAGAGGAATTTTATTGTTTCAAGTTTTAAAACTTAAGAGTGGTTGCTGACATGGCGATGGCGAAGGGAGGGAGTTTGGTGGCTAGTGCAGCAGTAGCTGCAATTCTGCTGATCGTGTGTATCAGCAGTACGCCGGGAGTGAGTGCCGACACCCTGACATTCTTTGTGCATGACTCCATCTTGGTGGAAAATGCTACTGGCATACTGGTAGCCGGACCCGGAGGCGACTTGACCCAGCTGCAGAAGGGTGTGATCATTGTGACAGACACCACCATCACCACAACTGCCGACCCGTCCTCCGCTTCGTTAGGGAAGTTTGAGGGACTGTACATCCTCGATGGAAGCATCAAATATCGCATTGAAGCCACTATCATCATCGACTTTCCTGGGGATTTGGTTGAAAGCACTTACGAGGTCGTGGGACAACGCACATCGTTCAACGCAAAAGACGACAGGGCACTTGCAGTCGTTGCAGGCACCGGTTTCTTCCAGGGCCAAACAGGATTTGCCTCCGTCCAGACGGTATCCCAAACGCTGATTGGCACCAACGGTGGACAGATTAACACACAGCAGTGGATCCTGTCTGTGGGCAAGTAGAAATTTCTGTGCAGTACAATACTAATACTGTGTCCAAGAGTACTTATGACAAGAAATGTTGTAAGCCTCTCCTGTCTAGACTCTTGCGTGAGTCTAGTACTGCCTCTTTTGGCAGCAGCAGCTGAGATGATCTTTAAGTCTCCCGCTCAATACTAGTCGACATGTCCAGAACACAGAATTCATGTCACATATATTTGTAGAAGAACTGTACTGGGGAGTGAATTACTTTGCAAGAAATCTCAAGTTTCTGGTTTTCTGGGTGATGAGCAGATTTTAATAGAGAGTTTATCTGAAATTGATCTGATTGAGTATGTATGTGAATATATATATATGTGTTTGTTGTTTTTTTGTTTCTTTTTTTTCAGTTTTGTGAGGTAAGTGGAGTGGTGATCATCTCACAAGAGGACTTACCCAAATTTCGCTGAATCTGAGAGAGGAAGTAGAAGTTTTTGGAACCCTGTAATACATGTTGACAGAAATACTAGAACTGATAGTCTAAATCTGGCGATTTCAATTTCTTTCCAAGAAAGTATGGGCCGGGACTAATTTGTTTTAAAATTACCTCCAGAGTAGTAAAGTACATACATTAGTTGGACCGTTCATGTCATTTTTGAAAAAATGTAAAGGGTCTTCCCTTTGATCGACAACACAAACTTTTGATGGCAATATAGTTGTGCAAGCACTGTGCTGACCCCTTGGGAGTGATTTATGCACAGTATTTTAATAAAGACATCTGAAAGTGATAAGGTAGCTAAAAGTGTCTTTATTAAAGTCTGCTGATCACATAAGCATGAGAGATAAAATACTCTGTATTTTATGAATACAGCAAAATTCTGGAGGGTTTCTATCATGGTTCAACGAATCAGAAGTTTCTTCGAAATCTAATAATGTGACAGATTATTGCTGGCTGCTGTAAGTAGCCAGACTATAAATGGAGGGTTTTTGGGCAGTTTCTAGGAAGAGATTGTCATTTAGTGCAAAATCATTCTTAGCAGGCTTGTTGGTAATGCTTCAACAAAAAATGGAAAAAAAAACATTGCATAGCAACACTCTGGAGTGTTTTGTTCTTTAATTTTGTTATCTTGCTCAAGTGGCAATAATCTTACAAGTATGTTTAGCCAAATTTGGCGATATTTTATATATGAAATTATAATTTTCTGAAGCATCCCGTCATATAGTAGGAAATTTTGACAATTTAGTCAAATTTTCTTCTTTATGAGAATATTTTTTGCTAAACAGCAAAAACTTGCCACAGAGGAAATCACTGATACACTCCATGATCAGCCAATAATGCATTTTTGAATTTATGCCACTCTTTTGATTGACAGTCAGAATATGTACCTATTCAATGTATATATAAGTACACCCTTGAAAGATGATGGAACTTGAACATATTTACTACACAAATGCAGTGTCGAATTTGGAAGGCCACCAGTGTTGAGTAAATTGCAAATTTGTCTTGCCTACGACTCAGCTAAGGTTAAATCCATTCGGAAACAAAGATGTTATGTACAAGGCCTACCAACAGATAGCATGTATCTAAATTGGTAGAGTATGTTTTTGGTTCTGCACATTGGTGGTCGCAGTGTTCTCTTGTCGTGACATGTCTTAACATTTATGGCATGAAATGGGTCTGGCAACCAGTGCACACAAATTTTGGGGGTAGGTTATTGTTGAGGCATCATGGTCAGATCGCCAGAGATATGGCCTCTTCCTTGGCGAAACTCACCAATACTATAACAATGTCAGAAATATATATTGATGGCAACTGGCCTTCGCGCATGTGTTTTTTGCCGCCGGATGATGATGCAGACAGTCATCACCATACGCACTTGTCATAATCCTTAAGAAAACACTTGTGGTAATCCTATATTCCAGTGAATTGGTTTGGGACCAAGCTGGTTCCTATATGTCTTTTGATGGGCAATATTTTGTCTATCAATCTCTGGGTGACTTAAAATTGACAACTGGAAAAAAAGCAGAATTCAAAGACTTTGAATTAAAAGATTGGAGATTGAACTTGAAGACTTTATCAAACAAAATAAAAGCACATCTTGCAAAGGGCAACACCTCCTCCTGATTTGCAACGTCTCCAACTCCTCTTTGAATCTTTCATATGCTACACATTCATTCAAAATGTCAAACGCATAACCACTGACTTTATTGGTGGCAAACTTTCGCCATTTTGAAATATTTGTAAAATCTTCAAAAAAAATAAAAATCAGGAAAATCACCAAAAATCATCACAACCACCTACAATATGGAAGGGCGCTTAAGATTTTCTACTTTCATATTCTGAATATTGCCAAATTTGATTAAATATACTTATGATCAGCACTTGAGAAACTTCACAAAATGGAGACAAAAGCACTACATTTAATCGATACAATTTAAAATACTGATAAAATAAATTTTCACAATTCAAGTGAATAGGAAATTAATACAGATAATGATCAAATCACGTGTGAAAGAAGTCAATCCAAGGCCTAAAGGCTGCCCTTTTAACATAATGCTAATTCTGAGTTTTAAATCCTGAACTCTTTTTTCTGGTGTGGGCTTTTGAACTTTTGCTTACTCTGATAGCAAAAATAACATCAAAGAGATGAGAGGAATGTTTGTTTTTCATATGTCTTTTTTGAGTACGATGTTGTATGACATCTGACATAACATGTCGACAGATCCTTCCAGTGAAAAGATGCAAGTTGACTGATGGATAAACCCAAAGCCGATGCATATGGAACAGCCTTATTACAAGGCTACAGCCTCAAATTCAGCTTTACTAGTTTCATCCATCGTTCAAACGATTTTAACTATTAAAAAATAGTAAAAATAAAATCTCCAGTAAATTCAACATGAGTCCTTCTTGAGGACCTTCCAGTGGGTCATAGAAGAGAGTGTGCTTAAGTCAAAAATCCTTCATTGAAAATGCATGTAGTTTCTGGAAATAATTAAATAATTTCTCCAAAAAAAACTGATCAATACTAGGTTCATAAAGTTTGAGGAAAACTTTTCATCTTGAGCATTTAAGTTGTAGTAGGACTGGTGTAACCCAGCACCCACGAACCGTTGAGGCCCTCCAGTTGGATGAAACTCAATTTCACAAACCCGTGCACACTTTGGGAACCCTCAGCTATGGGGGCTAATCTGGGAATAAGGACTCAATGAAATAAAGCATTTTCATCCTGTCCAGGCATCATCCATCCATGGTGGGGCATTCCTGAGCGCTAATTCAGTCTGGCCTTAGCCTGGTACAGCCTTTAATTTGTGGGACCTGTTTATTACCTTCCCCCTCTCTGTAGTGACCAGTGTTACATTAGCATATAAGGTGCAACTTGGGTATATGGTACTGGTATGAGTACTAGGTATTGAAGAACATACAAGTCGAATGTATCATATAACCTGAGGCAATACCAGTACCAGAATGGATGGGACCTGAGGTAATACCGGGTATATACCTGCCTTATACCAGGTCCAATACCAGGCAAAAGTTGGCATTGGTCCTAATACCGGTATCAGACTGGGATGAAAGGTTTTTCTTTAAAGGTACCCATTACCAATACTTGCCAGGTATGGGAGCCAAAAAAAAAGCCCCCATAACAGGACAAGTTTGGTTCGTATTTCTTTTCAAATTGTGAGATAGGTGGAATGTTGATCTTCTACAAGCGGAATTAGACAGATTTTGGCTAGAGCATACAGGGAAAAGTAGAAAATTTCTGAAACCCACTATATTGTAGCGACATGCAAGAGCATATAATCTAAATATGGCGATGTCAACCTTTTTTTCCCCTCGAAATGTGCCGTATTTGAGGGTTTTTCCCGCAAAAAATCCTTTGTAGAAGTCGCAGCTTTGTAGACCGCCGGGCTTGGTATGGTGTGTTCCAAAGTCGATACCTGTCCAACACGGCCCCCACCTCCCCGCATTGAACCCTGTATGAAGGTCAATACCTTGCAACACGGTAGCGACTTCCCCGCATTCAACCCTCTACCGTCCCCCGTTAACGTTGACTACAGATGGGGCACGCACATGATTGTGACTACAGATGGGGCACGCACATGATTGTGACGACCCTGGGTTCTGCCTGCCTGCTCCTTGAAATCCGTTAGCGGAAAGGGAGGCAGGCGGATAAAATGTGCACGTAGTGTGCCCACCTTTTGAGCTCGTCCATCTAATTTTCTCTCCCTGCCCTTGGCGATTTGTTCAAAACAATTCCATACATGAGTACCACCTATTGTAGTAGCTTGTCTCTAAAACGAACCTTAGGATAAAGCCTGCAAGGAGAACCGATTGGGTGGCGCCAAAATACCGCCAAGGGATGTTTCTTATTTTTGGAAGGGGTAGGGGGTTAAATTCCCATTAAGTTCCCATTGTTCCCAAATTGTTCCTGTCAAATTCTTTTTGTTCCCACCAATAACCCATCAAAAACCTTTTGTTCCCATCAAGTTCTCAAACAATTCTTCTCAAATTCTTCTTGTTCTCATCAATAACCCTAGAAAATCCTTTTGTTCCCATCAAGTTCTCAGTGTTCCCAACCCAACCATACATAAACCCACACAAAGCTCTAAACTTTAGCATTTATTTTAATTTTTTTGCAGCTTGAAAATATGGCTCTTGAGATGGTTCTATGGTGAGAAAGACCATCCAAATGTGAATAGAAAATAATAATAATTTGAGAAACATGGTGTGTGTGAGAAAATGGCTATGGAGGATAGGCACAATGTTTTTTCTTCCATTTTTTGAGTATAGAGATTTTGGCGAAATTTGACACAGAAATAGCAAAATAAGTAGAATTTACACTTGAAGAAAAATTTCAAATTTTTTCTCGAAACCCTAAACCGTAAACCCTGGGGAAAATGACGAAATTTGGCCAGAAAAAAAAAGCACTGGACGGCCGCATCAAGAACATGGCAGGTGAGCGCAGGTGAGCACGAAGGTGACGGTGAGCCTCGCGCTTGTGCTAAGAGTCAAGCCCACACTTTGACCGTCGTCAGAAGGGGAACGCGTGTTCGTTCTGTTTACATTCGCAATTCTCACTGCATATAAAACTCTTCATCCGGAACCCTAATTTTATTCAATAGACTCCTGTAAAAATCCCTCCTCGCTCTTAGCTATATAACTCCTGGCTGTAATCATTAAGTTTCAAATCACTCTCCTCTCCTCGTCACCATCTCCTGTCGCGCTTTTCTTCTTCTCTTTTGAGCTCCTTCAGGTCCCTTCCACAGCTCTGCAGTAGTTCTACAACTCCTCAGGTTGCTCTGAAGCTCTTTCTTCGCTAGAATTGGTTCATTTTAGACTCCCGTCTATAGACTTTCCAGTACGAGGTCAACCTTCATTCAATTGTTTATAAGCTAATTCATTGAGCTGCCGACAGGTCCTCCTGCACACTGCAGAGGAATTTTATTGTTTCAAGTCTTAAAACTTAAGAGTGGTTGCTGACATGGCGATGGCGAAGGGAGGGAGTTTGGTGGCTAGTGCAGCAGTAGCTGCAATTCTGCTGATCGTGTGTATCAGCAGTACGCCGGGAGTGAGTGCCGAAACCCGGACATTCTTTGTGCATGACTCCATCTTGGTGGAAAATGCTACTGCCGTACTGGTAGCCGGACCCGGAGGCGACTTAACCCGGCTGCAGAAGGGTGTGATCATTGTGACAGACACCGTCATCACCACAACTGCCGACCCGAACTCCGCTCAGTTAGGGAAGTTTGAGGGAGTGTACATCGTCGATGGAAGCATCAAATATCGCATTCAAGCCACTATCATCATCGACTTTCCTTTGGATTTGGTTGAAAGCACTTACGAGGTCGTGGGACAACGCACATCGTTCAACGCAACAGACGACAGGACACTTGCAGTCGTTGCAGGCACCGGTTTCTTCCAGGGCCAAACAGGATTTGCCTCCGTCCAGACGGTATCCCAAACGCTGTATGGCACCAAGGGTGCACAGAGAAACACACAGCAGTGGATCCTGTCTGTGGGCAAGTAGAAATTTCTGTGCAGTACAATACTAATACTGTGTCCAAGAGTACTTATGACAAGAAATGTTGTAAGCCTCTCCTGTCTAGACTCTTGCGTGAGTCTAGTACTGCCTCTTTTGGCAGCAGCAGCTGAGATGATCTTTAAGTCTCCCGCTCAATACTAGTCGACATGTCCAGAACACGGAATTCATGTCACATATATTTGTAGAAGAACTGTACTGGGGAGTGAATTACTTTGCAAGAAATCTCAAGTTCATGGTTTTTTCGGTGATGAGCAGATTTTAGTAAAGAGTTTATCTGAAATTGAGTATGTATGTGAATATATATATGTTTGTTGTTTTTTTGTTTCTTTTTTTTCAGTTCTGTGAGGTAAGTGGAGTGGTGATCATCTCACAAGAGGACTTACCCGAATTTCGCTGAATCTGAGAGAGGAAGTAGAAGGTTTTGGAACCCTGTAATACATGTTGAGAGAAATACTAGAACTGATAGTCTAAATCTGGCGATTTCAATTTCTTTCCAATAAAGTATGGGCCAGGACTAACTTGTTTTTAAAATTACCTCCAGAGTAGTAAAATAAATAAATTAGTTGGACCGAGTTCATGTCATTTTTGAAAAAATGTAAAGGGTCTTCCCTTTTTATCGACATCACAAACTTTTGATGGCAATGTAGTTTGCAAGCACTGTGCTGGCCCCTTGGGAGTGATTTATGCACAGTATCTCTGATGGTTAGGTGATTAGCAGATTTTAATAAAGACATGTGAAATTGATAAGGTAGCTAAAAGTGTCTTTATTAAAGTTTGCTGATCACATAACCATGAGAGATAAAATACTCTGTATTTTATGAATACAGCAAAATTCTGGGGGATTTCTACCATGGTTCAACGAATCAGAAGTTTCTTAGAAGTCTAATAATGTGACAGATTATTGATGGCTGCTGTAAGTAGCCAGACTATAAATGGAGGGTTTTTGGGCAGTTTCTAGGAAGAGATTGTCATTTAGTGCTAAATCTTTCTTGGCATGCTTGTTGGTAATGCTACAACAAAAAATGGAAAAAAAAACATCGCACAGCAACACTCTGGAGTGTTTTTCTCTTTAATTTTGTTATCTTGCTCAAGTGGCAATAATCTTACAAGTATGTTTAGCCAAATTTGGCGATATTTTAAATATGAAATTATAATTTTCTGAAGCATCCCATCATATAGTAGGAAATTTTGACAATTTTAGTCAATTTTTCTTCTTTGTGAGAATATTTTTTGCTAAACAGCAAAAACTTGCCACAGAGGAAATCACTGATACACTCCATAATCAGCCAATAATGCATTTTTGAATTTATGCCACTCTTTTGATTGACAGTCAGAATATGTACCTAGTTAATGTATATATAAGTACACCCTTGAAAGATGATGGAACTTGAACATATTTACTACACAAATGCAGTCGAATCTTGGAAGGCCACCAGTGTTGAGTAAATTGCAAATTTGTCTTGCCTATGACTCAGCTAAGGTTAAATCCATTCGGAGACAAAGATGTTATGTACAATATTTTGTCTATCAATCTGTGGGTGACTTAAAATTGACGACAACTGGAAAAAAAGCAGAATTCAGAGACTTTGAATTAAAGGATTGGAGATTGAACTTGAAGACTTTATCAATCAAAATAAAAGCACATGTTGCAAAGGGCAACACCTCCTCCTGATTTGCAACGTCCCCAACTCCTCTTTGAATATTTCATATGCTACACATTCATTCAAAACGTCAAACACATAACCACTGACTTTATTGGTGGCAAACTTTCGCCATTTTGAAATATTTGTAAAATCTTCCAAAAAAATTAAATCAGAAAAATCACCAAAAATCATCACAACCACCTACAACATGGAAGGGCGCTTAAGATTTTCTACTTTCATATTCTGAGTATTGCCAACTTTGATTATATATTCTTATGATCAGCACTTGAGCAACTTCACAAAATGGAGACAAAAGCACTACATTTAACTGATACAATTTAAAATACTGATAAAAAAAAATTACAATTAAAGTGAATAGGAAATTAATACAGATAATGATCAAATCACGTGTAAAAGAAGCCAATCCAAGGCCTAAAGGCTGCCCTTTTAACGTACTGCTAATTCTAATCCTTAACTCTTTTTTCTGGTGTGGGCTTTTGAACTTTTGCTTATTCTAAAAGCAAAATTAACATCAAAGAGATGAGATGTATGTTGTTTTTCATCTGTCTTTTCAGTACGATGTTGTATGACATCTGACATAACGTTGCGACAGATCCTTCCAGTGAAAAGATGCAAGTTGACTGATTGATAACCCCAAAGACGATGCATATCAGAAGTGGAACAGCTGATCCAACCTTATTACAGGGTACAGCCTCAAATTCAGCTTTACCAGTTTCATCCATAGTTCAAACCGGCCAGAGTGAACCAGCAGCCACCAATGCACCAGTTGGCCGTTCTGTCCACTGGATGGGTTGCGTTCTTTCATTCGGTGCCCGACGGAGTTCATCACAGTCCATTTTATTTTTTCCTGCTGACCACTGTACTATTTTTCTTTTTTTTGGCGCTTGGCCGTTTTTCCCTGGACCTGACCTCACACATAGCTACTCTGCTCACTTTCCTACCTTATAAGTATTGCACCAACCTTGTTACTTTATTTATTATCCCTAGCTGGCACAACTACCCTAATAACTAGTTATAATATTGACCTAGCTACTGTACTAACCACCTACCCTATTAACCTAGCTACTCTATTAATTACATACCTTATTAACTACCTACCCTACATACACAACCACCCTATTGACATAAGTATTTTACAAACCTAGTCACCTTGATAAGGTAGGTAACTTGTTTCTTATGCACTAACTTGCCTATCTACCTAATTACCTACTCATTTTTTGCACCCCCACCCCCCCTTTCAATCCTACTTATCAATTTATTAAGATTCACCCATATGTAAGTATTACAAACAATTTATAATGCAAACAATACCATAATTGCATCCATTTTGGTTTAGTTATTGCATATTTTACTAAATTTTATTTACCTAATTTATCATTGAATGGACTACAATACATGTTTTCATGTAATTATTATAATTATGTATTATTGGATTATGGTTTAGGTTTAGGGTTGAGACACATAAATTAATTAATAATTTTTCACAAATGTACAGTATTTAATCTAAAGTAGGTTAAATTTGGGGGGAAAATTTAGGGTTTACACATATGTGAAGTAATACAATTGCATTTCATATCTTCTTCAAAAAGAGTGAAAAAAATTAAGTTAGAGAGATCACACAAAGGTAAAAAACATATTCTTCCTTTTGGTTTTGTATGAATTGTTTTTAAAAATAAATGTATTTTCTTTCAATCAATAAATGTTTATAGTTTAAAACCTTTGAATCAGTTTCTAGATTTTTTCCTATGTTCTTGTAAATTTGTTTATTTCGCATTATATAATTTGTATAGTTTTTTGGGTTTAGGGCATATATCACTAAGACTTTTTTTTGTTAAGGTTTGTATAGTTAAAGTTGTAATAAAACTTAAGGAAAAATATCATTTGGATTTTTAAGGTTATGTTTTATTATTTAGTGTACAAGAATTTGGTTCATATATTTTAGAATTTAATGTTTATATTCTAGATTTTGCCCATTGTATTTGTCGCAACCCTACATTGGCCAAGTGTGGGGGTGAAGCCCAACACTTGGAAAAAAGTGGGATTTGGGGTCCTCCGGGACTCCCGAATGTTCAGAGCTCGATAGCAGGACCCAAAACACCTTGCATTGGGGTGTTCTTGGTGTCATTGGAAAGGTCTTGAAGCTTAGATATCGAAAATGGGGAAAATGGCCTCGCATTGGCCATTTGGATATCTGTCGCCCAAGTTATGGGCAAAAGAAGGGCCGGGAGTCAAACTGGCAATTTGACTCCCGACCACTAAAAGTCGGGAATCGACCTCTTACCGAAGTCCGAATTGGGAGTGCGATACGTCGTTGAAAAGATCTCGACAAGGGCTACAACTTTGGTTCAGACCTTGTCGCAATCCAACTCCGCAGTCGGGAGTTATGGCCGTTCAAAGTTCCGAGAGTCCCGCTGGGACGATTTCGGGACAACTTCGGGACTCCATTTCGGGAGTCCCGGGAATTTGTGCCATTTGGGTGTAGTCCCCACAACGTGGCGCAGAGTATACTATAGGGAGTATGGTGGTGGCATACTCCCGAGCCAAGGATGTGGTGAGTCCAAGTGAGTCCGGGTCCCCGTGGCTTGTCCCAACACCAAAAGAGTGCAAATGGATTCTAACCAACTCGTGTTGGTTTGTGATGCAGGTTCGTGTGATCTAAAAGCTTGATCTCCTCCTAGTCTAATCCCGGGGCTCCCAACTCGACCCTCTACCCCTTTCTAGAGTTGGAAGCCGGGAGCGTGCTACCAAGTCTCAATTCCGCAACTTGACTTTGGTGAGACCCTCAAGTGGGTTTCACTCCCGTGACTTGGGAGCGCGTCAGTATTGGTTTTTTGATCTTTTCATTTGTTTAGATCTATACCATAATTATGAATCTCCTTTGTTTCCATATGTTCCATAGTTGTTAAAGTTTAATATTTTCAACCCATTTTTGTACAAATTATGATTTTTTAGGGTTGCATTTTCAATTGGGACTATAAACTTTGGTGGAACGTTGTCATCTTTTATTCCTAAAGGTATTCATTTGTCTCTTGTTACTTCTTTTGTTGTTTTTTCATATTTTCACAAATCAACCTCTTTTCATTTCCTAATTATTGGATATAAAAAAGGCGCCAAGTTTCATTAAATATACAACCATAAATAAAGGTTTTATACCTTTACACAGATATTTCATATTCAATATCTCTTTGTAGTTTTTTTTTTCATACCCATATGCAAATAATGCATTGACTACCAACAACTAATGTGGGTTTTATGGCTTCAGGTAGGTATTACATTTTGCGCCTCTCTAATAGTGTGCATTAACTTATCATTATGTGGGTATTGCTACATGGGGCTTTGCAAAATATCATTTGGATTTTTAAGGTTATGATTTATTATTTAATGTACAGGAATTTGGTTCATATATTTTAAAACCTAAGGTCTATACTTTAATTTTGCTCATTATATTGGTTTTTTGATCTTTTCACTTGTTTAGATCTGTACCATAATTATGAATCTCTTTTATTTCCATATGTTCCATAGTTGTTGAAGTTAAGTATTTACAACCCATTTTTGTACGAGTTTTGATTTTTTAGGGTTGCATTTTCAATTGGGACTACAAACTTTGGTGGAACGTTGTCATCTTTTTCAAAAAAAATTCACAATTGAACCTATTTTCATTTCCTAGTTATTGGATGTAGAAAAGGCATCAAATTTCATGAAGTATACAACCATAAATAAAGGTTTTATACCTTTACATGGATATTTCATATTCAATATTTTTTTATCGTTTATTTTTTCATACCTATATGCGAATAATGCATTAACTACCCATAACCAGTGTGGGTTTTATGGTTTAAGGCAGGTATTCCATTTTACACCTCTCCAACAGTGTGCATTAATTTATCATTATGTAGGTATTGCTACATGGGGTTTTCAAACGTTGTGGGTTTAAAGTACAATTCACGTATTGCATATGTGAACATTTTCAGTGATGGGAGGTTTAAAAGCTCAATGTGGGTATTGCCAAAGTTTGTTCTAGTATATTGGATTGGGAATTCCAAGTCACAACATTGATTTTAAAAGAGCCATGTATGTATTGCATTTTGGGTTTTTGTTCAATGATGAATTTTTATAAAATTATGATTTCTCTTAGTGCAGGAATTTGTCTTACTTCCTTCAATCATGGGAAGGGTTCCGAAATCCCATTCCGTTCATGTCCAAAACCCCACCAAGTCCCCTTTCTCGAACAAGACTTGGTGTGGACATCTGGGATACACCATGGAGGGCAAAATAAAATGACCATTCAATTTGCTTATGTTCCATATGTTTGCATCTCCAAATTTTTGGAAGGTGAACAAGGGGATCGAGGACCCCTATGGAATGGAATGTTTACAAAAACTTTCCAAGCCAAACAGATGTCAAGCAACAAAGTCTCAAAAACCACCTCAGGCATACATGGTAAACATTTATGGCATTAACCTTTTTAATTTTTTTAATTCATATACTAAAGATGTAATCATTTATGTTTTGAAATTTTTTTGGTCTAAGTATCAATGCAGTTATGGACCAGAGGATTATCGGGAAAACTTAACCCACCCTCGATCTATTAAACAAGGATGCCTAACCTCATTTTTTATCAAACATCTATACACGCAACCTGATGTGGCTGAGATCACAATTTATCATAAGGCCCATACACAAATTGATGGGTCATTTGCACATGGTGAGGATGACCTAGAATCCATTTCTCGTATGTCCCATTATGCTTCACGCATGTCACAACCATTGAAGGATCACATATGGGCCCAAGTAAGCTTAGGTTACACAACCAAACAAATATATGACAAGCATAAAATAATTTGGTGGGAGCGTGTGAATGCAAGTCAAAGCATGACACAAGATGATTTCATTTGACTTCAAGACATTGCATATTTAGATCAGAAACATAAGAAAGGGAGTTGGCATTTACACACCAACCCTACCATTTCAATTCGGTCTTGGGTTTTCCAACATCCTAAAGATGTGTTTTTTTTCCAAGATGGAGGTGAAATTAGCGAAACTCAAGTCCCATTCACCATAGGTATTCAAACACCAACTCAATGTGAGTCCATGCTATCATATGGTCATAATGGTGCCATTTCTATGGATGCCACATTTGGCACAAAGGACATGGAATTCCATCTATTCACCTTGATGGGGTTTGATGATCATCGCATAGGTGTCCCTTTAGCATGGATCATTACAAGTCGGCAAACGGTTCAAGATTTGATCAAATGGTTGAAATCATTAAAAGAGAAGATGTTATCACACATGCCACATTGGAAACCATCATGTTTTCTTGTTGATGATGCACCTCAAGAATTGAAGGCATTACGGTTAGTTCTATACCTAGTACCAACTTTATGTTTATTTCTTTAAATGTTTTTAAATATTTTTCATAAAAAATTTTATTACTACAAATGCATCTTATGTTGTACTAACCCCATCCACTCATGAAGATTTTATTGCATATGTGTCGTTTTTAAGGTCATATGGGGTATGGACAAGGTTCCCATCTACCTTTGTTGTTGGCATGTTCTCAAAGCATGGCGCGTACATGGTACTAAAAAATCAAAGATGTGGAAGTGCGGGGTGGAATCCTTTGAGACCTTCATGATGTGATGTACATGTCCATCAATCATGGAGAAACATCTGATGACTTCAAAGAGTGTCCGAATTGTGAAAAAAAACCTTCATAAACATAGGCTTGGTGATGTGTGGACAAATTATTTCTAGACTTATCACCATCAATTTGGTAAATGATAATATTTGTCATGGTTTAACATTCAAAATTCTTTTGTATAATGTTATTCATCCTTATGTATTGTGTTTGTAGAATTATAGATGGTGGGTGTTCGAAGAGTGCCCCATTCCAACCAAGACACCCAAGCAAGCATTGAATCATATCATGGTGCGTTGAAATGTTGGTTTGCTCTTGACACAAAAGGCTTTAGAGGGCGTAGGATTAACTAGTTGGTGTGGCGATTAACAACAACCATTGCACGCCACTACATGCATACATTGGAAATGAAAAAAGGGGTTTCATAAAAAAAACAAGGTTATGGAGGCCATTATTACACAAAGTGTGGAAAAAGCAGCCCTTATTCCACACACCCATGTGTACCAACAAACCGTTGAGAGTGATGGAGCTTGGGGTGTACGAAGCCATCGCCTTCCCAATGTTATTTACATGGTGAAATTCCCATTCATAGAAATGTTTTGTTGCACATGTGAATGTGAATGGGCATTGCGAGCGAACAAGTGTAAACACCAAATTGTGGTCATTCTCACATGCACAGACATTTTTGAAGAGGATATCATTCATTACTATGGAACATGGTATGGATCACATCGTGGAGGGTTGGGTCACATGTTTGCGGACCCGCGACATATTCCAAATGATATGGAATCCAATGATGATGATGAAAATGATCATCTTGAAAGTGATGATGGGATCCTGGAATTTGATGGGCTCATGAACATGGAGCAAAATGATCTCCCTATGGGTGCCATTGTAGGGTCTAATGAGACAATAAATTCATCAACCCCAATGGAAAGGGCTCTTGCACAATTGGTCACTACAATGCAAAAGATCACAAATGAATGTAAAGAAGGTGATGTGACACTTTGTGAACATGCCATCTCACACACGAGAATATTGGCATGTAATATTCGTAACATATGCCTCACAAAGGCAAATGTAATTTCACACCCAGGATTAGTGTTACGATGCGTAGAAGATGGATTGGGAAATAGTGTCAAACAGCTCAATGATTGGCATGAAACAATGCTTAATCACACAAATGTACGTATTAAACAATGTGACGAATAAATGTCTCAATTATTAATCAAAATTGTTACCATTGGCACTATATTTTTTGTTTTAAAATCAATTTTGTATGGAGGAAACCATAGCCCAAAGTCTTTGAACATCATGGATTCAATACACACATGAAATCAAATATAGCACAAATGTTATTATCGTTTCCAAGTAATAAACACAAAAAATGTGCAATGTAAAAACACAAGGATAATGATAATATTAGTGTTAAATGCAGGTATTGTAACTATGCCGCAAAATCCCAATTGGTAAAAAGTAAGTACAAGTGCAAGTATTGCAATTGTGCATTAAAATTCCAATTGGTAAAGGTAGTACAGGTGTAGGTATTACAATGAAACCTCAAAATTCTAGTTGGTAGAGGTAAATATAAGTTTGGGTATGACAAGTTTAAATGAAAAACCAAACCTAAATGTAATACCCACATTTTTTAAAAACCCGTCTAAATCGTTTGGATACATTTAAGTGAAGACTTAGCCCTAAATACAATATTTAAATAATAAAAAATTTCCCAATGTTATTTACACGGTGAAATTCCCATTTACCGAAATGTTTTATTGCACATGCGAATGGGCATTGCGAGCGAACATGTGTAAACACCAAGTTAAGGTCATTCTCACATGCACAGACATTTTTCAAGAAGATATCATTCATTACTGTGGAACATGGTATGGATCACATCGTGGAGGGTTGGGTCACATGTTTGCAGACCCGCAACATATTCCAGATGATATGGAGTCCAGTGATGATGACGAAGATGATCATCTTGAAGGTGATGATGGGATCATGAAATTTGATGGGCTCGTGCACATGCAGCAAAATGATATCCCTATGGGTGCCATTGTAGGGTCTAATGAGACAATAAATTCATCAACCCCACTGGTAAGCGCTCTTGCACAATTGGTCACTACAATGCAAGAGATCACAAATGAATGTAAAGAAGGCGATGTGACACTTTGTGAACATGCCACCTCACACATGAGAGTATTGGCATGTAATATTCATAACATATGCCTCATAAAGGCAAATGCAATTTCACACCCAGGATTGGTGTTACGTCGTGTAGAAGATGGATTGGGAAATAGTGTCAAACGGCTCAAAGATTGGCATGAAACAATGCTCAATCACACAAATGTACGTACTAAACGATGTCATGAATAAATGTTTCAATTACTAATCAAGATTGTTGCCATTAGCACTAAGAATTTTCTTTTAGAATTAAGTTTGTATGGAGGAAATCATACCCCAAATTCTTTGAACATCATGTATTCAACACACACATGAAGTTTAATATGGCACAAAGGTTATTATTGTTTCGAAGTAATAAGCACAAAAAGTGTGAAATCAAAAACACAAGGATAATGATAATATTAGTGTTAGATGCAGGTATTGTAACTAGGCCCCAAAATCCCAGTTGGTAAAAGTAAGTACAAGTGCAAGTATTGCAATCATGCCCCAAAATTTCAGTTTGTAAAGGTAAGTACGGATGTAGGTATTGCAATGAAACCCCAACATTCCAGTTAGCAGAGGTAAGTATAAGTTCGGGTACTGCAAGTTTAAATGAAAAACAAGCCTAAATGCAATACCCACACGTTTAAAAAACAACCCATCTAAATGGTTTGGATACCTTTAAATGAAAACCTAGCCCTAAACACAATATGCAGATGTAAAGTCACTTTGAAAAAACCTTACCCTAAATGCAATACCTACATTTTGGGCCATTTCGAAAGCACGCATGTGGGTTTAAGCATCTTTACACGAAAATCCTACCCTAAATGCAATACCTACACTTTGGGTCACACAAAAAATATGCATGTGGGGTTTAAACCTTCTTTAAATGAGGATCCTACCCTAAATGCAATACCTGCATTTTGGGTCACTCTAAAATAATTAATTAATTTCAAAATCATATGCTAACAAAGGTGTGTATGGAGGTTAGGGTTGTTGATTAGAAATCCATGATTCTTTTTTTTTTCATGAATTTTAAAAGAGGTTTTATTGTTTGTGGAACAAATAGTACAATGACAATTGTGATCAAGCTTATTTTGGTGTAAAAACTTTTCATGAAAAAGTTGAACTTGCAATCTATAACATGGAATAATTATCTTAAATAGTGATTCTTATTAAAAATATATATATACTAAAGTTAGTCAATCAAATATCAAATTAATTAATCTCATTAAATCCAACTTTTTATTTTCAAATAAATAAATTTAAGCCAAACTATTAGTTAATTATTTTAAATAAATAAATGATTATCTGATTCTTGATAATTAATCATCTAAATTATTTGAAATAATGGTCTATTAATTATTTAATTATATGACAAATTGTGTTGATAATTCATTAATTATCATAAATATTTTATAATAAATTGGGGGGGAAATTTTAGGGTTTAGACATATGTGAAACAATCCAATTTCATTCTATATCTTCCTCAAAGAGATTGCGAAAATCAGATTGGAGTTATCACACAAAGGTAAAAAACAAACCTTATGTGAAAACCCAACCTTAAATGCAATACAAAGTTTGTCAAGATCAAAAAATAAAAAGTTCAAGTTCAAATATTTTTCAAAGATGTTCATATTTTTTTTCCCCTTTTAAAGTTGTATATTCATACTAAAAACATAAATGTAAAGTCTTTAATTTAACAAGATTTTAAATTATGTTTAAAAAAAATTCAAAGCACGTAATTTTCTACTTTCTTCTTTTTTGTTTCGCATAATAATAAAAATGATCTCTCCCATACATTAATCCTATGTTTAATTGAAATTCTAATTTATATTTTTTTGATATATAATAAATAATTTCATGGTTAAAATATTGGTCCAAATATATTGTTATTTATAACACCTAATATATAAATAATGATATTTCGGAATTATACTGTTGATCCATTTGAATACATATAATATATAGATATATATATTTATAGTAATATATATATAAACCTATGGTTATGTATTAATAGATAGGTATGAAAATGTCCATAAGCTCTCAGACGTCATTCTAGAGTTTGTGTGGGTTTTAAAAGCTTTGTGAGGGCCAAGTTGTTATGTATGTTTTTGACACTTTTAGAAGTTGAAAGATGACTTGATTATCCAAAAAACACAACAATGTTCATAAAAAAAAACCAATAATTTATAACCTTGACAAATTATTAATTTCAACAAAAGCTCAAACCTAAGGTTGTTAAATTGACTAAAGTGTGGACATTGATCAAATTAAACAACCTAACCTAAACATGAGTAATAGGTTAGTAAGCTATTTGTTAAGTAACCTATTAATTACCTGATACGCTACCTTCTTAATATAGGCCTATTATGTAATTTATTCATTAATGTAAGCCTTCTAAGTTAATATCTTATATGGTCTATGTAGGTATTGAAGGTGATTGAATTTATTAAGCAAACCTACTAGTCATATACGTAATATACTAGCCTAGGCCACGTAAGCCTAATAAGCATTTATGATAGTTTAATGTTTAATCTTTATTGTGTTATAAATTTAAATTTGAACTAAAAGAATATATCAAAAAGAAAACAAATTTTTCCATATAATTGTTAAAAATATATACTATTGGAATATAATTCAAATTTAGAATTTGGGAAACCCTAAATTAATTAATAGTTTTCTTACAAATTAGTAGTAAATAATATAAATCTATGATGCATTATAGGGGGAATTTTATATGTAAAAAAATGCTATACATATTTGCAAGATCATACTGAAATAATACATAGGTGATTGAAGGAAACTATATGTGAAAACCCTAAACCCTAAATGCAATACTCGCATGCAATGTCATTTCAAAAGTGGTCTGGGTACCAAAATTATGTTTTTTTATATACCTAAATTAAATATTATTCTAAATTACTCTTATGACAAAATGTAAGTTTTAGAATGAATGTAAAAACCAACAACTATTATGGGACCTATATGCGGGTATTGCAAGAGATGCCAAAAAAAACCAGCGGCTATTATGGAGACTATATGCGGGTATTGCAATGAATGAAGAATGTCAACGATTATTTGTGCCCTATATGCGGGTATTGCAAGGAATGCAAAATGCCAGCGGCTATTATGGGACTCATATGCGGGTATTGCAAGGAATGTAAAAGGCCAACGCCTATTATGGGACTTACATGCGGGTATTGTAATTAATGGAAAATGCATGTGGCTATTTTTGGACTTATATGCACGTATTGCATATTAGGAAAATGTTCCTATGGAGTTCATAACAGAAAATGGTGTGGGTATTATATGTTTAAAATGTGTGGATTATTTTAAAAGTATTCAGGTGATGTGTAACCTATTAACTTAGATGTAAGTATTGTATAATGTTCATTTTGATCTTTGGTTTGATTCTTACATCTCAAGTGTTAACAAAATTATGACAAAGAAGACATATATGATGAACCAGATACACATAAAACAAGTGTGAGTAAAAGATACTATTATATTGATAAAAGATGTACAAAAATGGGTGCATGGAAAATTACTAGAGAACCCAATGAAAAAAAAACATTAGATCTCTATAACATATCAAAGGATCGAAGTTCAAAATTGGGTAGTCCAAAAAATAAAAGGGCTACAAAACCTTACTAATTATATAAAATGAAACCCTAACCCATATCACTATCTACAATCCCGTGTTTAGCTCGGTATGCAGCTGTTGCATTTGCAGCCTTTGGTGCATGATGAACACCGTAAAAATGGCGGCGTTGCATCTCAACCTGAACTGCATTTGCAACAAACTAGGCCTTTGTTTGGTCCCGAACCCTACAAACACCCAAAAATCACCAAATTAAACCGTAACACACATTGGATGAAATACAATAAAAAAAACAATAAACATTGTTTATTATTGTTTCCTACTTTCCATGAATCATTCTAGATTCATGAAAATCCAAAACATCCGCTAACTGTTTTGTCCGACTTGTTTTATTGGACTCTCGATCCCAATATTTGACATCCCATGCCGTCTTGAGTTGTCGTGCATATACACAACGGGTGGATCGGATCATCCTTTGTAAATCTTCATCCTTCTCCATCCGCGATGTTGCATCTCAAGGCACACTACCCACGCCCCATGCATTAAAGCGCAACACCTTCAACAATGGCTTTGAAGCTAATCTGACCAAAGGTAGTTTTGGGAGTGGCGGACACTCTTTTGCAAGAGCTACCAAGTGATTCCACTCGCGCTTTGCTTTGGCACGAGCACGATTAGCAACTTTCTGATCATTCCTCATTTGCACAACCATCGCATTTCCCAAAATGCGAGCATTCATCTTGGCATGATCTTGATGTCGAAGACCTCCTGTAAAAGTTGAAGGCCTCCCAGGTTTGGACTTTTCTATCACCAAACCATGCACCTCTTTCAAATGCTTGGTCAATAACCATTTGACATAGTATGCGACATTGCAAGTGCCAACTTTGCACTTCCATTTCGACCCAACCTTCATCCATTCCTTGTCCTTCCGAGCTAAATTAGGTGCACAAAGAAGTGCAAGTGGGTGAGAAGCCTGCTTAGTTTCCAGTTCCGGGCCTAAGCCCAAAAATGAAAGTTCAAAAAACAGAATGCAGGTATTGCAAAACATGAAATCATAGATTCACATACTATTCCTATAAACATGAACTATTCTAAGGTATTGCAATAGAAAAAAATTGTCAAAAAAATTTCTACATCTTCCAACAAATGATGGAAGGTGCGGATATAATTAAACTTCAAGAAACTTGTATAATTTTATTAATCTGTATTTATTTTAATGTCCACAAATTCCAAAACAATCTATACCAATGCTCTCCTTGTGTTTCAATTGTGATAGAGCACCATTTTCCTCACCAATTTCCTGATCTGATGCAACAACACCTTGGTCACTGAATGCTTCATCTTATGCAACATGACGCGCTCCCAAATCACGAGGTGAAACCAACTTGAGGGTTTCACAAAGTCAAGTTGCGGAAGTTGAGACTTAGAGGCACGCTCTCGGCTTCCAACTTTAAAAAGGGGTAGAGGGTCGAGTTGGGAGCCCAGGGATTAGACTAGGAAGAGGTATTAGTTGATCAAGCTTGAATCTGCATTAAAACAAACCACCCAAGTGGTTAGTTCACTTTCCAGGACACCCTTTGGTGTTGGGACAAGCCACGGGCACTTCAGACCACAAGACTCACCACGGCCCGGACTCAGGGGATGCCACCACCATCCCCCATATAGTATACTCTACGACGCCCCACCAAGGCTACATCCAAATGGCTCTTTTTCCCAAGACTCCCAAGTTGGAGTCTCGAAATCCACCCAAGTGTCCCGGTTTCGGACTCTCGGGACTTTGAGAGGTCATAGCTCCTCTCCCTGACCTCTGATTGCAACAAGGTCTAAACCAAAGTTGTAGCCCTTGTTGAGGTCTTTCCAACGACATATTGCACTCCCGAATCAAACATCGGGAGCTGGTCAATTCCTGACTTTTAGTGGCCCTTCTTTTGCCCATAACTTGGGCTATAGATGTCCAAATCGAGTATGCAAGAACATTTTCGATATTTACGTTTCAACACCTTTCCAACGACACCAAGAACACTTCAATGCAAGGTGTTTTGCCCCTTTTTGTTGAGCTCTAAACATTCGGGAGTCCCGAAGGACTCGAAATCCCCACTTTTTCCAAGTGTTGGACTTCACCCCCACGCTTGGCCAATGTAGGGTTGCGACACAACAACACTTTGGTCATCAATTGTTTCATCTGATGCAGCAACATTATGCTGAGCAATTGCCACATCTAATGCAGTAACATTTTGCTAAGCAATTCCCGCATTTGATGCAGCAACATTTTGCTAAGCAATTCTTGCATCTGATGTACCAATTATCGCATCTGATGCAACAACATTTTGCTGAGTAATTGCCACATTTGATGCAGCAATATTTTGCTCCACAATTGCTGCATCTAATGTAGCAACATGTGATTCAACAACTCCCTCATCTCCTCCACCAACATATGGCAGAAGAATCGCCTCATCTGACACAACAACACTTGGAGGAATCGCCTTATCTGACGCAACTACATCTTGCTTATTGACTTCCAGCTCACCACCATCGCTTTTCCTTAGTCCTCTTCTTTTGCCCATTCCAATTTCCAACCCTAAACAAAAGACCATTAGTTATTGTTAAATGTTAATTCTAATGAACTAAACCATAAGCAAAAAAACTATTGAGGACGGGGCAGAAGGTTCAGGGTTTAGGGTTTAGAGTTCTTTTTTTTCTTCTGTTGCAAAAAAGAAGAAGAAGAAGGCCTTCTTCTTTTGCTGCAAAAAAAGAAGAAGAAGGCGTTCTTCTTTGCTGCAAAAAAGAAGAAGAAGGCCTTCTTCTTCTGCTGCAAAAAAGAAGAAGAAGAAGGTTTTCTTCTTCTACTACAAAAAAGAAGAAGAAGAAGGCCTTCTTCTTTGCTGCGCTAGAGTTGAGCTGCAGTGCAGCAAAGAAAGAGAAAGAAGAAAACGGCCTTCTTCTTCTACTGCAAAAAAGAAGAAGAAGGCCTTCTTGTTTGCTGCGCTGGAGCTAAGCTGTAGTGCAGCAATGAAAGAGGAAGAAGAAGAAGGCGACGGTAGCAACGCTGCCGTTGCCTTCTTTTTCTTCTACTGCAAAAAAAGAAGAAGACTTCTCAAGCCTTCTTCAAACAAAAAAAACAAAAAAACAAAAAAAAAAACGTAAGCATCTTACCTTTTCGTGGGCGCATGGGTCCTGCTCCAACTCCAGCCAGTCCAACTCTAGCCGCTCTAGCTCTCGCTCCACAGCCACAGCTCTAGCTCCCAATCCACAACCACTCAAGGTCTTTGGAGCTCTGGCGATGGAATGAAGGGGGGTGGGGTTGGTAGGTGGTAGGTAGGAGGGTGGAGGTAGGAGGGGGGGGGGAGGGGGTGGGCTTTGGTAGGAGGTAGGTAGGAGGGGGAAGGTAGAGAATTTCGGGGCAAAGAGGAGGTGAAAAAAAAATTCTTGACGGGCAAGGAGGATGTTCATCCGCAAAACGGGTTGAACGGGCTCATCCTCAACTGGTGCATTAGTGGCTGCTGGTTCACTCCAGCCCTGGTATGAGTACTAGGTATTGAAGAACATACAAGTCGAATGTATCATATAACCTAAGGCAATACCAGTACCAGAATGCATGGGACCTGAGGTAATACTGGGTATATACCTGCCTTATACCAGGTCCAATACCAGGCAAAAGTTGGCATTGGTCCTAATACCGGTATCAGACTGGGATGAAAGGTTTTTATTTAAAGGTCCCATTACCAATACTTGCCAGGTTTGGGAGCCAAAAAAAAAGCCCCCATAACAGGACAAGTCTGGTTCCTATTTCTTTTCAAATTGTGAGATAGGTGGAATGTTGATCTTCTACAAGCGGAATTAGACATATTTGGCTAGAGCATACAGGGAAAAGTAGAAAATTTCTGAAACCCACTATGTTGTAGCGACATGC
This sequence comes from Sphagnum tenellum, assembly GCA_963921925.1. Taxonomy (NCBI): domain Eukaryota; kingdom Viridiplantae; phylum Streptophyta; class Sphagnopsida; order Sphagnales; family Sphagnaceae; genus Sphagnum; species Sphagnum tenellum. The sequence goes on from OY998145.1 coordinate 20,611,301, forward strand.
AAGAGCATATAATCTAAATATGGCGATTTCAACCTTTTTTCCCCTCGAAATGTGCCGTATTTTGGGGTTTTTTCCCCAAAAAATCCTTTGTAGAAGTCGCAGCTTTGTAGACCGCCGGGCTTGGTATGGTGTGTTCCAAAGTCGATACCTGGCCAACACGGCCCCCACTTTCCCGCATTGAACCCTGTATGAAGGTCAATACCTTGCGACACGGTAGCGACTTCCCCGCATTCAACCCTCTACCGTCCCCCGTTAACGTTGACTACAGATGGGGCACGCACATGATTGTGACGACCCTGGGTTCTGCCTGCCTGCTCCTTGAAATCCGTTAGCGGAAAGGGAGGCAGGCGGATAAAAATGTGCACGTAGTGTGCCCACCTTTTGAGCTCGTCAATCTAATTTTCTCTCCCTGCCCTTGGCGATTTGTTCAAAACAATTCCATACATGAGTACCACCTATCGTAGTAGCTTGTCTCTAAAACGAACCTTACGATAAAGCCTGCAAGGAGAACCGATTGGGTGGTGCCAAAATGCGGCCAAGGGATGTTTCTTATTTTTGGAAGGGGTAGGGGGTTAAATTCCCATTAAGTTCCCATTGTTCCCAAACTGTTCCTGTCAAATTCTTTTTGTTCCCAGCAATAACCCATCAAAAACCTTTTGTTCCCATCAAGTTCTCAAACAATTCTTCTCAAATTCTTCTTGTTCTCATCAATAACCCTAGAAAATCCTTTTGTTCCCATCAAGTTCTCAGTGTTCCCAACCCAACCATACATAAACCCACACAAAGCTCTAAAATTTAGCATTTATTTTAATTTTTTTGCAGCTTGAAAACATGGCTCTTGAGATGGTTCTATGGTGAGAAAGACCATCCCAATGTGAATAGAAAATAATAATAATTTAAGAAACATGGTGTGTGTGAGAAAATGGCTATGGAGGATAGGCACAATGTTTTTTCTTTCATTTTTTGAGTATAGAGATTTTGGCGAAATTTGACCCAGAAATAGCAAAATAAGTAGAATTTACACTTGAAAAAAAAATTCAAATTTTTTCTCGAAACCCTAAACCGTAAACCCTGGGGAAAATGACGAAATTTGGCCAGAAAAAAAAAGCACTGGACGGCCGCATCAAGAACATGGCAGGTGAGCCCAGGTGAGGACTAAGGTGGCGGTGAGCCTCGCGCTTGTGCTAAGAGTCAAGCCCACACTTTGACCGTCGTCAGAAGGGGAACGCGTGTTCGTTCTGTTTTCATTCGCAATTCTCACTGCATATACTTCTTCATCCGGAACCCTAATTTTATTCAATAGACTCCTGTAAAAATCCCTACTCGCTCTTAGCTATATATCTCCTGGCTGTAATCATTAAATTTCAAATCACTCTCCTCTCCTCGTCACCGTCTCCTGTCGCGCTTTTCTTCTTCTCTTTTGAGCTCCTTCAGGTCCCTTTCACAGCTCTGCAGTAGTTCTACAACTCCTCAGGTTGCTCAGGAGCTCTTTCTTCGCCAGAATTGGTTCATTTTAGACTCCCGTCAATAGACTTTCCAGTACGAGGTCAACCTTCATTCAAGTGTTTATAAGCTAATTCATTGAGCTGCCGACAGGTCCTCCTGCACACTGCAGAGGAATTTTATTGTTTCAAGTCTTAAAACTTAAGAGTCGTTGCTGACATGGCGATGGCGAAGGGAGGGAGTTTGGTGGCTAGTGCAGCAGTAGCTGCAATTCTGCTGATCGTGTGCATCAGCAGTACGCCGGGAGTGAGTGCCGAAACCCGGACATTCTTTGTGCATGACTCCATCTTGGTGAAAAATGCTACTGCCGTACTGGTAGCCGGACCCGGAGGCGACTTAACCCGGCTGCAGAAGGGTGTGATCATTGTGACAGACACCGTCATCACCACAACCGCCGACCCGAACTCCGCTCCGTTAGGGAAGTTTGAGGGACTGTACATCGTCGATGGAGGCATCAAATATCGCATTCAAGCCACTATCATCATCGACTTTCCTTTGGATTTGGTTGAAAGCACTTACGAGGTCGTGGGACAACGCACATCGTTCAACGCAACAGACGACAGGACACTTGCAGTCGTTGCAGGCACCGGTTTCTTCCAGGGCCAAACAGGATTTGCCTCCGTCCAGACGGTATCCCAAACGCTGTATGGCACCAAGGGTGCACAGAGAAACACACAGCAGTGGATCCTGTCTGTGGGCAAGTAGAAATTTCTGTGCAGTACAATACTAATACTGTGTCCAAGAGTACTTCTGACAAGAAATGTTGTAAGCCTCTCCTGTCTAGACTCTTGCGTGAGTCTAGTACTGCCTCTTGTGGCGGCAGCAGCTGAGATGATCTTTAAGTCTCCCGCTCAATACGAGTCGACATGTCCAGAACACGGAATTCATGTCACATATTTGTAGAAGAACTGTACTGGGGAGTGAATTACTTTGCAAGAAATCTCAAGTTCATGGTTTTTTGGGTGATGATCAGATTTTAATAAAGAGTTTATCTGAAATTGATCTGATTGAGTATGTATATGTACATATATATATATATATATATATATATGTTTGATGTTTTTTTGTTTCTTTTTTTTCAGTTTTGTGAGGTAAGTGGAATGGTGATCGTCTCACAAGAGGACTTACCCAAATTTCGCTGAATCTGAGAGAGAAAGTAGAAGTTTTTGGGACCCTGTAATACATATTGACAGAAATACTAGAACTGATAGTCTAAATCTGGCGATTTCAATTTCTTTCCAATAAAGTATGGGCCGGGACTAACTTGTTTTTAAAATTACCTCCAGAGTAGTAAAATAAATACATTAGTTGGACCAAGTTCAGGTCATTTTTGAAAAAATGCAAAGGGTCTTCCCCTTGATCGACATCACAAACTTTTGATGGCAATATAGTTGTGCAAGCACTGTGTTGGCCCCTTGGGAGTGATTTATGGACAGTATTTTAATAAAGACATATGAAATTGGGAAGGTAGCTAAAAGTGTCTTTATTAAAGTCTGCTGATCACATAACCACTGCCCTCATAAGTTTACGGATATCCATAAACTAAATAAACTAAGCTAGTTTATGGACGCCACCCAAGCTTAGTTTACGGATATCCATAAACTAAATAAACTAAGCTAGTTTATGGACGCAAGAAATTAGTACTCCAGGCTCTGCAAGATGGGGCGCTGTTTGGTCTGAAAGATGCCCTTCAGTGACAAGTGCATCAGGCACGTGCGGAATTCATCCATCTCCCATTTGAGAATGGAGAAGTCGGACTCGTTAGCAGTCGTGTTGGCGAAGGCGGTGGCCAATCCGTCGAGGAAGGTGCGCAGGCGCTCGACCTGCGCTTGCTGTGGCATCGCGTCATAAGCGTCGTTGAAAGTCGTTTGCACGTCGTGCTTGTCCAGAGCAGTGTGCAGCACCACGTCCTTGTTGTACATCTTTGAGCAGGTAGCGGTGACCCTCCTCAACTTGGTCGATGGACTCCTCAGACCAGAACTTGGAGAGATGGTTGCAGTACAGGTCGAGCACCTGCTCAATGAAGTCGTTGTGGCGCAATTTAACGATCTGGTTAGGCATCACCGACAGGGCATCTTGCTCGAGCGGCTCATTGTTTTCGTCGTGTTCAGTGTGGATGTTGCCGAGCCTGATGACGATGAACATGGCGTACTGGGCGAGTTGGTTCATGACCTCCTTCTGGGCTAGTGCGTCCAGGCGCTTATAGCACGACTTGGGGAACGAGCCCTGGTCCTTGACGTAGAGGACGAACTCCGCCCGCTCGATGTGCCACTCCTCGAACGTCTCGAACTTGTCGCCGTCGTTGTCAGCGTCGTCAGCGTGGACGATGCCGAACATCATGATCAGAATGTCAATGAGCATCTAAATGAGCAATTCTTGCTGTGCAATCAGCAGCGAGCAGCTCTGCGACATGACGAACGTCTTATTGATTTCCTCAATGGCAGGCGCGATGGCGTAAGTGATGACCCACCATTGATCTGACGGCAGTTTGTTGCTAGCATTGGTCGTCATGTGCTGAATGATGGTGCGGCGATACTGCTTGAGGAAGTTGAGCAGCACGCCAAAATTGACCCAACGGTTGGTCTTCTTGGGGCACTTCACGTTCGTGCGCGGTATCAGGTTCGCCTGCGAGCGTAGATAGACCGACATCGACCACGCCTGCTTGGACCACTCACCGTCATACAACATCTCGGCACTGTCCTTGACGACGACGTCCATTTGGTGCGGGCACCAGATGCGCAGGATGTGATGCTCTGCCTCGCGAGCCATGCGCGTCACTAGGCCGTTGAGTCGCCTGGTCCATGGTCGGCTCACCGTTAGTGCCCACATTGATGAGCTTTCGGCGCCAGAGGCTATACAACGCATCCAGGAACTTCACCAACATGTTGAACGTATTGAGCGCGGTGTGGCGGTCAAACTGAGGGATGGCAACTAGGTGAAGATTTAGCAGGACACCGCGGTAGCACACACATAGGCGCAGGTCGAAGAAGTGCTGGTCGCAGTGGGTACTGCCATTGCCGGCGAGTGATAGCGCCCAAATCGACTCGTCGATGCACAGGTCGGCGATGCGCTGAAGGGCGAACGTGACGTTAGCGCGAACGCACTGGCCAACGATGGTATCGTTGATGCCGCCCAGCTTGGATAGGCTGCAGCGTTCCTTGGTATGTTGTATCGCGACCGCCACCTCGCGGAACGACATTCCCATCGAGACATGGTCCATGGCTAGCTCGTATCGCATCGTGCCCTTGATGGTGAGGACCTACTCATCCTCCTCGACGTTCGCCACGTCCTTGACGAATAGCTTCAACGCCAGAGTCTTCTGCTTGGCCTTGGCAACGGCCTTCTTGGCGATCGCGGCAGCCGCGCTGCCATTATCCTCGTCATCGTCGTCATCAAAGTCGATGAGCACCTCGTTGAGCCGGAAGAACAGGTCGGCGATGATGATCTCGACGATCAGCGCCGACACGTGGAACGTGAGCAAATCAAACTCCGAGTCAAGGTACCGGTGCAGCGTGTTAGCGCGGTTCACCTTGCCATCGAAGTGCATGTGCTTCTCCTTGTTGGACAGTGCGCTGTACTCGGCCCATAGATCAGCGTGCTGCAACTCATGGTGACTACAGTAATTCTGCGACGTGAATGACGTCTAGTACTTGATGTCGTTGCGCGATCTGCGCTGGCGCTTTTCGCCAGCGTGCTCGTCACCAACCTTGACCTTAGCGCGGCCAAAGAAGGCACAGAAGTTGCAACGCACCGACATGACGCGCTTGTTGGCCTCCTCAACGATCTTTAGTCCGAATTGGAGGCAATGCGCTAGCTGAAACAGCGTGCCAGGCTTCTTCGACATTTCGACCCACTAACGATTGTGAACTGCACCAATGCGCAACCTATGTTACGCGAAACCGCGAGAAAACAGCCCTGCTTAGTTTATGGACGGCGCCGAAGCTTAGTTTATGGATATCCGTGAGGGTTTTTGCGAAATCCGTAAACTTATGAGGCCTGCCATAATTGCATCCATTTTGGTTTAGTTAATGATAAAAATATATATATCCTAGTCATATACCATAGCTTCCTCCAGCTTCAGCTTGACCAGTTTTTTTGTCTATAAGACAGCAATTTTCAATTTTGCACGTAAGTAGTGCATATACAGATTGCCCAAAATTTACACCTCTTCCCATATATGGAAATATGTCAATTGATCATTATTACATTGATCCTTGATGTCGTGTATCATGTTTAGCCGTGAGAATGCAGGAAAACTTGTTACTTAGTTTTTGTGGGTTTAATGACATCTGTTATAATAATATTTTACTACACCACCATATTTTCAGATTCATATACACCAGTGAGTTTCTTGCCAACGACAGCATACATCATACCTAAGATTGGAGCAAATGAGTTCTACAACTCTTATAATCGTGGATTATCACCTTAAGATGTTATTGACATGATAGTGCCCCAGTCACTCAACTCTTTAATCTTTGCTATGGAGGTAACAAAAATTGGCACTACATCCCAAATGAAGTAGAACTAAACTGTAAATCTTGCAACCCAATTTGACAATTTGGGTAATCATGTTATGGGTTTCAGTAAAATGATTATAGTTAACCAAAAAAAAATCACAACATTTAAATTTCTGTAAAGGTTAACTGATTGAGTCTTAATTTTTTGTGTTTCTTTGGCCACAAAAGAAATTGGAGCCTAGGAGGTCCACCCACAGAATACTATTTTTTCTTCAAAATCAAACAAGTTACCTTATCAAGGTGACTAGGTTTGTAAAATACTTATGTCAATAGGGTAGGTAGTTAATAAGGTATGTAATTAATAGAATAGCTAGGTTAATAGGGTAGGTGGTTAGTACAGTAGCTAGGTCAATATAATAACTAGTTATTAGGGTAGTTGTGCCCGTGACATTCTATTACATCTGAATGGTGGGTACTTGTGATGTTCGGACGCCCGTGCCCAGTGCGTGGAACATATACTTTATAATAAATTAGCTAGTATCAATACTATATATCAATAATATCCATAATATACTCATGTATTAACTTCTAGTGGGTACCCGTGACGTTTGGACACAATCCGTCCGTGCCCAGCCTGCTCGTGCCCAGCCCACTCGTGCCGTGCCCGCCCGTGCCCGTGCCTAGTCCGTGCCGTGCTCGCCTGTGCCCAGTCCGTGCCTAGTCCTGCCCATGACCGTGCCCGTGCCCGTGCCCAGTCCTGTGCCCAGTCCATGCCCAGTCCCGTCCGTGCCCGTGCCCGTGCCCTGTCCGTGCCCAACCGGCCCCTTCCCAAGCCCTGTCACAAACTGATAGACCAAGTGAATTAATATATATGATATGATCCCCTATTGGCACTACCCTAATAACTAGTTATTATATTGATCTAGCTACTATACTAACCACCTACCCTATTAACCTAGCTACTCTATTAATTACATACCTTATTATATATATTAATTCACTTAGACTATCAATCTGTGACAGGGCTTGGGAAGGGGCGGGCTGGGCACAGGGACGGGCATGGCATGAACTGGGCACGGCACAGACTCGGCACGGGCACGGGCACGAGCACGAGCACGGGCACGGATAGGACTGGGCACGGGCACGGGCGAGCTGGGCACGGGCGGATTGTGTCAGAACGTCACGGGTATCCACTAGTTACCGATAGTTTATCAAAGGGCTTAGTTGAATTGCCAAATCTTAGACTCAATTGACCAAGGTTGATGAAATGTTCATTTGTTAAGGGTGTAAAAAAACAATCTTTTCAAGAGTTGAAAGTTAAGTTTAGTTTTGTACCCATTTTGAGATAACCTATTAGAGGCCATCATTTTTAGTTGCATATGGATTGGAATGTTTTGGGACTTCATATAATCTTTACATAATTTGATAAAAAAATTAGAAATAATTTGTGGTAGCTTATGCAATTCAATCCAATAACCAAGTAAAAGCACTTATAGAATATATAATTAATAGAGTAACTAGGTTAATAGGGTAGGTGGTTAGTACAGTAGCTAGGTCAATATAATAACTAGTTATCAGGGTAGTTGTGCCAGTAGGGGATCATAAATAAAGTAACAAGGTTGGTACAATACTTATGAACTAAATAAAGCATATATGCCCGTGCCCAAATTTCGTCATTTCTTTCTTGGCAGCTTTTAGTCTCCATTGGTAACCATGATCATTTCTATTCTTGCTTTCATAATTGAAATTTTGGAGCCCAATGTGCTAGTGGGTACCCGTGACATTCGAACACAATCTGCCCGTGCTCAGCCCGCCCGTGCCGTGCCCGCTTGTGCCCAGTCCCGTGCCCAGCCCGTGCTTGTGCCCATGCCCGTGCTCAGCTCGCCCCTTCCCAAGCCCTGTCACAGACTGACAGACCAAGTGAATTTTTTCTAATAATATATGGTACATTCACCCCAATCAATTTTTGATTCAAATGTAAAATTTTGGAACCCAGTGTGCTAGGGTTTAATTATAACAAACTTATAATTGATATGATTTTTATAATTAATTTTGATACAATTTCAAACTAATTTTGGCTCAATTTCATTTATATTCTATTAAAATTTTCACATCATTTATTTGATTTATCTAAACTACATCCATCTTAGACATTCACCCCAATCAATTTTTGATTCAGATGTAAAATTTTGATCACATTTCAGATGAAAATTTTAATGAAGTTAATTCGTAAAGCTAAGTCAATATTGTAATCACACCTTTCATGTAATTTTCATCCCTCCGCACCCACATATGCAAGTTTGGAGTTTATTGTCTACTTATTTACAACCCACTAATAACTCTCACCTAGGTGAAACCCAACATCAACTCAGTTGGGATTCATCCACAATTGAGCCATAAGAGGCTTCCAATGGATGATGGATCCCTCTGTGGTCAATTGTGAGGCTAATGCCAACCAACTGAACTAACTCTAGTTTTCTAGTCCCTACTTTCTACCAGCTGTTACCCTTACAGAGCCAGTCTACAAATCACCCTTTTCTTTTTGGAAGGGGGAGGGGGGGTAAAATCAGTCAGACTTAAAAGTTATGGATACATTTGTCCTTTGCAGATTGGCCTTTAATTAACCCCATGATAATAATAATAATGTACACAGAGAAAATTCAATTCCTGCAGGAAAAAAAAAAGGGTTAAAACTTAACCCCCCCCAACCCCCCCCCCCAAATTAGTTTTTATTTTTTAAAATCAAGTATAATTTCTCCATGCACTCACGTGCCCAGAGTGAGGTGGACAATTTTTAAGTAAAATAATAATAATGATTTTGTGTGTGTGTGTGTGTTTTTTTAAAAGGACAATTGTGTGAGGAGTTCGGAATCCACATTAAATTGCCCTGAGAAATAAATACTTAAGCGAATAGCAACTTATAGTTGTTGCATGATAATTTCGCAACAATATAGCTAAACGGAGAGTGCTTATTATACCCTTACTTGTTTTGGCCACAGTCCAGGTTTTTTTTTCATTGAGTTTGAACGGCAACATGGTTGTGGATGAACCCAAGATGCGGATGAACCCAAGCTAAGTTAATATTGAGTTTGACCTTCCTAACCCAAGGTCTTAAGATGTCGGAGGTAAGGGTTAGTGGGTTGTTAGTAAGTATGTGTTATAATAATAATTGAGCTAACCACCATGGTTAGCTAGGACTTGAACCCAATGGAAGGCTTTTGACCAAAAAGTGTTTTCTGTCCACCTACCATTTATCCCTCGTGGTGCATCGGTTTATCAAGGCCAGGTTCATCATAAAGACGTGTAAATTGAAATTTGGTTAGACCTAATGTTAATATTAGTGTTAGGTTAGTTTTAAACGTATTAAAATAACCATTAGCTGATACTTAAAATGTTAATTATTGTTAAATCTTAAGCGGCATATGATCAATGTTAACATGGTGTTGGTACCCATCGTTAACTAACAGCAAAAGGTTTCATTCATGAACAAGTTGTTTCACTCACATAATTCACAACATGGCCTTCTTGCTACACAATAAACTTCTTCAAATAACCCAACTAGCTCCTTCCCTTGTACACCATAACAATGTCAACCCATGATTGTTATGTTGAGGTTTTTCAAATGCTTGGAGTTTTATGATCGTAGACTTTGAAACCATGATGGGTGTCATATTTGGACCATACATTGTTGATGAATAATGGTTGAAGGGAAACAGGTGGTTCGGCATAATTAAATGTTAGGCCACATGGTAGGTGATGAGTAGAATTAACATGTGATTGTTTAGTAACATGGTGGACAATGTATGTTCAAAGATCATGAAGTGTGCGAAAAAAAAATCAATAAAAAAAAACCCTCTTTACTTATGAACCTTATATTTTATTTATTTGTTTTTAATGATTTTTCACAATTTTCGTGGCTATGGATGCATCCAATCCAACTCTACAATTTGTTTTCACACTTCAAAACAACCAATTTTCAATGCACTTTTCACTATGCCAAAAATCATTTTGCTTTTCTAGGTGCCTTAAGTTGTTGAGAGCCACAGTCGAACCAACAGCTACTAACCAACCCACCAGGAGGGATGTGATGGATGGATGGTGAGTGGTCTGGCACACTTTTTCATTCTGTTTTATGCAGTTCATCCATAGTTTAAGCAGCATATATAGGAGCCAACACCTGGGTGGGGGCGCAGGGTGGGGGGGTAATTTGATCACAAAGGCCCTCAAAAGGGGTGTGATCATAAGGGCCTTGAAGTAGTGCAATGGAATAAATGATTGAACTTTTTAAGTTATTTATTCAATTTGTCTAAGCTATGGCTATCTTGGTGTGACCTTAGTCTAAATATTTGATAGAAAACATTCTATATTTAATTATAACAAACTTATAACTGATATGATTTTTATAATTAATTTTGATACAATCTCAAACTAATTTTGACTTAATTTCTTTTATATTTTATTAAAATTTTCACATCATTTATCTGATTTATCTAAACTACATCCATCTTAGACATTCACACCAATCAATTTTTGATTCAGATGTAAAATTTTGACATTTCAGGTGAAATTTTTTAGGGTTTAGGGTTTAATCCTCAAAATAGTGAAACAAATTTTTGTGAAAATATGAAGTTGGCACGTTGAAAATCATCACAATAATTATGATAGGTTATGCTCTACATAATTTAATTACTCATATGAAAACATCATAGTAGATCATGGAAAAATATAATAATGTCAAAATTAAAAAGGACTTAATTTTTTGATTTTTCTTTTTTCTTTTTTGTCAATGTGGAAACTGACCCTAGGCTAGGGTAGTTCAGAGGATGAAAACTATTTCATTATGATCAGACACGGAAACCCACTAGATCAACCCACTAGATCAACCCACTAGCTAATTTATTATAAAGTATATGTTCCACGCACTGGGCACACACTGGGCATGGACTGGGCACCAGCACAGACTGGGCATGGACTGAGCACGGGCACAACACGGGCGAGACTGGACACGGTCACGGGCGAAATTGGGCACGGACTGGGCACGGGACTAGACACGGACTGAGCACGAGCGGGCTGGGCATGAACAGGCTGAGCACAGGCGGATTGTGTCCGAACATCACGGGTACCCACTAGCAAATACATATTTAGTGGGTAAATATATACTAGTGAAGTTATTATATTGACCTAGCTACTGTACTAACCACCTACCCTATTAACCTAGCTACTCTATTAATTATATATATCCTAGTCATATAGTAATTTCACTAGTATATATTTAAGTATTTGTATATTTAAATATCAGTATATATATGATTTCCGTGCTTATATAATCCCAATAATTCTGTATGTATAATAAACCCTTTAAATATATAAGTAGTAGTAAACCGTGCTTTAACTATTACCTAGGGGCCATAATCCCTTAAGCTACTATACTCAATAATGAATCTAAACACAATAATATCCTTGCCTTGGTAGGCAAGGCCTACAACAAACCAAAGGCTTTGTGGGTGTGTGTGTTCAATTCAGACAACTGGCCCTTTCTGCACTCTCAAAAGTAACTTGCTAATCAACCAGCTTTTTTGGGACTTGTTGTCAATATATATTTTCACTTGATTCCTCCCCACATCTTTGAAATGTTCAACTTGGCCTTTTTCTGCTCTTAAACTTGTCTTCACTCCTTGAGCTCACATTGTTCGATCATCTTTGAAATTTTTCATCCATCTTTGGAAGTTTTCATCCTCTGAACTACCCTAGCCTAGGGTCAGTTTCCACATTGACAAAAAAGAAAAAAGAAAAATCAAAAAATTAATTCCTTTTTAATTTTGAGATTATTATATTTTTCCATGATCTACTATGATATTTTCATATGAGCAATTAAATTATGTAGAGCATAACCTATCATAATTATTGTGATGATTTTCAACGTGTCAACTTCATATTTTCACAAAAATTTGTTTCACTATTTTGAGGATTATGTAATGACAAAACTAACCTTAGGGTATGGATTGCCTCATTTATTGGCTCTTCTTGGTTTCTCTTGGTGTCAATAAGAGACTATGGGACAAAGTAGTTTTCATTTAGTCCCATATTTTGAAAAATGTTCATCAAATGTTGTTCTTATTGGGAATTTTAGTCATTCTAGGGGATGAAGGACACTTTAATGAAATTTTAGTTATATGAAGACCTAATGAAAATGAACAAATTTGTCAAATTGTGAAAGAGACAAAAGAGTGGCTAGTGGGTATATATTTAAGCTCATAGAATAGTCAATATAAAAACTTCATTAGTATATATTTAAGCTGGAAATATGACCCTAAAGAATCTGAAGTTCCACATCTCAGCAGCAAACTGAGTAATCCTTTCTTGTAGATGAATTTGGTAGGCAGGTTCATCCTGTGTGTGATGATGGTCTGCAGACAAAGAAGATGGAATATAACCTTACTATGCGCCAGGGTTGCAACTTCAGAGTCCTGTGAGTGGCATTTTCCTTGCGGAAGTTGTTTAGAGTTTCACTGGTCTCGGACAAATTCCACTCAACTATATCACTACAGTCTCAAGAACAGATAGTAACAGTGCCCAAATAGTGTCTCTAACTTAGTTCACACAGAATTACTGAGAGGATGTCAAAAGAACCTTTGATGATGCTCCTATTTTGACCAGTCATTGTTGTTGTAGACACAGGTTGCAGCTATGCAAGCCGAGGATTTCAGAGATACTTCAGTTTTGCAGACTGTGGTTGGAGGGGGAATTGTCTTGGAAGACTTTCAAAGTAGAGGAGGTCTGGAGGGGCATACATTGAAAGCTCTAACTCAACTAGCTGCATTGCCAACTGAATTGGTTTGGAATGTGAACATCACATCAACTGGTACAGCTTCTTGTATTCTAGCAATTTATGTGATCATTTATAAAGGTGACTGCTAGTGGGTACCCGTGATGTTCGGACACAATTCGCTCGTGCCCAGTCCGTGTCTTGTCTCGCTCATGATCGTGCCCGTGTCCAGTCCGTGCCCAACCCGCCCCTTCCCAAGAACTATCACAGACTGCCAGACCAAGTAAATTATCAATATTATATATCAATAATAGTTCATAAACTATATAATAAATTATACTATATAATAAACTAGCACGCCTTGGGTTTATATACTATATATTTAAGTATTAGTATATTTAAATATCAGTATATATATGATTTCCAATGACAAAAATATTCAAATCTAACATTTCCCATAATTGAAGTCCAAAATTTATGAACTTACTTCCATTAAATACTAGTCATTAAGGCTTTCCAACAATACCAAGAAGGTGCCCCAATTATCTTTTTTTTTAGTTTTGATTTTCTTGATTTTGCAATGTCAAATCAAAGTGCATGCGAGGGGTTCAAAACCTCACACATGCAACCAAGGTAAACAATCTAGTTTATGTAACTTTTATTTTTATGTAAGTTAGTTAGGTTCCTAGCATTAAGTTGCCATGTGACAGTTTAGAAATTGACAATAAATTTTGTAGTTTGGCCTAGCTGAAACATGGCAACTCATAATGAAGAAAAACATTTAAAATTTGATTTAGGCTTAAACTATTACATGGTGGCATGCTATTAACATTCATGTCTAAGTTGTTTGCCCACTAGCCCAAAAATGAAATGCGCATCAAGGCCGGCCCTATAGTTAGTAATTTCCCTCCAACTGTCTGGGACAGAAATTTTGATTTTCACAAGGACTTTTTGGGTCTTCATCCCATTGAATGGGTTCTCCCATTCCTTTGTTGCAATGTTACAATTTTTCATCCAAGGTGGACTGGTGCGTGCTTTAGGTCGGGTGGAGCTCTCGGATGAGGGCATCACCAAAATTCAGGGCGCAGCCCCTTATTTCAGTAATGCCCTCACCATTGGGCTTTACCCTACACATAACCTCTACCTCGGCTTTTTTTTCTTGCATACATCATCCAGACAGAGAATGGTTCTGGATTTTTGTCCATTGAGAGGAGGGTTTTATGTTTTTTTGGTCCATCGACAAAAAGGTTATGAAACTTTTCATCCACCCACATGAGAGTTATGGGGTTGCTTCAAATCTCTAAACAGAAGATTGTGTCTGGTGGTAACCAGTGAGAGGACATTGGTTACTGGAAATAACTTTGGTGCTCCTGTGCCTCAGTTATTGGGAGCGCCAAAGTCATTTCCAATAACCAGCATCCTCTAGCTGGTTACTTAGTTCATTCTTGTTGTGAGGAGCTACTTACAATTGGGTTTTGTAGTTATTGTATTCTCTTGAATCCTCTTGTTGGTATTTTGCACACAAGTAACTCTAAAGAAAGCAATCCAGCAATCCAGATATAATGGGCAATTGTGAAAACCATACTTCATGAATAAAGAAGATGATGGTGCCCGTTTCATCATGCACAGAAGTACTCTAAGAAATTAAATCAGCATGTTTTTGTGTGGAAAGCAATGCAGATAGTGGGCAATTGTGAAAACTGTACTTTGCAAGTAAAGAAGATGATGATGCCCATTCCATAATGCCCAGAAGTACTCTAAGAAATTAAATAACACGTTTATGTGTGAAGAAGCAATGCAGATAGTCGGCCATTTAATTCCAAGTGAAAACAATGTTTAAAAATGAAAGAAGATGATGCCCATTTCATCATATGGGAGGGTGGGCGCAAAGGAGTATTAATCATCATGATCAGAAATATTGCTTGTACCAAAGCTGGAGGGTGGTTGTTTTTCTCGAAGTACTTGAATTAAACTTTCTATGTGATGACTTTTCATGAATACAAGTCAAAAACAGACAAGAAAGGAAACCAGCAGGCCAAACCTTGGTGCTTTTCCTACATGGAACAGATCAAAAGACAACAAGCTTGGCTCTCTTACATGTATAGATCAAAAGACAGAAACCCATGAACAATCTAGAATAATGAGATCTGGAATATTTACGCAACTACTTTGTCATCGAAATTTCCCAACTTGTTCTTTACTCTTTCTCATGATGCATAGATAGAGAGATCTGTGTTAGATCAAATTGAAGGCTGTCACAATTGATATCCAAAGATGTAGATGGAAACATGATGTAGCACTTATCATGATTCAAAAGAATATATTTTTTCAAAGAAAATCAAACAAAGAATATGCAAAAACATGAAAACCTCGATTTAATTCATTTGAAAAAAACAAATATTCATTTTTAATTTCCATTTTGATCATCAAAATGGCATATTTATAAAAGTGACAAAAGGGCATAAAAGTTCAATCAAAGCTTAAAAAGTTCCATGTGTAGATGGAACAAAACATTACCAAAATCATGCATACATGTGTTAATTAGGGCACACAGTCCACCTTGTATGATTTTCAACCTCATCAAAAAAACTCAACACCTCAACCTCACGAAACCCATGCACATTTTCAGGTCCTCTTTAAGCCTCAAAACCAACAATGGGATCATCAAACCATTTCTTAATTAGAAGAACTAGGACATGCAAGTTTTTGCACCAAGTCAGACAATGACAAAGGCATATGAAAATGCCTACAATAAAAAAAAATCTCTCTAATTAAATATGACTACCATGTGTGCCTAAAATTGCTTTAGCTAAATAGGGAACTATTGATAATTATCCTTCATGTTTTCACCACTAAATTGTCCTTTCTTTCTTCCAATGGCGCACATAAATGTGTGGAAGAAAAATAATCCTAATCAAACTTGCACGTACACACATATTCCCCATTAAACTAACGTAAGGTTTGTAAATTGTAAACAAAAAACAACTTTTAACTTTTACAAGTCTTTCAAATAAATTTTAAAAAATAACACTTACAAGTTTTTAAAACAAATTTCATTCTTGGACACCCCTACTCCAAAAACAACATTAGTGTTGCACATAATTTGCACATAATGATCTTGCATCGCCACTACCTGTTGCGTTGACCACACTGTACCCTGATTATCCTGAAATTGCTGTGTGGAACAAATCCAAAAAGGCGTGGCACCTCCGGAAAAGGATAGCAGGGCGACGGGGTGCAGGCCGAAACAATCATGTCACATTGGGAACTGTGGGGCGCATGTACTTTGTGCAACCTTCAGAGGGCGAAGGTTATTATTTGCCAGTTTTGTTTACCCACGTTGCAGGGGCCACATGCTTTGAGGACCTCAGAACTACCCACCGGCCCCACACGCCTACCATAATTGTGCACCACTTTTAAAGCTGCATGCCTTGCACGTGGCTTGCTACAAGATGATGCTGAATGGGACCAGTGCCTTTCAGAAGCTGTTGGCGTGCAACTGCCCAGAAGCTTGCGGCATTTTTTTGCTAGCCTGTTGATTTTCAACAACGTCACCAATCCTGGGCGGCTGTGGGACAGGCATAAGGGAGCCCTTACGGAGAATTTCTTGCACCAAGCACGTCAGGTGATTGACAAAAAGGCCTACACAAAGGAAGTGTATATTGCAAGCCTCCCTTTCGTTGGGTTATGATGGTATAAGTTGTGCTCTGCTATCTTCTTTGAACTACTGCTTGGAAACTTCTCTATTGAATGGCCGATTGTTGGATTCAATGTACCAGAAAGTTGATCCCTCAGCATCATTCCGCACATTTCATTTAATGAGTCTTACCACATATTGGTGTTGCAAATCCCATTGGATTGCGTCTACTGAACCTAAGGCCAAGCTCCTCCAGGTGGTGCCCAACGAGCTGCTGGATCCTATTACAGACTAGATTTCCTTGTTAGATGTAAGCATGAATAACTGTGCCCTTCTCGATTAACCCCCCCCCCCTGCCCCCGGTTGCGTCGTGGAGGTAACGCCCTATTGGCAACTGGACCAGGCCATCCTTGACCAGGGCTTGCGGGAAGTGGAATAGCTGCTGCAGGCCCAAGGGGGGAAAACCCTAGAGGATTTTGAGCTGCCTATCCCTGCACAACTGGCTACCCAGGGGACGCCGCTGTATCTGAGGAGCGGGCCAAGTACAATGTGACGCGGCAAACTCAGCAACTTGTTCGAGATGTGCCTTTGCTAAATCAGCACTAGCGCTCCATTTATGACAATGTCATTGACGCGATCCATGACCCCAAGCCGGTGGACAAAACCTTTTTTGTTGATGGGCTGGGAGGGGCAAACAAGACTTTCCTCTACGGGTGCCTACTCAGCAGGGTGCGCTCTATTGGTGACATAGCGTTGTTGATGGCATCTTCTGGCATTGCAGCCCTGCTTTTGGAGGGCGGCTGCATAGCTCACTCACGTTTCAAAATTCTTGTAGCAAGCCTTTGTGGCTCCTCTGCTTGCTATGTTCCCCTGAACAGTCCACAAGCGGCCTTGATTCGAGGTGCACGCCTCATTGTGTGGGATGAGGCACCCATGGCCCACAAGCATGTGTTTGGGGCTGTGAACCGCGCCCTCCAGCATGTTTGGGGCTGTTGACCCTACCTTAAAGGACATGTTTTTTGGGGGCAAGGTTGTTGTCATGGGAGATGATTTTAGGCAGATATTGCCTGTGGTTCCCCAGGGCACGAGAGGCCAAATTGTGGATGCTAGTCTCAAGAGGTCCGAGTGCGTTAGCTGCATGAAAATATGCCTGTCCAGAGGCTTTTGGCATAGGGCGGAACCAACACCGCGGCCGATGCCCAACAACAACAAGCTTGGGCAGACTACTTATAGTGCATTGGGGAGGGCACAAAGCAAGTCTTTCCTGAGGTTGGGGAGGAGGCTGTTTCGATCCCAGAAGACATGTGCTGCTAGGGTGACACCATTGATAGCCTGGTGGATGAAGTTTACGGCGACCTTGGCTGCTTCATAAACTCGCAGTCACGTAATGAGCACACCATTCATAGGGCCATTTTATTCCTCTGAACGAGGACGTTGATAGCATCAACACCGTTGTCATGAATCGGTTTGACCTCACCACACCTGACAACACACCAGCACAGCGCCGCACGTACCACAGCGCTGATTCTGTTGTGCAAAGCGAACAAAGAGGGGTTTACCCCACCAAGTTTCTAAACTCCCTCAGCATGTCAAGGGTGCCACCCCACACTTTGACCCTGTAAGAAGGCTGCCCGGTGATTTTGCTGCGGAATATGCCGAGCGGCCTTGCAAATGGCACTCAACTTATTGTGGTCAAGCTAATGCAGCACATAATTGTTGCTGAGATTGCTATAGGACTGGACAAGGGCAGGCGCGTTTTCATTCCTTGCTTCAGCATCACTCCCTCTGACACGGAGATGATGCCTTTTACTCTCGCCAACGGCAGTTCCCGTTGCAACCCGCATTTGCCATGACCATCAACAAGGCCAAGGGGTAGACACTACAGACAGTGGGGGTGTACCTGCCCAAGCCTGTTTTTTGCCACGGGCAGCTTTATGTGGTTTTCTCTCGGTGCAGCTCACTACGGGGCGTCCGGGTGCTGGTCCAGGGTGGCAACAAGGCGGCTCTAAATGGGGCCCATGCTGGCGTTTACACCAGTAATGTGGTCTACCAGGAGGTGCTGCAATGATTCTTTTTGTGGGTATGGGGTTCTCTGGGGTCTCCTTTGGACTCCCAGTTTTTTTTCAGGGCTTGGGCTTTAGTTTCGTCTAAGGGGATGGATTGGATTAGATTGCATTAGATTAAAATGGGGCTTTTATATATATCAGACATTCCCTCCATAGGATTTCCAAGCATGTAATGGATTTTAGATAAAATGACCATGCAGGTTCATCCCAATGACTCATGCCTATACCTGCAACCTCAGATGCAAACGTATCAGGAATGAATGTGATCATCAAGTGAAACATCGCCAACTGTCATCGTTGTTGCATTGCATCAGTGCCGTGCAGTACCTTGCAGGCACGGGTTACCATTAGTGGGTACCCGTGACGTTCGGACACAATCCGCTCGTGCCCAACCCATGCGCAGCCCGCCCATGTCGTGCCCGCCCGTGCCCATGCCCAGTCCGTGCCCAGTTCGTGCCCAGTTCCCGCCTGTGCCCATGCCCAGTCCGTGCCTAGCTTGCCCCTTCCCAAGCCCTGTCACAGACTGACAGACCAAGTGCATTAATATATATGATCCCCTATTGGCACAACTACCCTAATAACTAGTTATTATATTGACCTAGCTACTGTACTAACCACCTACCCTATTAACCTAGCAACTATATTAATTACATACCTTATTAACTACCTACCCTATTGACCTACCTACCCTACATACACAACCACCCTATTGACATAAGTATTTTACAAACCTAGTCACCTTGATAAGGTAACTTGTTTTATTTTCAAGAAAAAATAGTATTCTGTGGGCGAACCTCCTAGGCTCCAATTTCTTTTGTGGCCAAATAAACACAAAAATTTGAGATTCAATCAGTTAACCTTTGCAAAAAATTTAATGTTGTGATTTTTTTTTGGTTAATTATAATAAATCATATATATTAATTCACTTGGTCTGTCAGTTTATGACAGGGCTTTAGTTTAAGGGTAAAACCACAAAATACAATTTTTTCTTGTTTGTTGCAGCAGATCTTCAGGTTTTCAGCACCTCAATTGTCATTTCTAACGAAGAGGAAGCAATTTTAGTATTCAAATGAATACCAAAAACCTCAATGGGGTATCCTTGGGTTGGGTAGAATGAGATGAATAAGGATAAGAGTGGGAAGCTTTTATAATTGTATCTATAACTCATTCTTGCACAAGAATGTGTCCTTCTTAAGTGGTTCTAAGTAAACCTAGTAGATATTATTCACACTTTGATTCAGACATGTGGATCCAGATGCTTTTAAGACTAGGGTTTATGAAATAAGGCACTATATGATTTATTTGGTCATATATATGGTTCTATGGTCACGGGTACCATATATTAATTCACTTGGTCTGTCAGTCTATGACAGGGCTTGGGAAGGGGCGGGCTGGGCATGGACTGGGCACGAGCACGGGCGGGAACTGGGAATGCACTGGGCACGGATTGGGCACGAGCGGGATTGGGCACGGAGAATTTTGAAATAAAGCAATATGTATTCCAAATTCAGGAGCATCTCTTGACCATAATAATCCATGATCATGAGTTAAAGCTCTTATGAAACTATGTTACAAAAAAAAAAAAAAAACCAAAAAAAATATGGTATTTTTTAATAAGTTTTTGAAAACTATTCATGATGTGTTTAGAACATTGTATACATTTAACAAGATTCTTTTTAACAAGATCCATAACATTCAAAGAATCATTTTTTTTACACTTTAACCAACATGTTGAATTTGTAAATCTTTCAAGGTTTATCCAAAATTTGGTTAACCATTATACTTATGGTATATGTCACGAAAAAGTTAGGGGTTCAAATTGCTTAATCCTTACAAAACTTTATTTTTGAAAATGATCAAAATAATTCAGAGATGTTCATATACAACCCAATTATTAAGAACCTAAATCACATTTCAATATTTTGTCCAAATTTACATTACTTGACACATCACTTGTTGTAAAATTTCAACCTAATAATTTTTCTTTTCAAATGCAAATCCATAAAAAAGATAATATGAAATCCATTATAATTTTGATCATCTTTTTTATAAAAAATTATTTATATGATTTGTAAACTATTTTCTCACATTTATTAGTTCAACTTGTATTATTTTGTGATATGAACATGTATAGATGACCTTGGATGGTCAAAAAATAATGTTGGAAAATTATAATTTTTAGAAAGTGCATCGTGAAATAATCCAAGTGACTAAAAGCCTTCTTTTGGAATAATTTCTAGTGTTATCAAATTTCATAATGTTATCAATTTTTCCTCTAACTAAGGTGCTCTCCAAATACACTAGGAAATTTTCCAAGTCCCCTTATAAGGTTTGCTTATAAAACAAACACAGACCCCACCATGGGTATTGGTTATCTCACATGGAAAATGCATGTTCCTCTGGAGAAGTGTGCGGCAAAACATCCACTTTGTTTGCCCATGACCACATATGGTTTTTTTTTTCATTACTAAAAGCACTAGCAGACAATCTAGTGGGTACCCGTGACGTTCGGACACAATCCACCCGTGCCTAGCCCGCCCATGCCCAACCCGTGCCTAGCCCGCCCATGCCCAACCCGTGCCCAACCCACCTATGCCGTGCCCACCTCATAATCTGCAGACCTCTCCAATCCACCTAACGATGCACTTCTGCAATCATGAGATCCACCTTTCGGCAACTGTAGCTGATGCACCAGCAGATTCAAGCCTGGGAGCCTCCAAGTGAAGCAAAAGGCTAAAGAGGTCCTCAACATCTATAGACTGTACTACCATACTGCCAGCAGCAAAACCAGCTAACCAACACCTCCTTTTTCCCACAGGGGGCTGGACCTTCCAAGACCATTCAGGGCCCCTGGCTACCAACGCTTAGCCATCGGTGACGATGCAGCTCACGTCTCTGCAGCTCCTCATGCACATCCTGCAAAACGCTGCGTCTGTTGGCGTTGCGGCTGCTGTGAACGCCGCCTCCAGGAACAGGCTGTCTGCCGCTGACCGCCAACGGAACTATCTAGATCGCATGTCCATCGCAGCCTAGCAATAACAATGGGACTGCAACCATAAGCAGCACGCAAAGGCCTGTGCCCGGTTGACAGACCAGGAGTGGTAGTAGGAGCGACATCGCAACCGCGGGCAGCAAGCGAAGGCCCATGCCCGGTTGACATACCAACAACGCTAGTAGTGTTGAGCTATGATTTGGCCTGATGAGGCTTCCCGGGGACTCGCAGACCTTTGTTGTGCTAAAGGCAAAATAATCTAGTGTAACCTGCCCGTTGTTGTTGGCCCAAGTGTGAACAGATTCCTCAACTAGAATTTCCTTCCAAAACTAATTTTTTGAATTGAATTGAATTGAATTTTCAATGACAAAAACTATTCCAAATTCAATATCTCCCACACCTTAAGTCTAAAAATTTCTAAATCGCCTTCATTAAATCCTACTCATCAAGAGGTTTCAAAGAGAGATGGCATTCACAAGGGTTCAATTTGTGTTTGGGCCGTGCTGTTTACTAATCAATTTCCATAGCATAATGTTCCCAAGTTCTACATACATGGACCATCACCACTCTACTTACCTACATAGACACATGATTCACAGTTGCACTATACAGTTTTGGTACAGATGCTCATCTTCTCTGGTCAAGTGTGAAGCTGATGGTGTCTCTCACTTGAGAAACAAAGGTCCTTAATGAGCACTTGGGAAACAAAAAGTCCACAAGGTTGTGATTTCAATTGTTAATTGTGTCAATAAATCTATGGCAAATTGGATTATGCCACGAGTGCTTGCCACTCCCTTGTACATAAGAAGGAATTGGTTTCCATTTCCTTGGAATGGTTAGAGGGTGAAGAATCCCAATATCATTCCCACTCCCCTTTTTCCGTATCAAGTACTTAGGAAGTGCTTTTCCAAGAAGTTTTTTGGGAAGGAAGGGTGAAGAACCCCTAAATCTATCTAGTAGTTTTTGAAACCAATGGCGAGAGAACAATTAACGCTACTAGACTCATAAAAAAAATCCATAAAATTCTATACCTCTGTAGAAATTTAAATGTTGTATTTTTTTTTGGTTAACTATAATCATTTTACTGAAATCCATAACATGATTACCCAAATTGTCAAATTGGGTTGCAAGATTTACAGTTTAGTTCTACTTCATTTGGGCTGTAGTGCCAATTTTTGTTACCTCCACAGCAGAGATTAAAGAGTTGAGTGATTGGGGCAGTATCATGTCAATAATATCTTGAGGTGATAATCCACGATTATAAGAGTTATAGAAGTCATTTGCTCCAATCTTAGATATGATGTATGCTGCCGTTGGCAAGAAACTCACTAGTGTATATGGTTCTGAAAAAATGGTGGTGCAATAAAGTATTATTATAACAAATGTCATTAAACCCACAAAAACTAAGTAACAAGTTTTCCTGCATTCTCAGCGCTAAACATGATACACGACATCAAGGATCAATGTAATAATGATCAATTGACATATTTCCATATACGGGAAGAGGTGTAAATTTTGGGCAATCTGTATATGCACTACTTACGTGCAGAGTTGAGAATTGTTGTCTTATAGACAAAAAATTGGTCAAGCTGAAGCTGCAGAAGCTATGGTATATGACTAGGATATATATATGGGCTTAAATATACTGATACTTAAATATATAAGTATTAATATACACGGTCGGTTTCTTATATATTAATTCACTATGTCTATCAGTCTATGACAGGGCTTAGTCTGTCTTTTTCGTGTTGATACGGAAAAAAACCGCGAAATTCCAAAGGCCATAAATTTGTGGGCCAATGAACGGGGTTGTCCATTCGATGAAGTCCTTTTCACACTAGAAAATTGGAACTAGATTTATTGTCTTTGATAATCTCGTGAAGCTCTTCTTGTTTCTTGGCCCAATTTGTGCGTTTGTGTCTTCTTCGCCTGGAGATCAGACAAGATTATGCTCGCATTTTGGTTTTTGATGCGAAAAAGAATATCGATTTTGCATGCCAGAGTCTGCAGCAACAGCATTGTCGTCTGCGACTCTACAACACCAACGCCAGCAAAAGAAGAGACCTGGAGGAGATGATGCAACAGCAATAGGAGCAAAGCCGCCACCGCCACCCCACAAGTACAATTGTTTTGCTGCTGATCTCAAGAAGCTCTTCTTGGTCAGTGGAAGTTGAAATTTCGTTTCCATTCATGTTCTTAGTTTTTCGCTGCTGGTTCTTGAAGAGAAAGAAGCTTTGCTGAAGTTAGTGAACCGATTGGAACCTAGGAGGTCCGCCCACAGAATACTATTTTTTCTTGAAAATCAAACAAGTTACCTTATCAAGGTGACTCGGTTTGTAAAATATTTATGTCAATAGGGTGGTTGTGTATATAGGGTAGGTAGTTAATAAGGTATGTCATATTTTATTCCTAAAGGTATTCATTTGTCTCTTGTTACTTCTTTTGTTGTTTTTTTATATTTTCACAATTCAACCTCTTTTCATTTCTTAATTATTGGAAATAGAAAAGACGTCAAGTTTCATTAAATATACAACCATAAATAAAAGTTTTATACCTTTACACAGATATTTCATATTCAATATCTCTTTGTAGTTTTTTTTTTCATACCCATATGCGAATAATGCATTGACTACCCACAACTAGTGTGGGTTTTATGGGTTTAGATAGGTATTGCATTTTGCACCTCTCTAATAGTGTGCATTAACTCATCATTATGTGGGTATTGGTACATGGGGTTTTGCAAAATATCATTTGGATTTTTTAAGTTATGCTTTATTATTTAGTGTATAGGGATTTGGTTCGTATATTTTAGAACCTAAGGTTTATACTTTCAATTTTGCTCATTATATTGGTTTTTTTGTCTTTTCACTTATTTAGATCTATACCATAATTATTAATCTCCTTTATTTCCATATGTTCCATAGTTATTAAAGTTAAGTATTTACAACCCATTTTTGTACAAGTTATGAATTTTTAGGGTTGTGTTTTCAATTGGGACTACAAACTTTGGTGCAACATTGTCATCTTTTATTCTTAAAGGTATGTATTTGTTTCTTCTTATATATATATATATTAAAATTTTAAATTTTTTTTCCCACAATTCAACCTCTTTTCATTTCTTAGTTATTGGATGTAGAAAAGGCGTCAAATTTCATTAAGTATACAACCATAAATAAAAGTTTTATACCTTTACATGGAAATTTCATATTCAATATCTATTTGTCGTTTATTTTTTCATACCTATATGCAAATAATGCATTAACTACCCATAACCAATGCAAGTTTTATGGCTTAAGGCAAGTATTCCATTTTACACCTCTCCAACAGTGTGCATTAATTTATCATTATGTAGGTATTGCTACATGGGGTTTTCAAACGTTGTGGGTTTAAAGCACAATTCACGTATTGCATATGTGAACATTTTCAATGATGGGAGGTTTAAAAGCTCAATGTGGGTATTGCCAAAGTTTGTTCTAGTATGTTGGAATGGGAATTCCAAGTCACAACATTGATTTTAAAGGAGCCATGTATATAGTGCATTTTGGGTTTTTGTTCAATGATGAATTTTTATAAAATTATAATTTTTCTTTGTGGAAGAATTTGTCCTACTTCCTTCAATCATGGGAAGGGTTCCAAAATCCCATTCCATTCATGTCCAAAACCCCACCAAGTTCCCTTTCTCAAACAAAGACTTGGTGTGGACATCTAGGATACGCCATGGAGGGCAAAATAAAATGACCATTCAATTTGCTTATGTTCCATATGTTTGCATCTCCAAATTTTTGGAAGGTGAACAAGGGGATCGAACACCCCTATGGAATGGAATGTTTACAAAAACTTTCCAAACCAAACAGATGTCAAGCAACCAACTATCAAAAACCACCTCGGGTATACATGGTAAACATTTATGGCATTAACCTTTTTAATTTTTAAAATTCATATATTAAAGATTTAATCATTTATGTTTTGAAATTTTTTTGGTCTAGGTAACAATGCGGTTATGGACCAGAGGATTATCAAAAAAACTTAACGCACCCTCGATCTATTAAATGAGGATGTTTAACGTCATTCTTAATCAAACATCTATACACACCACCTGATGTGACTGAGATCACAATTTATCATAAGGCCCATACACGAATTGATGGGTTATTTGCACATGGTGAGCATGACCTAGAATCCATTTCTCGTATGTCCCATTATGCTTCATGCATGTCACAAGCATTGAAGGATCACATATGGGCCCAACTAAGCTTAGGTTACACAACTAAACAAATATATGACAAGCATAAAACAATTTGGTGGACGTGTGCATGCGGGTCAAAACATGACACTAGATGATTTCATTTGGCTTCAAAACATTGCATAATTTAAATCAGAAACATAAGAAAGGGAGTTGGCGTTTAGACACCAACCCTACCATTTGAATTTGGTCTTGGGCTCTCCAACATCCAAAAGATGTATTTTTATTCCAAGATGGAGGTGAAATCAACGGGATTCAATTGTTTTATGCTTGTCATATATTTGTATGGTTGTGTAACCATACAAATATATGACAAGCATAAAACAATTTGGTGGGAACGTGTGAATGCAAGTCAAAGCATGACACAAGATGATTTCATTCGGCTTCAAGACATTGCATTTTTAGATCAGAAACATAAGAAAGGGAGTTGGCATTTACACACCAACCCTACCATTTCAATTCGGTCTTGGGCTTTCCAACATCTAGAAAAAGTGTTTTTTTTCCAAGATGGAGGTGAAATCAACGGGACTCAAGTCCCACTCACCATAGGTATTCAAACACCAACTCAATGTGAGTCCATGCTATCATATGGTGACAATGGTGCCATTTCTATGGATGCCACATTTGGCACAAATGACATGAAATTCCATCTATTCACCTTGATGGGGTTTGATGATCATCGCATAGGTGTCCCTTTAGCATGGATCATTACAAGTGGGCAAACGGTTCAAGATTTGATCGAATGGTTGAAATCATTAAAAGAGAAGATGTTATCACACATGCCACATTGGAAACCATCATGTTTTCTTGTTGATGATGCACCTCAAGAATTGAAGGCATTACGGTTAGTTCTATACCTAGTACCAACTTTATGTTTATTTCTTTAAATGATTTTAAATTTTTTTCATAATTTTTTTTATTACTACAAATGCATCTTATGTTGTACTAACCCCATCCACTCATGAAGATTTTATTGCATATGTGTCGTTTTTAAGGTCATATGGGGTATGGACAAGGTTCCCATCTACCTTTGTTGTTGGCATGTTTTCAAAGCATGGCGCTTACATGGTACTGAAAAAATAAAAAACGTGGAAGTGTGAGGTGGAATCCTCCAAGACCTTCATGATGTGATGTACATGTCCATCATTCATGAGAAACATTTGATGACTTCGAAGAGCGTCGGAGGGTTGCTGTGAAAAAAAACCTTCATAAACATAGGCTTGGTGATGCATGGACAAATTATTTCTAGACTTATTACCATCAATTTGGTAAATGATAATATTTGTCATGGTTTAACATTCAAAATTCTTTTGTATAATATGATTCATCCTTATGTATTGTGTTTATGTTTGCAGAATTATGGATGGTGGGTGTTCGAAGAGTGCCCCATTCCAACCAAGACACCCAAGCAAGCATTGAATCATATCATGGTGCATTGAAATGTTGGTTTGCTCTTGACACAACAGGCCATAGAGGGCGTCGGATTGACTGGTTGGTATGGCGATTAACAACAACCATTGCACACCACTATATGCATACATTGGAAATGAAAAAAGGGGTTTCACAAAAAAACAAGGTTATGGAGGCCATTATTACACAAAGTGTGGAAAAGGCAGCCCTTATTCCACTCACCCATGTGTACCAACAAACCCTTGAGAGTGATGGAGCTTGGGGTGTACGAAGCCAGCGCCTTCCCAATGTTTTTTACATGGTGAAATCCCCATTCATAGAAATGTTTTGTTGCACATGTGAATGGGCATTGCAAGCGAACATGTGTAAACACCAAATTGTGGTCATTCTCACATGCACAAACATTTTTCAAGAAGATATCATTCAATACTATGGAACATGGTATGGATCACATTGTGGAGGGTTGGGTCACATGTTTGCGGACCCGCAACATATTCCAAATGATATGGAATCCAATCATGTGATGATGAAAATGATCATCTTGAAAGTGATGATGGGCTCATGAACATGGAGCAAAATGATCTCCCTATGGGTGCCACTGTAAGGTCTAATGAGACAATAAATTAATCAACCCCAATGGAAAGGGCTCTTGCACAATTTGTCGCAACCCTAACTTGGCCAAGTGTGGGGGTGAAGCCCAACACTTGGAAAAGTTGGGATTTGGAGTCCTCTGGGACTCCCGAATGTTTAGAGCTCAACAGCAGGACCCAAAACACCTCGCATCGAGGTGTTCTTGGTGTCATTGGAAAGGTCTTGAAGCGTAGATATCGAAAATGGCCTCGCATTGGCCATTTGGATATCTGTCGCCCAAGTTATGGGCAAAAGAAGGGCCGGGAGTCAAACTGGCAGTTTGACTCCCGACCACTAAAAGTCGGGAATCGACCTCTTTCCGAAGTCCGAATTGGGAGTGCGATACGTCGTTGGAAAGATCTCGACAAGGGCTACAACTTTGGTTCAGACCTCGTTGCGATCCAACTCCGCAGTCGGGAGTTATGGCCGTTCAAAGTTCCGGGAGTCCCGCCGGGACGATTTCGGGACAACTTCGGGACTCCATTTCGGGAGTCCCGGGAATTTGTGCCATTTGGGTGTAGTCCCCACAACGTGGCGCAGAGTATACTATAGGGAGTTTGGTGGTGGCATACTCCCGAGCCAAGGATGTGGTGAGTCCAAGTGAGTCCGGGTCCCCGTGGCTTGTCCCAACACCAAAAGAGTGCAAATGGATTCTAACCAACTCGTGTTGGTTTGTGATGCAGGTTCGTGTGATCTAAAAGCTTGATCTCTTCCTAGTCTAATCCCGGGGCTCCCAACTCGACCCTCTACCCCTTTTTAGAGTTGGAAGCCGGGAGCGTGCTACCAAGTCTCAATTCCGCAACTTGACTTTGTGAGACCCTTAAGTGGGTTCCACCCCCGTGACTTGGGAGCGCGTCACAATTGGTCACTACAATGCAAAAGATCACAAATGAATGTAAAGAAGGTGATGTGACACTTTGTGAACATGCCATCTCACACATGAGAATATTGGCATGTAATATTCGTAACATACGCCTCACAAAGGCAAATGTAATTTCACACCCAAGATTAATGTTACGCCGCCTAGAAGATGGATTGGGAAATAGTGTTAAATGGTTCAATGATTGGCATGAAACAATGCTGAATCACACAAATGTACGTATTAAACAATGTCACGAATAAATGTCTCAATTATTAATCAAAATTGTTACCACTGGCACTATATTTTTTGTTTTAAAATCAATTTTGTATGGAAGGAACCATAGCCTAAATTTTTTGAACATTATGGATTCAATACACACATGAAGTCTAATATAGCACAAAGGTTATTATCGTTTCCAAGTAATAAGCACAAAAAAATGCATTGTAAAAACACAAAGATAATGATAATATTAGTGTTAAATGTAGGTATTGTAACTATGCCCCAAAATCCCAGTTGGTAAAAGTAAGTACAAATGCAAATATTGCAATTGTGCCCTAAAATTCCAATTGGTAAAGGTAAGTACAGGTGTAGGTATTACAATGAAACCCCAAAATTCTAGTTGGTAGAGGTAAGTATAAGTCTGGGTATTACAAGTTTAAATGAAATACCCACATTTAAAAAAAACCCATCTAAATCATTTCGATACCTTTAAGTGAAGACCTAGCCCTAAACACAATATTTAAATCAAGAAATAATCATTTGATGTTGCATTTACATTCGTTGTTGCATGATGAGCAGTGGAAAAATGGCAGCGTTGCATTTTAACCTAAACTGCATTTGTAACAAACTCTTCCTTTGTTTTGTTTTGAATCCTACAAAGATTAAAAAAACCACCAAATTAAACCCTAACACACTTTGGATGAAATAAAATTATAAAAAAATAATAAACATTGATTATTATTGTTTATTACTTTCCATGAATAATCTAGATTCATGAAAATCGAAAACATCTCCTAATTGTTTTGCCCAACTTATTTTATTAGACTCTCGAATCCAATATTTTACATCCCATGCCATCTTGAATTGTCGTGCATATACACAAGGTGTGGATCAAATCATCCCTTGTAAATCTTCGTCCTTTTCCATTCGTGATATTGCATTTCGAACCACACTGCCCATGCCCTAGGCATTGAGGCCCAATATTTACAATAATTGCTCTGAAGCTAATTTGACAAAAGCTGGTTTTGGGGATGGTGGACATTATTTTTCAATAACTACCAGGTTATTCCACTTGTGTTATACTTTGGCACGAACACGACTAGCAACCTTTTGATCATTTCGCCTTTGCACGGCCATGGCATTTCCCAGAATGTGGGCTTTCATTTTGGCATGGTCTTGATGTCGAGGACCTCCTATAAAAGTTGAAGGCCTCCTAGGTTTGGCCTTTTCGGCCACCAAGCCATGAACCTCCTTCAATTACTTAATTAACAACCATTTTGAACAATATGTAATTGCAAATGCCAATTTTGCACGTCCATTTCGACCTAACCTTTGTCCATTCCTTGTCCTTTCGAGCCAAATTAGGTGGACAAGGGTGTGCCGGTGGTTAAGAAGCTTGATCAGTTTCAAGTTTCGGACCTAAACCAAAAAATGAGAGTTCAGAAAACAGAATGTAGGTATTACAAAACATAAAATCACATAATCACATACTATTGTAAACATTAATTGTTTTAAGGTATTGTAATGAAAAAAATTGACAAAAAAAATTCTCACACCTTCCAACAAATGATGGAAGGTGCGGATGTAATTAAACTTCAAAAAACTTGTACAAATTCTTTAATTTGTATTTAATCTAATGTCCATAAATTCTAGAACAATCTATTTTACAAACTATCATCCTTGTGTTTCAATCATGAAAGAACACCATTTTGTTCACAAATTGGCTCATCTGATGCAAGAACATTTTGGTTAGCAATTGCCTCTAATGCAACACCATTTTGTTTAACAACTGCCTCGTTTGCTACAACAATTGCTTGATCTGTTACAAAAACATTTTTCTTAACAATTGCTTCATTTGTTACAGCAACTTTTTGCTCAGCAATTGTTTCATCTGCTACAGCGACTATTTGCTCCGTAATTGCTTCATCTGACTTAGCAACATTTTGCTTATGGACTTCTAATTCACCACCACCACTTTTCTTCAATCTCCTTCCCCTAGCCATTACAACCTTCAACCCTAAACAAAAAACCACCATTTCAATGTTAATTGTCAATTCGAATGAACTAAACCATAGGGAGCAACAAAAAAATAAAATATAATCGCCACCATAAAGGAAGGCAACAACATTGTTGTCGTCGCCTTTTGCACTACAAGAAAAAGAAGAAAATGAAGGCGATGGCAGCAAAACTGCCGTCACCCTCTTCGTTGAATTGTCGTGAAACAAAAAAAGAAGGCGACAACAACGTTGTGGTCGTTGCCTTCTTCGTTGTGTTGCAACAAAACAAATTAAAAAAATGCTTAAGGGAGGGAGCTTACCTTAAGCTCCCGCTCTGAATCCCACGTGGGTCCTGCTTCAAACACTCTAGCTCCAATAATGGCAAGCGTTCCAGTTCCAATAGTGGTAACTCAACTCCCGCTGCAATAGTGGCAGGCACTCTAGCTCCAACTATGGCAAGTGCTCCAACTCTAACAATGGCAAGTGTTTTAACTCCAAAAGTGCCTCCCCTCCTACTCACACTCGATTGCTCCTAAGCTCTGGTGATGGAATGAGAGGTAGGAGGTGGCATGTACGAGGGGGGAGACGTAAATACAAGGGCGGAGGTAGGTGGGAGGGAGGTAGGTAGGAGAGGAAAATTTTGGGGCAGAGAAGAGGCGGAAAAAAACAATACCTGCAGATAGGGAGGATGTGTTTTTGGTTCATCCCCAAAATGGCTCCAATGGGCTCACCCTCAACTGGTGCATTGGTGGCTGCTGGTTCACTCCAGCCAGTTCAAACCATTTTAACTTGTTAAAGAATAGTAAAAATAAAACCTCCAGTAAATTCAACATGAGTCCTTCTTAAGGACCTTCCAGTGGGTCCTAGAAGAGAGAGTGCTTAAGTCAAAGATCCTTCATTGAAAATGCATGTAGTTTATGGAAATAATTAATTAATTGCTCCAAAAAAAACTGATCAATAGATACTAGGTTCATAAAGTTTGAGGAAAACCTTTCCTCTTGAGCATTTAAGTTGTAGTACAGTTTAGCCTCCAGGACTGCTGTGACCCAGCACCCACGGACCGTTGAGGTCCTCCAGTTGGATGAAACTCAATTTTACAAACCTGTGCACACTTTTGGAAGCCTCAGCTATGTGGGCTAATCTGGGAACAAGGACTCAATGAAATAAAGCATTTTCATCCTGTCCAGGCATCATCCATCCATGGTGGGGCACTCCTGAGCGCTAATTCAGTCTGGCCTTAGCCTGGTACAGCCTTTAATTGGTGGCACCTGTTTATTACCTTCCCCCTCTCTGTAGTGACCAGTGTTACATTAGCATATAAGGTGCAACTTGGGTATATGGTACTGGTATGAGTACTAGGTATTGAAGAACATACAAGTCGAATGTATCATATAACCTGAGGCAATACCAGTACCAGAATGGATGGGACCTGAGGTAATACCGGGTATATACCTGCCTTATACCAGGTCCAATACCAGGCAAAAGTTGGCATTGGTCCTAATACCGGTATCAGACTGGGATGAAAGGTTTTTATTTAAAGGTACCCATTACCAATACTTGCCAGGTATGGGAGCCCAAAAAAAAGCCCCCATAACAGGACAAGTCTGGCTCCTATTTCTTTTCAAATTGTGAGATAGGTGGCATGTTGATCTTCTAAAAGCGGAATTAGCCATATTTGGCTTGAGGATACAGGGAAAAGTAGAAAATTTCTGAAACCCGCTATATTGTAGCGATATGCAAGAGCATATAATCTAAATATGCCGATTTCAAGCTTTTTTTCCCCTCGAAATGTGCCGTATTTGGGGGTTTTTTCCCCAAAAAATCCTTTGCAGAAGTCGCAGCTTTGTAGACCGCCGAGCTTGGTATGGTGTGTTCCAAAGTCAATACCTGTCCAACACGGCACCCAGTTCCCCGCATTGAACCCTGAACCGCGCCCAGTCAACCCTGTATGAAGGTCACTATCTGTGTGACACGGTAGCGACTTCCCCGCATTCAACCCTCTACCGTCCCCCGTTAACATTGACTACAGATGGGGCACGCACATGATTGTGACGACCCTGGGTTCTGCCTGCCTGCTTCTTGAAATCCGTTAGTGGAAAGGGAGGCAGGCGGATAAAATGTGCACGTAGTGTGCCCACCTTTTGAGCTCGTCCGTCTAATTTTCTCTCCCTGCCATTGGCGATTTGTTCAAAACAATTCCATACATGAGTAGCACCTATCGTAGTAGCTTCTCCCTAAAACGAACCTTAGGATAAAGCCTGCAAGGAGAACCGATTGGGTGGCGCCAAAATGCCGCCAAGGGATGTTTCTTATTTTTGGAACAGGTAGGGGGTTAAATTCCCATTAAGTTCCCATTGTTCCCAAACTGTTCCTGTCAAATTCTTTTTGTTCCCAATAATAACCCATCAAAAACCTTTTGTTCCCATGAAGTTCTCAAATTCTTCTTGTTCTCATCAATAACCCAAAAAATCCTTTTGTTCCCATCAAGTTCTCAGTGTTCCCATCAACTTCTTTGTGTTCCCATCCCAACCATAAATAAACCCACACAAAGCTCTAAACTTTAGCATTAATTTTATTTTTTTTCAGCTTGAAAATATGGCTCTTGAGATGGTTCTATGGTGAGAAAGACCATCCAAATGTGAATAGAAAATAATAATAATTTGAGAAACATGGTGTGTGTGAGAAAATGGCTATGGAGGATAGGCACAATGTTTTTTCTTCCATTTTTTGAGTATAGAGATTTTGGCGAAATTTTGACCCAGAAATAGCAAAATAAGTAGAATTTACACTTGAAAAGAAATTTCAAATTTTTTCTCGAAACCCTAAACCGTAAACCCTGGAAAAAATGGCGAAATTTGGCCAGAAAAAAAAAGCACTGGACGGCCGCATCAAGAACGAGGCAGGTGAGCACAGGTGAGCACGAAGGTGACGGTGAGCCTCGTGAGAGACTCGAGCATTGTGCTAAACGGAGCGCCCCACTTCCTGGGCAGGCGGGAAGGCGGACCTACAGTAGCAGCCAGACGTCTGCCGGGTGCACCCGAGCAGAAAGTCGGGATTTTTGGCCCGCCAAGGTTTGTGCAAGATTGCGGGCAGAGCTGCTTCATGCGCTTGTGCTAAGAGTCAAGCCCACACTTTGACCTTCGTCAGAAGGGGAACGCGTGTTCGTTCTGTTTTCATTCGGAATTCTCACTGCAAATCTCTTCATCCGGACCCCTAATTTTATTCAATAGACTCCTGTAAAAATCCCTACTCGCTCTTAGCTACATATCTCCTGGCTGTAATCATTAAGTTTCAAATCACTCTCCTCTCCTCGTCACCGTCTCCTGTCGCGCATTTCTTCTTCTCTTTTGAGCTCCTTCAGGTCCCTTCCACAGCTCTGCAGTAGTTCTACAACTCCTCAGGTTGCTCAGGAGCTCTTTCTTCGCCAGAATTGGTTCATTTTAGACTCCCGTCAATAGACTTTCCAGTACGAGGTCAACCTTCATTCAAGTGTTTATAAGCTAATTCATTGAGCTGCCGACAGGTCCTCCTGCACACTGCAGAGGAATTTTATTGTTTCAAGTTTTAAAACTTAAGAGTGGTTGCTGACATGGCGATGGCGAAGGGAGGGAGTTTGGTGGCTAGTACAGCAGTAGCTGCAATTCTGCTGATCGTGTGTATCAGCAGTAGCCGGGAGTGAGTGCCGAAACCCGGACATTCTTTGTGCATGACTCCATCTTGATGAAAAATGCTACTGCCGTACTGGTAGCCGGACCCGGAGGCGACTTAACCCGGCTGCAGAAGGGTGTGATCATTGTGACAGACACCGTCATCACCACAACCGCCGACCCGAACTCCGCTCCGTTAGGGAAGTTTGAGGGACTGTACATCGTCGATGGAGGCGTCAAATATCGCATTCAAGCCACTATCATCATCGACTTTCCTGGGGATTTGGTTGAAAGCACTTACGAGGTCGTGGGACAACGCACATCGTTCAACGCAACAGACGACAGGACACTTGCAGTCGTTGCAGGCACCGGTTTCTTCCAGGGCCAAACGGGATTTGCCTCTGTCCAGACGGTATCCCAAACGCTGTATGGCACCAAGGGTGCACAGAGAAACACACAGCAGTGGATCCTGTCTGTGGGCAAGTAGAAATTTCTGTGCAGTACAATACTAATACTGTGTCCAAGAGTACTTATGACAAGAAATGTTGTAAGCCTCTCCTGTCTAGACTCTTGCGTGAGTCTAGTACTGCCTCTTTTGGCAGCAGCAGCTGAGATGATCTTTAAGTCTTGCGCTCAATACTAGTCGACATGTCGAGAACACAGAATTCATGTCACATATATTTGTAGAAGAACTGTACTGGGGAGTGAATTACTTTGCAAGAAATCTCAAGTTCATGGTTTTTTGGGTGGTGAGCAGATTTTTATAAAAAGTTTATCTGAAATTGATCTGATTGAGTATGTATGTGAATATATATACGTTTGTTGTTTTTTTGTTTCTTTTTTTTCAGTTTTGTGAGGTAAGTGCAGTGGTGATCATCTCACAAGAGGACTTACCCAAATTTCTCTGAATCTGAGAGAGGAAGTAGAAGTTTTTGGAACCCTGTAATACATGTTGACAGAAATACTAGAACTGATAGTCTAAATCTGGCGATTTCAATTTCTTTCCAATGAAGTGTGGGCCGGGACTAACTTGTTTTTAAAATTACCTCCAGAGTAGTAAAATAAATACATTAGTTGGACAGAGTTCATGTCATTTTTGAAAAACTGCAAAGGGTCTTCCCCTTGATCGACATCACAAACTTTTGATGGCAATATAGTTGTGCAAGCACTGTGCTGGCCCCTTGGGAGTGATTTATGCACAGTATCTCTGATGGTTCGGTGATTAGCAGATTTTAATAAAGACATGTGAAATTATTAAGGTAGCTAAAAGTGTCTTTATTAAAGTCTGCTGATCACATAACCATCACAGATAAAATACTGTGTAGTTTATGAATACAGCAAAATTCTGGAGGATTTCTACCATGGTTCAACGAATCAGAAGTTTCTTAGAAATCTAATAATGTGACAGATTATTGCTGGCTGCTGTAAGTAGCCAGACTATAAATGGAGGGTTTTTGGGCAGTTTCTAGGAAGAGATTGTCATTTAGTGCTAAATCTTTCTTGGCATGCTTGTTGGTAATGCTACCAAAAAAAATGGAAAAAAAAACATTGCATAGCAACGCTCTGGAGTGTTTTGTTCTTTAATTTTGTGATCTTGCTCAAGTGGCAATAATCTTCCCAGTATGTTTAGTCAAATTTGGCGATATTTTATATATGAAATTATAATTTTCTGAAGCATCCCATCATATAGTAGGAAATCTTGACAATTTTAGTCAATTTTTCTTCTTTATGAAAATATATTTTGCTAAACAGCAAAAACTTGCCACAGAGGAAATCACTGATACACCCCATGATCAGCCAATATTGCATTTTTGAATTTATGCCACTCTTTTGATTGACAGTCAGAATATGTACCTATTTAATGTATATATAAGTACACCCTTGAAAGATGATGGAACTTGAACATATTTACTACACAACTGCAGTGTCGAATTTTGGAAGGCCACCAGTGTTGAGTGAATTGCAAATTTGTCTTCCCTATGACTCAGCTAAGGTTAAATCCATTCGGAGACAAAGTTGTTATGTACAAGGCCTACCAACAGATAGTACGTATCTAAATTGGTAGAGTATGTTTTCGGTTCTGCACATTGGTGGTCGGAGTGTTCTCTTGTCGTGACATGTCTTAACATTTATGGCATGAAATGGGTCTGGCAACCAGTGCACACAAATTTTGGGGGTAGGTTGTTGTTGAGGCATCATGGTCAGATCGCCAGAGATATGGCCTCTTCCTTGGCCAGACTCACCAATACTGTAACAATGTCAGAAATATATATTGATGGCAACTGGCCTCCGCGCATGTGTTTTTTGCCGCCCGATGATGATGCAGATAGTCATCACCATAGGCACTTGTCATAATCCTTAAGAAAACACTTGTGGTGATCCTATATTCCAGTGAATTGGTTTGGGACCAAGCTGGTTCCTATATGTCTTTTGATGGGCAATATTTTGTCTATCAATCTATGGGTGACATAAAATTGACGACAACTGGAAAAAAAAACATAATTCAAAGACTTTGAATTAAAAGATTGGAGATTGAACTTGAAGACTTTATCAAACAAAATAAAAGCACATGTTGCAAAGGGCAACACCTCCTCCTGATTTGCAACGTCCCCAACTCCTCTTTGAATCTTTCATATGATACACATTCATTCAAAATGTCAAATGCGTAACCACTGACTTTATTGGTGGCAAACTTTCGCCATTTTGAAATATTTGTAAAATCTTCAAAAAAAAATTAAATCAGAAAAATCACCAAAAATCATCACAACCACCTACAATATGGAAGGGCGCTTAAGATTTTCTACTTTCATATTCTGAATACTGCCAAATTTGATTAAATATACTTATGATCAGCATTTGAGCAACTTCATAAAATGGAGAGAAAAGCACTACATTTAATCGATACAATTTTAAATACTGATAAAATAAATTTTTACAATTCAAGTGAATAGGAAATTAATACTGATAATGATCAAATCACGTGTAAAAGAAGCCAATCCAAGGCCTAAAGGCTGCCCTTTTAACATAATGCTAATTGTGAGTTTTAAATCCTTAACTCTTTTTTCTGGTGTGGGCTTTTGAACTTTTGCTTATTCTAAAAGCAAAAATAACATCAAAGAGATGAGATGTATGTTGTTTTTCATATGTCTTTTCAGTACGATGTTGTATGACATCTGACATAACGTTGCG
Organism: Sphagnum tenellum; assembly: GCA_963921925.1. Taxonomy (NCBI): domain Eukaryota; kingdom Viridiplantae; phylum Streptophyta; class Sphagnopsida; order Sphagnales; family Sphagnaceae; genus Sphagnum; species Sphagnum tenellum. Next base: position 20,648,922 of record OY998145.1, read on the forward strand.
ACAGATCCTTCCAGTGAAAAGATGCAAGTTGACTGATGGATAAACCCAAAGACGATGCATATCAGTAGTGGAACAGCTGATCCAACCTTCTTACATGGTACAGCCTCAAATTCAGCTTCACCAGTTTCATCCGTAGTTCAAACCGGCCAGAGTGAACCAGCAGCCACCAATGCACCAGTTGGCCGTTCTGTCCACTGGATGGGTTGCGTTTTTTCATTCGGTGCCGGACGGAGTTCATCACAGTCCATTTTTTTTTTCCTGCTGACCACTGTACTTTTTTTCTTTCTTTTGGTTCTTGGCCGTTTTTCCATGGACCTGACCTCACACATAGCTACTCAGCTCACTTTCCTACCTTCATAAGTATTGCACCAACCTTGTTACTTTATTTATTATCCCCTACTGGCACAACTACCCTAATAACTAGTTATTATATTGACCTAGCTACTTTACTAACCACCTACCCTATTAACCTAGCTACTCTATTAATTACATACCTTATTAACTACCTACCCTATTGACCTACCTACCCTACATACACAACCACCCTATTAACATAAATATTTTACAAACCTAGTCACCTTGATAAGGTAACTTGTTTCTTATGCACTAACTTGCCTATCTACTGAATTACCTACTCAATTTTTGCACCCCCACCCCCCTCTCAATCCTACCTATCAATTTATTAAGATTCGCCCATATGTAAGTATTACAAACAATTTATAATGGAAATAATACCGTAATTGCATCCATTTTGTTAATGCATATTTTACTAAATTTTATTTACCTAAATTATTATTGAATGGACTACAATACATATTTTCATGTAATTATTATAACTATGTATTATTGGATTATGGTTTAGGTATAGGGTTGAGACACATTAATCAATTAATATTTTTTTCACAAATGTATAGTACTTAATCTAAAATAGGTTAAATTTGGGGGGAAAATTTTAGGGTTTACACATATGTGAAATAATACAATTGCATTTTATATTTTTTTCAAAAAGAGTGGAAACAATTAGGTTAGAGAGATCACACAAAGGTAAAAAACATATCTTTTCTTTTGGTTTTGTACGAATTATTTTTTAAAATCAATGTATTTTCTTTCAATCAATAAATATTTATAGTTTAAGACCTTTGAATCAGTTTCTAGATTTTTTCCTATGTTCTTTAAAATTTATTTATTTTGCATTATATAATTTGTATAGTTTTTTGGGTGTAGGGCATATATCACTAAGACTTCTTTTTGTTAAGGTTTGTATAGTTAAAGTTGTAATAAAGCTTATGGAAAACTATCATTTGGATTTTTAAGGTTATGCTTTATTATTTAGTGTACATGACTTTGGTTCATATATTTTAGAACTTAAGGTTTATATTCTAGATTTTGCCCATTGTATTGGTTTTTTGATCTTTTCATTTGTTTGGATCTATACCATAATTATGAATCTATTTTGTTTCCATATGTTCCATAGTTGTTAAAGTTTAATATTTTCAACCCATTTTTGTACGAATTATGATTTTTTAGGGTTGCCTTTTCAATGGGGACTATAAACTTTGGTGGAACATTGTCATCTTTTATTCCTAAAAGTATTCATTTGTCTCTTGTTACTTCTTTAGTTGTTTTTTTATATTTTCACAATTCAACCTTTTTTCATTTCCTAATTATTGGATATAGAAAAGGCGTCAAGTTTATTTAAATATAAAACCATAAATAAACGTTTTATACCTTTACACAGATATTTCATATTCAATATCTCTTTGTAGTTTATTTTTTCATACCCATATGCGAATAATGCATTGACTACCCACAACTAGTGTGGGTTTTATGGCTTCAGGCAGGTATTGCATTTTGAACCTCTCTAGTAGTGTGCATTAACTTATCATTATGTGGGTATTGGTACATGGGGTTTTGTAAAATATCATTTGGATTTTTAAGGTTATGCTTTATTATTTAGTGTATGGGAATTTGGTTCATATATTTTAGAACCTAAGGTTTATACTTTAAATTTTGCTCATTATATTGGTTTTTTTTATCTTTTCACTTGTTTAGATCTGTACCATAATTATGAATCTCCTTTATTTTCATATGTTCCATAGTTGTTAAAGTTAAATATTGACAACCCATTTTTGTACGAGTTATGATTGTTTAGGGTTGCGTTTTCAATTGGGATTACAAACTTTGGTGGAACGCTGTCATCTTTTATTCCTGAAGGTATGTATTTGTCTTTTGTTACTTTTTTATATTTATATATATTTTTTTATTTTTTATTTTTTAATTAATTAATTAGTTAAATTTTAAATTTCACAATTCAACCTCTTTTCATTTCCTAGTTATTGGATGTAGAAAACGCGTCAAGTTTCATTAAGTATACAACCATAAATAAAGATTTTATACCTTTACATGGATATTTCATATTCAATATTTATTTGTCGTTTATTTTTTCATACCTATATGCGAATAATGCATTAACTACCCATAACCAATGTGGGTTTTATGGCTTAAGGCAGGTATTACATTTTACACCTATCCAACAGTGTGCATTAATTTATCATTATGTAGGTATTGCTACATGGGGTTTTTAGATGTTGTGGGTTTAAAGTACAATTCAGGTACTACATATGTGAACATTTTCAATGATGGGAGGTTTAAAAGCTCAATGTGGGTATTGCCAAAGTTTGTTCTAGTATATTGGAATGGGAATTCCAACTCACAACATTGAGTTTAAAGGAACCATGTATGTATTGCATTTTGGGTTTTTGTTCAATGATGAATTTTTATAAAATTATAATTTCTCTTAGTGCAGGAATTTGTCCTACTTCCTTCAATCATGGGAAGGGTTCCAAAATCCCATTCCATTCATGTCCAAAACCCCACCAAGTCCCCTTTCTCGAACAAGACTTGGTGTGGACATCTGGGATACGCCATGGAGGGCAAAACAAAATGACCATTCAATTTGCTTATGTTCCATATGTTTGCATCTCGAAATTTCCGAAAGGTGAGCAAGGGGATCAAGCACCCCTATGGAATGGAATGTTCAGAAAATCTTTCCAAGCTAAACAAATGTCAAGCAACCAACTATCAAAAACCACCTCAGGCATACATGGTAAACATTTATGGCATTAACCTTTTTAATTTTTTTAATTCATATACTAAAGATGTAATCCTTTATGTTTTGAAATTTTTCTGGTCTAGGTATCAATGCGATTATGGACCAAAGGATTATCAAGAAAACTTAACCCACCTTTGATTTATTAAACGAGGATGCTTAACGTCATTCTTAATCAAACATCTATACACACGACCTGATGTGACTGAGATCACAATTTATCATAACGCCCATACACGAATTGATGGGTCATTTGCACATGGTGAGCATGACCCAAAATCCATTTCTCGTATGGCCCATTATGCTCCATGCATGTCACAAGCATTGAAGGATCACGTATGGGCCCAATTAAGCTTAGGTTACACAACCAAACAAATATATGACAAGCATAAAACAATTTGATGGGAACGTGTGAATGCAAGTCAAAGCATGACACAAGATGATTTCATTCGGCTTCAAGACATTGCATATTTAGATCAGAAACATAAGAAAGGTAGTTGGCATTTACACACCAAGCCTACCATTTCAATTCGGTCTTGGGCTTTCCAACATCTAGAAGATGTGTTTTTTTTCCAAGATGGAGGTGAAATCAACGAGACTCAAGTCCCATTCACCATAGGTATTCAAACACCAACTCAATGTGAGTCCATGCTATCATATGGTCACAATGGTGCCATTTCTATAGATGCCACATTTGGCACAAATGACATGAAATTCCATTTATTCACCTTGATGGGGTTTGATGATCATGGCACATGTGTCCCTTTAGCATGGATCATTACAAGTAAGCAAACGGTTCAAGATTTGATCGAATGGTTGAAATCATTAAAAGAAAAAATGTTATCACACATGCCGCATTGGAAACCATCATGTTTTTTCGTTGATGATGCACCTCAAGAATTGAAGGCAGTACGGTTAGTTCTATACCTAGTACCAACTTTATGTTTATTTCTTTAAATGTTTTTAAATATTTTTCATAAAAAAATTTATTACTACAAATGCATCTTAAAGATCTACTAACCCCATCCACTCATGGAAATTTTATTGCATATGTGTCATTTTTAAGGTCATATGGGGTATGGACAAGGTTCCCATCTACCTTTGTTGTTGGCATCTTCTCAAAGCATGGCGCCTATGTGGTACTGAAAAAATCGAAGATGTGGAAATGCGGGGTGGAATCCTCCAAGACCTTCATGATGTGATGTACATGTCCATCAATCATGGAAAAACATTTGATGACTTCAAAGAATGTTAGAGGGTTGATGTGAAAAAAAACCTTCATAAACATAGGCTTAGGCTTGGTGATGCGTGGACAAATTATTTCTAGACTTACTACCATCAATTTGGTAAATGATAATATTTATCATGGTTTAAAATTTTTAAAATTCTTTTGTATAATGTTATTCATCCTTATGTATTGTGTTTATGTTTGCAGAATTATGGATGGTGGGTGTTCGAAGAGTGCCCCATTCCAACCAAGACACCTAAACAAGCATTGAATCATATCATGGTGCATTGAAATGTTAGTTTGCTCTTGACACAAAAGGCCTTAAAGGGCATAGGTTGGTGTGGCGATTAGCAACAACCATTACACGCCACTACATGCACACATTGGAAATGAAAAAAAGGGGTTTCATAAAAAAACAAGGTTATGGAAGCCATTATTACACAAAGTGTGGGAAAGGTAGCCCTTATTCCATTCACTCATGTTTACCAACAAACCCTTGAGAGTGATGGAGCTTGGGGTGTACGAAGCCAACGCCTTCCCAATGTTTTTTACATGGTGAAATTCCCATTCATAGAAATGTTTTGTTACACATGTGAATGGGCATTGCAAGCGAACATGTGTAAACACCAAATCGTGGTCATTCTCACATGCATAGACATTTTTCAAGAGGATATCATTCAATAATGTGGAACATGGTATGGATCACATCGTGAAGGGTTGGGTCACATGTTTGCGGACCCGCGACATATTCCAAATGATATGGAATCCAATGATGATGATGAAAATGATCATCTTGAAAGTGATGATGGGATCATAGAATTTGATGGGCTCATGAAGATGGAGCAAAATGATCTCCCCATGGGTTCCATTGTAGCATCTAACGACACAATAAATTCATCAACCCCAATGGAAAGGGTTCTTGCACAATTGGTCACTACAATGCAAAAGATCACAAATGAATGTAAATAAGGTGATGTGACATTTTGTGAACATGCCATTTCACACATGAGAGTATTGGCATGTAATATTCATAACATACGCCTCACAAAGGCAAATGTAATTTCACACCCAAGATTAGTGTTACGCCAGGTACAAGATGGATTGGGAAATAGTGTCAAACGACTTAATGATTGGCATGAAACAATGCTTAATCACACAAATGTATGTATTAAACAATGTCACGAATAAATGTCTCAATTATTAATCAAAATTGTTACCATTGGCACTATATTTTTTGTTTTAAAATCAATTTTGTATGTAGGAAACCATAGCCCAAATTCTTTGATCATGGATTTAATACACACATGAAGTCTAATATAGCACAAAGGTTATTATCGTTTCCAAGTAATATACACAAAAAATGTGCAATGTAAAAACACAAGGATGATGATAATATTAGTGTTAAATGTAAGTATTGTAATTATGCCCCAAAATCCCAGTTGGTAAAAGTAAGTACAAATGCAAGTATTGCAATTGTGCCTTAAAATTCCAATTGGTAAAGGTAAGTACAGGTGTAGGTATTACAATGAAACCCCAAAATTCTAGTTGGTATAGGTAAGTGTAAGTCTGGGTATTACAAGTTTAAATGAAAAACCAAACCTAAATGTAATACCCACATTTTTAAAAAACCCATCTAAATCGTTTAGATACCTTTAAGTGAAGACCTAGCCCTAAACATAATATTTAAATCAAGAAATAATCATTTGATGTTGCATTTACATTCGTTGTTGCATGACGAGCAGTGGAAAAATGGCAGCGTTGCATCTAAACCTAAACTACATTTGTAATAAACTCTTCCATTGTTTCGACTTGAATCCTACAAAGACTAAAAAAACCACCAAATTAAACCCTAACACACTTTGGATGAAATAAAATTATAAAAAAAAATTAAACATTGATTATTATTGTTTATTACCTTCCATGAATCATCTAGATTCATGAAAATCCAAAACATCTATTAATTATTTTGCCCGACTTGCTTTACTAGACTCTAAATCCCAATATTTTACATCCCATGCCATCTTCAATTATCATGCATATACACAACGGGTGGATCAAGTCATCCCTTGTAAATCCTCATCCTTCTCCATTGGTGATATTGCATTTCAAACCACACTACCCATGCCTTAGGCATTGAGGCCCAACAATTACAATAATTGCTCTGAAGCTAATTTGACTAAAGCTGGTTTTGGGGATGGTGGACATTATTTTGTAATACCTACCAGGTTATTCCACTCACGTTATGCTTTGACACGAACACGACTAGCAACCTTTTGATCATTTCGCCTTTGCACAGCCATGACATTTCCCAAAATGTGGGCATTCATTTTGGCATGGTCTTGATGTCGAGGACCTCCTACAAACGTTGAAGGCCTCCTAGGTTTGGCCTTTTCGACCACCAAGCCATGCACCTCCTTCAAATGCTTGGTTAACAACCATTTTAAACAATATGCAACAATGCAAGTGCCAATTTTGCATTTCCATTTCGACCCAACCTTTGTCCATTCCTTGTCCTTTCGAGCCAAATTAGGTGGACAAGGGGGTGCCGGTGGTTGAAAAGCTTCATTAGTTTCAAGTTTGAGACCTAAACCAAAAAATGAAAATTCAAAAAACAAAATGCATGTCGCAACCCTAGCTTTGGGCTCGCGACCAAGGCAAAGGGGTTGCAAGGGTGTAGGCCAAGAGGAAGCCCGGGATTCACATCATAGACTCCCGGGAGTGTAGGAAAGTGTGAGGGAGTGAACCCTCACACTCCCAAGGCAACTCCCACTTTGGGAGATGGAGTCCCGATGGACTCCTGAAACTTCAGAGAGCGATTTGAGGGTCAAATCTGAATGGCTTGTGACGTTTTTTATATCATTGGACGTAAATGTCTAAAATGGGCTTGCATTGCTCGTTTAGACATCTGAAACACAAGTTATGGCCAAAAGAAGGGCTGGGAGTCAAATTGCCAGTTTGACTCCCGATTAGAAAAAGTTGGGAATCGACCTGAAGTACTTAGCTATCACATACTGTTGGAAATCTCTCAATGAGAGCTACAACTTTCCTTCAAACCCCAATTCGATCCAATGTCTGCTCGTAAAGTTATTAGGCTTCAAAGTCCCGAGAGTCCCGCAGGGCGGGATTTCGAGACTCCCACGCGGGAGTCCCGGGAGAGAAAAGCCATTTGGATGTGGGCCCCGTGGAGAGGCCCAGAGTATACTATAAGGGGGAAGGTGGTGGCTTCCCCCAAGTCCAGGCCGTGGTGAGTCTTGTGTGTTCGTGTTGCCCGTGTTTCGTTTTAGCACCAAAGGTGCTGGAACTATGCCCTAACCACTTTGTGTGAGTTATGTGCAGGCCCGTGTGAGTGAATAAGCTTGTCAATTCTTCCTAGTCCCATCCCGGAGCTCCAACACGCCCCTCTACCCTTCAAAGTGTTGTGAGCTAGGGAGTGTGTCCCGACTCCTCCCTCTTCCGTTGTCTTTCACTTAGACTCACATGTGAGCCCTTCAAGGGGTTGGGAGTGCGTCAATGCAGGTATTACAAAACATAAAATCACATAATCACATATTATTGTAACGTTAATTGTTTTAAGGTATTGTAATATAAAAATTTGACAAAACAAATCTCGCACTTTCCAACAAATGATGGAAGGTGCTATTATAATTAAACTTAAAAAAACTTGTACAAATTCTTTAATTTGTATTTAATTTAATGTCCATAAATTCTAAAACAATATATATTACAAATTATCATCCTTGTGTCTCAATTATGAAACAACACCATTTTGTTCACCAATTGGCTCATTTGATGCAACAACATTTTGGTTAGCAATTGCCTCTAATGCAACAACATTTTTTTTATCAACTGCCTCATTTGCTAGAACAATTACTTCATCTGCTACAACATTTTGCTCAATAATTGCTTCATCAGCTACAACAACAATTTGCTCCGTAATTGCTTCATCTGACATAGCAACATTTTGCTTATGGACTTCCAATTCACCACCACCACCACTTTTTTCAATCTCCTTCCCCTACCCATAACAACCTTTAACCCTAAACAAAAAACCACCATTTCAATGTCAATTGTCAATTCTAATGAACTAAACCATAGTGAGCAACAAAAAAAACATACAATCGCGACCATAAAGGAAGGCAACGACATTGTTGCCGTCAACTTTTTTGCAACAAAACCACCAAAAAAAAGCAAAGGTCGCCATTTCTCTGTAGTAAAGCCATTGAAGAAGGTGACGAAAGTTGTTGTCTTCTTCTTTTTCAATATAATAGAACCACATAAGAAAGAAGAAAAAAGGTGCGCAGAAAGTGTTGCACAACGCACCAAAAAAAAGAAAAGGTGTCACCTTCTGCGTTACGTTGCAACAAAAGAAAAAAAGAAGCCAACGGTAGCAACGTTGTCGTTGCCTTCTTCGTTGCACTCCAACAAAAGAGAATGAAGAAGGTGATGATAGCGTTGCTATCGTTGCCTTTTATGTTACACTACAATAAAAGAAAAAGAAGAAGGCGACGATAGCAACGCTGTCATTGCCTTCTTTGTTGCACTCCAACAAAAGAAAATGAAGAAGGTGATGGTAGCATTGTTGCCGTCACGATTTGTGCTGTAGCAAAAAAAAAAGAAAAAAGGTGACGGCAACGTTAATACCGTCACTTCTTTGCTACGCTGCAACAAAAGAAAATAAAGAAGGTGACGACAACATTGTTGCCGTCACCTTCTTCATTGCATTACAACAAAAGAAAAAGAAAAAGGCAACAACAACAACATTGTCGTCACCTTCTTCGTTGCAACAAAATTAATGAGACGACAACATTATTGTCGTCGCCTTTCGCACTACAAGAAAAATAAGAAAATGAAGGCGATGGCAGCAAAGCTGCTGTCACCCTCTTCGTTGAGTTGTCGCAAAATTAAAAAAGAAGGCGACAACAATGTTGTTGTCGTTGCCTTCTTAATTGTGTTGCAACAAAAAAAAAAAAAAATGCTTAAGGGAGGGAGCATACCTTAAGCTCCCGCTCGAAATCCCACACGGGTCTTGCTTAAAACACTCTAGCTCCAATAATGGCAAACACTCCAGTTCGAATAGTGGTAACTCAACTCCCGCTGCAATAGTGGCAGGCACTCTAGCTCCAACAACAGCAAGTGCTCCAACTCCAACAATGGCAAGCGTTCTAACTCCAAAAGTGCCTCCCCTCCTACTCACACTCGATTGCTCCTAAGCTTTGGTGATGGAGTGAAAGGTAGGAGGTGGCACGTATGAGGGGGGAGATAGGAGGGGGGAGACGTAAATAGGAGGGCGGAGGTAGGTGGGAGGGAGGTAGGTAGGAGAGGAACATTTTGGGGTAGAGAAGAGGTGGAAAAAAACAATACTTGCAGATAGGGAGGATGTGTTTTTGGTTCATCCCCAAAACGGCTTCAATGGGCTAATCTGGGAACAAGGACTCAATGAAATAAAGCATTTTCATCCTGTCCAGGCATCAACCATCCATGGTGGGGCATTCCTGAGCGCTAATTCAGTCTGGCCTTAGCCTGGTACAGCCTTTAATTGGTGGCACCTGTTTATTACCTTCCCCCTCTCTGTAGTGACCAGTGTTACATTAACATATAAGGTGCAACTTGGGTATATCGTACTGGTATGAGTACCAGGTATTGAAGAACATACAAGTCGAATGTATCATATAACCTGAGGCGATACCAGTACCAGAATGGATGGGACCTGAAGTAATACCGGGTATATACCTGCCTTATACCTGGTCCAATACCAGACAAAATCTGGCATTGGTCCTAATACCCGTATCGGACTGGGATAAAACGTTTTTCTTTAAAGGTACCCATTACCAATACTTGTCAGGTATGGGAGCCAAAAAATAAGCCCCCATAACAGGACAAGTCTGGTTCCTATTTCTTTTCAAATTGTGAGATAGGTGGAATGTTGATCTTCTACAACCGGAAATAGCCAGATTTGGCTACAGGATACAGGGAAAAGTAGAAAATTTCTGAAACCCGCTATTTTTTAGCGACATGCAAGAGCACATAATCTAATTATGGCGGCTTCAACCTTTTTTTCCCCTCGGAATGTGCCGTATTTGGGGGTTTTTCCCCCAAAAAATCCTTTGTAGAAGTCGCAGCTTTGTAGACCACCGGGCTTGGTATGGTGTGTTCCAAAGACAATACCTCTCCAACAAGGCAACCACTTCCCCGCATTGAACCCTGTACCGTGCCCAGTCAACCTATATGAAGGTCAATACCTGTGCGACACGGTCGCGACTTCCCCGCATTCAACCCTCTACTGTCCCACGTTAACCTTGACTACAGATGGGGCACGCACATGATTGTGACGACCCTGGGTTCTGCCTGCCTGCTCCTTGAAATCCGTTAGCGGAAAGGGAGGCAGGCGGATAAAATGTGCACGTAGTTTGCCCACCTTTTGAGCTCATCCATCTAATTTCTCTCCCTGCCCTTGGCGATTTGTTCAAAACAATTCCATACATGAGTAGCACCTATCGTAGTAGCTTCTCTCTAAAACGATCCTTAGGATAAAGCCTGCAAGGAGAACCGATTGGGTGGCGCCAAAATGCCGCCAAGGGATGTTTCTTATTTTGGAAGGGGTAAGGGGTTAAATTCCCATTAAGTTACCATTGTTCCCAAACTGTTCCTGTCAAATTCTTTTTGTTCCCACTAATAACCCATCAAAAACTTTTTGTTCCCATCAAGTTCTCAAACAATTCTTCTCAAATTCTTCTTGTTCTCATCAATAACCCGAAAAAAACCTTTTGTTCCCATCAAGTTCTCAGTGTTCCCATCAACTTCTTTGAGTTCCCAACCCAACCATACATAAACCCACACAAAGCCCTAAACTTTAGCATTAATTTTATTTTTTTTCAGCTTCAAAATATCGCTCTTGAGATCGTTCTATGTGAGAAACACCATTGAAGTGTGAATAGAAAATAATAATAATTTGAGAAACATGGTGTGTGTGAGAAAATGGCTATGGTGGATAGGCACAATGTTTTTTCTTCCATTTTTTTGAGTATAGAGATTTTGGCGAAACTTGACCCAGAAATAGCAAAATAAGTAGATTTACACTTGAAAAGAAATTTCAAATTTTTTCTCGAAACCCTAAACCGTAAACCCTGGAAAAAATGGCGAAATTTGGCCAGAAAAAAAAAGCACTGGACGGCCCCATCATGAACGAGGCAGGTGAGCACAGGTGAGCACGAAGGTGACGGTGAGCCTCGTGAGAGACTCGAGCATTGTGCTAAACGGAGCGCCCCACCTCCTGGGCAGGCGGGAAGTTTGGGAGCTACAGTAGCAGCCAGACGTCTGCCGGGTGCACCCGAGCAGAAAGTCGGGATTTTTGGCCCGCCAAGGTTTGTGCAAGATCGCGGGCAGAGCTGCTTCTCGCGCTTCTTCCTTCACGCGCGTGTGCTAAGAGTCAAGCCCACACTTTGACCTTCGTCAGAAGGGGAACGCGTGTTCGTTCTGTTTTCATTCGCAATTCTCAATGCATATAAAACTCTTCATCCGGAACCCTAATTTTATTCAATAGACTCCTGTAAAAATCCCTACTCGCTCTTAGCTACATATCTCCTGGCTGTAATCATCAAGTTTCAAATCACTCTCCTCTCCTGTCGCGCTTTTCTTCTTCTCTTTTGAGCTCCTTCAGATCCCTTCCACAGCTCTGCAGTAGTTCTACAACTCCTCAGGTTGCTCAGGAGCTCTTTCTTCGCTAGAATTCGTTCATTTTAGACTCCCGTCAATAGACTTTCCAGTACGAGGTCAACCTTCATTCAAGTGTTTATAAGCTAATTCATTCAGCTGCCGATAGGTCCTCCTGCACACTGCAGAGGAATTTTATTGTTTTAATTTTAAAACTTAAGAGTGGTTGCTGACATGGCGATGGCGAAGGGAGGGAGTTTGGTGGCTAGTGCAGCAGTAGCTGCAATTCTGCTGATCGTGTGTATCAGCAGTACGCCGGGAGTGAGTGCCGAAACCCGGACATTCTTTGTGCATGACTCCATCTTGGTGAAAAATGCCACTGCCGTACTGGTAGCCGGACCCGGAGGCGACTTAACCCGGCTGCAGAAGGGTGTGATCATTGTGACAGACACCGTCATCACCACAACTGCCGACCCGAACTCCGCTCCGTTAGGGAAGTTTGAGGGAGTGTACATCCTCGATGGAGGCATCAAATATCGCATTCAAGCCACTATCATCATCGACTTTCCTTTGGATTTGGTTGAAAGCACTTACGAGGTCGTGGGACAACGCACATCGTTCAACGCAACAGACGACAGGACACTTGCAGTCGTTGCAGGCACCGGTTTCTTCCAGGGCCAAACAGGATTTGCCTCCGTCCAGACGGTATCCCAAACGCTGTATGGCACCAAGGGTGCACAGAGAAACACACAGCAGTGGATCCTGTCTGTGGGCAAGTAGAAATTTCTGTGCAGTACAATACTAATACTGTGTCCAAGAGTACTTATGACAAGAAATGTTGTAAGCCTCTCCTGTCTAGACTCTTGCGTGAGTCTAGTACTGCCTCTTTTGGCAGCAGCAGCTGAGATGATCTTTAAGTCTTGCGCTCAATACTAGTCGACATGTCGAGAACACAGAATTCATGTCACATATATTTGTAGAAGAACTGTACTGGGGAGTGAATTACTTTGCAAGAATCTCAAGTTCATGGTTTTTTGGGTGATGAGCAGATTTTAATAAACAGTTTATCTGAAATTGATCTGATTGAGTATGTATGTGAATATATATATATGTATATGTTTGTTGTTTTTTTGTTTCTTTTCTTTCAGTTTTGTGAGGTAAGTGGAGTGGTGATCATCTCACAAGAGGACTTACCCAAATTTCTCTGAATCTGAGAGAGGAAGTAGAAGTTTTTGGAACCCTATAATACATGTTGACAGAAATACTAAGACTGATAGTCTAAATCTGGCGATTTCAATTTCTTTCCAATAAAGTATGGGCCGGGACTAACGTGTTTTTAAAATTACCTCCAGACTAGTAAAATAAATACATTAGTTGGACCGAGTTCATGGACATACATTAGATGAGATGTATGTTGTTTTTCATATGTCTTTTCAGTACGATGTTGTATGACATCTGACATAACGTTGCGACAGATCCTTCCAGTGAAAAGATGCAAGTTGACTGATGGATAAACCCAAAGACGATGCATATCAGAAGTGGAACAGCTGATCCAACCTTATTACAGGGTACAGCCTCAAATTCAACTTTACCAGTTTCATCCATAGTTCAAACCCACCAGAGGGAACCAGCAGCCACCAATGCACCAGTTGGCCGTTCTGTCCACTGGATGGGTTGCGTTTTTTCATTCGGTGCTGGACGGAGTTCATTACAATCCTTTTTTATTTTCCTGCTGACACTGTACTTTTTTTCTTTTTATCGGTTCTTGGAAAAACACATAGCTACTCTGCTCACTTTCCTACCTTCATAAGTATTGCATCAACCTTGTTACTTTATTTATTATCCCGTACTGGCACAACTACCCTAATAAGTAGTTATAGTATTGACCTAGCTACTCTACTAACCACCTACCCTATTAACCTAGCTACTCTATTAATTACACACTTTATTAACTACCTACCCTACATACACAATCACCCTATTGACATAAGTATTTTACAAACCTAGTCACCTTGATAAGGTAACTTGTTTCTTATGCACTAACTTGCCTATCTACCTAATCACCTACTCATTTTTTGCACCCCACCCCCCTCTTAGTCTTACTTATCAATTTATTAAGATTCGCCCATATGTAAGTTTTACAAACAATTTATAATGGAAACAATACCATAATTGCATCCATTTTGGTTTAATTAATGCATATTTTACTAAATTTTATTTACATAATTTATTATTGAATGGACTACAATACATATTTTCATGTAATTATTATAATTGTGTATTATTGGATTATGATTTAGGTATAGGGTTGACACACATAAATTAATTAATAATTTTTTCACAAATGTATAGTAATTAATCTAAAGTAGGTTAAATTTGGGGGAAAAATTTAGGGTTTACACATATGTGAAGTAATACAACTGCATTTTATATCTTTTTTAAAAAAAGTGGAAAAAATTAGGTTTAAAAGATCACACAAAGGTAAAAAACATATCTTTTCTTTTGGTTTTGTACAAATTGTTTTTTTTAAATTAATGTATTTTCTTTCAATCAATAAATATTTATAGTTTAAAGCCTTTGAATCAATTTCTAGATTTTTTCCTATGTTCTTTTTAAAAAATTATTTTGCATTATATAATTTGTATAATTTTCATAGTTTTTTTGTTTAGGGCATATATCACTAAGATTTTTTTTGTTAAGGTTTGTATAGTTAAAGTTGTAATAAAGCTTAAGGAAATATATCATTTGGATTTTTAAGGTTATGTTTTATTATTTAGTGTACATGAATTTGGTTCATATATTTTAGAACTGAAGGTTTATATTCTAGATTTTGCTCATTGTATTGGTTTTCTGATCTTTTCATTTGTTTAAATCTATATCATAGTTATGAATCTCCTTTGTTTCCATATGTTCGATAGTTGTTAAAGTTTAATATTTTCAACCCATTTTTGTACAAATTATGATTTTTTAGGGTTGCGTTTTCAATTGAGACTATAAACTTTGGTGGAACGTTGTCATCTTTTATTCCTAACGATATTCATTTGTCTCTTGTTACTTCTTTTGTTGGTTTTTTATATTTTCACAATTCAACCTCTTCTCATTTCCTAATTATTGGATATAGAAAAACCGTCAAGTTTCATTAAATATACAACCATAAATAAAGGTTTTATACATTTACACAAATATTTCATATTCAATATCTCTTTGTAGTTTATTTTTTCATACCCATATGCAAATAATGCATTGACTACCCACAACTAGTGTGGGTTTTATGGCTTTAGGTAGGTATTGCATTTTACACCTCTCTAATAGTGTGCATTAACTAATCATTATGTGGGTATTGCTACATGGGGTTTTGCAAAATATCATTGGGATTTTTAAGGTTAAGCTTTAATATTTAGTGTACAGGAATTTGGTTCTTATATTTTAGAACCTAAGGTTTATACTTTAAATTTTGCTCATTATATTGGTTTTTTAATCTTTTCACTTGTTTAGATCTATACCATAATTATGAATCTCCTTTATTTCCATATGTTCCATGGTTGTTAAAGTTTAATATTTACAACCCATTTTTGTACGAATTATGATTTTTTAGGGTTGCATTTTCAAATTGGACTACAAACTTTGGTGGAACGTTGTCATCTTTTATTCCTAAAGGTATGTATCTCTTGTTACTTCTTTATATATATATACATACATTATTTTATTTTATTTTTTAAAAAATCACAATTCAACCTCTTTTCATTTCCTAGTTTTTGGATGTAGAAAAGGCGTCAAGTTTCATTAAATATACAACCATAAATAAAGGTTTTATACCTTTACATGGATATTTCATATTCAATATTTCTTTGTCGTTTATTTTTTCATACCTATATGCGAATAATGCATTAACTACCCATAACCAGTGTAGGTTTTATGGCTTAAGGCAGGTATTGCATTTTACACCTCTCCAATAGTGTGCATTAATTTATCATTATGTAGGTATTGCTACATGGGGTTCTCAAACGTTATGGGTTCAAAATACAATTCAAGTATTGCATATGTGAACATTTTCAATGATGGGAGGTTTAAAAGCTCAATGTGGGTATTGCCAAAGTTTGTTCTAGTATATTGGAATGGGAATTCCAAGTCACAACATTGATTTTAAAGGAGCCATGTATGTATTGCATTTTGGGTTTTTGTTCAATGATGAATTTCTATAAAATTATAATTTCTCTTAGTGCAGGAATTTGTCGTACTTCCTTCAATCATGGGAATGGTTTGAAAATCCCATTACATTCATGTCCAAAACCCCACCAAGTCCCCTTTCTCAAACAAAGACTTGGTGTGGACATCTGGGATATGCCATGGAGACAAAATAAAATGATCATTTAATTTACTTATGTTCCAAATGTTTGCATCTCGAAATTTTTGGAAGGTGAACAAGGTGATCGAACACCCCTATGGAATGGAATGTTTACAAAAACTTTCCAAGCCAAACAAATGTCAAGCAACCAACTATCAAAAACCACCTCGGGCATACATGGTAAACATTTATGACATCAACTTTTTTGCATTATATGTTTTGTATAGTTTTTTGGGTTTAGGGCATATATCACTAAGACTTCTTTTTGTTAAGGTTTGTATAGTTAAAGTTGTAATAAAGCTTAAAGAAAAATATCATTTGGATTTTTAAGGTTATGCTTTATTATTGGGTGTACAAGAATTTGGTTCATATATTTTCGAACTTAAGGTTTATAGTCTAAATTTCGCCCATTGTATTGGTTTTTTTATCTTTTCACTTGTTTAGATCTATACCATAATTAGGAATCTCCTTTGTTTCCATGTGTTCCATAGTTGTTAAAGTTTAATATTTACAACCCATTTTTGTACGAATTATGATATTTTAGGGTTGCGTTTTCAATGGGGACTATAAACTTTGGTGGAACGTTGTCATATTTTATTCCTAAAGGTATTCATTTGTCTCTTGTTACTTCTTTTGTTGTTTTTTTTTAATTTTCACAATTCAACCTCTTTTCATTTCCTAATTATTGGATATAGAAAAGGCATCAACTTTCATTAAATATACAACCATAAATAAAGGTTTTATACCTTTACATGGATATTTCATATTCAATATTTCTTTGTCGTTTATTTTTTCATACCTATATGCGAATAATGCATTAACTACCCATAACCAGTGTAGGTTTTATGGCTTAAGGCAAGTATTGCATTTTACACCTCTCCAAGAATGTGCATTAATTTATCATTATGTAAGTATTGCTACATGGGGTTTTCAGACGTTGTGGGTTTAAAGTACAATTCAGGTATTACATATGTGAACATTTTCAATGATGGGAGGTTTAAAAGCTCAATGTGGGTATTGCCAAAGTTTGTTCTAGTATATTGGAATGGGAATTCCAAGTCACAACATTGATTTTAAAGGAGCCATGTATGTATTGCATTTTGGGTTTTTGTTCAATGATGAATTTATATAAAATTATAATTTCTCTTAATGTAGGAATTTGTCCCACTTCCTTCAATCATAGGAAGGGTTCCAAAATCCCATTCCATTCATGTCCAAAACCCCACCAAGTCCCCTTTCTCAAACAAAGACTTGGGTGTGGACATCCGAGATATGTCATGGAGGGCAAAATAGAATGATCATTCAATTTGCTTATGTTCCATATGTTTGCATTTCGAAAGTTTTGGAAGGTGAGCAAGGGAATGGAATGGAATGTTTACAAAAACTTTCCAAGCCAAACAGATGTTAAGCAACCAACTATCAAAAACCACCTCGGGCATACATGGTAAAAATTTATGGCATTAACTTTTTTAATTTTTGTAATTCATATACTAAAGATGTAATCATTTATGTTTTGAATTTTTTTTGGTCTAGGTATCAATGCGATTGTGGACCAAAGGATTATCAGGAAAACTTAACCCACGTTCGATCTATTAAACGAGGATGCTTAACGTCATTCTTAATCAAACATTTATACCCACAACCTGATGTGGCTGAGATCACAATTTATCGTAAGGCCCATACACGAATTGATGGGTCATTTGCACATGGTGAGCATGACCCAGAATCCATTTCTCGTATGTGCCATTATGCTCCACACATTTCACAAACATTGAAGGATCACATATGGGCCCAACTAAGCTTACGTTACACAACCAAACAAATATATGACAAGCATAAAACAATTTGGTGGGAATGTGTGAATGCAGGTCATAGCATGACACAAGATGATTTCATTTGGCTTCAAGACATTGCATATTTAGATTAGAAACATAAGAAAGGTAGTTGGCCTTTACACACCAACCCTACCATTTTAATTCGGTCTTGGGCTTCCCAACATCCAGAAGATGTGTTTTTTTTTCAAGATGGTAGTGAAATCAATGGGACTCAAGTCCCATTCACCATAGGTATTCAAACACCAACTCAATGTGAGTCCATGCTATCATATGGTCACAATGGGGCCAATTCTATGGATGCCACATTTGGCACAAATGACATGAAATTCCATTTATTCACCTTGATGGGGTTTGATGATCATTGCATAGGTGTCCTTTTAGCATGGATCATTACAAGTAGGCAAACAATTCAAGATTTGATCGAATGGTTGAAATCATTAAAAGAGAAAATGTTATCACACATGCCGCATTGGAAACCATCATGTTTTCTTGTTGATGATGCACCTCAAGAGCATTACGGTTAGTTTTATACCTAGTACCAACTTTATGTTTATTTCTTTAAATGTTTTCAAATACTTCTCATAAAATTTTTGATTATTACAAATGCATCTTATGTTGTACTAACCCCATCCACTCATGGAGATTTTATTGCATATGTGTCGTTTTTAAGGTCATATGGGGTATGGACAAGGTTCCCATCTACCTTTGTTGTTGGCATCTTCTCAAAGCATGGCGCCTACATGGAATTGAAAAAATCGAAGATGTGGAAATGCGGGGTGGAATCCTCCAAGACCTTCATGATGTGATGTACATGTCCATCAATCATGGAGAAACATTTGATGATTTCAAAGAATGTTAGAGGGTTGATGTGAAAAAAAACCTTCATAAACATAGGCTTGGTGATGCGTGGACAAATTATTTCAAGACATATTACCATCAATTTGATAAATAATAATATTTATCATTGTTTAACATTCAAAATTATTTTGTATAATGTTATTCATCCTTATGTATTGTGTTTATGTTTGCAGAATTATGGATGGTGGGTGTTCGAAAAGTGCCCCATTCCAACCAAGACACCTAAACAAACATTGAATCATATCATGGTGTGTTGAAATGTTGGTTTGCTCTTGACACAAAAGGCTTTAAAGGGCGTAGGATTGACTGGTTGGTGTGGCGATTAGCAACAACCATTACACACCACTACATGCACACATTGGAAATGAAAAAAAAGAGTGTCATAAAAAAACAAGGTTATGGAGGCCATTATTACACAGAGTGTGGAAAAAGGCAGCCCTTATTCCACTCACCCATGTGTACCAAAAAACCCTTGAGAGTGATGGAGCTTGGGGTGTTCGCTCGTAACGCCTTCCCAATGTTTTTTACATGGTGAAATTCCCATTCATAGGAATGTTTTGTTGCACATGTGAATGGGCATTGCGAGCGAACATGTGTAAACACCAAATTGTGGTCATTTTCACATGCAAAGACATTTTTCAAGAGGATATTATTCATTACTGTGGAACATGGTATGGATCACATCGTGGAATGTTGGGTCACATGTTTGCGGACCCGCGACATATTCCAAATGATGTGGAATCCAATGATGATGATGAAAATGATCATCTTGAAAGTGATGATGGGATCATGGAATTTGATGGGCTCATGAACATGGAGCAAAATGATCTCCCCATGGGTGCCATTGTAAGGTCTAATGACACAATAAATTCATCAACCCCAATGGAAAGCGCTTTTGCACAATTGGTCACTACAATGCAAAAGATCACAAATGAATGTAAAGAAGGTGATGTGACACTTTGTGAACATGTCATCTCACACATGAGAATATTGGCATGTAATATTCGTAACATACACCTCACAAAAGCAAATGTAATTTCACACCCAAGATTAATGTTACGCTGCGTAGAAGATGGATTGGGACATAGTGTCAAACGACTTAAAGATTGGCATGGAACAATGCTTAATCACACAAATGTACATATTAAACAATGTCACGAATAAATGTTCCAATTATTAATCAAAATTGTTACCATTGGCATTATATTTTTTGTTTTAAAATCAATTTTGTATGGAGGAAACCATAGCCCGAATTCTTTGAACATCATGGATTCAATACACACATGAAGTCTAATATAACACAAAGGTTATTATCGTTTCCAAGCAATAAACACAAAAAATGTGCAATGTAAAAACACAAGGATAATGATAATATTAGTGTTAAAAGTAAGTATTGCAACTATGCCCCAAAATCCCAGTTGGTAAAAGTAAGTACAAGTGCAAGTATTACAATTGTGCCCTAAAATTCCAATTAGTAAAGGTAAGTACAGGTGTAGGTATTACAATGAAACCCCAAAATTCTAGTTGGTATAGGTAAGTGTAAGTCTAGGTATTACAAGTTTAAATGAAAAATCAAACCTAAATGTAATACCCACATTTAAAAAAACCCATCTAAATCGTTTGGATACCTTTAAGTGAAAACCTAGCCCTAAAAATAATTTTTAAATCAAAAAATAATCATTTGATGTTGCATTTACATCCGTTGTTGCATGACGAACAGTAAAAAATTGGTAGCGTTGCATCTCAACCTAATCTACATTTATAACAAACTCCTCCTTTGTTTTGTCTTGAATCCTATAAAGACCCAAAAACCACCAAATTAAACCCTAACACACATTGGATGAAATAGAATTATAAAAAAGAATAAACATTGATTATTATTGTTTATTACCTTCCATGAATAATCTAGATTCATGAAAATCGAAAACATTTACTAATTGTTTTGCCCAACTTATTTTATTAGACTCTCGAATCCAATATTTTACATCCCATGCCATCTTCAATTGTCGTGCATATACACAACGTGTGGATCAAATCATCCCTTGTAAATCCTCGTCCTTCTCCATTCGTGATATTGCATTTCGAACCACACTGCCCATGCCCTAGGCATTGAGGCCCAACAATTAAAACAATTACTTTGAAGTTAATTTGACCAAAGCTAGTTTTGGGGATGGTGGACATTATTTTGCAATAGCAACCAGGTTATTCCACTCGCGTTGTGCTTTGGCAGGAACACGACTAACAACCTTTTTGATCATTTTGCCTTTGCACGGCCATGGCATTTCCCAAAATGCGAGCATTCATTTTGGCATGGTCTTGATGTCGAGGACCTCTTACAAAAGTTGAAGGCCTCCCAGGTTTGGCCTTTTTGGCCACCAAGCCATGCACCTCTTTTAAGTGCTTGGTTAACAACCATTTTAAACAATATGCAACAATGCAAGTGCTAATTTTGCATTTCCATTTCGACCCAACCTTTGTCCATTCCTTGTGCTTTCGAACCAAATTAGGTGGACAAGGGGGTGCCAATTGTTGAAAAGCTTGATTAGTTTCAAGTTTGAAACTTAAACAAAAAAATGAGAGTTTGGAAAACAAAATGCAGGTATTACAAAACATAAAATCACATAATCACATACTATTGTAAACATTAATTGTTTTAAGGTATTGTAAAATAAAAAATTGACAAAAAAAATCTCGCACCTTCCAACAAATGATGGAAGGTGCGGATGTAATTAAACTTAAAAAAACTTATACAAATTCTTTAATTTGAATTTAATATAATGTCCATAAATTTTAAAACAATCTATATTACAAATTATCATCCTTGTGTCTCAAAGAGTACCATTTTGTTCACCAATTGGCTCATCTGATGCAACAACATTTTGGTTAGCAATTGCCTCTAATGCAACAACATTTTGTTTAGCAACTGCTTCATTTGCTACAATAATTGCTTCATTTGCTACAACAACATTTTGCTCAATAATTGCTTCATCAGCTACAACAACATTTTGCTCCGTAATTGCCTCATCTGACGTAGCAACATTTTGCTTATGAACTTCCAATTCACCACCACCACTTTTCTTCAATCTCCTTCCCCTAACCTTCACCCTTAAACAAAAAACCACCATTTCAATGTTAATTGTCAATTCTAATGAACTAAACCATAGTGAGCAACAAAAAAAAAACAATTGCCACCATAAAAGAAGGCAACAACATTGTTGCTGTCACTTTTCTTGCAACAAAACCACCAAAAAAAGGCAAAGGTCGCCATTTCTTTGTAGTAAAGCCATTGAAGAAGGTGACGGAAGTTGTTGTCTTCTTCTTTTTCAATATAATAGAACCACATAAGAAAGAAGAAAAAAGTGCGCAGAAAGTGTTGCATAGCGCACCAAAAAAAAAAAAGGTGTCACCTTCTACACTGCGTTGCAACAAAAGAAAAAAAGAAGGCAACGATAGCAATGTTGCCATTGCCTTCTTCGTTGCACTCCAACAAAATAGAGTGAAGAAGGTGACGATAGCGTTGCTACCGTTGCCTTTTATGTTGCATTACAATAAAAGAAAAAAAAGAAGGCGACGATAGCAACGCTGTCGTTGCCTCCTTTGTTGCACTCCAACAAAAGAAAATGAAGAAGGTGATGGTAGCATTGTTGCCCTCACCATTTGCGTTGTAGCAAAAAAGAAAAGAAAAAAGGTGACGGTAACATTGTTACCGTCACCTTCTTTGCTACGCTGCAACAAGAGAAAATAAAGAAGGCGACGACAACATTGTTGCCGTCACCTTCTTCGTTGCAACGAAATAAATGCGACGGCAACATTGTTGTTGTCGCCTTTCGCACTACAAGAAAAAGAAGAAAATGAAGGCGATGGCAACAAAGCTGCCGTCACCCTCTTCATTGAGTTGTCACGAAACAAAAAAAGAAGGCGACAACAACGTTGTTGTCGTTGCCTTCTTTGCTGTGTTGCAACAAAACAAATTTAAAAAATGCTTAAGGGAGGGAGCTTACCTTAAGCTCCCGCTCTAAATCCCACCTAGGTCCTGCTTCAAACACTCTAGCTCCAATAGTGGCAAACACTCCAGTTCCAATAGTGGTTACTCAACTCCCGCTGCAATAGTGGCATGCATTCTAGCTCCAACTATGGCAAGTGCTCCAACTCCAACAATGGCAAGCGTTCTAACTCCAAAAGTGCCTCCCCTTCTACTCACACTCGATTGCTCCTAAGCTCTGGTGATGGAGTGAAAGGTAGGAGGTGGCACGTACGAGGGGGGAGGTAGGAGGGGGGAGACATAAATAGGAGGGCAGAGGTAGGTGGGAGGGAGGTAGGTAAAAGAGGAAAATTTTGGGGTAGAGAAGAGGCGGAAAAAAACAATACTTGCAGATAGGGAGGATGTGTTTTTGGTTCATCCCCAAAATGGCTTCAATGAGCTCACCCTGAACTGGTGCATTGGTGGCTGCTGGTTCACTCCAGCCAGTTCAAACCATTTTAACTTATTAAAGAATGGTAAAAATTAAACCTCCAGTAAATTCAACATGAGTCCTTCTTAAGGATTTTCCAGTGGGTCCTAGAAGAGAGAGTGCTTAAGTCAAAGATCCTTCATTGAAAATGCATGTAGTTTCTGGAAATAATTAAATAATTGCTCCAAAAAAAACTGATCAATAGATACTAGGTTCATAAAGTTCGAGGAAAACCTTTCCTCTTGAGCATTTAAGTTGTAGTACAGTTTAGCTTCCAGGACTGCTGTGACCCAGCACCCACGGACCGTTGAGGTCCTCCAGTTGGATGAAACTCAATTTTACAAACCTGTGCACACTTTTGGAAGCCTCAGCCATGGGGGCTAATATGAGAACAAGGACTCAATGAAATAAAGAATTTTCATCCTGTCCAGGCATCATCCATCCATGGTTGGGCATTCCTGAGCGCTAATTCAGTCTGGCCTTAGCCTGGTACAGCCTTTAATTGGTGGCACCTGTTTATTACCTTCCCCCCTCTCTCTAGTCCTGAGTGTTGCATTAGCATATAATGTGCAACTTGGGTATATGGTACTGGTATGAGTACCAGATATTGAAGAACATACAAGTCGAATGTATCATATAACCAGAGGCGATACCAGTCCCAGAATGGATGGGACCTGAAGTAATACCGGGTATATACCTGCCTTATACCAGGTCCAATACCAGGCAAAAGTTGGTTTTGGTCCTAATACCGGTATCAGACTGGGATAAAAGGTTTTTATTTAAAGGTACCCATCACCAATACTTGCCAGGTATGGGAGCCAACAAAAAAGCCCCCATAAGGACAAGTCTGGTTCCTATTTCTTTTCAAATTGTGAGATAGGTGGAATGTTGATCTTCTACAAGCGGAATTAGCCAGATTTGGCTAGACGATACAGGGAAAAGTAGAAAATTTCTGAAACCCGCTATATTGTAGTGACATGCAAGAGCATATAATCTAAATATGGCGATTTCAACCTTTTTTTCCCCTCGGAATGTGCCGTATTTGGGGGTTTTTTCCCCAAAAAATCCTTTGTAGAAGTCGCAGCTTTGTAGACCGCCGGGCTTGGTATGGTGTGTTCCAGAGTCAATACCTGTCCAACAAGGCAACCACTTCCCCGCATTGAACCCTGTACCGTGCCCAGTCCACCCTGTATGAAGGTTAATACCTTACGACACGGTAGCGACTTCCCAGATGGCGCACGTACATGATTGTGACGACCCTGGGTTCTGCCTGCCTACTCCTTGAAATCCGTTAGCGGAAAGGGAGGCAGGCGGATAAAATGTGCACGTAGTCTGCCCACCTTTTGAGCTCGTCCATCTAATTTTCTCTCCCTGCGCTTGGCGATTTGTTCAAAACAATTCCATACATGAGTAGCACCTATCGTAGTAGCTTGTCTCTAAAACACAAATGGGCGACTCTCCTTTTTTCTGCTATACCGTAAAGCGGGGCTACCGAAATGCAAGGAAACCCACCCATAGCGCCAACATCTGCTCCTTCATTCAAAGGTTAAACCTACAAAACTTCACCGTTACGCAAGTTATTGCCAAAATCTGGCATAACGCTCGACCCCGAAAGGTCGGCACTCTAATATGGCTCACTTTAAACGGGGGTCTCCCGGTTGGCACATGGCTACAATGCATGGGGATCCTCCCCACGTGCAAGGTTTGCACTGAGGAAACCCCTGAATCCCCTCAACACTGTCTCCTCGAGTGTCCCCGCGCCAAACGGGCTTGGGAGGCCTTCTATCACATATGGCAAAAATGGGGAGCGCCCAATGACATCATTCTTTCCTGGCCTTTCGTCATGCTTGGTGAAGCTGTCTTCGAGAGAGAAGATGACCCCCCTGGAGTCCAAGGGTACCATGTAGGAGGCTTCTCCTACATCAGACAACCGCTTGACATCCTTCGCAGTTTTATCCTCTATTTTCTTTGGACAGAGAGATGTCGGAAGCATTTTGATAACCAATATTCCTCTAGGAAAATCCTTCAATAAGCCTGGGTTGCTACCGTTGAGGTTGGAATGGCCACTTGGAAGGCCATCAATTCCCTTCGGTCCACCCGGGACCCTAGTATTCAAGATAGGATTGAGCAAGCCTTCAGGGCGGAATGGTGCCACTTAGGCATCTTTTGGGTTGATTGCGTCACCATCGTGTGGTGCTTCTTGCCCCCCTTGTATTTCTTGGATTTCTTTAATGTTTGATTGGGGTTGCTGCCTCCCTCCCCTTCTCGGGGTTTCTTCTCTAAAACGAACCTTAGGATAAAACTTGCAAGGAGAACCGATTGGGTGCCGCCAAAATGCCGCCAAGGGATGTTTCTTATTTTTGGAAGGGGTGGGGGGTTAAATTCCCATTAAGTTCCCATTGTTCCCAAATTGTTCCTGTCAAATTCTTTTTGTTCCCACTAATAACCCATCAAAAACTTTTTGTTCCCATCAAGTTCTCAAACAATTCTTCTCAAATTCTTCTTGTTCTCATCAATAACCCGAAAAAAACCTTTTGTTCCCATCAAGTTCTCAGTGTTCCCATCAAGTTCTTTGTGTTCCCAACCCAACCATGCATAAACGCACACAAAGCTCTAAACTTTAGGATTTTTTTTTTTTTTTGCAGCTGAAAACATGGCTCTTGAGATGGTTCCATGGTGAGAAAGACCATCCAAATGTGAATAGAAAATAATAATAATTTGAGAAACATGGTGTGTGTGAGAAAATGGCTATGGAGGATAGGCACAATGTATTTTCTTCCATTTTTTGAGTATAGAGATTTTGGCGAAATTTGACCCATAAATAGCAAAATAAGTAGAACTTACACTTGAAAAGAAATTTCAAAATTTTTCTCGAAACCCTAAACCGTAAACCCTGGAAAAAATGGCGAAATTTGGCCAGAAAAAAAAAGCACTGGACGGCCGCATCAAGAACCAGGCAGGTGAGCACGAACGTGACGGTGACCCTCGTGAGAGACTCGAGCATTGTGCTAAACGGAGCGCCCCACTTCCTGGGCAGGCGGGAAGGGGGACCTACAGTAGCAGCCAGACGTCTGCCGGGTGCACCCGAGCAGAAAGTCGGAATTTTTTGCCCGCCAAGGTTTGTGCAAGATCGCGGGCAGAGCTGCTTCATGCGCTTGTGCTAAGAGTCAAGCCCACACTTTGACCTTCGTCAGAAGGGGAACGCGTGTTCGTTCTGTTTTCATTCGGAATTCTCACTGCATAGAAAACTCTTCATCCGGAACCCTAATTTTATTCAATAGACTCCTGTAAAAATCCCTACTCGCTCTTAGCTATATATCTCCTGGCTGTAGTCATTAAGTTTCAAGTCACTCTCCTCTCCTCGTCACCGTCTCCTGTCGCACTTTCCTCCTTCTCTTTTGAGCTCCTTCAGGTCCCTTCCACAGCTCTGCAGTAGTTCTACAACTCCTCAGGTTCCTCAGGAGCTCTTTCTTCGCTAGAATTCGTTTATTTTAAACTCCCGTCAATAGACTTTCCAGTACGAGGTCAACCTTCATTCAAGTGTTTATAAGCTAATTCATTGAGCTGCCGACAGGTCCTCCTGCACACTGCAGAGGAATTTTATTGTTTCAAGTTTTAAAACTTTAAGAGTTGTTGCTGACATGGCGATGGCGAAGGGAGGGAGTTTGGTGGCTAGTGCAGCAGTAGCTGCAATTCTGCTGATCGTGTGTATCAGCAGTACGCCGGGAGTGAGTGCCGAAACCCTGACATTCTTTGTCCATGACTCCATCTTGGTGAAAAATGCCACTGCCGTACTGGTAGCCGGACCCGGAGGCGACTTAACCCGGCTGCAGAAGGGTGTGATCATTGTGACAGACACCGTCATCACCACAACCGCCGACCCGAACTCCGCTCCGTTAGGGAAGTTTGAGGGACTGTACATCGTCGATGGAAGCGTCAAATATCGCATTGAAGCCACTATCATCATCGACTTTCCTGGGGATTTGGTTGAAAGCACTTACGAGGTCGTGGGACAACGCACATCGTTCAACGCAACAGACGACAGGACACTTGCAGTCGTTGCAGGCACCGGTTTCTTCCAGGGCCAAACAGGATTTGCCTCCGTCCAGACGGTATCCCAAACGCTGTATGGCACCAAGGGTGCACAGAGAAACACACAGCAGTGGATCCTGTCTGTGGGCAAGTAGAAATTTCTGTGCAGTACAATACTGATACTGTGTCCAAGAGTACTTATGACAAGAAATGTTGTAAGCCTCTCCTGTCTAGACTCTTGCGTGAGTCTAGTACTGCCTCTTTTGGCAGCAGCAGCTGAGATGATCTTTAAGTCTCCCGTTCAATAATAGTCGACATGTCGAGAACACAGAATTCATGTCACACATATTTGTAGAAGAACTGTACTGGGGAGTGAATTACTTTGCAAGAATCTCAAGTTCATGGTTTTTTGGGTGATGAGCAGATTTTAATAAAGAGTTTATCTGAAATTGATCTGATTGAGTATGTATGTGAATATATATATGTTTGTTGTTTTTTTGTTTCTTTTTTTTCAGTTTTGTGAGGTAAGTGGAGTGGTGATCACCTCACAAGAGGACTTACCCAAATTTCTCTGAATCTGAGAGAGGAAGTAGAAGTTTTTGGAACCCTGTAATACATGTTGACAGAAATACTAGAACTGATAGTCTAAATCTCGCGATTTCAATTTCTTTCCAATAAGGTATGGGCCGGGACTAACTTGTTTTTAAAATTACCTCCAGAGTAGTAAAATAAATACATTAGTTGGACCGAGTTCATGTCATTTTTGAAAAAATGCAAAGTCATCCCCTTGATCGACATCACAAACTTTTGATGGCAATATAGTTGTGCAAGCACTGTGCTGGCCCCTTGGGAGTGATTTATGCACAGTATTTTAATAAAGACATCTGAAATTGAGAAGGTAGCTAAAGGTGTCTTTATTAAAGTCTGCTGATCACATAACCATGAGAGATAAGTTACTCTGTATTTTATGAATACAGCAAAATTCTGGAGGATTTCTACCATGGTTCAACGAATCAGAAGTTTCTTAGAAATCTAATAATGTGACAGATTATTGCTGGCTGTTGTAAGTAGCCAGACTATAAATGGAGGGTTTTTGGGCAGTTTCTAGGAAGAGATTGTGATTTAGTGCTAGATCTTTCTTGGCATGCTTGTTGGTAATGCTACAACAAAAAATGGAAAAAAAAACATTGCATAGCAACACTCTGGAGTGTTTTGTTCTTTCATTTTGTTATCTTGCTCAAGTGGCAATAATCTTATAGGTATGTTTAGCCAAACTTGGCGATATTTCAAATATGAAATTATTATTTTCTGAAGCATCCCATCATATAGTAGGAAATTTTGACAATTTTAGTCACTTTTTCTTCTTTATGAAAATATTTTTTGCTAAACAGCAAATACTTGCCACAGAGGAAATCACTGATACATTCCATGATCAGCCAATAATGCATTTTTGAATTTATGCCACTCTTTTGATTGATTTTTTGAATGGTCTACAATATTTATTTTCATGTAATTATTATGACTATGTATTATTGGATTATGGTTTAGGTATAGGGTTGAAACACACAAATTAATGAATAATTTTTTCACAAATGTATAGTAATTAATCTGAAGTAGGTTAAATTTGTGGGGGAAAATTTTAGGGTTTACACATATGTGAAGTAATACAATTGCATTTTATATCTTTTTCAAAAAGAGTGGAAAAAATTAGGTTAGAGAGATCACACAAAGGTAAAAAACATATCTTCTCTTTTGGTTTTGTACGAATTGTTTTTAAAAATTAACGTATTTTCTTTCAATCAATAAATATTTATAGTTTCAAACCTTTGAATCAGTTTTCTAAAATTTTTCCTATGTTCTTTTAATTTTTTTAATTTTGCATCATATAATTTGTATAATTTGTTTGGGTTTAGGGCATATATCACTAAAAAATTTTATTGTTAAAGTTTGTATAATTAAGGTTGTAATAAAGCTTAAGGGAATATATCATTTGGATTTTTAGGGTTATGCTTTATTATTTAGTGTACAGGAATTTGGTTCATATATTTTAGAACTTAAGGTTTATATTCTAAATTTTGCCCATTGTATTGGTTTTTTAATCTTTTCATTTGTTGAAATCTGTACCATAATTATGAATCTCCTTTGTTTTCATGTGTTCCATAGTTGTTAAAGTTTAATATTTTCAACCCATTTTTGTACGAATTATGATTTTTTAGGGTTGCGTTTTCAATTGGGATTATAAACTTTGGTGGAACGTTATTTTTATTCTTAAAGGTATGCATTTGTCTCTTACTTTTCTTTTTTTCTTTTTTTCTTTTTTTTAACAATTCAACCTCTTTTTATTTCTTAGTTATTAGATATAGAAAAGGCGTCAACTTTCATTAAATATACAACCATAAATAAAGGTTTTATACCTTTACACAAATATTTCATATTCAATATCTCTTTGTAGTTTTTTTTTCATACCCATATGCAAATAATGCATTGACTACCCATAACTAATGTGGGTTTTATGGCTTAAGGCAAGTATTGCATTTTGCACCTCTTTAATAGTGTGCATTAACTTATCATTATGGGGGTATTGCTATATGGGGTTTTGCAAAATATCATTTGGATTTTTAAGGTTATGTTTTATTATTTAGTGTACAAGAATTTGGTTCATATATTTTAGAACCTAAGGTTTATACTTTAAATTTTGCTCATTATATTGGGTTTTTGATCTTTTCACTTGTTTAGATCTGTATCATAATTATGAATTTCCTTTGTTTCCATATGTTGCATAATTGTTAAAGTTTAATATTTACAACCCATTTTTGTACGAGTTATGATTTTTTAAAGTTGTGTTTTCAATTCGAACTACAAACTTTGGTGGAACGTTGTCATCTTTTATTCCTAAAGGTATGCATTTGTCTTTTGTTACTTCTTTATATATATATATATATATATTTTTTTTATTTCTTTTCACAATTCAACCTCTTCTCATTTCCTAGTTATTGGATGTAAAAAAGGCATCAAGTTTCATTAAATATACAACCATAAATAAAGGTTTTATACCTTTACATGGATATTTCATATTCAATATCTCTTTGTAGTTTATTTTTTCATACCTACATGTGAATAATGCATTGACTACCCATAACCAGTGTGGGGTTTTATGGCTTAAGGCAGGTATTGCATTTTACACCTCTCCAACAGTGTGCATTAATTTATCATTATGTAGGTATTCCTACATGGGGTTTTCAAACGTTGTGGGCTTAAAGTACAATGTAGGTACTGCATATGTGAACATTTTCAATGATGGAGGTTTAAAAGTTCAATGTGGGTATTGCCAAAGTTTATTCTCTTATACTCGAATGGGAATTCTAAGTCAGAACATTGATTTTAAAAGAGCCATGTATGTATTGCATTTTGGTTTTTTGTTCAATGATGAATGTTTATAAAATTATAAGTTTTCTTACTGTAGGAATTTGTCCTACTTCCTTCAATCATGAAAGGTTCCAAAATCCCATTCCATTCATGTCCAAAACCCCACCAAGTCCCATTTCTCAAACAAAGACTTGGTGTGGACATCTGGGATATGCCATGGAATGCAAAATAAAGTGACCATTCAATTTGCTTATGTTCCATATGTTCGCATCTCGAAATTTTTGGAAGGTGAACAAGGGGATCGAACACCCCAATCGAATGGAATGTTTACAAAAACTTTCCAAACCAAACAGATGTCAAACAACCAACTATCAAAAACCACTTCGAGCATACATGGTAAACATTTATGGCATTAACTTTTTTTCTTTTTTTTGAAAAATAATTCATATACCAAAGATGTAATCATTTACATTTTGAAAGTTTTTTGGTCTAGGTATCAATGCGATTATGGACCAGCGAATGATTGAAAAAACTTAACCCACCTTCGATCTATTAAACGAAGATGCTTAACGTCATTCTTAATCAAACATCGATAAACACAACTTGATGTGGCTAAGATCACAATTTATCGTAAGGCCCATACACGAATTGATGGATCATTTGCACATGGTGAGCATGACCCAGAATCCAATTTTCGTATGTCCCATTATGCTCCACGCATGTCACAAACATTGAAGGATCACATATGGGCCCAACTAAGCTTAGGTTACACAACTAAACAAATATATGACAAGCATAAAACAATTTGGTGGACGTGTGCATGCGGGTCAAAACATGACACTAGATGATTTCATTTGGCTTCAAAACATTGCATAATTTAAATCAGAAACATAAGAAAGGGAGTTGGCGTTTAGACACCAACCCTACCATTTGAATTTGGTCTTGGGCTCTCCAACATCCAAAAGATGTATTTTTATTCCAAGATGGAGGTGAAATCAACGGGATTCAAGTCCCATTCACCATAGTATTCAAACACCAACTCAATGTGAGTCCATGTTATCATATGGTCACAATGGTGCCATTTCTATGGATGCCACATTTGGTACAAATGACATGAAATTCTATCTATTCACCTTGATGGGGTTTGATGATCATGGCACATGTGTCCCTTTAACATGGATCATTACAAGTAGGCAAACAATTCAAGATTTGATCGAATGGTTGAAACCATTAAAAGAGAAAATATTATCACACATGTCGCATTGGAAACCATCATGTTTTCTCGTTGATGATGCACCTCAAGAATTGAAGGCATTACGATTAGTTCTATACCTAGTACCAACTTTATGTTTATTTCTTTAAATTTTTTAAAATATTTTTCATAGAATTCTTGATTATTACAAATGCATGTTATGTTGTATTAACCCCATCCACTCATGGAAATTTTATTGCATATGTGTCCTTTTTAAGGTTGTATGGGGTATGGACGAGGTTCCCATCTACCTTTGTTGTTGGCATGTTTTCAATGCATGGTGCTTACATGGTATTAAAAAAATAAAAAATGTGGAAGTGCAGGGTGGAATCCTCCAAGACCTTCATGATGTGATGTACATGTCCATCAATCATGGAGAAACATTTGATGACTTCAAAGAACGTGGGAGGGTTGATGCGAAAAAAACCGTCATAAACATAGGCCTGGTGATGCGTGGACAAATTATTTGTAGACTTATTGCCATCAGTGTATTAAGTGATAATATTTATCATGGTTTAACATTCAAATTTTTTTTGTATAATGTTATTCATCCTTATGAATTGTGCTTATGTTTGCAGAATTATGGATGGTGGGTGTTCAAACAGTGCCCCATTCCAACCAAACACCCAAGTGAGCATTGAATCATATCATGGTGTGTTGAAACGTTGGTTTGCTCTTGACACAAAAAGCCTTAGAGGGCATAGGATTGACTGGTTGGTGTGGCGATTAACAACCATTGCACGCCACTACATGCACACATTGGAAATGAACAAAAGGGGTTTCATAAAAAAACAAGGTTATGGAGGCCATTATTACATAAAATGTGAAAAAGGCAGCCTTTATTCCACTCACCCATGTGTACCAACCAACCCTTGAGAGTGATGGAGCTTGGGGTGCATGAAGCCAACACCTTCACAATGTTATTTACATGGTGAAATTCCCAGTCATAGAAATGTTTTGTTACACATGTGAATGGGCATTGCGAGCGAACACGTGTAAACACCAAA
The DNA here is from genome assembly GCA_963921925.1 of Sphagnum tenellum. Classification (NCBI taxonomy): domain Eukaryota; kingdom Viridiplantae; phylum Streptophyta; class Sphagnopsida; order Sphagnales; family Sphagnaceae; genus Sphagnum; species Sphagnum tenellum. The sequence continues at coordinate 20,682,055 of OY998145.1, forward strand.
TTGTGGTCATTCTCACATGCACAAACATTTCTCAAAAGGATATCATTCATTATTGTGGAACATGGTATGGATCACATCGTGGAGGGTTGGGTCACATGTTAGCGGACCCATGACATATTCCAGGTGATATGGAATCCAATGATGATGATGAAGATGATCATCTTGAAAGTGATGATGAGATCATGAAATTTGATGGGCTTATGAACATGGAGCAAAATGATCTCCCTATGGGTGGAATCTAGTTGGAATGGGAAGTAATTTCTTTTCAGAGTTACGCTATTATCTCTTCCACCACCTATCGGTAGAAGAGAGAAAGCTCGAAAAAATGACAAAAGGAACTCAGGCTACTAGTAGTGACGACGTAGCCTCAAGCACAATCACGACTGTTTTTTATCACCAATAATTAAGATATAGATTAGGTTCGAATTCTCTAGTAATGCTAACTTGTGTGACTTTCAGCAGTTTTTTGCACATTTCGCCAAAATTCACAACATCGATAGTAAGGCTCTTTTTGCAAGCTGGAAATTATCCGCTCTCCAGGCATCGTAGATGTTACTCTACACTACCACGCGGAATGTGGGGGATACTAGCACAGTCCACCCGCATTACCGACAAGAAATTTAGGCTCGACTAGATCGGAACTACTAGGCCAGAAAAGGCAACTAGAGACAGACGAGCACATGCCTAGCATCGTAGGATATAGTCTTCTGTGTCCGGGATTTTCTCACAGATTCTGCCGATCTCTTTTTGCAGCCGGTGTGGGGTCCATATCCGTAAACAAGATACATGCATCTGCATTTTGAGACTGACAGGAAACTCCAACGCCAATATTATGATTTTAGTTTTTACCATTTCAACCATGCACAAACAGTCTACCGAAAATAGCTAGATATATTCAGCTATATTCAGCTAGTAGTATATTTATCGACCCTCGTGTCTCCACTAGCACACGCCTGTTACCGAGTCAAGTAGAAAGTGAAAGAAAAAATTATTGCCGAATGTCACTTAAGAATCCCTTTCTCTTCTATCTTAGATCTTCAAATTATATAAGAGCTTTCCACTCACAGCGTACTATGCACTGTTAAGTACTTACAAACCTCCTAACGAGGTCGTCTCTCTTCACTATGTTACACTACAGACTAGTCCAGTAACTCCAGACTTAACGTCAGGCCGCAGGCTTATCCACGATCTTTAGCCAGCAGGCTAGCTAGAATCTAGAATCTAGATGTAATAAGTCAAGCATTGTGCATTGGATAAAAAGTCAAGCCCACGTCCCCCGACGAGAATAGAATTGATGAAGCAAAATTTGGAACGTCGCGTACACTGTACATTGTACAGCAAGTTGTACGCAGGAGCTTTGCTAACAACTTATAACATAATTATGTACTTAAATAAGCTACTACCTAGCCGCCAGGACAGTAATAGCTGCCGAAAACTCTGGGGAAAGGCTTATCTTTAAACTGCTTTGATCTGAACCTGTGCAAAGACTCTGAGATTTGATCCATCGACGACGCAGATTGTTAGAGACAGCTAGCTAGCACGACTAAGCAATAAGTCATCAATTTGCCACTGGATCTGCTGTCATGTGAGTCCTCGCCATTTACAGTTTCCAACTTGCCTAGCATGAGGAACTTGCCTAGCTACATGGGTGGGTCAGGAAAAGATGGGAATCTAGATACTTGCAGTAAGGGTGTATGCAGTGCAGGGAACATATGCAAGATTCGTTATCCGTATATGGACTTTTGTGGTACAGGTTTTGTACGGGGTAGGATCCAACTGCCAGAAGAAGAAAGCTACCCGTGACTACCTTCCCCAGCCACTTCCCTCCATGTGCAATGATTAGTCTATCCTTGGACTCTTTTTGCACAGGTTCTTTACGGGGTAGAAGCCAACTGCTGGCGGCACGAAGAAAGCCCCCCATGACTACCTTCCCGAGTCACTTTCCCCCCGGCTTGCCAAAATGCAAGCTCTTCAGCCGAGCCACTTTCCCGAGTCGCCGCGAAACTCAAGCAAAAAGTCACCCCTGTTATTGCCAATTCCAGTTTCTAATATGGGATACGGGACTGTTTGTTTTTTTATATCTCCTTTTGTGTTTTAGTGTGACCTTGAAGGACCCACAAGTTTCTAGTTTTATCTACAATTACCACCACTTCAAAGGGTCTGTCAGCAATTATCATTTCAAATATCGTAATGCCCTTGGGCGAATTTTTAATTGTCTGGGTCTTAAAATATGGGATTTCCCTCCCAGAATTTCGGATTTGCATCGGGAATTCTATAATTGCATTGTGGCTTCATCCTCAGCTGAGTATCCGCTGGATTCCAACTGGCAATTGACGGGTACAAACATATTCACCAATTATTCTACCCGTATATGCACCCACTGTACATGACTCATGCACCCACTGTACATGACTCGTACTCGACAACCTTTTACCGATTAGGCAGCTGGAAATCGACCTGGTCCAAGTTTCTACAAATTCTACCAATTCCCCCTTGGGTACCTGGCCATTCCGCTGGGAGTTAACGCTGGGTAAACTCCCAAAACACTAGGCCCCACCCTTGGCTTTGGCCCTAAGGCCAATTCTTTCAAGATCTCCCTGCTACTAGGGAGTTGCCCTACACTTATATGATGTAGGTACTCTGCACCGAAAGGACTAATTCTAGTTGGTTTCTAAGACTTCCTGCAGTTTTCAAACTTAGTTATTACATTTGGACCATTTTCTACTCCCTCAACCCCTGCCCAAAAATCTTTGGTTCTTTTTGTTTTGTCACATTGACTTAAAGCCCAAGTTCATGGGTTGCTACTAGTTTTGGACAATTACCCAAGTGAGTGCAATAAAACAACCCAAAAAGTGTTGAATGACAAAGAAAAACAGTCAAAATTGGAGATATATTTATGTTTTACTATTGAAAATTATTGCAATTCTAACAAATTGATTCTTTTTCATCATATGAATATTAAGGAACTCAAACTAAAAATTCATTTGATAAAATTTTAAGTTTAAATTTTGATTTCAAACTTTTGAAAATGAACACCTATTGTATCACAAGGAATTAATTTTGCAAAGGACTATCAAAAGAACTCATATAATGAAACAAAATTGATGGGAAAAAATAAAAAAGATAAAGACCTATCAATTACATTCAAAAAGCACTCCCATCATAAAATATTTAAAATTTTAAAAATTCAAAAAACTTTTCAAAATTGATTCAAAATTTCAAAACCTCAAAAGTCTTTTGCCAGAGGTAAACATGGTATAATGTACATGATGTGTTAAGAAATTTTGTACCTTATTATACCAAAAAACCTTAAATTTTTAAAATTCAATTTCTGGTTATTATTTGAAATTGTTATCATTTTTAAAACAAGAAATTAAATTTACAAAGAATCAATACACTTTCAAGTATTTATATTTATTTCTAAATTATTTTATAAAAAACACATCATGTACTTGAAACATTATAAGCGTTTATTGTAACAATTTGCAAAAAAATAATTCAAAAATTCATTTGGATGAAAAAAATATTTTTGGGCAAAAAAACATGTAGACCTTTTTTTAAAGTAACATCGTTAACTTGTTTTGTCTTGTTTACACTGAAGTAGACTTGAATATTAAAGCCTAGTTCTCAACCGGTTCTAAAATCAAATCTTAATTTTAGGATTAGATGAAACCGGATCAAAGGGGAGGGGGGGGGGGCTGGTTAGAAAACGAAATTGGAACCACCCCTGGGTTATGGCATTGGAAGTAACTTGAACCAAATTTATCTTTAAATCCAATTCTAGTTTTCGGGTTTAGGGAGTTTTTTTTCTTTTTGAAGAAGTTGAAGCATCTTCTTCATTTGTGACTTTCATTTGTGTTGCTTATTTCTTCAAGCTTTTGTGTTCAACAAAGGGTAGTGAGTTCTCAAATTGAAGTGCTTCAAGTTTTGTTTGAAATTTTCACATTCAAGAAAGAAGTTAGATTGAAACTTGACTTTGAACTTCAAGTTTTTTTTTGGGGGTGTTTTTTCAAGCTTCTAACATTGATTTTAAATAAGTTATGTACTCAACTCACAACCATCATGTTGTTCATCATATTTAGTTTTCATGTTGTTTGTTGTATTTAGATTTTGTGGTCACCCTTTTATTGTCATTGTTACTTTTTCTTTTTGTTTTGCGGGGATGACTTGTGCAAGAGTGATGGTGGCAATGACAATGGGGGTAATTATGATTGGGGTGATGGCAATGATGGTGATGCCAGTCAATTTGTTTTTGGTGAATCTTCCTAGTCCTCCTATTACTCTTGTCCCCCTAGTTGTCATCTTGTTGTTCATTGTCTCCCTAATCATCCTTTTATTGTTCATTATCTCCTTGGTCATTCTATTGTTGTTCATTTCTCCTTGATCATCTTGTTTCATTGTTGTAAACCTTGTGACAATTGAATAATGGCAATTAGCACTTCTAAATTTTAAATTGTAACCTCAAGATATGATGAACCTTCAAAAATGTTAGGATTTGTGTTTAGGGTTCCTTTGTGTAATGCCACATTGATTTGGGTTTTTCTTGTACCTTGAATTATTTTGTTGGGGTTTGAAACAATCTGGAATTGGGGTTTTAAATTTGGGGTCAATTTAGGTTTTTGGGGGGTTTAAAATAATTTTGATTGGGGTCTAAAATTTGGGGTCAAATTAGGGTCTTTTGGGGGTCTGAAATAGCCTTGAATTGGGATCAAAATAGGTTTATTCGGGCTTTGGAATAATGTTTTTTGGGGGTTTGAAATAAGTTTTTTTTTAAAACTAGGTTATGATTTTTTGAGTCAAAATTAAGGTTTTTTGTGAGTAAAGTATGATTTCATAGTGGCTTTAAAATAGGTTTGGGGGGGGGGGGGGGGGGGGGGATTATGGGGATTTGATGTAGGATTTTTTAAAAATCTCAAACAAAGTTTTTTAAAGTTGAAATAAGATTTTTTTAAAAGGTCTAAAATAAGGTTTTTTAGTCTAAAATAGTGTACTTTTGGGGCTAGTGCAAGGTTTTTTTGAGGGGTTTGAATAAGGGTTTTTTTGGGATGTAGGGAGAATTGGGGGTTTTCAAAAGTGATAAGAGGTCATTTCAAAAAATCGAAACTAAAGTCACTCCCTTAAGTAAAAATCCACAATTGGAACCAAATCCATATTTGCAACATAAAAAAATCAAAATTAATCCCTTCAAAAATGTTTAAAACCAAAACCAGAATCCTCCTAAAATTAGGGACTTGGCCAACAACGATAAATTAGTTAACATTGTGTTTCAATTCTAAAATTTATGGTTTTCTTTTATAGATTTCATGTTACCTGAACACTTATTTAACATTGGTTTAACATTGTGTGTCATGCAAGATTCCACCTATGATTTGATGTTAAAACATTTTTTGTATGAATGCAACAAAAAAAAACTTATCCTTCTTAACATTGATTTATCATTCACTTAACATTAGATGTGATTGGAGCTCAAATAAAATGTTAGGAATGGAGCATTCACCAGATAAAAGCCTAAATCATAATGGATTGATTTGATTCAAAAACAACTTTATGTTTGTTCTCTTATTCTACATTTAGTGGTAGAATTGGGCCACGGTGAACCAACAGCCACCAATGCACAAGTTTGCCGTTTTGTCCACTGGATGCCTTGCATTTTTTCATTCGGCACTGGATGGGGTTCATCACAATCCATTTCTTTTTGTTGCTGACCATTGTACTTTTTTTTCCTTTTTTTTTGTTCTTGGTCGTTTTTCCTGGACCTGACCTCACACATACCTACCCTGCTCACTTTCCTACCCTCATAAGTATTGCACCAACCTTGGTACCTTATTTATTATCCCCTACTAACATAGCTACCCTAATAACTAGTTATATTATTGACCTAGCTACTGTACTAACCACCTACCCTACTAACCTAGCTACTCTATTAATTACATACCCTACTATCATTAGGTTTAAGGTTGAGACACATAAATTAATTAATAAATTTTTCACAAATGTATAGTAATTAATCTAAAGTAGGTTAAATTTGGGGGGGAAATTTTAGGGTTTACACATATGTGAAGTAATACAATTGCATTTTATATCTTCTTCAAAAAAAGTGGAAAAATTAGGTTAGAAAGATCACACAAAGGTAAAAGACATATCTTCTCTTTTGGTTTTGTATGAAATTTATTTGATTATTTTTAAAGATTAATGTTTTTTTTTCAATCAATAAATATTTATAATTTAAAACCTTTGAATTTTGGTTTTTAAATTTTTTCTTATGTTCTTTTAAATTTTTTTATTTTGCATTATATGATTTGTATAGCTTGTATAGTTTTTTGGGTTTAGGGCATATATCACTAAGACTTTTTTTTGTTGGGGTTTATATAGTTAGGGTTGTAATAAGGCTTATGACAAAATATCATTTGGATTTGTAAGGTTATGCTTTATGATTTAGTGTATAGGAATTTGGTTCATATATTTCAAAACTAATATTTTACCTTAACAAATGTCTCAATTATTAATCAAAATTGTTGCCATTGGCACTAAGAATTTTGTTTTAGAATCAATTTTGTATGGAGCAAACCATAGCCCAAAATCTTTGAACATTGTGTATTCAACACACCTGAAGTCTAATATGGCACAAAGGTTATTATTGTTTCCAAGTAATAATCACAAAATGTGTGAAATGCAAAAACACAATATAATGATAATATTAGTGTTAAATGCAAGTATTGTAACTAGGCCCCAAAATTTCAGTTGGTAAAAGTAAGTACAAGTGCAAATATTACAATTAAGCCCCAAAATTCCAGTTGGTAAAGGTAAGTACGGCTGTAGGTATTACAACGAAATCCAAAATTTTAGTTGGTAAAGGTAAATATAAGTTTGGGTATTTCAAGTTGAAATGAAAAAACAAGCCTAAATGCAATACCCACGTTTCCAAAAAACCCATCTAAATGGTTTAAATACCCTTAAGTGAAGACTTAGCCCTAAACACAATATGCATATGCAAAGTCACTTTGAAATAACCCACCCCTAAATGCAATACTTCATGTTGGATCACTCCAAAAGAACACATGTAAAGTTTAGGGTTTAGGGTTCTTGGCTGTACTTTTTTTTGTTGGTTCTTGGTCGTTTTTCCCTAGACCTGACCTCACACATAACTACCTTGCTCACTTTTTTACCCTCATAAGTATTGCACCAACCTTGATACCTTACTTATTATCCCCTACTGACATAGCTACCTTAATAACTAGTTATTATATTGACCTAGTTACTATATTAACCACCTACCCTACTAACCTAGCTACCTATTAATTACATACCCTGTTAACTTAACCACGATAATAACTACCTACCCTATTGACCTACCTACCCTACATAACAACCACCCTATTGACATAAGTGTTTTACAAACCTAGTCACCTTGATAAGGTAACTTGTTTCTTATGTACTAACTTGCCCATCTACCTAACTACCTATCTATCTATGTTTTTTACATAACCAAATACCTAATTAACTACCTACTCATTTTTCCCACCCCCAGGGACCCTCCCCTCAATCCTACTAAATTTTGTTTACAAATTATTATTGAATAGACATTACAATACTCTTTTCATGTAATTATTATAAGTATGTACTATTGAATTATGGTTTAGGTTTAGGGCTGAGACACATAAATTAATTGATGAATTTTTCACAAATGTATAGTAATTAATCTAAAGTAGGTTAAATTTAGGGGGAAATTTTTAAGTTTACACATATGTGAAATAATACAATGGCATTCTATATCTTCTCAAAAAGAAATAAATTTTAAGTTGGAGAGATCATACAAAGGCAAAGATATCTTCTCTTATGGGTTTTGTAATTGAAATTATTTGAATGTTTTTAAAGATTAATGTATTTTGCATTATATAATTTGTATAGTTTGTATAGTTTTGACGTGCTCCAAGTCACGGGGGTGAAACCCACTTGAGGGTCCTCACCAAAGTCAAGTTGCGGAATTGAGACTTGGTAGCACGCTCCCCGGCTTCCAACTCTAAAAAGGGGTAGAGAGTTGAGTTGGGAGCCCTGGGATTAGACTAGGAAGAGATCAAGCTTTTAGATCACACGACCCTGCATCACAAACCAACACGAGTTGGTTAGAATCCATTTGCACTCTTTGGTGTTGGGACAAGCCACGGGGACCCGAACTCACTTGGACTCACCACATCCTTGGCTCGGGAGTATGCACCACCATACTCCCTATAGTATTCTCTGC